>OY856372.1:2468333-3689166 GCA_963693495.1 Malacosoma neustria
ACGACTCGACAGCGACTACGGACGTCAAGGCATTCCAACCCCGTGGTAGCGTGCTCGGAGACGCGACTCCTGTGAGGTGCGTTTCCGGCTTGACCGCTGCATGGGGAACCGTTAAGAACCGCCACAAATGGCAAGAGTTTTTTATTTGGGGTCTATCGACTTCACCGGTGAAGCCGATTCTATTCGAATCTACTACAATTTCGGAATGTGTATAGCTGGGGGAGGAGAAATGGCGAAAGAAACTCCCCCGCAACACATCTATTCTACGTGAAAGTTTTGTATTGTGTGAATTGTGTGTCTATAGACTATGGGGGGTGGAAGGCATCCCTAAACTAGACAGGCTGACGGCCCGCTTAGAATTTAGCAGTTACCGTCACCTATGGGTGTTTGCAACGCCAGTGGCATCGCGAACACGCTGCTGTCCCATAAGGGTACAGGAACTTGGGTCACTAATGCTGGAACACAACACAAGGTTACTATGGCAGCATACTTAAGACCAAAGGTGGTCGCCATCCAGACGGGCTTGAGGCCCTACCACGTAGCTAAAGTGGGTTATTTTGTCGGCATTTACGACAGGCCGGTCCCGGCCGCAGAAGTTAGTATTCTTTCTCCGCCCCTGCACGGAGAGAATTAATCACTTTACATATCATGTGAATTCCAAGTTTTCTACTCCTCGAATAGTCAATTATTGGAGTATGGCAGGTGGACGGCCAGTCCACTCCACAAGCATTGTAAGGAAATGGTCGACATGCTCACCGTAGCTTTAATCCCAGTTTACTGTCATTGGCCACCAGAACACAATTAACACAAAATATAATTATCGTGTATACGTGTTAATCATGCAATAATAGCCAAAGAAATACGGGGTCTGAATATATTTTATGAAATCTAGGGGTATTTTAGTCAAATGATTTCTTAAACCTAGAAAATCGAAATAAGAATTCACATAAATTATATTTTCCAAACATAACATTTCATAGAGAATTTTCAAAGTTATTACCCTCAGCATAACATATTTCTAAATTTTAATGTAACATATTTATTCGATCTGAATCGTTAATACGTTAAATCGTAATAAAATCATTACAATCGCTTACCTGAGATGTTAAAGTTGCCGTCGCCATTATTTATTGTTTTTAGTTTAAAATTTCCTGGGCCACTAATCCCGCGTTTAGGAAACTAAAAGAAAAAGAAAACAAATGTCGTGAAAACAACTCTTGCTCGACTCCTTTCTTCGAATTACATTATGTCTGAGCCAATTTAACTGATTTTCCCGCTATTTTATACTTTTTTTTTCACAGACTTTATTTCGGCGTATGAAGACTTTATGTCATTAACCAAAGAATATCCCATTATCATTTTGGTGAAATATTGAAAATATTATTATGTATCAATTATTATATTTTCAAAAAGCCGAATATTGTACATAAGATTATTATCTATTAAAAAGATTTTTCATTTTCCAAGATTATATGATAAAATAAAACTTTTCCGTGAAATAAGCATTCCATATTTAATATTTCACATGACATTTTCAAATCAAACAAATGAAGGCCGCAAAGACCCGGTAAATGAAGAATTGAAAATTTTGTATAATTTTAGTATCAATTGTAAAATTTTGATAAAAATTGATAATATAATGTATTCAGAAGGAGTTGCAATTGAAAGCGAAAGTGTCGTCAAAGAAGAGCAAACATGTAAAAAGAAAATTAAAGATCTTGTCGAGGGCACTGAAAATGCCCTACATTCATACAAAAATCCAAAAACATGGAAAAAATCTTTAACCAATTTCTTTAGGAATTCGCTTCGGTCTTCAAGGTCT
This sequence comes from Malacosoma neustria, assembly GCA_963693495.1. Lineage (NCBI taxonomy): Eukaryota > Metazoa > Arthropoda > Insecta > Lepidoptera > Lasiocampidae > Malacosoma > Malacosoma neustria. Next base: position 2,470,156 of record OY856372.1, read on the forward strand.
AATGATGTAAGATATTTTTATTACTGAACTATCTTTTTTAAAACCAGCCCAAATTTATAGAAAGAAATATACCTACAATTAATTCGTGATTGAATATAAATTCTAGGGTGATCGACCTTCTGGGAGCAAAGAGCATTTTGAAGATAAAGAAATGAGCACTGAACAAAAGTGGCAATCTTTGGGCAAAATTTTCCGCCGCCAAAGCTTCGCAGAACATTGGAACAAATTACCAAATCAACAAGGAGAAGGATCTTCACAAAACAAGAGACTTGCCGTCCGAAAAGTATTGTCAACATATTTTGGAAAATCCCAAAAATCTTCTGTAGAATTAGATAGTAATGAAAAATAAAAAAATTACCGTGACCTTTATTTGTTTCTAATTATTACAGTAGCTTGTATTTTTATTTAATAGAGCCCAAAACTAGATTTATAGTTTTCTTCTGCTATACGGTGTTGGTAGGAAACCTTAGACATGTTTAAGCATGAATGCATGTCAGCAACGATAAATCACTAAAATGCTGATCACAAATTAATTACATTACGCCTACACCATTAGCCAAAATGTTTATTATATATGGAAATGTAGAGTATTTTTTGGTTCATTGAAGATTTTGAACCATTTTACAATTAGAAAATCTTTATAAAGTTAAACTTATATAATTACAACGGTCGACACTGGCTAAGTTAGCATATAAAACATCACTATAATTATAAGAAAAACTATTTGCTGTCGAACTTGTCGAAGTGACAAATAGAGTTTGACATTTTGCAGTGAAACGAAATTCATTTTAATGCCTTTAGTCCTAAAATCGTTTATTTTTTATTTTAACATTAATTTTATTTTACTTCTTTACTCATTCGAGGAGTTAAAATGTTGTGTTCATTATTAAATTTTACCATTAATTCAAGTGTACCGGAATACAAGTGAATACGCCCTTGAAAAACAGTGTATAAAAAAAATCTTAAGTCAGCATAGCAACAGCTTTGCGTTCTTTAATTTTCTTAATTCGAGAGATATTGTATTATTTTTTCTACACAGGTGCCTTTAAAAGGTGAGTTTGTAGAGAGTTTTGAATAAGTTAATATTATGTGTACTATAAGAATTATAAAATAACTGTTTCTATTACACCTTTGTGTTCGATTTTCTCATATGCATGTATATAACAGTAACAGTAGTATATACAATGTGTATTGTGTCTACAATGATTTATAAACTGCATTAATTTATTATTTATAATTTTGTATGAATTTAAATATTAACAACTATGGATTTATTAACAACATTTATGACTGTAAAAAAGCTGAGTTAATCTTATTTCAAGTATGTATGATGTAAGTATAAAAAAACAGTATCTTCTTGCCAACAATATACTGATCATAGATAATAACTTTTAATAGAATTTCTTGTACCTAAGTTCCCACCATTTGAAAGTACAAGGTCAGTTTCATGTCTAAGTTATATTTTACATTATTATTCCATAATATTAACTAAACATTTTATAGTATTCATAAGGTTATAAAATTAAAACTGACATCATTAATAATTAAAATTATAATATTAATTCACATGAAATGATGCAGTGTATATAATCATAATTTTATTTTTAAGTTTTTATTGTCTTATCTTTAACATTAACAATTTATTTTTGTTACATAATGAAGAATATTTCCATTATTCAAAATTCATAGAAATCCAAATATTATTTCATTTCATGCTTTTATTTAACAGTATTAGGGGTCCACTTGGCATGCTTTCTTATTCCACTCTCTTATAGTTATTATTTTTTTCACCTCTACATTCATTGCTGAAGCAACCTGGCATTTCTCCCTGCCAGTTGTTTATATTTTCAACATAATTTTTAATTACTCTTAAAAAAAATCACAACTCTCACTTCAAATCAAACTATTGCTTTATGAATGCATAATAAAACCCATATGGACATGTGGCCTCCAACTCTGGGGAACAGCGGCAAAATCAAACATTGAAATAATACAGAGATTCCAATCTGAATCAAATCAAAAATATACTAAGAATGAACACACCTTGATATGTCTCAAACATTAGACTCCATCACGACCTCTGTGTCAAAAGTATTATAGATGAAATTTCAGAAAGGACAAGCGTACAGGAAGTGAATCACTAATCATCCAAATATGCTGGCAGTCAATCTAATAAACACCCAAACAGTTGCTCACAGACTAAAAAGAAAGATTCCTCAAGACCTTCTGTGACAGGCACAATAATTAAACTGTCGCTGGATGGCTTTCGTGCAAGCCCTTTAATTAAATAAAATCTTACATATTGCTGAATATCTGCAAGATTGATAGATTGCCATAAAAAAAACTTAAAATAAAAATAATCTTTAAATAAATCATGTTTTATTTATATAAATAGATCACCAACATGACACACATTACACAATCATATTAACACTTAAAATATCACAATTAAAGGTGACTGCATGCTCAAGAAGTAAATTGCAAAAACAGAAAAATAAAATGTATAAATACATAATAATCATACTTCTTCTTCCTGCCCCTATCCCAAACTATCTTGGGTCTCTCCTTCCACTCTCCTCTGTTAGCCGTCATCTCTATATTCACACCCTTTTTCGCCATATCACCTTTTATGCAATCCATCCATCTTTTCCTTGGTCCACCTCTGCTTCTGTATCCATCCACTCTCTATAATTTTTCTAGTTATATGGCATTCTACCCTTCGCATTACATAAAATACAAATTGTCTAAAAATAGCTAATGCTTTGATAAGTAAAATAAAAACAAAACTGTAAACAATGAAACATAATGTCATATTATCATGTTGATTTGAATTTAAAAATTGTATCATTGAATATATCAATATTGTTACTTAAAAGTGAATTATAGTTAATTATATTAACTAAAATGAAACAATTTGAATTACATTGTGTAAATGTCTCATCCCTGATAAATTTATTAATGACAATTGTAAGAAAAATGCCTGAGTAAATGTTCTTTTTTCCCTGTTGCAAAAAACATAGAATGGATTCTATGCCGCACAATAGTATTCAAGCCTGTACTACACACAAGAGAGTTATATAGTCATTGTCAAACCGATATCTGCTGTGTGCAAAAAGTAAAACTTTGAGATATGGAGTAAAAACATATGTATGGAAAATTTTTGGCTTCCGCTTCTGATATAAAAATTTTATCTAGTTTTGGGAATTTTATTTAAGGACCCTAATATTGTTTGAATAAACTATTTTGTGATAATAGGTCTTTACCTATGAAATCGCCGTTCTGCAGTACTGGGCATTTCAAATCAAAATAATTTTTGTTTGGCTAAGAATTCTAATTTCAAATTAATTTTATTTTAAAAACATGGAATTCTTTTTCCAAGAGTAGTCATTTGTTTATTGATTAGTGTTACATTTTCATCACATTTCAATCTTTTTCGTCACCATGGATAAGTTAAAAATTCAAGTAATTATGGAATATGAGTACCGTCGTGGCAACAACATCAACGACGTTTACGGAGCTAACACTACAAACCAACGCACCACCTGTTATTGGTTTGCTCGCTTCTGTTCTGGGAATTTCGGCCTGAAAAATGAACCTCGCGGTCGTCCGAAGACTTTGACGAATTAAAGACGATTGTGGAAGCTGATGATACCCAATCTACGGCTGAATTAGCAGCAGCTATCGACGTTAGCATCAAAACAATATTGGTCCATTTGCGTCAAATTGGCAAGGTAAAAAAGCTTGACAAATGGGTGCCCCATGAACTCAATGATCGCCAGCGCGAAGTACGCGTCGAGACGTGCCTTGCACTGCTCAACAGACTCACAAATGAAGAAATTTTGAACCGCATTGTTACCTGTGATGAAAAATAAATTCTGTTTGATAACCACAAGCGCTCAGCAAGTTGGTTGGATCCTGGTTCAGCACCTAAACAATGCCCTAAACGAGAACTTACCCCTAGAAAAGTGATGGTCACTGTTTGCTGGTCTAGCGCCGGTGTGATTCATCACAGCTTCTTACCAAACGGGGTGAGCATTACTGCAGATGTGTACTGTGAAGAACTGAGCACAATGATGGAGAAGCTGGCACATCTCCAACGAGCATTGGTCAATCGCTCGTCTCCGCTGCTCCTGCACAACAACGCGCGACCTCATACTGCACAGCAGACGGTCTCCAAGTTGAAAGAACTGCGGTTGGAGGTTCTCCGTCATCCGCCCTACTCACCGGACTTTGCGCCTACAGACTACTACTTCTTGGCGGGAAAAAAATTCAATACCTGAGAGGCAGTACAGAATGCCTTTGAAGAATTTGTTGCCTCCCGTCCAGCTGATTTCTTTAAGAAGGGCATCAATACACTGCCACTGCGTTGGCAAAGATTCATTGATTGCATGGGTGATTACTTCTATTAATACAAATAAAAAATACATGAAAAATATTCCTTTAAATTTTTTCATACAAAACGGCAATTTCATAGGTAAAGACCTAATATAAATCACAGTTCTATGAAATCTTTAATGAAATATTTGTATTATTATAATTTTTTAAAATACCTACATGCAATTTATCAATTTCTTCTCTTACCTGAGATAGAAATTCTCCTGTGTAAGCTGAACTTACTAAAGAGCTAATAATGTTCTTAATCGTGTAAGAGTCTGCTCTGACCGGGGTTTTAGTGGGTATACTGTTGCAGCTGCTGCTAGCTCAATTTTTTGCTACATTTTTATGAATTAAAACTGTTATGTTTTCAATAAATAACAAGCTTATTATACCATTATTATTTCTATTTTAAAGCATTTTCTTTTTAGTGAATTGTTATATATTTTAGACACTTCTTTTACATTGACAATGTCATGTCATAAACTGTACCAATACCTCCATGATAAGGTTAAAATGATGAGGTGGACAAGACTTTGTTGGCTTACCTTTGGAGTCCAGTGTGGTAATAGTAATTTGTTATCCGATAGATAGTAACAAAAGGGCAACCCGGTTAAAATGCAACCATATTATTTAAATTGTATATCCTACTATAAGCTGTTGTTCGTAATTGTACTATAGTTTTGCAGATGCAGGAAATTGTTGTTTTCTATTTTACTATGTGAACTTTAGTGCTTTCAAAATAAAGTTTAAACTGTACATAGAGGGTTTTAGTTAAGATTTTGTTTAATTACTTTGTTCTAGTGAATTATTCTAAGAATAAAATATTTTCATCCATGCAGTAGTTTTGCCGTAATGCGCGCATAACTGCAGATCTCGTATCATTTTATTTATATAGATATTAATAAAAAGATTAGTTTTCCATATAAATATATTTAATAAAAATATTAATTTGTATTAATTACACAATCAATAAGCATTTTTTCCTTATTTTCAGATCCTTGACGATGTATGGAGTGTTAAAGGTCAAGAGGAAATGTCATTAATTTGATAAATAGGTATTGTAAGTTAAGTGGTGCTTATTTTACTGTAAGATGATCACGCGAAGATGGTTCCACCCATCGTTGACGGGTGTGGACGCGGAAAGGTTGCTTATGGAGTGCGGCCATGACGGGTACTTCCTGGCGCGGCCCAGCATGAGCAACAAGGGTGACTTTACGCTCTCCGTAAGGCGCGGTAACGAGGTCACCCACATTAAAATCCAAAACAACGGTGAATTCCTCGATCTATATGGCGGTGAAAAATTCGCCACCCTATCCGAACTCGTGCAATATTATATGGACAATCAGTGTCAGTTGCGGGAAAAGAACGGCAACATAATCAGGTTAAAAACCCCCCTCAACTGCGCCGACCCCACCACCGAGAGATGGTACCACGGCCAACTGACTGCGAAGGAAGCCGAGCGGATGATGTTAGAGAACGGCAAAGATGGGTCTTTCCTTGTCAGGGAATCTCAACGACAGCCCGGTGATTTCGTTTTGTCCGTTCGGACGCGGGACCGAGTGACGCACGTCATCATACGCCGACAAGACAATAAATACGACGTGGGCGGGGGGAAGCGATTCGACGATCTCGTCAGCTTAATAGAACACTATCGAAATTTTCCAATGGTGGAGACGACGGGCGAGGTGTTGAGGCTTATTCAGCCTTTCAACGCTACCAGAATTCAAGTGAGACATTTCCACACTCGTGTAAAACAGTTGCAAAAGGAAAACGAAGGCCCAATAGAAAGCATGGCCTACAAGCAAGGCTTCTGGGAGGAGTTTGAGACTCTCCAAATGATGGAGAATTTACAGCTGTTTGACAGGATGGAAGGTTCCAAACTGGAAAATATTAAGAAAAATAGGTACAAAAATATAATACCTTTCGATCACACTCGTGTTATATTAAAAGACATCCCTCCCGACGCTCCTCCAGGGTCTGACTACATTAATGCGAATTACATTCGGTATGACAGTTCCGACTTTCAAGACAGTAACGGAACAAACGAGAACGGCTCAGTTGTGGTTCGGGATGGATCGCTTTCACGAATCAAAGACAAATCGTCTTCCAATCACACGAGTATTATAGTGACCGAAGAAAAATTATCCACAAAATCGCACGGCAACGGCACTCACAAAATAATTCCTCCATTCGAACCCAGCGTCCTCAGAGCGAACCCTAATTATGTGAATACAACTATACCTAAGTCTGCCGAAGAACCCGAAAACGGCGTGCACATGGAGCATGTTTACAACAAAACTTACATCGCCACACAAGGATGTCTCTCCACAACCATTTACCCATTCTGGTCAATGATTTGGCAGGAGGACGTTCGCATCATAATTATGACGACGAAGGAGATTGAGCGCGGCAAAGTGAAATGTGAACGTTACTGGCCCGAGTTGCACAAAACGGAGGTGTTCAAAAAGTTCACCGTTCATAACGAGTCGGAATCGTCTACGCCGGATTACACACTACGAATTTTCACCGTGACCAAAAAAGATGAGCCCAATGTAAAACGTACTATCTATCATTTCCATTTCACCGCTTGGCCTGATCACGGGGTACCCTCGGAGCCAGGCCGAGTTCTGAACATTCTGTTAGACGTCAACTACAGGCTGCAACAAATAATGACGGGGCCGAATCCTCCTGCGCAGGCGGTGGTGTGCGTACACTGTTCGGCGGGTATCGGCCGAACCGGAACATTCATTGTGATCGACATGATTCTGGACCAGATCAGGAAGGAGGGGTTCGACTGTGAGATAGACATCCACCGCACCGTGCAGATGGTGCGAGACAAGCGCTCTGGGATGGTACAGAACGAGGCGCAGTACAAGTTCATCTACATGGCCGTGTTGGAGTTCATCGAGACGGCGATGCAGAGGGTGGGGTGCTTGGGCGCGGAGCCGTCGCAGGACTCGCCGCGCGTCCGCTCACTTCCCGTACCTTTTTTATGAGTGCTAAGAAATTTCTATCGAAAGCTTTATCCCGTGGAAACACATAGGGTGCGTAGTTTCCGAAGAAGTATTTGTCTATTAATATAACTTTACGGGGAGTGGTAAACGCCCTTGGTTTAACCAAACTTTCTCACCAGCACAATTTAAAAATATTTAAATTATATTTATATGCTTATTATTGTGCTGATCGCTTCACACATCACTTGCATGAAATGGAATATTAAATTATAACAAGATCTGTTTAAAAATCCATATAGATCTATGGAATTCCAATTGGCGAGAATCAATTTCAATTGTACTAAATAATTTTGATATTGTACACATTGTTATTTAAAGAACAAAATAGTATATCATAGTAATAGTATTATGCTAATGAACATTATCTAATACTAAATTATGAGTGAATTTCATTCATAATTAATTTCTTCCTCTAGTAACTGCAATTTTCATACACTACTTAACACGTAAAAATAATTAAAAAATATAAATAAGAATGGAATATTTTTTTTCTAACAAATATTATGTTTAAGTTCTCATTCATATCGTTCAGCTATAGTTAATATTTTATTAGTGCTAAGTGATGACAAATAATAATAATATTTTTACTTGACATTTACTGCCACTGTCGACAGTTTGCATGTTCAAATTAGATTTACATAATATGTATATAGTGAGCCACAAAAGCCCCTGCCTTTGAGCCACAAGATATAATTCCAAAGTCAAAATTCCAAAACTTGTCCATTTCAATCCATGGTCTCGTTTTTTACATTACCAGCATTTAATTTAGTATGGTAAATGTGTTGCAAATTACAACTTAGAAAATGGTTGAATCAATTAATTATGTTTCAAATATCGATATCTTTTGAACTCCTGGTAAATTAAGCACAAAAACTAAATAACCAATTTCAAAGGTAGTAAGCGAAAAAAATTACCGAAAACAATTATTTTGAAAAATATTTCCTATTTTCACACACATAATTCTGTGTTCAGGATGTACTTCAACACATAGCTTGTATGTCCAGCTTGCATATATACTTTTTAGAACACTCTGCTTAAACTTACATCAAACCTAGATAGATTACCATTGTGGATCATAGACCATCTATGTTAAAAATATAATTTTCTTTTAACAATTTAATTCTAAACATGTATTTACATTGTACATTATATTGATATTATTGAATATACTTACTACTTTATCTGAAAAAAACCAGTGGCAGTAAATGTAAAAGGGAATAGATTTTAATGAGTTCACTCTGTTAAAGATCATATATATATACATACTACACAGGCTTATATTTAAAATATTAAAATCTTGCTGGAATACATTATTGCTGTCATAGACTAAAACTTTTCCTAAGATCTTTTATTAAACTAATGATCATCCGACATGACATTGGTAAAATGCACAAGTCGTGCTATGCTATTTCCTAAAAAAAAGAAAATACTAAAAGGTCTACTTTCTAAATGATGGTTCATTGAACTCAAATCTATTAAGGTTTTATTGTGCATATTTATATGTATAAACATTTAAAAATGAAATGTACTGTAAATAAATGAAAAATATCTTTCTTTCTTTCAAATGTTTTTATTATTTTATTTGACTTTATATCTGAATTATCTATAGTCATACAAAAACCTTCATGGTTTATTTTATAATATATTTATAATGTAGTCCAGCGAGATGGTTAATTATTGTACTTATAATCCTGTATATTATGGCACTAATTAAAAGTTATGAGTCGTTAAAATAATTAAAAATCAATTATGTCTGATATATTTTGAAAAGAACATAATATTATTTTAATGAAACCATTTTAGAGCTTAGATATACAAATTGGATAATAATATTCATTAATATAGCATCAGTTGGTAGTTAAAAACTATAATTTAGAAATTTATCACTATTATAAATGTATATATCGCTGGACCAGAATGTCAATTTGCTAATTATGGTGAAATTATACATAAAATTTGTCTTTAATGATGTTACAATTTAGGTTAATATAATTGACGGAGGTGACTTACTATTTGGACCGTTTGCCTCTGCTAAATCCTGACTATGAAGGTACATTACTCTAAATAAATTACCATGTTCAACATAGTATATGTATGTACCACGTGTACTATTGAAATTATTGTTACAGGATGAAATAGTTTTGTGTACAATGAAATATAATTATATATCATACTTCATACTAATATTACAAATGTGAAAGTAAGTTGGTTTGTTACGCTTTCACGCGAAAACTACTTAACCGATCATCATGAAACTTTGTACACATATTCTTGGAGATATTAGAAGTAACATGGGATACTTTTTATTGAAAAAGTATTTACGAAGATTTCCCATTTCCCTTTCTCATTTATTTCGATTGCTACTTTTGCCTGTTATTCGCCCAGCGGAGCGCGAATGATCGGCTAGTTTAAATACAATTACTGTCGCCTATGTATGTTTGCGAATTCAGGGAGGGGCACGTAACACGCTGCCATCCACGTAGGCGAATTGGAACCTAGGGCGGCATATTTAGATAACAGGGGCGGTCCTAGCCTAGCTTATCTGGAGAATAATCCACTTGGCCTTTGATGCCTATGAACAAGTAATAATGGGGAGCTCCTGTTCTCATTTCTGGATAATCTAAGATAGTAATTACTTCATCATTAAAGTAAATGTTCTGTGACAATTCGCAGTTCGTGTTATGGATACTAGACAACTTACCTTTTTATTATACTCACGTCATGTCACCTCTGCACGCAGTGCGTTAGCCACAAAAGTAGTCAGAGTAATATGTTTGACGGCGATCTTAAACTTTTATTGAACTTATTAATTTTTATTTACAATATTATATGAAGGTATTATTTATTAGCAAATTAACAATTTGGCCAGTAATTCAAACAAAACGGCGACCTGATAATATATATCATATTGTTGCTTTAAAATATTATAAGAGTCAGTGGGGATTGACTTATTTGATCTCGAATCTGTTTTTGGTTTGATATGTTTCGAGTAGATTAGAATTCATAATATTTTATATACGACCAATGAAATTTGTACAAACTTCTTCTATACAATGAATTGTTGTTTGACATCTCACGAGCACCGTTATATTAAAACGCAAATGGAAAAGTTATGATTTTGTTAAAAAACATTTTCAGGGTTTAAAAAACATATATAATAGGATTTTGAATATGGTAGTAAGAAGTTATTTGTTACAGTGACTATTAACATCATGAATTAAACTATATATTAAAAATAGAAGATATTTGCTACATAAATAAATGATTGACAATTCACACAACACCATCTAGTTCCAAAGTAAGCAGCAGAGTGCTTGTGTTATGGATACTAGAGAACAGATTCTTTTTTATAAATAAATACATTTACATGAACACAGTGTTCCGACTTACGTGATCTGCTACGCCACGGGGGTTGTCAAATTGAAACATTATTCAAAGTTTTGTTTATATATTAAAATGTTGGAGAGATTTTCTAAAAACTATGCGTTTTGCTCATTTATTGTGTTTTAGTCGTGTATAGATCATGTAAACTGTGAGGTGTCGAACAGCATACAAAAATAAACAAGTATTTATTTTCATAGAAATATTCATAGCACGATTTGTACATACTCCTCGCATTTTACGCCTGAACATATTAGAAAAAGATTCATATAAAATATTGAGTCTATAAATATATTTTCATAATTTTGATACGTGCCCGCAAATTGCAACTTTTTATTAAAAAAAAATAGTAATTGTCATATAATAATCCATATAATAATCTAGATAGGCGTAAAATCTAGGCTTGGTAAATATTCAGAATAAAGTAAATTTTTAATGATCCTGATACACGAGACTAGTGGAGAGGCTCAAATATGATTTTTAAATAATAATTGTTCTTTGAATGAATATTGAAGTAATTTCACTAATTGACGTGAGATTTATAGCGCAATGTTCTTCAATTGGTCGTTTACAGTTTCAGTTTATAAATTGTAAAACACTTAGTTATGTTACGTTCCAGACTTCTATTTTGTAGACATAAAATTAAAAAGCTAGAAGTCTTTATTCCAATTTTAAATATTTTTAAAAAGTAGTTTCCCTGCAATTCAAATGAACAACGTATGATTTTAAAATGCATAGCCTCGTGTATTGCGGTTTTTAGATGTTAATTTTTATAAAATTATTTTATTTCTTGTCATATTGTAACAACGGAGGTGCTTTTTTCTACGAAGTTCTTGTCATGTATAACAAGGCAAACGGTGCGATGTTTGTTTTTTTTACAAATAGACGATAAATTGTAGTTGTAAATTCAGACTCAGAGATGTTTAAACTATGATTGTTGATGTTTATTTATTGTGTAATTAGATATATATGAATTTTGTACATTAATATAGTTGAATTTTTATTTTTATATGCATGGCTATTGGTTTATAATTATTATATTGTATGAGCTGCACGTAATTTACTCTGTTCTGCATGCACGTGTCCTTCAGTTTCTGAAATTCGGCTTTATAGATTTTCCGGTGTATATTGACTACACCAGCATAACTGGCTTCATTTGAAGATATACGGTTGTAGTGATAGTCTGTGGAATGAACTGGACCCCACTCAGAACTATTGACGAGAACTATCTGTGTTTGAAAAGTATCCGTTCAAATGCGTTAAATGAAAGTGGTGTCACAATAGCATCAGTGTAAATTTTAGAGGAAAGCTCCAAAAGTAATTAGTGGGGTGGAGAATTTTTAACTCGGCATACTTTAATTTGTTATCTACAGCTAAAGTCCGGACGCGGAGCTGGAAGAATTTCGTACGTTAACCTGTTATTACCTGTTTCTGTCACTCCCGCGTAAATATAATGAGTCCTCGCTCGCACAGAGCAATGACAGCCGTCCTCCGGGAAAAATCCCGGAGGACGGCTGTCAAAATTGCTTTACAAAAACAATTGTAAAGCAATTTTGAACACCGCCACTTTAGAGTGGAATAAATGTTATAATAACTGGTTTGAGCGAATGGAAAATTGTATTAAGCTACGTGGTGAATACTTTGAAAAACAATAAAAAGTACTTTAAGGTTTTAGTTGTGTTTTTTTCTTCAAACGACAAAACTTAAAAGGCATGCCTCGTAGTAATTGTAACTCGGTTTTTATAACTGTTATAATATAAAATCTAAATAAATAATTTATTATAATAACAATAATTTATTTAATAATTTAGTAAATTTTTTTCGCCTTCAAACATTTTATGTAAACCGCTCTTAATACAAAAATGTTTGTGAGCACTGTCAGTAGGTAAAGAAGTCATTGTACGAAATTCTTTCTGCTCCGCGTCCGGAGTATACATTCATAACATACACTGTGGCTGCACTGGCGCCTTTCCGGCGGATTTGAACTTTAAATTGACAGCGTGCAACTGGACACTGAACTTCTCCCCCATATAAGATGGTTCTCTTTGTTTCTACCCTCCATACTCAGAACAAAGTATTTAAAAATTTTATATATACTTCTGGTGTGCGTTTCTGTCACTTGTATACTTTTTATAAAAAGCCATGTGATTCGGGTTTATATAATATAGTGCAACAAACTGTCTTTGAAAATATGATTTTTTTTAAATGTAAACTGATTGATATTTCAATTAAAGTATTTTTTTTTTTTATCGCGTAGAACAGCAGACAGGCTAACGGCCCGCTTAGAATTTAGCAGTTACCATCGCCTATGGATGTTTGCAATACCAGTGGCATCGCGAACACGCTGCTGTCCCATAAGGGTACAGGAACTTGGGTCACTAATGCCGGAACACAACACAAGGTTATTATGGCGGCATACTTAAGACCAAAGGTGGTCGCCATCCAGACGGGCTTGAGGCCCTACCACGTAGCTAGGGTGGGTTGTTTATGGTTGTATATGGAAAATAATGTTATAAAACGTGATAAATTATAGACAGGAAATATTGCATTTACCAACAAATAAGCATAAATAAACATTTATTTTCCTGCACATTATATTTACTTGTCTAGACCAAATAATTAACATTACATTAATATTATTGTATATTACCACAAACATAGTTTAAACAATCTCTGAGTAAATTTTACGTTGTTGGCATTTTATTTAAAGGAGCATATCCAATTTGTAAAAGAGGAAATCAAGTGGGTAGGAGAATAAAATTATATTATCTGCTAAAGATATATGTTGTGTTACATTAATATAATGATTAAATTGTGATATTCTATAAATATGTCTTTTCTTACCTCAACTCTCTTTCGTCGGCATCCTGAGTTTGATCTAATTTATACGATAGGTAAATAGTATAATTGGGGGTAGTTTCTAATATTAGAAAAATTATAAGAAACGTTTCGTAAACGGCATATCGGATTGAAAACACATGTCAGCGGAAGGAAACACTTCTATAAATAATCATTCAAGGGGGTGTTGTAGTATTTCTATAGGTGCCTCTCTGGCTCGTCTATGTCCGCTAATTCACTATAAGTACTACAGTATTTCGCAGACAAGAAAGAGCGTAGGTATGTTGTAAATTCATGTCATAGTCTATGGTTACCTGTAACGATATATCGGATAGGAAGTATTTTCCTCACAAAACGCTATACCCTGGCTCTCCATCTTGAAAACCCAGGTGCCGTTATAAGCCCTAGAAAAATAGCTGTAAATTTGGTGTTTAGCGGCAACCCCAAGTGTCCTTTTTATTCTGACTGAGAATTAGCAATATACAGTCATTTATTTGTCGCCTTTTAAGACTCCTTATGAATGTTCTATTTTTTTATTAAATATTAAAAGCCTGGTACTTTTAATAACTTGACCTGTATGTATCTATGTAACGGAATTTTCAAAATCGATTTTCGACCCATTTTAAACGATCTAATAATTCAAAATTTTGCCTACTTGTCCAGACCTGATTACAATATACAAATTTAATAATTATGTCCCATGGTCCTTGTCGGGAATAACGCTTTCTTTTCCTTTTGCTGAAAGATGATGTTTAATTAATAAAACTGCCGGAAGGTGGCGTAAAATTAATAAAAGCGTTGTCCGATTGGGAATTGACAACAAATTAGTTTAAAAAATTAACTAAAAAGTTAATAATAAATTATAGTTTAAAATAACTAAAAAACACGCTTTTATACTTGATCAAACTAAAAAGTGAAAAATAATTCTTAACGCTTTTTAGAACAGTGACATTAATTTTTTCGTCAGTAATTTTAATTAATAAGAAATATTATTTACTTTTTTTATCAATTCCCTTTGACACGATGTATTTTTGCAAGAGTAAATATTAAATCGCCCACTTGCACGCAAATATTACTAAATTAATTAGGTTTATATAAATGCAATATGCATAAATGCAATAATAGCTTTCATATTACTGCAATACATAGTTAATATATGTTTTCCTTAAATAAACCACCCACATTGATGTTTCCTTCTAATCATCATCATCCTAGCGTTAGTCCCGGTTGCCACCCAAACTTTCGTTTCGGTGCCCGGGGTCCGCTTTCCGACTTTTTCTACTCCACTTCGCGCGATCTTCAGCATCCCTGGTAGTGAGCCCATTGGCACGCATATCACCCTTTACGACGTCAAGCCAGCACTTTTTGGGTCTACCCCTCCTGCCGGGGCCCGGCGGAGGCGGCATGGCCAGACATTTGTTTCCCACGTAAGCATCCGGTTGCCGTAAAACATGGCCATACCAACGGAGCCGACACTCCTGCAATTTATCTGCAATGTCACGGACCCGAAGACTACCGCGAATGCGGGAGTTCCTAACGCGGTCCTTCCGCGTCACTCCACACATCCACCGCAGCATATTCATCTCCGTGACACGCAGTTCTTGCTTGTGTCGCTCTAACACCGGCCACGCTTCACAGCCGTATAAAAGGACAGGCCTAATGATGGTCTTATAGACCTGCCCCTTCAACTTTACCGGCATCTTGGGGTCACAAATGACACCAGTTACCTCACGCCATTTAGCCCACGCGGCAGCAATGCGTGCCTTGACGTCGCAATCGATGTCACCAGACGCATGAAACACAGATCCCAGGTATTTCACATGGTCCGTGCGCTCGACCGTGTTGCCGTCTATGCGTACGGGTGTGGGATCTATGGAGTTACAGGCCAAATACTCGGTCTTCGCTACATTGAGCTTCAGACCACCGTTCTCAAGCGACTCCTTCCACACCTTCACACGTCGCACCAGCCTACCCCTGTCCGAATCTGCCAGCGCGATATCATCAGCACACATGAGCAGCCCCCGGCTGCTCATGTGAGTTTCTGATGCTGTTTGACAATACGTCTAATACCACGCTAAACAGAAACGGACTAAGGACGGATCCTTGGTGCACACCGACGGTGATGGGGAAAGGTTTTGTGTCGCCAACAGCGGTCCGAACTACGGAATCGGAATCACGGTACATGTCTCGGATGATCCCAATATAGGCCTCTGGAATCCCTTTGGACCGCAATGCCCACCAGATTATCGCGCGAGGAATACAGTCGAAGGCCTTCTGCAAGTCAAGAAACAGACAATGCAGAGGCGTATTCTTCGCCCTGTATTTCTCCGCGACAGTCCTTAGGGCAAAAATAGGGTCCATTGTCCCGTGACCAGGGCGAAACCCATATTGACATTCCGAGACAGTGCACTCCTGTCGAATCCGAGAGTCGATAACCCTCTCGAAGAGCTTCATGGTGTGGGACATGACCTTTATACCGCGGTAGTTACCGCACTCCTGCGCCAATCCCTTGCCTTTGAAGACTGGAGTAATGATACTCAGCCTCCATTGGTTCGGGATCGTACCGGTGAGGAGTGTCCAGTTGAAAAGGTCGGTTAAAGTGCCCACACCACGAGAGCCCATCGCCTTCCAGGCTTCGATGGGGATTCCATCGGATCCAACAGCTTTCCGATTCTTCATGCGGCGAAGACAATTCTGGACCTCTGCAGGCGTTATCAGTGGCACTAGTCCTTGGTTCGGAGGAAGATCTGGCGGCTGCACCTCTTTATGCTGCTTGTTCAGCAGCTCGTGGAAATATGAGCGCTATCTCTCCTTCACCGCAAGGTCCTCGCATAACAAGTTGCCCCCGGGGTCTTTTACACAGCGGCACTTGGAGATATCCTGTGCCGCTTTGACCCTGGAGCGCGCCAACTTATATATGAGCTTCTGCCCCTCAGACGAGTCCAACTTATCGTAGAGTGGTTGTAAGTGGTCTCGTCTGGCTCTGGCTACAGCTTTCTTGGTGGCGCGTTTGGCATCTCTGTATGCGTCGCGATCTTCAGGAGATCTGGACGCTTGCCACTTCTTAAAGAGGGCTTTTTTCGCCCTGGTCTCCCTCTGGACTGAGTCGTTCCACCACCAAGTCTCCTTGTCACACTTGCGTCCGCCCTTAGACACGCCAAGCACCTCTCTCGCCGACCCAAGGATAGCCGCCTGAATCCTGTCCCAGTAAGCTTGAACCGGTTCGCCCTCACCTCCGGCGCACTTGTCGCCGATGGCAGAGGCGAACTCCTGGGACTTGACTTCATCAAGCAGCCACCACCTGATTCGGCGTTGAAGGCGGTCGACACATTTGCCTTTGGGCTTTACGCAGAGGTCCATGACAAGAAGACGGTGTTGTGCAGTGAGACTCTCACCGGGTATGACCTTGCAGTTGGCTAATTTGCTGATGTGGTGTCTCCTAGTGAGTAGGAAGTCGATTTGGGTAGCATTCCTCCCGCTCTTGTAGGTGATGAGATGCTCGGGTCTCTTTTGGAAATACGTGTTCACGATGGCCAGGTCGGCAGCCGCACACGTATTGAGGATGTCCTCCCCTTCCGCGTTGCGGCTACCGTACCCAAATCCACCGTGAACACGCTCAAATTCCCCACATTCATCACCCACATGACCGTTCAGATCACCCCCCAAAACGATCCCCTGTGATATTCCACGGAGCACTTCTCCGAGTTGATTCCAAAACGCTATTTTATCGGCGTCGTCACAACCGGCCTATGGCGCATAGGCACTTATCAAGTGGGTAACTACCCCATCGATAAGCACCCTAACGACCATAAGCCGGTCGCTATGACGTTTCACTTCCAAAATGTCGTTCTGGAACTCCTCCGAGAGCACTATGGCAACCCCATTCTCCCCACCAGGTACACCTGTGTAGATCAGCTTGTAGCCATTCCCAATGAACCGGGATCTGCTGGCCTTCCACCGAGTCTCCTGCAGGAACGCCACGGCCACCCTCCGCCTGGAGAGCACATCGGCCAACTCTCTCGCGCGTCCGGTTAGCGTACCAATATTCCACGTTGCGAAGCGGAGTTTCCTTTTGGGTGGGGCTAGTGTCTTTAGCCGTGCTCGCCCACGGCACGGCAGCCCTAGTCCACTTGTCACAGGAGTCGGGCGAAGCTCCTGCGCGTCGTTTTGCGGCGACGCCCTATCCGTGACAATACCTTTCCGCGTTCGTACCATTTTTGTGTGGCTTGTTTTGGTTTTTACGGGAGCGACTGCCGTCCGACCTCCCAACCTCTAAAGGGAAACCTAGAGGTGTCCTTCCCTCGCCGCATGCAAGCTGGCAGAGGGAGTAACCCATCAGTCGGCTTTTACGACTCTCTTGGGATGATTTGGGGTGGCCCTATTCTTTCTTCGGCCGGGACCACACGACGATGTTTCCTTCTAAATATGTACTTTATTACTGGCGTTCTTTTTTCCTACTTTAATACACGCACGTATGTATTTATTACCATTTACCTACCTGCTTTCCTTCCGTTCCGTGTCTTGTAGTGACTTTTTTTATCAAAAACAAAATTGTGGAATAGCTGCGTCTAAACGTCCACAAAACCTTGTTTAATCTAGTAGAACTAGTTATGGTGCATCCCCATTTTGCTCGTTGGTCGGAGTTAGTTATATTTACCCCTAACGTGACAAAATCGTATGAATATTATAGTTTCGTTAAGCACAGTTCAACTGTATGAAAACACTTGCCTTATAATCAAAATGTATTTATTAAAACTAAATCACAATAATATTCTAAAAAAATGTACTTTTCAAACTTGACATAAGAAGTTGTTTTCCACAACCCAAGCCATAATTATCTGGCTTCGTTTGTTTTTAACGTAAATTTATGCGCCGAGAAGTCCATATAAAGCACTACACTGGTAAAATTAATTCACGTGTAGTCTGTTCCGAGCAAATACTTTCTAGCACCTACCTTCCACAAAGGTATTGAGAAAGTTTCACCACCTTATAAACAATTATCCCCAATTGTTACGTCTAAAGCCTTAAGATTTACTCAGAATTTAAGATGGATATAACATCTTAACTCATCATCAAAACCTACAAGGTGAAAATGGCCAAAACATAAACAATTTCAATTATTAGCCGTTAAAAAATATCAAAGCATTTTTTAATAGCTGGAATTTAGCAGGTGGTCACCGTCGCCTATTATCGTTTACGACACCAGAGCCTTTGCCAACGCGCTGCCAACCTCGAATAAATTTTGACTCCTTTTCGAAAAACCTTATATCGTATTGTGATGGAAACTTCAGGAAACTCATTCCAAATCCGGAAATCACGTAACAAAACCATTCTTTAGCACCGTTTTGCACAGGAATGAAAAGGCTCCAGGAAATAAGGATTAACGCCCTACTGATGGCGGACAGTGTGGTGGTAGAAAGACGACAAAGGCTCTATTCTAAACAATTTCTCAAAACTCCTTGTTATACAGATGGTAGAATAAGCATAGACATAGTCTCTCCGAAGGCCAAGCGTGTCCTGACCGTCTGTAAGTATGTGATCGTCGCAAACATGAACTGTGTGCCGTTGGATGGAGTCTAAGGGTCAAATCAATTTAATCAATCTGACAGGCTCCTGTCCAGGAGCTCCAACCTATCAATTTGAGCAGTACTCCATGTCACTTCATATGCATAATAAACAGTGTTGGTGATAGGGCACAACCCTTGGGCATACCAGCACACTGGAGCCAGCACACTCTACAACGACCTCGATGCTACATCCAGCTAGAAAGCTGAATAGCCAAGTGCAGACTCCCAGGTAGCCCGTAAGATGCAAGCTTCACAAGAACAGTCCGATGCTAGCCCCGATCGAATGCCTTAGCGATATGTATTGTACACATTATAGAATTTGTTTTCGTTTTACATAGGTTTAATAAATTTGTAATCAAGTCATCGGTAATTTTTCATTTGATATGATAATTTTATAGCATGTCTATACAATGAATTTTAAATTAAAACAAATTTATTCAACTTTGTCTTGCCAATATCGGACAAATAAATATCAGGTTATGAATGGGCCGACACAAAACAAGAGGTAGACTCGTCCTCAAACAATAAGTATGGTACAGTAGACTTAAGTAGGATAAAAATATAAAGACAGTGCTTCAACTATTCTAATTTCATTAATAAAAAACCCGCTCGCATTATCTTCAGGTTCCGTTTGTTTTTGAGTTATAATATTAGGAATTATTTCTTACACCTTTTGAAACATTTGTAAACAGTTCTGATTAGTCTACAAACTTTAAAATTGGCAGTAAAAGTATACTATTAAATATTTTTATATCAAATTTAATATTAATCATCATTGTTCACTTGGATCTCTTCTATACCGTCACTTTCAGTAACTAAAGCCCTTTCGAGAATGACGCGGCCTTCCTTGTATCTGCAATGGTAGAAATTCTTGTTTAAAATGTATAATAATTAAGTGTATAATAATAATTAAATGTATAATATATATACATATACATATATATATATATATATATATATATATATATATATATATATATATATATATATATATATATATATATATATATATATATATATATATATATATATATATATGTAAAGTAATTACTATACTAATACTTTAATTTGAATTCTGCCGCGCATAATGCTGTCAGCTACGTCACGTCGTCAAGTATGATCGGCCATATTGGCTAGAAACATAAAGTAGTTTATTCCAATACAAAGAAGACGGAAATTATAAATAAGATACTAATATGTGGAAGGATAAACATTAAATGTCGTTTCTTTGTTTACAGGTTAGTTTCGTTTATCATAATTGCATATCATTGTAAAGTAAATATAAAAATAATTGTAAAAATAAAACTTTGTTTACAGAGCAACAACAAGTTTATCATTTACCAAAATTAAAGAGATAATTGATCTTATAAAACGACATTTGCTTTTGAGATCTACATACAAGCTTAAAATATGGAGAAACTCCGTTTTGGATTCGAAGTTTTGCCATCGAGTGACGGAAAATCGAACACCATTTGTATAACCTCAATAGAAACAAGTGATGCTAAAGTGTATGCTATTCCCGAGGAGTGTCAGTCGGTTAGTAACCATACCGAGCTCATAAAGACGCCGGCCTATGCAAAGGTAAAAAATAGTATGAAGAAAAGATATCAAAATCGGAAAATCTGGATCACAATGACAGAGGAACTTAGAAAAACCTATATAGATGAAGATGATAACTTACAATTTGGAAACCAATACCTCGAGGAAGTTGATCAGAAAAAAACAACAACAACAACGGCACAAATCAGTGAAGCAAGTGTATTAGAAAAATTATTTGAAAAAATGGCAGAAAACATACAGGAGACTAAGGAACAAAGTTTAAAGCATATTGCAGAGAAATTTGTGCTCGAAAAATTTACTACAAGAAATAGCAATGCTAACCAATGGATAGAGACATTTGAAAAAGAGTGCCAGCGTTTTACTATAACAAAGGATGTGAAAAAAATTGAAATACTCAGACTGTTCATGGATAAAAGTTGTTTGGACTGGTACAGTTCGATGATGATAAAACTGACCATGGATTCAGAATGGTCTTTGTGGAAAAATAAATTTTGTGCATCATTTATAAACAGAGGTTGGAACCACATAACATATGCATTGTCATTTAAATATAAAGATGGGTCATTGGTGGATTATGCTTTAAAAAAAGAGAAATTACTACTGGATATGAGGAACACAATTGATACGGGGACTTTGATAGATCTTATTGCGGCTGGTTTACCGGAATTTATTCTTAATAGAATCGATAGAGAAATATTGAAAGATACAGTTGATTTGTTCAATGAAGTGAGGAAGTGTGAGCATATGATGAATAAAAAGAAAAATTTGGTTTATAAAAAATATGGCAGTCACACAAGTATCAATCGAAATGAAGATCGGAGCCCATGTAAAATATGTGAAAAACTAAATAAAGGAACTCGCTATCATCCTGATTCTGCATGTTGGTTTAAGGGAAAAGAAGATGAGAAAGAAAAAGGAAATAATATTAAACATGTTAACAATTCAGTCATTGAAACCGAACTAAATGATACTTATCAAAAAAACTAATAGTGACACCATTAATAAAAGTAAAAATACTATTAAATGATACATTACATATACATGGAGTTTATGATTCAGGATCAAATGTATCCTTAATTAATTCAAAGTTATTAAAACTAAGAGGGAAAGGAAACAGTATGAATGAGGCCAATTTAGTGACTATTAATGGTGTCAAGAAAACTAGTGGTTCGATCAATATAAAAATTAAAATATTTGAAATTGAGGAAAATGTGGACATATACATTATCGATGAAAAGAATTTCAAATATGACTTTCTCATTGGATTAGACTTGATAAAAAAATTTAGGCTCATACAAAATGAAGATTTAAAAATAAGTCAGAAACAATGCTTAAATAAAATACATATAAAAATGAATACTGAAGAAGGGAAAAGTATAGCAGTCGAAGAGTACAAAATTAATTTTAACGAACACGTAAAGGAAGAAGAATTCGAAATAAAGATAGATCATTTAAATAAGTATAAAAAGAAAGAAATAAATAAAGTAATTGATGAATATAGCACAGTATTTGCGAAAAATAAGTATGACGTGGGTACTGTTAATGGATACGAAGCCAGAATAAATTTATTGGTAGACAAGTATTGCGGAAAGAGACCCTATAGATGTACTATGGAAGATAAGAGAGAAATAGAAGAACAAATAGCAAACTTATTGGACAATAAACTTATCGAAGAATCCTGCAGTCCATTTGCTGCACCTGTCACCTTGGCGTTTAAAAGAGAAGATAATAGAAAGTCTAGATTATGTATAGATTTCAGGGAACTGAATAAAATAGTAATACCGGAGGCCCAACCATTTCCGTTAGTAGAAGATCTGGTGGCAAAAACGAGGAATTGCAATTACTTTACAACTTTAGATATTAACTCAGCATTTTGGTCTATCCCTCTAAAAATAGAAGACAGGGAAAAAACTGGTTTCGTGACCCAAGAGGGTCATTATCAGTGGACGTGCCTCCCGTTCGGATTAAAAACCTCGCCCGCCATCTTCCAAAGAATACTAAGCAATATACTTAGGAAATACAAATTAACAGAATTTGCTGTTAATTATATAGACGATGTGCTATTATTTTCAAAATCATTTGAAGGACATATTTATCATCTAAAACAGCTGTTAGAAGCCATTAAAAAGGAAGGTTTCAAATTGAAATTCAAAAAATGCACATTTGCATCGGATTCTGTAAAATACCTGGGTCATATAATACAGAAGAACTCAATAAAACCATTAAAAGATAACCTAATTTCGATAAGGAATTTTCCCATTCCAAAAACGCAGAAAAATATTAGACAGTTTTTAGGGAAAATAAACTATTATCATGAATACATTCCAAGAAGTGCAATAATACTGGATCCATTGCATAATTTACTAAGGAAAAATCAAAATTTTATTTGGTCTGATAAATGCCAAGAAGCATTTGAAGAAATAAAAAACTTACTATGTTGTCAACCAGTTTTGGAAATTTATGACAAAGACCTGCCAATCAAAATTTATACAGATGCTTCTATACAGGGCATTGGAGCTATATTGAAGCAGACGCAACTCGATGGTAAAGAAAAACCGGTAGCTTACTTCTCCAAGAAGTTAAATGGAGCTCAGAAGAAAAAGAAGGCCATCTACTTAGAGTGTTTAGCTATTAAAGAGGCAGTGCAATATTGGCAATACTGGTTACTAGGAAAGTCCTTCACTGTTTTTTCAGACCATAAACCATTGGAGAATATGAATTTAAAATCAAGAACAGATGAAGAGTTAGGTGACTTGATGTTTTATCTCTCACAATATGATTTTAATATTAAATATGCTCCAGGGAAAGAGAATGTAGAAGCAGATTGCCTTAGTAGAAACCCGGTGTTAGAGGAAAAAGAAAATGAAGATGAACTACTAAGGATTGTGAATTTAATCAATCTAGAAGATATTTTAATGGATCAGAATAGTAATGAAGAAATACAAAGGAATGGAGATAAAATGCTGAAAAGACAAAATATTTATTATAAAGATGTCAGAAATAGAGAAAAAATTGTGCTATCAGAGCAATTCAGCATAAAACTTATAAAAAGTATTCACAAGAACCTTTGTCATATTGGAATTCAACAAATGCAGAAGACACTTAGTCCACTCTATATAGCCAGAAACCTAACAAGAAATATCAAGGAAATATGTAGAAGCTGTTCAATTTGTATAAAAAATAAATCAAGAGGACAAGAAAAGATTGGATTTATGTCGCATCTGGGTCCAGCCACTAAGCCATTTGAAATAGTCTCTATTGACACAATAGGAGGCTTTGGCGGGTCAAGGTCCACAAAGAAGTATTTACACTTACTGGTAGATCATTTTACAAGATATGCATTTATACTGACTTCAAAAACACAAGGTGCAGACGATTTCATAAAACTAGTTTCTAACATATCTGAAACAGAAGATATTGGGATGTTACTTACTGACCAGTATCCAGGTATAAATTCGAAAGAATTTAAGCGATTCTTACAGGATAAACACATACCTATGGTGTTCACGGCAGTAAATGCACCATTCTCTAATGGCCTTAATGAGAGATTAAATCAAACGTTGATTAACAAAATACGATGCAAAATAAATGAAGTTGGAAATAATAGAGCTTGGACAACAATAGCACATGAGTGTGTAGAAAAGTATAATCAGACTATTCACTCAGTAACCGGCTTCTCTCCAAGTTATCTCTTGTATGGCATGAATGTTGCTGTTTTACCGGAGGAATTGAAAGAAGAAAAAACACAGACTTACTGGATAAGAGACAGAACGACAGCTCTAAAAAATACACTCAAATCACATAACTACAATAAGCAGTTATTTGATAAAAAAAGGAAGTACTTTGAATTTAATGTTGGAGACATAGTGTATGTAGAAAATGGGAATAAATTAAACAGGAAAAAATTAGATGAGCTGAAAATTGGACCTTTTAAAATTGAGGAAAAAGTTTCTAAATCAATATACAGAATCAATATTGGACACAGAAAAAAAGAATCAAATCTATTCCATATTACAAAACTTATTCCAGTAACTAGAATAGAAGAATGTGAGACGCAATGAAAAAGCGGAGTGTCTACGTCTTCGAAGAAACTTCGCATGGAAGTTTTCTTCTCCGAGGAGGGGAGATGTAAAGTAATTACTATACTAATACTTTAATTTGAATTCTGCCGCGCATAATGCTGTCAGCTACGTCACGTCGTCAAGTATGATCGGCCATATTGGCTAGAAACATAAAGTAGTGCATGTCATGTATAAGGTTATTCCAATACAAAGAAGACGGAAATTATAAATAAGATACTAATATGTGGAAGGATAAACATTAAATGTCGTTTCTTTGTTTACAGGTTAGTTTCGTTTATCATAATTGCATATCATTGTAAAGTAAATATAAAAATAATTGTAAAAATAAAACTTTGTTTACAGAGCAACAACAAGTTTATCATTTACCAAAATTAAAGAGATAATTGATCTTATATACCTAGTCAGGTCATAAGTATTGTCACACAGTAAAAACTTTT
Source organism: Malacosoma neustria (assembly GCA_963693495.1). Classification (NCBI taxonomy): domain Eukaryota; kingdom Metazoa; phylum Arthropoda; class Insecta; order Lepidoptera; family Lasiocampidae; genus Malacosoma; species Malacosoma neustria. The sequence goes on from OY856372.1 coordinate 2,495,412, forward strand.
CTTTTAGAATGCTGGCCACAAAAAAGTTTATTGAATTCGAATTTCGAATTGTTCATGAAAATAAAAATGTATAACTTTTAGAATTTTACTCATTTTTAAATATGGAGTGGACGCTTAAAGAAGACCGTGTTGCAGTTATTGCGTTGCATCGTTACAGTTACGCGCCAATTCAAATTTTTAACATACTGAAAAATTTTAATATAACCAAAAGATTCGTTTATCGTACCATCAAACGATACAATGAAGACTCTAGTGTAGATGACAGGTCAAGAAGTGGTCGCCCTCGGTCTGTTAGGACTCCAGCAGTGATAAAAGCTGTGAAGGCACGAATTCAAAGAAATCCCAAACGTAAGCAGAAACTGTTGGCCCTTCAGATGGGGTTAAGCAGAACCACGGTGAAAAGGGTGTTAAATGAAGACTTAGGGCTTCGGGCATATCGAAGAAAAACAGGACATCGTTTGAATGCTCGTCTAATGGACCTGAGACTGAAGAGATGCCGCGCTTTGTTGAAGCGGTACGCGGGAAAAAAATATCGGGAAATTCTTTTTTCGGATGAAAAAATGTTTACCGTAGAAGAGAGCTACAACAAACAAAATGATAAGGTGTACGCACACAGTAGTGAAGAAGCGAGCAACCGTATTCCGCGTGTCCAACGAGGTCATTTTCCATCCTCGCTCATGGTATGGTTGGGAGTTTCTTATTGGGGCTTAACAGAGGTACATTTTTGTGAGAAAGGTGTAAAAACGAATGCTGTTGTGTATCAAAATACAGTCCTGACGAACCTTGTGGAACCTGTTTCTCATACCATGTTCAATAACAGGCACTGGGTATTCCAACAAGATTCGGCGCCAGCTCATAGAGCGAAGAGCACACAAGACTGGCTGGCGGCGCGTGAAATCGACTTCATCCGGCACGAAGACTGGCCCTCCTCCAGTCCAGATTTGAATCCGTTAGATTACAAGATATGGCAACACTTGGAGGAAAAGGCGTGCTCAAAGCCTCATCCCAATTTGGAGTCACTCAAGACATCCTTGATTAAGGCAGCCGCCGATATTGACATGGACCTCGTTCGTGCTGCGATAGACAACTGGCCGCGCAGATTGAAGGCTTGTATTCAAAATCACGGAGGTCATTTTGAATAAACTTTAATGTCATAAGAATCTATGTTTTGTTAAGTTCATTTTGGTATATGAATGGTTACATAATTAATAAACTTGTTACAATTATTTTACATTAAACATGTGACAGAATTTATGACCTGACTAGGTATATATATATATATATATATATATATATATATATATATATATATATATATATATATATATATATATATATATATATATATTACTGTGGAACATCTGATAGGCTGACGGCTCACTTTACAGTAAGCAGTTACCGTCGCCGTATGGACGTTAGCTACGCCAAAGGCTTCGCTAACGCACTGCTGCCCACGAAAGGGAATTGGAACCTGATTCACTTAGTAGAACACAAAGTTTTATAAGTCACAGCGAGATATGGCCGTCAGTGTCGTGAGAGGATACCACATGATATCCTTCGAGGGTAGCCCCCTCGCCGGCACCCTACCGTGGGACCTGGAGGCCCACACGCTGACCTCCTTGTATCAGTGGAAGAAGGAGAAGAAGGCTAGTAGTGGAAGACCTTCGCCCCTGCAGATCGAGGGAAGAAGAGAGGAGCTGCACCAGGTCTAGCTGACAGAGTGGCTACGCCGCCTGCAGAACCCCGTGTGGGGCCTCGCCGCCATCGAAGCGGTACGGCCCGTCATGTCAGAATGGCTGCTGAGAAAGCAGGGCACCCTAACGTTCCGCCTGATACAGGTGATCACCAGCCACAGGTGTTTCAGCCGCTACCTGTGTCGGGTGGCACGGCGTAAGCCGACAACAGGGTGCCACCACTGCGACATCAGCGTCGAGGATATGGCGCTACATACGCACGCTTCGAACGTGTCTTGCGTGGGACGAGGAGCGTCGTGTCCTCACCGCTGCAGTGGGTCCGGACTTGTCCCTCTCGGCCATAGTCACAGCAATGGTCAAGAGCGAGCGGATCTGGGATGCCGCCGCCTTTTTTTGTGAGGCAGTCATTAAAAAGAGTGTAGCAGTGACGTCCCTTCCGGCTAGGAAGGAACGTCACCAACCTGCAGCCGCCGTAGGCCCCGGCCGCGCTGTCTGCCGGCAAGGGGAAGCCGCAGGTCAGGGGGCCGGAGATGGGGCGTGCCGTGTTCCGTGCGCCCCCCCTCTAACCTTTGTGAGAGTGCAGAGGCAGTCGGGATAAGACACACATACTTCGGCCGAGTAAGTATACATAGGAGAGGCCGGCAAAAGTCAACATGACCGGCTCAGCTCGCCTGTGTGGGAGGCGCACGCGAAAGCATATCCCTCCCTCCCAGGCTCTGAGCATAAGGGGAACACTGGGGTGGTTTTTAGTGGGTAACCCAGCGACGTGCGTTCCTTTGACAACTATGGGGGGCGTACGGGCGGTTTGTACGGGATTCCCACACTACCCTGCCGCCATCCCCCAGGTGACGGGGTTTGCATTACGCATATTCCACCTCATAAGAAAAAAAGGTTTATATGTCACCTTTTATGACTGGCCACCTCCGGTCGCAAAGTGGCCAGTATTCTCACTCTGCCCGTGCGCAAATTATGAGTGATAAATATATATGAATATAAAATAAATTACAGATGATTCTTATTTCCTCAATATGTTTACATTACAATAAGTAAATGTACAATTAAAATTTTAAATTGAAAATTGCCATCTGACTATAGGTTAGTGTCATGTAAATTAAATTGTAGATAGTTGATTACATTCCAGTCCGGAAAAAGCAACTAAGAAGACTACTTCGTACTCTAAGTTTTACTAGTTTTTGTAAGTATTCAATAAGTAGTAATAAACATAGATATACAGAACTTCAGGCATACAAAGTCTGATCTGTTAAATTATATCATGTATTTTGTTGTAAAAATATGGTGTATACCTTTGATTCTCTTCTGTGGCAAATTCATATACCCATCCAAGTTTGGTGCCACAGTTCTTACAGGAGACATCACGGACCATGTGGCGACCGGTCAGCATCACTCGATCCTGTACTTCAGAGTACACCAGGTTCACCACTTTATGGAACAGAAATGCACGACCTACAAATATACAAAAAACCAAAAATATTAATAACAAATAAAATAAAAAGTAAAAGGATTACATAAAACATGTAATATTTTAGATTTTATAAAACCTGTTAGGATGAGTCAAGCATATAACATTATAAGACAGCTAGAAAGAAAACCAAGGAACAAAAGTACTATTTTAGGTGAAAGAGGGAAAATATTAATAGATAACAAGAAAATAGTCTATAGATGGGTAAAATATATAGAGAAGTCATATGAAGGAGAGGGATTTAGAAAATAAGATATACATATTTCAGAAAATAGTTAAATTTGTTTTTAATGTCTAGGAGAGTAGTCGGTCCAGGACATTTGTCCTTCATTACAGGTGGTACTTATATAGGTAGGTCCATTTTATAAGTTATAAATTATTGGGAGACTTCTTGTTATATTAAAATTCATCAGTCTTTTTGTTAATATACTTGGATGGTTGTCCAATCTGATTCTATATGATTGCATCATATATTTATGATTTCTTCTAAAACAGTTCTAATCTTAACGTTGTGGTGTAACTGTTGGTTGGTAGTAAACCAGGGAGAGTTAGTGATTATCCTAAACATTTGATTGGAACCACTGTAGGATTTCAAAGTAGGATTTACAAGTACTTATTACTAAAATTTCATAAAAAAGAAATACATACATGACTATGTATACATAGTCGTATAATTATGCATAGAGATATTTTTTGATTGATAGATTTCAAGAAATCTTTATTATAGCCACTGAGAGAACTTTGATTTCACCTACATTGCATTTATAAAATCCCAATGATTTAGGGAAAAAATCGCCACAAAGTAAGGGGTGGCTACTAGTGGCTCCCATTGCTCTAGCTCTGCGTTAAAAATATTTTTATGATATAACATTATAAAGAAAATTATAATATATCAGGATAATTTTCCAATGAATAATATTTATTTTAAATACATAATTCATAACAATGACATTACAATAAAAGTTCTTCTCATATATTTTAGTTTTGCAGGTAGTTATTTAACTTACACATTATTAAATAATAATGTCAATTAATGTGGGTACCACACTTGTTGTCAGAAGCTAGATAGCAAATATAAGGCGAATTCAGAGATGTGTTTTATTCTAATTTACGGACTCAGTAGTTTTACACAGAGTCAGGCATTTTTACTATAAACACAAGAAGAGGTAATACTAAAATATTTTAATAATTTAGTATTACTAAATTAATAATAAAACAAAAGAAATATATCAATAACGTTATTATCAAAATATAATAATTTACAATTATATAGTTATTTAAAAAATGATAACGATAGTTTCTTATAATACAATTATGGGAAAAGGATTGTATCTATAAAGCACACACATTAATTTGTACACCTTTGCCACATAACAAAGAAAATACTAGAAATGAGAGTAAATGGAAGCAAAAGGAGAGACAGACCAAAGAAAAGGTGGATGGATAATGTAAGAGATGATATGGAATAAAGGTGTGAACTTTCAGATGATGACTTCTATAAGTACACTCTATAGTGGAAGGAAAGGACATATTGTGCCAACTCCACATAGCTGGGATAAACGAGTTGGCATATTTCGTAATTGTGTTTTACCTGTAGCTCCAGTAAAACGAGTGCTAATCAGCTCAGATCGATTTGTTAAATTCACGTCACAAGAAGCACACGAGAATAATCTTGTGCCACCGATGTGATCCAAGAAAATTTTACCCATTTTATTATTATTTTTGCTTGTTTTCAAAACAAAATAACATCTGTTCACTGATTTTGATGACTTAACAATATTGACAGGACAGTGACAGCTTGACAGGACAGCAAAGTGCTGACTTAGCTGTAGGCATGGAGCATGGAGTAAGTAGTACTTAGTAGTGGGTCGTCGACGATTTTACAGTCGACGCAACGAGACCATTTATCGTCGATGATAAACTAGTTGAAAAAACAGTCTAATTTTCGACTAGTTTATGTCGACGCTTAGACAAGACGAGACGTTTAGTTTATATTATGACGTACGTTGATCGTTCATTGGTAAAGGACAACGTAAACTTCAACGAATTTTATTAAACAATATTTAATATTTATGAGCATGTTGAAATGAACTCCCTTCATACTTTTTCCAGGCATAGGATTGGCAGGTTTATTATTTTAGATAGCTAATAGGAAATAATAAGATTAAATTAATTAAGTTAATTAATATGAACCAGGCGTATTTAAAATTTCATTTCATTTTATGTACATAATCAGTTTCAAGTATTTACATATTTATACGACTTTAGAATATTCACTATTTACATGTAGTTTTCAAACCTTCCTTCATCTAAATTTATATTTAAAAACATTAATTGTTCTACTTTGTTGGTTGTTAATCTTGTCCTGCGCACTCTAACACTAAATATTTACCTACAATTAAACTTAATAAAAAGTCCTATTTAAACAATAAAAAATATATACACAATTTAACCTTAGTGGTTTTTTGTGCTGTTATTTTATTGAGCCAATGTAACTGTGAATTTGATCAATAAAAAAAACAATTCCAGTTCGCGATAGCCTTTTTTGCAGTCACCTTTGACCTGCACTGAGCGTAACGCATTCAAATGAAACTAAAAAAATAATGTAAACAAACAAAATTTCAATTTGCAATCCAATACTTTATTTATAATAAACGCAACACAAAATATATTTTTATACACTTTAAATATATTTTAAACACAAAATATAGTTTTACACCAATCAAAATAGAGTCTATTTTGATCTAGCAATAAGCTCAGTGCAAGTATTAAAACTAAAAATGTTTCATTTACAATGTACATTGACGCTTCAATATGTAATGATAGTCCCATCACATGACAGCAGAGTTCAATGAATTGTAACTCAATCTATCTATGCGTTTCGGCTCGACTCGCGCCCATGGACGTTGAGGTTTGCGGGGCGGGTAAGGAGCGTAGCGAGCCGCGAGAGCGCGCGCGCGTCGCCTCGTCGTTCGTGTGTCCTTCGTTTATCGGACGACCGATTCGCGAAGCCGTTCATACATAAACATGTTTATCAGTCAACTATAAACTAGCTCTATTAATTCACGGCAAAGAAACAGTCGAAAAAAACTGTTCGTTCATTCAACGACCACCGCTAGTAGTACTTAATACTTCCATGGCATGGAGATAATATATAGTTATTAAGATACTAACTCCATGGCTGTAGGTAATTCAGCCAAAGGCATGGACCTATTTAACTTTAATAAGTCCATGGCTAAAGGTACCTACTTTATCCATGGCTAATAACATGTGTTACATAATAAATTATAACAAAACAATAGATATCGAAAACAATACCATATAATAATTTTTAATTTGTAGCTTATTACAATGTTTTTGCCTTTATTAATTAACAGCGAGTTATTGTTCCATTTTAATTATTACACATATCAAAATATGACCTTAATTTTTTTTTATTACTGAGGAACAGCAGTTTGTAAAACCCTAACGATAAAGTTTAGGCAATTACGGAGGGATAACGTTTTGTTATTTTATGACTGAAGCTCAAAAGGTGCTACACCTACTAAAATATAAAATGTGTAAACAAAACACACTAGGTACTTTCATCGTCATTATCAGCCTATTGAAATCCTTTGGCAAGCCTTTCTTAAAGTTTGCCACAGAATTCTGTCATCAACTTCGCATCCAGCCCTTGCCAGCTATTTTCTACAAGCAGTCTACCTCATCGCCGGTGCATGTCTTACACTATACGTTTGCCGAGACGCTATTTATGATTTTTCTCCTTGAAAACTAGGTTTCCCCACCGGTTATCGGTTGGTTCTCCGACAGATATAATCTAACTTCCCTTTCAGTTTCAGTAATATAGATCTATGTCATCATCAGATGCATTCAACTATAACTCCGTAATATTAGAAATGTTTAGTTTTACAATCGAATTATTTTATGTTCCTACACCTCTATCATCGATTAAAACTAGTATAAAATTGTTTATCAATCTCCAAGGCAACTTTATCTTTCCAGTTTCCACTTTTACACCATTGAACTATGATTTTGACAAAACATATAAACAATTACGTCCATTATTTTTATTTTTACAAAATTAATATAAATATAAAGTAATAATTGATATGGACGGGATCAAAGAAGAAACCATACACCAGACAGCTATTAAACTTGCCGAAGAAATTAAAAATTTATCAATATATAAATCTTTTTATAGTGATGTGCAGGTAAATAAAGGGTAAAACAAACATATATTTGTTACTGGAATAGTGTTGTAATACTTATTAGTAGAATTTCAATAAGAAAAACATGCGGGGCAGTCTTTGGAGACTGCCGATAGAAGTGAAAACTAAGTAACTTGTGAATTGTATCGTCGAGCTATTAGATTATTATTTTCGGTTTATAAAGAAGTGTTTATGATCAAGGATTAAAGTTTAAATTAGTCATTAATACTTCTTTACAAAATTGTTCACCCAAAAAGTGCTCAACGCGCCTAAAAAAGTTTTCACTTTAAAAACTCAACTGTATTTCATTGTAATAAAGTCGCAATTCGAATAGTTAGGTATAAGTAATACAATGCAATCATTTAAAAGTTACATTATAAAATAAAGCTAAGTCAATTATTAAGAAGGTTGGTATTACTGGAGCAAAACTCCCTCCGTCTTACGAATTTTCGATCCTGACGCGAGTTTAACATTTTTTACCCATCACAAAAAAAGTGCACAACGCCGCTAAAGAAGTTTTCACTTTAAAAAAAACGAAACAAAATACGATAAAGAAGTCTTAAAGATCTTCAAGACCCAATCTCACTTGGCTGTTTGTGCTACCTGCTGAAAAGATGTTTGCGTTTAGAAAACTCATACATATTAGCTATAAACAAAATGGTATCCCCAGTTTCTGATAGACTAAGAATGCAACTGAGCAATATCATAACAACTTTATGAGGAATTGTTTCTTTAATTTGTACTTCACATTCTTTTCATCCAACTGTGTAATTAATATTTGTGATCAATTGTAATAGAAATTAGTAGCCTCGCCAAATGTTAAGAAGGAGGATTTTAAGCAAACTTTACAACAGGCCATGAAAGAAAAAGGATTGGATACTAAATTAAGGAACACAGTTTTTCATTGGGTACGAACGCAGAGTAAACATAACGTAAGTCTTATATATTCTCTTCATATGTAGTGTACTATCTCTTCATATGTACTCTTCACATTTGAAATAAAATATTGAGTTAGAGTCACCGGCTGTAAAAAATGTACATTATGATTAATACACGTCACCTATATAAACCGAATTGTAGGGGAGCGGGGGTCCTCGCTCAATCAGTTTTAAGACTGTTTACTATTAGCCTCCAACTGGGGTAGAGCACCCACTGACCAATTATTAGGTCAAAAGAAATTTTACCAGGGTACTCCTGTCAGAGACGCGTGAGCCGGGGGCTTCACAGAGCTGCTATTATGCGACTTGGTCAAACCAAACGTCGATCTTTACTAAAAGTGTCGATCCTGTGATGCTTCCACGTAAGCCAGCTTTCGGCTAGCAGCATAAAGGCGGCTGCCGTCGGGTGAAACCAGTGAGGCGGACGTATCCACCTCGGCCTCCATCCGGAATCCATAGTGGTACTGACCATTGGTTTTCTCAGGGATATAATAATGGATAGCAGCCCTTGGTACCCAACTTAGCTTGAAGAGGTTCAATTCACTCACCAACAATTTACTGCGGCTGGGGGAGGAAGCTGTGTAGCCACCGTATAATATATATATACGAAACATATAGAAAAAAGGATTAGCTCTGAAAAGAACTGTTTGGTTATATAAATGTCGGCCACGTCACGCGAATCTGCTATTTACGCCTTGAAGCACTGCCCTCATTCTTCTACACCTGCATTACATTTCTCGGAGGAGGCTTCGGGCGACGAGAATAATACCATCTGGGATCTCTCGGCGGTAGGTAACAAACACGAGCGCTGCGTAAATATCGACGGCGCGACCACATGAACGCAGCACGATATCATAGCCAGGAATGGCGCGAGAATTTTTTTTCTAATAGCTAAGGTTGTTGTCTCAAACGACTCGACAGTGACTACGGACGTCAAGGCATTCCAACCCTGTGGGAGCGGGGACGATCAGCCGCGGCAGCGTGCTCAGGGATGCGCCTCCTGTGAGGTGCTTTTCGACATGGGGAACAATTGGGAACCGCCACGAATGGCAAGAGTTTTTTATTAGGTTAAGTCGACTTCACCGGTGAAGCCGCTTCTATTCTAATCTACTACCGTTTTGGGATGTGTATAGCCAAGAATGTCGCCAGCTTATGACTAAGGGGGGCAATGGGGAAATATTATGGAGGATAAAAAATATGAACGCCTGGTACAATCAAAAGCATGAAGCGTTACACTTTGGAAGTCTTTACCTCGATGACGATTGTATTAAGAACGGTTCTAATATCAATGTATAAAACTTCACAAGCCCTCGACAGCACAATAACTAAATCAAACTTTGATCTCTAGGGGGGGGGGGGGGCAACTGCCCCCCCTCGCCCCTCTTTGGCGACGCTCTTGTATATAGCTGGAGGAGAAAAAACGGCGAACACATCAACCGCAACACATCTATTCTATTTCTACGTGTAATTTGTATTGAGTGAGTAGTATGTTTACAGGCTATGGGGGGTGGAAGGCACCCCTAAACCTATTTCGTTGGTCCATGCCGGACTGGGGGGGGGGGGGGAATTGCCTCATCGAGAACATTCACTTTAGCGTCCTAGTGATGGGGTCGTGTCTGTCCGTGAGCACGTTTCGCGGGCGACGTCGCGCGTGAGTGTGTGTGAGAGTGGTGCTTAGACTTTTTCTAGTCCTCATCATTAATTACAGCATCTTTGAAAAAACCACATTATATTTTAAAAAATATTACATATTTCAGAAATTAGACCCACTTACTTCACTGCTAAAAGCAAGTGCCCAATGGGAGAAGCGGATACACAAGTCGTTAAATTCGATGTGTTCAGACCTCGAGACATCATTGGCTAAAATTCGGTCTCAAAGTGAGCAAGAAGAACTGTCCACTAAATGGAACGAGCTTAGCACATATACTTTAGGTAGTTTTGATCCAATATAAGCCCAATCTTTTATATAATTTTAATATTAAATTTTATATATAAATTCATTATTGCTTCAGATTTATCAAAATATAGGCCAGTTTACGCGCCAAAAGATTTTCTAGAGGTTCTATTAACCTTGTCCGGCTATGTTCCATACATGAGAGAGTAAGTTACGAGATAATAAGTTGAAATCAATAATAAAAAGGTTACTGTTTTATCAATATTGTAAATTTCAGAGATGAACCAAAATGGGAATTTGCTCATTTGCCGTTACAAGTAAAAACTCTAGATCAATTGGTAAGTAGTTATTTGTTGTTTTAATTTGGTAAAATGGAAGGCAAATGATTCATTCCATAAATAGTTTGCTAAAGAAATTTACTCTTGAAGTGAACAATGATTTAACATAATTTATACTTCTCAGTTCCTCACATGTTACTTAAATTATCAATTAAATAATCAATGAGATATTTGTACACGATATATAAAAAAAACTGCAAAGCGATACATGACGCTACGTATTCCCGCCAAAAATTTACCATTGTACAAAATCGTAATTAGCTAAAGATTTTTGGAGGATTAACCGGACCTCCTATGGGATAGATTCTCTAAGCAAGAGATTTAATCAAACACGTATATTTCCTTGGCTCACTATTTTTAATGATGGTGTGTGTCATGTTATTGTGTGATAACTAATTAAAAATTACAAAACTTATCTAATATAATTATAAAATAATTTAGTGACAGACTCCAACAATATTACATTTTGTATTGACATCTCATAACTTCTCGAAAATCTCTAAAAAGTATACATATATCTATAAAGAAGAATATATAAGAAGGTATACAATTCTTAGATTTTATCAGTGTTACAAATCAGGTGGCGAGTGAGGCGCCACAGATTGGACACCCTGGTCTTATGTGAGAGTTCCATGTAATTGGTGGAATCAACCCACTAAAGGAACTCTGCGTCAGCTGGCTACCATATGTAAGAAAAGGCTACCATATGTAAAGTAAGAACTTTTCAGAGGAAGGTCTACATAGAATGGTCAAACGGTGAACCATTATTAGGAGTGAACTCTGGCATGCCGAGTCCTGTGGCAGGATTCAGTACATTGGAGGCTGAGAGGATAGGGCTCGGGGAGCGGGTGGCTGGATTGGGGTACGCGCCGGTTATCCAGGAGTACCTGAAGAAGGGGAGCCCTCAATGCTTAAGGGCTAGGCTATGGACGCAAGTACTAGGGTCCGAAATTAAAGCACAGGTATTGTAATCAAAAGATTTAATTATCATTGCTACATACAAAAAATATAATATTTACTCTAAAGCAATGGACCTAGGTTACTATTTCAAAACGAGAGCTTCCAAACGAAAGCTTTTTATTCGCTGAATGTATTACATAAAAAAGCAGGTTTTTCCTAGTGTATGTTTCAGACCGTACTTACTCACTCTCGTGATAACCAAAAATACCTAATATTATTTATGGTTTACGAACGGCAGCCCTCTGGTTTCGTTTTCAATCGTCAAATGCAATTGGGGTAATGGGGCCGGCCACAAACATGTTATAATCATATCGCGGGCCGTACACAAAAGCGTTTAAATTATAATTCATCCATTTTCGCAATTATTTCAAATCTAATTAAACTAAGCCCATTGAAACACATTATCAGTGTTCAAAAATAGCGGGTTGCCATACCCAGTAGATACAATCAGACGTCGGCTGCAGGTATATTAAAAATATATAAAAATAATTGCAATATTTTACGGCATATTCCCGTATTAAAAAATAACAATTTTTCCGCGGACGGCAGCGTGTTGGTGGTGCCCCTGGCGTCGCAGACATCCATAGATGACGGTAACTATTTATTTTATGTGGGCCGTCACCCTGTCTACTAGTCCACATAACAAAAAAGACTGCACACAGCTGCATTCAGCGTACACACAGTTTTTCTAATGGTCAAGAATAAAGAAACACCAGTTGGGCATACCACCTGTCTGGCTGTCGAGTATAGCTGACTAAATGATGAGTTTACAAGACTGTTGCAGGAAATATCATATTTCAATCAACTGAAGAAGAGCGTTTTAGAAGTGGATTTAATGATAGACAAATTAATATTTAAAGACGTGCAACTGACCGCTTCTAATGATGACCAGTATTTTGTATTCGAAGATTTGCTATATCAGGTTGAGTATCGAACTTGTAATTTATGGGCACGGGTTTGAAAAATGTCTTTCAATGCGAATTTGCTTATACACAATCTCGGTGTACAGGTTTCCTTTTATATGACTTACGTGAGGAAAACCGTCAAAAATGTTCTTAAGGTGTGGTGAACATCATAGTTCTTTTTTTATTATTGATAGTATATAAGATGACGGCTCACTTGACAGTAAGCAGTTACCGTCGCCGTATGAGTATGCGACGCCAGAGAACCGCTAACACGCTGCCGTCTTCGTGGGGGAACTGGACCTTGGTACACTTATGCCGGAACACAACACAGAGTTATTATAGCTGCTTTTCATAGACCAGGGGACTTACCATCCAGACGGGCTTGGAGCCCTACCACCTAGTTGGTGATTATTTGACGCCTCTTACGACATACCGCCCCCTGCCGCAGGCATCAGCATTTTTAATCTGCCCCTCCCTACACAGATAATAATGTGTAGGGCAAGTAGCAAACAGATTCGATATCGTTTACTGACATGTAATCTATTTAAGTCCAAGGTTCCAAATATTCACAAGTTAATCTCGGTTCGTCCAGATCTTGCGCTTTGAATCACGAGATACTCGTACGGTGTCGTGTCCTTGACCGTCACAAGGCTAAACATTTGCGTGTCTATTTGTGTCCTTCACGAATCATTCATTAGGACCTTCTTTCACAGTTCTTTTTCCTGTGAATCATAAAGTCCCTAGGCTCCAAAACAAATGTATGTAACTGGGATTATCCACTTCAATGATGATAAGATGGTGGTAAACTTGATGAGATTAGCAGTAATAAAATCACGATGTAATTGGGATTTGATCGACATAACTTGTTTTGTGGCTTTATACATATAGTCTTGTAAGATGTCGCTGGGTTCATGTGGGAATTGCATGTCAGCAAATAGTTTGTTCTGGTCGACGGGAACGTGTCCAACAACAGGTCTTTAAAAAATGTATTTTAAAAAAGTGTGTGTGTGTAATTTACATACGGCAGAAGTGAAACTTCAGAAAAGTAAATCACATTTCATATTTAGCGTCTAGAGCTACGAAAGCCCGAAGAAAGGGGAGAAAGATTATAGGAATCACTTTATACTTGTATTCTATCTCACTCTCTCGTAGGCTAAATGTTATGTATAAATATGCTTGTCTCTTTTTGGTGTCGCTTTTTTGTTTCACCGAATTTTCAAATGACAGCGGTGCTAAATAAGTTTCAATTTAACAAAAAGGCTGTCTTTCCTTCAGGTTATGTTATGTTTCTCTCGTGATTGCGAGGTAATGCAACTGTTGAAGGGCTGCATAGGCAGTCCCTTGAGCGTGACTATAAAGGGCAAGCAGACCTCCGCGGACAGTGTCACAGTCTTCCCACCGAGTGGAATCATCCCTTTCCACGGGTTCACTATGTATGGTAAGTACGAGTACGTTGTTCTGAAAGTTGATTTACAGTTTTAGCCGGGTATTATATTGATACGTTTTGGTGTAGTAACCGGCTGTAAATAATGCACATTTGACAAAGAGCGATACAATTAGCAAATCCGGTCATATCGTAAAAACACTAACCAACCTCACGAACAATGAGCCTGCAATAAATATCATGTAGGTAATGTTTGAAACTACTCTTAGCAGAACCAGTCAAATATCTCCCTCGTTAACCCGATGACTAATTATAAATATAGATAATGTAAGAGACCACATCAAGTCTTAAACAAGCTTAACACGTTCACGCCTGCGCTGTAATTCATGTTTCTCGCCCATAGACGGATGCGTTTAAATCTTTTTACTTTATCGGATGCGCCTGAACTAAGGGTTTCAACAAAAGATTCTCTAAGGGTAGCTGTTTTCATGAATTTGTGGGATATTCACTAATAAATATTGCGAGTGCATCATTTTAGCGCTCACGGAATCGGACCGGCACTCGCATATCGACCGATCTAAGGGCGATTGTGCACTACAAGGAATTTTACTGTCCGGCAGCCCGATTTTTTACGGTCCGATATGGCACGATTGGCTATGAATATACTCGTTTATACACTATACGTAATATTACCGTCAGACATTTTACTTTTCCCCATTCCGGACGTCCCAAGAAACTCACTGTTCCTAGCGTAACTACGCGTGCGTGGCGTGTAGTTTCAAAGAGAGCTACGCTAAACTGCGCCGCACCGATCCGAGTAAAGACGGACAAGTGCACAAGCCAATTATCCGTTTTTGTCATGCCACATCGGACCGTAAAAAATCGGGCTGCCGAACAGTACAATTCCTTGTAGTGCACAATCGCCGTACCTTCGTAGAAAAATATCCACCAGTCACGCGTACTGCATTGCCCGCGCAACTTCTCTTCTTCTTGGGCGTTATACTCTTGGCAGAGTGGTCGTGGCCGTCACGTTGAGGTTTTTGTAGCCTGTTTTACAATACGACGCCACTCTTCGCGAATTGCCGCTCTCCTTGTGCATTCGTGCAGAGGACCGCGCAACTTACTCTCGCAATATCTAACTCGTTCAATAGTAGCCTTCTCATTAGATATGTGGAACCCTGTGTACTGTAGACAAATAAGTGCATAAATGATTAACAATAAACTGTGTTTAGTGGGGAGCGGTGACATTGATTTAAGCAAATACCACTGTATTTGGGATATTACCACTGTAAGGTTCCCCCACACATTACTCAGTGCTATTATTGTTGTGTTGGATGTACCTATATGGTGGTATGCGCCGCTAGATGCGGCAATCATCTGGTACGTGCCGTCTTGGACGTGTTAAGCTATGCATTGTTTACATTTGATTTTATACCAGTTCGGGGTGATAAAACGTCATATTGTGGAAACATTCGCATATATTTGCCGTTCTCCGCATACCTATATTTTATCCATGCAGGGGCGGAGAAATAAAGAGCGACAAAATAACCCACGCTAGCTACGTGGTAGGGCCCCAAGCCCGTCTGGATGGCGACCACCTTTGTTCTTAAGTATGCCGCCATAATAACCCTGTGTTGTGTTTCGGCATTAGTGACCCAAGTTTCTGTACTCTTATGGGGCAGCAGCGTGTTCGCGATGCCACTGGCGTTGCTAACACCCATAGGTGACGGTAATTGCTAAATTCTAAATGGGCCGTCAGTATGTCTGCTCCATTCCTTTACTAGGTCTGAGGCCAGCATTGAGTTTTAAATGTCGCATTTTTCAATTCCAGCCACGCCGTTCTGTTATTTATATGACGATCCAATACAACTATATTATACTTTTCGAGCATTTTACATTAGATATTGGCATCGACTACATTACATATCGACGCATCCACAGGTACCTTCAAAATTAAAATTCTTAAAATAATTTACTAACACGCTTTATTGGTTTCATTTGTATCTTTGTTAGTTTGTTTGTAACCGACTCATTTGAACTCAATTTTGTAGATTAGATTTTGATTAATTACCTAGCACATTAATTAGTTAATCTGGATGAATGTTTGACCACCGTGGCGTAACGTTCGTGTTTATGTATATATATGATGACCGCGACTTCGTTCGGGTCGCTTGATATATTAACAAAGTTTTCGTCATGAGGCATAAGTAGAAGACTTCTCTTCTCCTACGCATGCGCGCTACACGGCTTGCCTCACTTCTCGGCGGCAAGAAAATATGTTTCTTAAAACTTTAATAACTTTATGTTAAATCAAGATATCACAATGTTTTTTTTAGATAAGTGGCTAAGAAGTAAAACTTAGAAAATTTAATTGAAATCTATACAGTAGTTTAGCCGTGATGCGCGCACAACTGCAGACCTCTATCATTTTATTTATATAGACAGAAGAATAGCGTTATGTGGACAATCGAACTGAAAATTCTTTGCGTTTATTCAGTCGTATATGAAATCAAAGAATGAACTTAAGTTTTCTCATGTTCTGTTGGTTTACAGGGTATTGTCTCATTGTGCCTGTTATACGAAAGGTTGTTAGAAGCAAACGAACCTTTATTATGGATACACTTTAGAAATATTAACATTAATCCGTAAGTATTTTCATTTTATTTGTAACGGAACTGCTTTAGCATCCCTTATTTTTAGGTAATACGCTTTTTGCCGGTCTTTCCGATTGCGGAGGAGTCGGGGAATATGCTATTATTATTATTATATTAATTATTTATAATACCCATAAAAATTTGTGAATTGTGCACGGACCCCGTAAAAGTCGGCGACCCGACAAAAGTGCCACCCTGCACACGCAAACGGACACTCGGATGTTGTTTACTCAAGAAAAAAACAATGTGTCGTTTGAGGATATATTAGATGATTCTCAACGAAATTTCGTGTTCTACTTTCAATGTGAAACGAGAAAAATAATTTAAATAAAAGGATGACAGATTTTTCCCCAACAAGCAGGCGGCCGGTTGTAAAAACTAAGCCACAACTATTACAACGTGTACCTAACATGTTGTGCCGACCCTATTTAAAGTGGGATAAAGGCAGGAGGAAGAAAACCCATTAAAAAATATAACTATCCTTCTATCGCCGAGTGCCTAGACCTGTATATAGCCCAGGCCGGCATGAACCAACCATTTTCTCAAAACGGGTTCCTTCCACGAAATGAGGCAAGTGGTGAAGTTTTTGACCCCAGAGTTCTCCGGTGTCAGTCTTGGGATTGAGGGGGGGGGGGGACGCGGGACAGCACACGCGCTCTCTTTTCGCGGCATAGGTTTAGATGGCGAAACCTCACCTGAGAGGGATGTATTAGCCCCTTCAAATTCCTTCCTGGGGTAAGCGTTTAATTATTCCCAAGTATATTAGGGAATATACCGCGGTAAGGTGGATTCAATGACGCCCTGATATTGCTGTGTTTTACTGCATCTCGCCACTTTTGTACAGAATCACTCTAAATACGGCGTATTCTATTTAATAAACATGCGCAGTAGGCAAGAAAATGAATTAAGGTGTGCCCTACACGTTGGTTAAATTTGCTAGTATGGCGAGCACGCTCAATGTCTCGTGCTGTGAATTACGTTGAAAGAACTCTTTTTCCAGAATTAGGGTAGTTTTCAAATGGCTGATGCGCGCCTTTAGTGGCCACTTGCCACCAGACCAGTTGCTGCTCCTCTGGGACGCGATCCTCGGCTACGACTGCTTAGAAATATTACCACTGTTGGCCTTAGCAATACTAAGTTTTAGAAAGGAGAACATATTTCAAGTGAACACGTTGCAGAACGTCGACGCGGTGTTGGCTGATTTGTCCACCATCTCCGTTATACCCTTGTTACAGTTAGTTCTTATGAAAGCTTGATAATTTTTACACGGTGGGAGAAGTTTGAAATTTAGTATAGAATTGTTTATACATTGTGACATAAGCAATATGCAGTATAATATATTTTTTTATGTTTATACAGTTATTACAACATATTGCACTTTGGTGCTCGATTAGTAATAGAAGGGTAAATAAAATAGTGCGCGTAGTTTCCGTCGGTACCTACAATTTCCATCTCTTGTGTCGATTTATGGCTAAATTTGACTAGTAAATAACCTGTCTTACCATTCTACATCAAAAGGAAACCTTCTACAAAAAACTAATGTAGTTGTCTTCCCCTCCGAAGGGACTCCTAACAGCCCTGTTATCACAACTATTTTATTTTGTAATACACTTTTTAATCATATCTTTAGTAAACCGATAAATAGTTTTCTTTTAACGAGAACACTGAAAAGTAACTAATAATTCAATTATAATCTTGACTACATTGTCAATTTAATTGTGAAGAAAATGCTTAAAAAGAAACTGATGGCTATATTCTTCCGGTTGATTCACAGCGTAATAAAATGTGACAAATGAATCCCTCTTGCAAGCGCGCGGGCAGATGCCAAATGCCAACAATACTTCGTTTTACTTACCTACAAGTTTTATCTATTTTTGTCTGTGGTCAAAAATTCCCATGATCAAAGACAAAAATCCTAAATCAGCTGGCAAAAGGGCACCAGTGCAAAAACATGTTGAATTTTCTTAGCGTTGAATATTATAAATTGAATCATTGAGGCTAGCAAAAATATTAAACAACTTCATTCATCTTCTATTCCTGTTCTTGCTAACTTCATTCAAATTCTTATACAGTATCAGTATTATAAAACCTTCTGACCAGTAAAATAAAAATTAGACTGCATTTCAAACTTCTTTCATAGGAATAGTTAGAAAATCGTTAATATTTGTTTTGTATAGTGTTTTTATATTAGTCCCTTTTATAATTTTGTAGATCATAGTTAAACATTTTTGTGATGAAATAAAAAGAGTACAAAGTTGTTACATAATACATTAGTTTCATTTCTAATCCCAAACTCAATTCTCATAGACGCATTTAATCAATTTCGAGTGCTATTATTTAGATTGTTGTGAACTGTCGAATATTTTTCAACAGCTGTTTTCATCTACATTTTTACTACATTTTTTTTATTGCTGTAGGACAGCAGACAGGCTGACAGCCCGCTTAGGATTTAGCAGTTACCAACGCCTGTAGGTGTTTGCAACGCCAGTGGCATCGCGAACACACTGCTGTCCCATAAGGGTATAGGAACTTGGGTCACTAATGCCGGAACACAACACAAGGTTATTATGGTGGCATACTTAAGACCAAAGGTGGTCGCAATCCAGACGGGCTTGAGGCCCTACCACGTAACTAGGATGGGTTGTTTTGTCACCTTTTACGACAGGCCGACTCCGACCACAGAGGTTAATATTCTTTCTCCGCCCCTGCACGGATAAAACATAGTAACTACAACAACATAGTAACTAGTTGACCCGGCAAACGTTGTTCTGCCATATGAATTTAAAAAAAATAGTCTACGTCCTTTTCCAAGGTCGAATCTATACCAAAATTCATCAAAATTGGTTAAGCGGTTTAGGCGTAAAAGCGTAACAAACAAACTCACTTTCGCATTTATAATATTAGTTAGGATGAGCTTTTCATCCCAATTTTTGACACATTGACTGACAAATAATGTCGGCCGGCACCACCGGAACCGCTATGTCCCTGTATTTTAAATTTGTAATATCTTCGAAAATATTCATTTAAATTACATGCTGTAAGGGCCTTATTGATCTATATTAAATGCACAATATAAATTTAAGGTACATAATTGGATAAGGATTAATGCTGTATTGCTTAAAATCGCTTCGTAAATAAGCCATTATTTCTCATAAAAAATAACGGATAAAAATGGTTACTGTGTGTGTTATCCCTAAGAGACAGGTTGACTTTGACAAACCCATCCAAATTCACACAAAAGAATCTTTAGTAAAAGTTATGAGAAACATGTATTTTAGTTTTGTATCACATAGTACAAAAATATTGAGTAATCAGCATCACAAAGTCATTCAAAGAACTCGCAATTTACATAATACGGCGCTAGTGTCAATGACCTCTCCATCTGACCTAGTAAAAGGCCGAGGACGGCGGCATTGCACCGGGCGAGCGAATACGCACTACTCATTTACGCGGGAGAGACAGAGACAGGTAATAACAGGTTAACGTACGAAGGTTGCACCATAGGACTATTCTGTACGATTGAATTAATGGTCATATATGAAATATTTTATTTTGAAAATTTTACATACAATTTCTTTTGCAAAAATGGGTCCCATATATGATGTTTAGTGCGTAAAAAAAATTTGGACGGGTTTGTCAAAGTCAACCATCGCGGACTTTTTTGTATACCTTTTTAAGGTGTACAATACTGTAGTAAGTACATTATTTTGATCAATCTCGTAGGGTTCAGCCAGCGTTTGCAATGTAAGCGCATAAAATGTGTTTATTTACGACATTACTTTAAACCTCTAAAATTATCAGTGTTTCTCTATTATATTATGCATGTTTTACATATAAACTTTCCTCTTGAATCACTCTGTCTTTTAAAAAACCACATCAAAATTCGTTGAGTAGTTTTAAAGATCTAAGCATACATAGAGACAGACAGCGAGACTTTATGTAGTGATGAATTTTATGCATGACAACGTTCTAAATTCAAGAAAATGTAAAACTCATGTTTTTAAATAACTGGAAAACAAATATGTCCTCCATGTTTTATCTTCAAAGCCTTTGGGGCTGTCTCCAGAACATCCAGATAAGTTTTTTTTTATTGATGAGGAACAGCAGATAAGCTGACCGCCCACTTAATATTAAGCAGTTACCGTCTCCTGTGGATATTTGCGATGCTAGGAGCATCGCGAACACGCTGCTTTCTGCATAGAGGTACTGGAACCTGGGTCACTAATGCCGGAATGTATTGTATATGTCATACTTATAGACCAGGCTAGGTGCCATCCAGATGGACTTGGGGCCCTACCACCTGGTAAAATAAGTTCTAATCCAGTAGTTGTTAGAAATGTTTTTAAATTTGTCTGAATATGCTATCGACTCCTAGCCGTGGGATCTAGCTAAATGTTTACACACGTAACATAAGGGTTTTTAAATAAAAATATTTGTTCTATAGAAAACTTTATTCTTTTACACATATAACACACCAATTCCCTTCTTCGTAGAATGATTTTTCAACAGCTAAATTGGCCTCTTTACACAGACTAGTCAATTCGTCCTCGTCAAAAACGTGGTAGTACCTGAACAATGTACTTGTGGGCTCATCAAGTACCCTCTTTTCACTCACATTACGCAATTTCCACGGAACCAATAAGTCTTTATGTTGAAATTGTGTTCTGTTCTCATGCACGGGTAGGTTCAAGCCGCAAACATTCTCAATTTGATTGGTTAACGGTTGATTTTTATTTTTGAGGAGGTAGTTTGATTTTGTTTGGTCCTTCGCCCAAACTGTTATTAAGGCTCTGCCCGAAGGACATAATATGCGGCGTATTGTTGCTAGGGATTGTAATCTTCGCGACTGGAAACACAAATACACGAGTAGGTGAGTTGTTTTATATTAAACGACCTCCATGGCAGAACAGCTATCGTTCGACGGAACGACTGCTAGGGCCATTTGTTTGATAGTCGTCGCGAATATCGGTGGTTATTTATCATATATTTTTATTTACAAAAGAAAAGTGTGTTGTCTATTACCCATGCCCCGGACAAGGTGTAGGAGCAGAGAAAGAATACTAACCTCTGCGGCCGGGGTCGGCCTGTCGTAAAAGGCGATAAAACTGCCCAGCCTGGCTAAGTGGTAGGGCCCCCCAAGCCCATCTGGATAGCGACCACCTTTGGTGTTAAGTATGCCGCTATAATAACCTTGTGTTGTGTTCCAACATTAGTGACCCAAGTTCCTGTACCCTTATGGCACAGCAGCGTGTTCGCAATGCCACTAGCGTTGCAAACACCCATAGGCGAAGGTAACTGCTGAATTCTAAGCGGACCGTCAGCCTGTCTGCCGTCAGCTTGCGTAACGGCACTAAATCTGACGATTTCGTGTAACGGTAAAATCTAACGCTTAGCACGGACAGACGGGCCGCGCGGCGAGCGCCTATATACGAGCGGCCCGAACTTCCGTATCCCGGCCCGAAGCTTCGCTTCAATACGATAATTTGAGCTAACTGTAAAAATTCTATGCCTGTGTCTGGAGATATAATGCGAATTTATCAATATAAAATGTCATCGTTAACAAGCTTTCATCTCACCCGACTGCTAAAATGGTGTATGACGGCTATGCATATGACAATATCCGCACACTCGTCCCTCAGGCTGGAGTGCAGCAGGTCCAGTCGGACACAGTCCGCGGCACTTATCCCACATATGTGCTCCTTGCATTCCGACAGCAGCCCGCTACTTCTTTCGCCTCCAATCTGTTAATAATAATTACTACAATACATATGGGGCATTTCACGTCAAGCGGACAAACCAAAAAAAAATTAGGTCGTGAATTTTGTTTATACTCTGGTCAGTTACACTTCTAGTATACTCCGGACGCCGAGCAGGAAGAATTTCGGCCATTGACCTGTTATTATCTGTCTCTGTCCTTCCCGCGTAAATATAATGCCGCTTTGCTCGCACAGAGCAATGACCGACGGTGGGCTCGAGGGCCCAAAAATGTATGTGTATTTATATATTTGTCAAGAGAATTAACACAATTAGATTTATTTTTACTTTCTTTTTTCCAGTTTGTACAATGTAATAAGGACCTAAATTAGTACCTGCAATATATCATCCCTCTGCAGTATGTTCTTGCCGTTGCCACAGCCCAAATCGAGGACGATGGCACCGGTGGGCACACTCCGCATAAACTCCACCACCTTCGGCCACGGCTTGTGCCGTGTCGTGCTGAAGTGACCTGCGATACGCTCGTACACCTAATCGTGCAAATAAAAGATTAGAAATGTAAATATGTGTAAATATCATAATTCACTAGCTAACCGTTGCAGCTTCGCCTAAAAGCCACTTCTGGATACGATAAAAACCGTTCTCACTTTTAATTTTGACCAAATCACTTGACAGTATCAAATTTTTTTACAAATATGAATGAATGACATTCAGACCCGACCGAAATGCATCATATAAATATTTTATCGCCACAAACACAACCGAACCGGATAATCTGCGCAGCCACTAAGCAAATCATTTCGTCAAAAGTGGTTAAGTAATTATTCAAGTTCTAATAAAATATAATATTATAATGTCATATACGTAAAACAGTAGCACAAAATATTATATTCTACTAAACGACTAAACGGATATTAACATTCATTAGCATAAGGACTTTTACTGCTCAGACTATTTTTATTTCGTCCAGAATTGCGTTCCTGTTTGCAGAGTGAATCTACATCCCAAAGGATTCTGAGCGTCTCTTTCATTTTTACTCCAGGACTTTTCCGTTTTTTTATCGTC
Organism: Malacosoma neustria; assembly: GCA_963693495.1. NCBI lineage: Eukaryota > Metazoa > Arthropoda > Insecta > Lepidoptera > Lasiocampidae > Malacosoma > Malacosoma neustria. The sequence continues at coordinate 2,518,647 of OY856372.1, forward strand.
GGTGACCGCCCCTGACATGTTTTGGACTATATTGGGTTTTCCTAGGGGTTACAATTAGTCGTCGCAGAAACCAAATGTCGATCTTGGGATGTCACCACGTAAAACTTTGGCCGTCGACCGCCGTTGGATACCGGTTATAGAAGCTACACTAACAAATATTTTTCGACTAATTTCCTTAACTTGAGGGACCCGTGATAGTGATTTATCAATATATACTCCTAAATTTTTCTTTCCTAAATATAATTTTAGGTAATTGAGCTACGTCAAGCTTCGAAATCATCCTAGAGCTGCCCATAATAATTGACTGAGTTTTAGTCGGATTTACAGTTAAACCGTATTCTTTGCCAACTTGATATGGTTAATAAATCTTTATTAATAAAACTAATAGCGTTATTGAATTGTGTAATTGGGGCACTAGTGTATATTTGAAAGTCATCAGCATGAAGGTGGTAGGAACAAAGAAGATGAGTTGAGATAGAGTTTACAAAAACTGCGAAAAGTAATGGAGATACACGCCACCCTGTGGCACGCCGGCCAACGTATTACTCCAAGATGAATAAACATCTTCAACCCGAGTATGTTGTCGGCGACCGAGCAGGTAATTACGAAACCAGCCAATTGCCATTGGAGATATATGCTAAGAAAAGCCAAAATACCAATTAAAATGTCAAAGTTCACAGTGTTGAAAGTGTTACTAAAGTCAAGCAACATGATATGCCCTGGATGGAAGCTGGATTAATAAGGATTTAATAAAGCGTTCGTCTTAGGAAATATACGAAGTTGATCATGGACAAGACGGTCAAATACTTTAGATAAAAATGGGACGGTAATCAGACAAATAGCTTAGGATTCGTCTTTTTTAAGCTTCCTTCCAAATACTGGGAAAAGAGCCAGTGTTTAGGGAGTAATTGAAAAAATGAGTTATTATAGGAAGAACTACATTAAGAATAGGAAGTAACATACGCCTGCTAACACGTCACCACCCACAGCTTTTGACGTAATCGACATTATACTCTTCTCAACATCACAACTCGTCAATTGTGCGAAAGTAAAACGAGAATAATTGTAGTGTTTGTACAGGGATTTAAAAACGGGTATAATTAGTACATAGTTAATTGAAATTAAAACCTACCTGGTGCACATGCAACTCCTCCAAGTTTGAAGCTAAGGAATCTTCTAAATGATCTGTACACCTATTATCGACGCTATCGCACAGCGTTTTGTAGCTGCAGCGACAAGGGCCACTTCTCGTCCATCGGAAGGTTAAGGAAATCCTTGTACCCCTGGGAGCTATGTCGTTTGTTATTATTTTTACACTGTTACCGTTTTCGGAAACTCTTGTTTTGATGATGGGATCCCATGTGCGTGGTTGTATCCCATGTTGCCAGTCGTATCTTAAAAATAAGAATTCTTTACATAGTATAAAATGGATTCGATTCCGCTGTCTGTTCTCTTAGATCTTTTAAACTATTCAACAGATTTTAATGTAGTTTTCAGCAATAGATAAGAGTGATTCAAGGTTTATATGTATAATGCATACATATAATAGTAATAATAATATTAATAATAATAACGGAATGCAGGACCAAGAGCATTCGAAGACGCTCGGCACTGCGAATTTCCTATTTAGAAGGCCTCGTGACGTAGTTGTCGAATGTGAATGGTGCACGAACCCCGTAAAAGTCGGCGAACCGGCAAAAGTGCCACCCTGCACATGCAACCACACTTGTCCAAGCTGGATGGGCATACACATACTTGTGAACTCTATATGCAAGTTTCATAGTCCTTACAATGCAATAAAGGCAGTTTGTCAGATGTCTAGAACCCATAACTCAAGAGCGTTGTCCATTTAAATACAGTAAAAGATTACCTGCCATCATCTTGCATAATAAGCATTGATCGTCTTTCAACGAAAACTGGGACATATTTCCCCGAATGGTGTTTCCAGTCCATTACAATGGATGAACCCAGCGAGAGGGACAGTATCGTGCTGCCGAACGGACTATGTTTATCTACGTGTGACGGTATACCTGCAGGAGGATACAGTACAATTGGTAAAATATACATTTGCCAGAATATTTTGTTATTCACACAATCACAAAATAAAGTGACCACTTTATTGCCGAGGAAAAGCCGTCGTCTATGGATGTTTGCAACGGTACGATATGGGGTTCTTCAAAAAAGGTTTTATAAAATTTCTTCGAGGCCGGCAGCGCGTTGATAATGCCTCTGGTGCTGCAAGCGTCCATAGGCGACCGTGACCACCTGCCATGGTGGGCCGTCTGCCTGTCTGCTGAACTCTAGCTATAAAAAAAAACTACCACGAAAACGCTGCTGTACGCTTTGCATACTACTGCTGGCTACTGGAATCTGGGTCATTAATGCCACGGCAAGAAATTTGTTCCCCACGTCAGCCGGTTGCCATATACCGTGACCATACCAGCAGAGGCAATGTCACAAAGGCCGCCGCGAATGCAGTAGTTTCTCACGCGGTACTTCCGCGTCAGTCCGCACATCCACCGCAGCATAGTGCGAAATAATTCATAAACTTTTAAGCATTTTTTTATATAATTTTTTCAACTGAAGTATATTATTTATTATTAATTTAATGTTCAAATATAACTATTGAGCTATGAGATAAAATTATTTTTACCATGTCCTGGAGAATATTTATTGACAGTCAGTTGATCTGGCTCTCCAACATCTAGACCGTGAGCCCTAAGCCTTTGCCAAAGTTTATAACATTGTTTGGGTATTTTTTCGTCTAATGGATTGTTTAAATCAATATCATTGCTCCCATACCTGAAAATTATTAATTTTAGTTAAAAATATACAATTAGTAAAAACTTCTAAATAACTCCTAATATAATTACTTAAAACTTCTAGATAACTCCTAATATAATTAGTTAAAATTCCTAAATAACTCCTAATATAATTATTTAAAACTTCTAAATAACTCCTAATATAATTACTTAACTCCTAAATAACTTTTTTATTGCTATAGGACGGCAGACAGGCTGACGGCCCAATTAGAAAAACTCCTCATATAACTAACTTTTTTTTTGTCTCGGGGAAAAACCTCTCTCGACGGGTTCCCCCAGCCCAAGGGGACCGAGGGATATGTGGGACTCCGGGAAAGATGTTCGGCCATCCGACTACCCACTCAAAACACCCCGCTGTTCTCCTATCGCCTACACCGGGGCCTACGGATATATGGCCTGCCGATCTCGTGGCCCGGGCCGACGCCGGCCCGCCCTTTGTCTTAAGGCGGCCCCTTCTAAATAGTTGGCGCCAGGGGGTCAGGATTTCGTCCCCCGGCGCTCTTCTGAATCAACATGAGTTGAGGGGGGCCGCGGAACAGCACGTGGCTCTCTCCCTCGCGGCAATAGTGCGGGCGGCGGATCCTCCCCCAAGGGCCCGCCCGCGGCCGCTTTTTACGGCGGCCGGAGGTCACTACTTGCCCTCCGGCGCCGCCGGCGTTGGCGGGAGGGGAGTGTGGTAGTCGACTACCGCTTCCGCTCCGCCGCCTCCTTTGCGGACTTGACTGCCTCCAGTCTAAAGCTGGAGGATTCTGGACGGGGCGGGACTTGCATCTCCGCCACGTGCCAGTCAGGCGTGGGTACGACTACCAGACGACACCCCAGAAAACCAGGGAGTCGCCCAACGTCGTAGCCAACCCAGCCAGACCGACGGAGAGCGGAGATGCCGTTCCCGCCCCAGGAACACTCTCTGTGCAGGCGCAGTCGAAATGGGCATGGTTTCGACTACCAAATCAAGGCCCGAGACAGAATCCGGGACCCCAACCAGTACTTGCAACCATCCCACCGGGGACCGTGCCACGAACAGAGAGCGAAGTTGGGAAAGGATGTGGGAGGTAGACGGGAAGAAAGGTGGGACTCCGCCGCCTCGGACGGGAAGGGGAATGAGGTGGCGGTGCTCGGGCACCTCGGGTACGCACACCCGTGCACTCCTCGGACAGATAACTACCTAATATAACTCCTTAGAACTCCTAATATAATTGCTTAAAACTTCTAAAGAACTCCTAATATAATTACTTAAACTTCCTAAATAACTCTTAATATAATTAGTTAAAACTCCTAAATAACCTAATATAATTAGTTAAAACTCCTAAATAACTCCTAATATCATCATTTAAAACTTCTAACTTACTAGTATAGAAATTTACATCAAATCAAATATCATTTATTGCCACACACAAACATTATAATCAATATATAGTATACATACATATTATAGGAACTAAAATATATGAGTACATATCATATTAATTAATATATCACAAAACGTTTCTATGTGCGACAGGGATACCAACTCAGACATCAACTACATCTTAAAGAATTCTTATTAGGTCGCAAAATACTGTAAATCGTGTGTAACATTGGTTATGAACACAAGGCTAAACTAATCCTGAGGAAATACAAATAATAAAACAAATATTCACTCTATTATAACTCCAAAGTTACGAAGTAGAAAAGCAGTTGTCAGACAACTAATATACTACTTACTTAAATTTCTTTTGTAAATAAATACATATTATACATAAACATCCAAATATGGGTTGGGAAATGAACACATTACCTCCAGAAACTATCAGACGTGTGTTAGCCATTACACCACAGATATAGTCAATAGTTTTCATTATGAAAAATATATATAGTTCAAAACAAATATATTAACACTGTTGACTGGGGATTTTACACAGAAACTATCTCAGGTCACCCAGCTATTATTTTGTAATTGAATATGGAAGCAAAATGTTCTAAATCAAGGATGAGCAACACGCGGCCTGCGGGCCGCCTGCGGCCCGCCAAGCATTTCTAAAATTGAATTTATTTTATCGACTTTCTCCCATCAATATATTGTTATAAAATTAATTATAATAAAATGGTAGTACATACAAAACCAAAATATTTTTTATGGCGAGTTACTTGTCGACGACGTTTTTAAACGTGCAATACAAACGCGCCTCGTCTGCGTGATTTTTTTGTGACGAGACTTGCCGGTGACTTGTTGATACATGCAATACAGACTGCATTACGATTCAAATGTTCAAAGCTGAGAAGACAGCGGTTTCCATAAAAATGTTTTCCTCGCCATTTAATATCGATGTGGATACAGTTCCCGAAGAGTTTCAAATGGAAGTGATTGACATGCAGAATAATACCGATTTAAAAAATGTATTTTTCTCAGTAAACATCGAAAATTTTTATAAATCTTATGTGAGCCCTGAAAAATTTCCACTTTTGACGAAAAATGCAAAACAAATGATGTCTCTGTTCGGAAGTATGTATGTTTGTGAACAATATTTTCAACTGTGAAATTAATCAAAAATGACCACCGATCAAGACTGAGTGATGGACGATTAGAAAGCTGCATACTTGTAGCTACCTCATCCATTCCGGCTGATATTGATCAGCTTGTATCGAAAAAGCTGCCAAATTTCTCATTAAAAATTTCAAGTAAATTCATTTTTCTGTTCTTTTCTTGATTGTTTTTATCTTGCATTAGAATTTGTATATGAAATCTTTACTTTTTTCAGTTTTATATTTTTTTATTCTAATATTTATTATAAATAAAGTTTCGTAAATTATTAAGAGTTAATCAAAGTGCGGCCCGCCAAAAAATAAAAAAAAATTAAAATTGGCCCATTGATTAAAAAGGTTGCTCATCCCTGTTCTAAATAAACATCAATAAACTTTATTTATACTAAATGAAATGAAATTAAACTTTGGACATATTTTTTTTAAACACATAATAATATTTTTTATATGATAAACTGTATGGCAATCACTATATACAGGCTATAATTCATTGAAAAGTTCTTCACTGACTTCGTCAGCGTTGAAATTTTTGTAATTATATTAAAATTGTGATAAAAACCGAAATACCAAGAAAAGTAATTATTTTGTTATGTCCGCTTTATAACATAAAGTGTGACATGTCAAGTTTTTGCAATATACTATATCACCCTGGGTGTCATAAGTTGAAATAGATAATCCAAAAAGTGTTAAGAAAATAAAATAATATTGAAAATGATTACCTAAATTCATAACCATAATGCTTGACTTGTCTGTTTTTTAAGCTATTAGAATCTATATCAGTCCAATCAAAGAGTTTCATATATTCCTTTTCTTCTTCTTCTGTTATAAAGTCATTTATAAACTGTAGCCCTTTTGGATCTGGATGATCTATTATTATTTCTGTGCTTGGTACTGAAATTTAAATTAAGAATTATAAAAAACATTGGTTGTGGCGGCTGAGTGATGTTGGCTTAACCATAAAACTTACCAATCTCAACATAATTCATATAAATTGGTGTATTCTCATTGACATATAGTTTTCCATTGCATTTATTGAAGAGTTGAGATGAGGCTTCCACTGAATCGAACACTAGATATGAATGTGTCTCCCCTTTTTCTGCTATGTATTTGGGCAATGGCAAATCTGGTGTAATTTCACTAATTAATTTATGTACTATCTCCTTCTCCAAACCTGTGGCTTGTCCAGCATTGCATAAGATAATATTCTGTAGACGATTAAGAAAATGTTAACAAAAATCCTTGTAATAATTGTTTATAATGACTGCAGTTTTGTGGTAGGGCCCCAAGCCCGTCTGGATGGCGACCACCTGTGGTCTAAAGTATACCGCCATAAGAACATTGTGTTATGTTCCAGCATTAGTGACCCAAATCCCTGTACCCTTATGGAACAGCAGCATGCTCGCCATGCTACTGGCAATACAAACACCTATAGGCGACGGTTACTGCTAAATTCTAAGTGGGCCGTCAGCCTGTCCGCTGTCTTAAAGTAATAAAAAAAGTACTTTTGAAGTTTCTCTCATACTTGTTATTCCTATAATTACAAAAATATTTAACAAATTATAAGAATGTTTACTATTATTTATCTTTAACATAATAACCAAATAAATACAAACGATCTAAATGATGATGACGTCGTAACGGTTGATATGCGTGCCAATGGACTGACCACCATAGATGCCGAAGACCGTGTGAAGTGGAGAAAAAAGTCGTAAAAAGGACCCCGGGTGACGAACTAAGAGTTTGGGTTGCAACCGGAATTCATCGCTAAGATGATGAAATCATTTTATTCTGTTTTGTTTGTTTCAGTCAATCTTTGAAACAGGTATACCATTTTTTTACTACAGTATGTAACAATTTCTGTAGAAAATAACATCAAAATTTATGCAACAAATCTGTAATCTGCAGAATTACCAATAAAAGGAATGCTAAATTCGATCCACTTTTAAATAATTATTTAAAGAAGGTCATGGGTTCAGATACACAAACTTAATATTGCAGCAGATGTTTTAAATTCTAAAGTTTCATTACTCTCTTTAGAATTAAATATTTGCGCCGCTTCCATGGGCTTTATCTACTTTCAAAATTATTAAATTACTATTCTGGTTATATTTGACAAATGAAATATAATTGATGTCTATAGTTTCGAAATAATTATATTTGTAAATATTACTAGCAGAGTGGTAATGTTACAAAATAGAAACTAGTGAATTTTTTTACACATAATACATATAAAACAAATTATCCGAATAATTCCTAGGTATATTTCATCATAAAAAATAGTAAATACTTACAGAACAAGGTTTATCAGAACAAACTACACCTTTGGAGCTTTTTAACCTAGCTGTGAATCTTTTTCTTTTGCGTTCTACCTTTTTGTCTTCCTCCATTATATTATAATAAGATACTTAATTGTAAAATCTATTTAAAACATGAAATATTTATCACCCACCAAACTTAACCTAACAATGTGTGAAATGTGAAATAGTGAATATAAAAACAAAAAAAAAATTATTTACAAGAAGAGTTTCTAAACATGGATAGTGTAAGTCATAAAGTCACTCTGTCTGTAAGTCCATGCTTAATAAAAAATAGTAAACAATGTAAACATTAACACGGTGTTATTAACAATTTAACACTGGTGGTCTCGAAAATCAAAATGCGCTAGAACTAGTCCTGTGTCGATCGCGATTGACAGAATCTTTTTAACCCAATCACGACCCATACGCGAACGACCGAGTCGCGGATCTCTGAAAGATTCGGTCGTCCATAGATTCGATCACGAGGTGACATCACAAACGAAAATGGACTTTATTTGTGGAGCATCACCGTAGCTTGTTGCTTATTTAATCGATTCGGTCTTCCATAGATTCGATCACCAAGTGACATCACAAACGAAATTGGACTTTATTTGTGGAGCATTACCGTAGCGTGTTGCTTATTTAATCGATTCGGTCGTCCATAGATTCGATCACGAGGTGACATCACAAACGAAATTGGACTTTATTTGTGGAGCATTACCGTAGCTTGTTGCTTATTTAATCGATTCGGTCTTCAATAGATTCGATCACCAAGTGACATCACAAACGAAATTGGACTTTATTTGTGGAGCATTACCGTAGCGTGTTGCTTATTTAATCGATTCGGTCTTCCATAGATTCGATCACCAAGTGATATCACAAACGAAATTGGACTTTATTTGTGGAGCATTACCGTAGCGTGTTGCTTATTTAATCGATTATTTAGTGCATTCAATCACGCGATGACGTAACTATTAAAATATCTTCTATCTCTTTCGTTTAAGTACATACATACAATCCTAGTCACACAGTGCACTCTTTCTATCTTGTTGTTTGTTGTGCCTTATATGATTGTATCCAAAATAAACCGGATTGCGCGGGATCTCTCGGGTCGCACGCGATTTGTCAATCGCGGGAGCGGATTTAGATTTTGAATTTTTGAGAATATATCAATCAGTTGCATCGGTGACTCTGACTACTGACCTGTGACCACTGGTGCCAATTTAGCGTATTTTCATGTTGTTTAACATATAGCATATTTCTTTAGCATATAAAATAATTATAAAATAAAAGTTTAATCATGAAAAATTACATTAATGCGTACGTCATTATTTTCATTTAGGATATATCCCTTTGCTAGAGCAATGGGTGGAATTGAAATTCCTGTTTGAAGTTGCCAGGCGCGATAAACACTGGTATATGGCAGAAACACTTTATACCATGTACAATGATCCTGTAAATCATCGTTATTTATTGTATTTAAATCCTGTTTTGGAGGAAGTTCAGGCTGTAAATAAATTATTTGAAAGCAGAAATGTTGACCCAACAAAACGTTTTCTATACACACAGGACGGCATATTTGTTATAATTTTATCGTCACTACTTACTTAGTGCTTGGTTAGACGCGACTAAAGACAAAACGGCCCAATTGGCCTGTTTTCGAGTCTTCACTTGGCGTGCGCTTGAATTGAAACATATCTGCCTCTTTATAGAAATATTACATAAAATATCATTGTGACTATAAGTATATTTCCGAACCGAATGTAGCCACGTGATGTCACGGGTGTTTCACGAATATCGTTGCGTTTTGGAAATATTCCACGAAACATTTTAAACAGCCACTTTTTGATAATAAAATTTTACTATTAAATGATAATAAATCTTAAAAATAATTGTATAGTTACGTTTTTATAGCAATAAAGATTACGAAAAAAAATCTGCCCTTTTGGAGTCTTACGAATAGTCCCTATTGCGTCCCTGTTCTCATTCTAACGTGAGAACGAGATCGATCGCGCAATCCTTCGGTCATTTATATTATACAGATACATACGAACTGGGACCGAAATGACCGAATCTTTTTAACCCGATCACTATACGAATCGGTCACGATCGACCCGGGTCATGGAAAATGATTGACCGACACAAGTCTAGCTAGAACCAGTGTCTCCATATGTAAATTGAGAGTTACCGTGTTGCCAGGGTGAAAATACGGTGTTTTTGAAAAAAAAAAATACGGTGGATCAGCTAAAAGTGTACCGTGTAAATTACCGTGTCATTTTTCAACGAATAAAAAAACATTATGAACCAAATCAAGTCCAATTTTAAAAAATTACTAAGAATATTTAAAAAAAACATACAATTTTAAAATTAATGTACTGCTAGCATGTCTTTTAAGAACGCTCTTTTCCGAACTGATACACGAGTTACAAAGTGAACAAATTGCTTTATACTCATCCTTGGAATTTTTTTAAACCGTGTAGAAACTTCTTTCAGTTTACACCATTCAACTTTAAACTTTTGTTTATAATGCTTCCTTTTCATTCCAATTCCTAGCTGTTTTGATAGAACAAGTTGGTCTTGTGTCGCTATCAGAACTTTCAGCTTCATTGAACCAATATTAAGCTATATTTTGCCAAGGTTTGGTAGTTTTTATCTGAGTATGAGGAAGTAGATTATATTCGGGGATTCCAAGCAACAAAGAGCAGTGTTGCCATTACAAAAGATGTTAAGTTGACTGAGATTTGTTTTACGCAGTATGTGATGAATTAATATTGATAACTTAATTGTAATGATATTACGGTGACTTATGACACGGTAATCCCATATTACCTTGACGGTAGATTAAGACCAAATTACGGTGCATCTACGGTAATTACCGTGTTTAAGGAGACACTGGCTAGAACGGTATATTTGGACCAAAAATCGGTATGTTCATTTTCAAGTTTAAAGTAATAAATTTAATTATTGTGAAGTTCTCTTTTAAAATCCAGCGATTTTTTACAGCCTAAAAATTTTTTTCAATTCTCTTCTATAAAATCGTCCATATTTTTTCTTTTTCCACTCGAATTTATACTTGCAGTACTCGGTTTTTCTTTTTCGCGCGACGATCTACTATTTGGTTTCCGGCTTATTTGACTATTTTTAACTATTATTGTGAATAGTCATACCATATACCAAATCATGAAAAAAAACACGAAATATTTCTTTAGAAATCTCATATCACCATCACAATTATGTGATCTTTTACTAGATGATGCAATTTTGTAAAGCTTTTCGCAAAAAAACAGTAGGTTTACACTAACAATACAACCTAACAGCAATTATATTTTCTAGATAAACAAAATCATATTCACACCTCATTCTCTCAACACAAAATCGCTATATGTAACATAAATGCGATGTAACAATTATTATCAATTAATGCAAGTTGTGACAAAACTCATTCACGCATGAAACAAATACCTCCTTTTTCTTTCTGCTCTCATCCCACATTATATGGGGTCGGTACAACTTGTTCTCTCCTTCCACTCTCCTCTGTTAGCCATCATGTCAACATTCATACCCTTTTTCACCTTGCCATCTTTTACGCTATCCATCCATCTTTTCTTTGGTCTACCGCTGCTTCTATAACACGCTAGTCTATTTTAAGTTTTGTAACGTACTGTAATGTAACTATTCCGATCCAACAATACGACAGCACTACGGATTTATAGATTTTACCTTTGAGTTTAACAGGTACTCATGGGTCACAAATTGTTAGTAAGACCTGCCGCCATTTCATCGATTCTGCATTTATTCTATTTTTCACATCTCGGTATATCTCATCCAGAACGACGTTCTGGATTAATGATCTAAGGTACCAGAAGTTAGAACAAGCAGCGCCACGCCTCCTACGGTAATCGGGGTGAAGTCGGATATTCCACAAAAATCGCGTAAAAAATGTTCAGTTTTGGTTTTACTTATTTTCAACCACCATGGGGTGAAATATATTAACGGATTGTTAGAATTCGGTAGATTTTTCTAGCATTTATAAAAATAGTAGAAAACTTGCTTCAATTCGGTATTTCGGAACAAATCTGATATTTAGTACATCGAAAGTAACCGGTTGTCAATGTCAAAAAAGAATGTGAATGTGTACAAAATGTCAAAATAGATAATGTTTTTGTTTTGTAGTATTATATAGTCGTTTTTATTCATTTTAACTTTACATTAAAAGCTCCTTAGTGATTCATTACATAAATAAGAGGGTTAAAATGGTATGGTATAAGGTTTTATATTGTTATATATAGTTTTAATCATCCACAAACTGACTATAACCTAATCGTTTCAGGAATCTGCGAAAAAGAAACGGCACGTAATTTGCATTGCCTCGGATTTTTTCTATCCAAACACTGGAGGAGTAGAAGAACACATTTACAATTTATCACAATGCTTAATTAAACGAGGCCACAAAGTCATAGTAATTACACATTCGTATGGCCCAAGAGTCGGCATAAGGTATTTGACGGCCGGATTAAAGGTTTATTACTTGCCGATACGTGTTTTCTACGCCCAATGCGTCCTTCCAACGATGATATGCAACATAGCGTTAATCAGATATATATTAATTAGAGAATGTATAGAAATTGTACATGGGCACTCTGCCTTTAGTGTTCTATGTCACGAAGTGTCAATTATAGGTAAATTGATGGGATTGAAAACTGTATTCACGGACCACAGTCTCTTTGGCTTCGCTGACACATCAGCGGTTTTAACAAACAAGTATTTGCAAATGTGTTTATGTGAAATTGATCACTGTATATGTGTTTCACATACTGGGAAGGAAAACACTGTATTACGAGCCAAAGTGAAGGCTCATAAAGTATCTGTTATACCGAATGCTGTTGATGCTTATTCATTCACACCATGTCCAAGCAAAAGAGATCCAAATTCAATAACAATTGTAATAATGTCTAGGTTGGTCTATCGTAAAGGTGTTGACCTGATGGCTGCAGTGATAGCTGATATGTGTCCTAGATATCCAAACTTAAAGTTCATAATAGGAGGAGATGGTCCGAAAATGTGGTTATTGCAAGAAGTTAGAGAGAAAATGGGGTTTCAAGACCGTGTCACATTATTAGGTAGTTTAAAACATTCTCAAGTGAGAAATGTTTTGGTGAAAGGTGATATATTTTTGAACACATCCTTAACTGAGGCTTATTGTATGGCTATTGTAGAAGCAGCTGCTTGTGGTCTCAAAGTTGTATCCACCAAGGTTGGAGGGATACCTGAAGTACTGCCTGAAAGTATGATTTATTTGACAGAGCCCACAGTGGTGAGTTTAGTGGATGGCATTGAGAGAGCAATATCAGACATGAAGAAAGGGAAGATAATGTGTCCTTATGAGTGTAATAGGTTGGTTAGAAAAATGTATAATTGGATGGATATATCAAGGAGGACTGAGATAGTGTATAACAAGATCTCTTTGAATAGGAATAAGCCTTTAGGAGAACAGCTACGAAGTTACCTGACATGTGGGGTTTGGCCTTTTCTATTAGTAATAAGCTTAATGTATTTGTTATTACAATTAACTGAAAGGATTTATAAGCGCAAGCATATTGATATTGCCAGAGATTTGAAGTTATAGTTTTAATTTTTTTTTTATTGCTGTAGGTCAGCAGAGAGGCTGACGGCCTGCACAGAATTTAGCAGTTACCGTCGCCTACGGGTGTTTGCAATGCCAGTGGCATCGCGAACACACTACTGTACCATAAGTGCGGGAACTTGGGTCACTAATGCCAGAACACAACACAAGGTTATTATGGCTGCATACTTAAGACCAAAGGTGGTCACCATCCAGACGGGCTTGAGGCCCTTACCACGTAGCTAGGGTGGGTTGTTTTGTCGCCTTTTAAGACAGGCCGACCCCGGCCGCAGAGGTTAGTATTCTTTCTCCGCCCCTGCATAGATAGAATAACTATCAGATATTTTTATTATTGAACTGAATTTACTCCTCTCTGCAGCTGCAGACAGCCTGTCGTAGAAGGCGACAAAACAACCCTAGCTAGGTGGCAAGACTCCTAAACCCATAGATAACTACCACCCCTGGTCTCTATACATGCCACCATAACATGCTGGCATAAGTGGCCCAGGTTTTAGTTTCCCTACTAAGTGGGCCATCTGCCAGTCTACTGTTTCACAAGTAAAAAAGTAGAGTATTTTTGTTATGAAAGACTGAATATATTCATGAAATATGTGATGAAATGTATTTTATAAAACAAGATCACAAAATAAAACCAAAGACAAATTTTGGAATGATATTTATTTTTATATTAACATGGCTTAAAACTACAGATGCTAAATTAAGCCAAAACTATTATAAATTAAATTTTCAAATTACTTAATACATTTCCATATTATAATATGTATATACATCTACTGTATGAATATTTCTATGAATGTCAGTATTAGCAAACTCATACATAATTAAAAATAAATGACCATCCAATACTGTATATTGGATTGCATTTAAAACCATCAATAAATAAAAAAAGTGATTTTTTGGTATGATATTCTTATAAAGTCGTAAGGCTCTATGGTACAAAATGTATAAAATATACATAAATGTAGATATGCCTTTATAATATAGAGGTTCTTAAGTAAAGTCTGCATGATTTTGTATAACAAAAATTTTCCCACCCATTTTTAATACAGAGGAGAAATAGTATGATAATGATAAAAATGATAATTTTAAGTGATGAAAACATAGAAATGATTCATACAGTAGATTTGATTTATCAATATCATGTGATGACCAAAAAGACTATTATAAGAGGCATTTTATATATAGCTTTAGTATGTGGAGTGTTGATTCATGCCCTGTGAACAAAATAATTTATTATTAATAATTATTTAGTAAATATAAAAAAACAAATGATATATATGTCACTGAGTTAAATTGTTTTCTAGAATTACAAATGAGTTGATAAATAATAAGACTGTTTTTAATTAATGAATTTTAGACTAAAATGTTATGATAGATTGTTTTATAAATTATATAACTGGCTTGTTTTTTTTCAAAACTTCTTTTCACTGATCACAAATAAATATAACCCGGTTTTATTTTTATATTTACACGTAGATTTTACTTAAATATGAATATTTACACTTTGGTTCGCGGGGGGTGGTTGGGACGCACGCCAGCCTGCTTGAGTTGCAGCACAATGGAGCGCAGCCTGGCCACGTCGCGGCCGCGCCGTGGCCCGAAGTCGCACAGCTCGGCTACACGCGCCCACTCGTTGCCCTCCTCCGCACTACCTTCAGACCCACGCGCCAACGCACGCTCGGCGTTCCTACGAGTAGAGTACATTATCTTCTACCTATTGAATACTAGTAAGTCTAGTCCCAAGTCAGTATAATCTGTAACCTAGCCTAGGGCAAAAGAGAGATGGCTTGGTCAATAACGTGGCGCAGGTCGGCTCCGTCCCTTGTGTCGATGTTGGTCCCTATCATTGTGGGTGCAAGGATTTCTACCAAGCTGACCCCGAGGACGCTGTCTATGACAGCCGTGGTTTAGTCCTAAGTTAGCGGAAGGAGAGATGGCTTCTCAGCTACCGCTTCAACCCCACCTTTTCCGCCGCGGACATTACTGCTTTGCAGAATGAAGAAGGCGAACCATCTGGTCTCGTTCCCGACCATGACCAAAATCATAATGCGCCATGCAAATGCGAGTGGACTATTGTGATAAATATCACACATTGTTTTAAATATTTCTTTCCCCAGGGTTGAACCCTCATGTCTGAGAATCGTGGTCAGCATTAAGGTTGCATCTGGAGCAGATGAACCTAATGACCGGGTAGAATTTGGATGATGAAGAATCACTCAATCGGTCCATCTTGTTGGTGAACGACCATGAGATCTTTTACCTTCGATGCGCCCAACCACAATCAGTTTTTCCAAATTCTCGTCGCCTCTGCACATTGTATGGCCGAAATATGAAAGAATATGTTGCTAGCATACGGTGGATAAGCGAGTTTTTATATGGAGTTGGGTCAGGATCAATGCATTGGTGCGTTTTGCAATCCAAGGTATTCTAAGCAATCGTGTCCAGCACCATATCTCAAAAATATCAATCCTTTGTCTTTCTCGAGCTAGGATTCTCCACGTTTCTACTCCATACACAGAGATAGGGAATACCGAGGCTCATATAAAATCTTGGTTTTGATACCAATTCCTCTTTTTCATAGCATCTTTTTCCATCCCAATTATCCTTTTTATCTCGGGGACAGAGCTGCCATCGCTGCAGATTTAAGAGCCCAGGTAAATGTAGCGATCGACGATATTAATACCAGGAAATTCGTAGGTGGCATTTTTTTTGTGGCGATACACGTCAAAACTACAGGATGTTTACCACTTGTGCCGTTTACATATTTTTTACTGCACAATGAGGAAAACCAGAGGAATTTTTTACTATCATTTGCTAACAAACAAAATGATACAAAGACATTAGTGTTCATGTATTTTGCCATAGTAGTTGGCTCGCGTCATAGTCGCATAGATCACAAGCAACGAGGTATGATTCTTAGTAAATAAATAAAATATAATCTAATCAATAATGTGCATTACCTAAAGCCTTGGATGAGGGCATAATTATTATCGATAAACGATAATTTGTAGTATAAAATTAACAGTTCATACAATTTCGGTATTAAATTGATAAAATTAGTGCAATGTTTAAAACAGTTCCCAAACATGTCAAACATAGAATTCGAGGGTGCAGTAGAAGGCATTGCCGACGATCAACTTAAGTTTATTGAAGAGATCATACAACAAAGAGGATTTCAGAACAAAAAAGTATCAATAGAAGTTGTAGGAGTAGCCGGTGACAATTATATGGCAATCGTGAAAAGATTCGTAGTTCCAGACGATGATAAACCATTCAAAATGATCGCTAAAATCGCACCAAACATGGAGATGATACGGACGGTATCAAACACTAAGTATCTATTTCAAAACGAGCATGTAATGTACACGCAAGTATTGCCAAAGTTTAAAAACATGCAAATAGCTGCAAACATTCCTGAAAAAGACATGCTGAAGTTTGCCGAATGTTACGGCGCTTATATGGAAGAACCAAACGAAATAATTCTGTTGGAAGACTTGAAAGAATCAAATTTCGAAATGCTTGATAGATTTAAATCACTTTCTGATGATTGTGTGCGGTTTGTTCTGAAAAATTTCGCTATTCTACATTCCCTCTCCTATGCTCTTAAACATAAAGAACCAGAAACATATGATAAATTTCGAAAGCAGTTGCATGACGTGTGGTCAAACATAAGACCGGAAACAAAAATGAACTACCAAAGTATCGGAGAACAAGCTCTAGAAATGATTTCTGATAATGAACAGAGAGCGACAGTACTGAAGGAGGCTGCGGTTGGAGATATAACATCAACCGTGACGAAATTATCGAAGGCTGATGCTGATTCAAAGCACAATGTGATTCAGCAAGGCGACGCTTGGACTAATAACATTATGTATAAATTCAACGTAAGTACTGTTAAATAAATAATTACTCATTAAATAATTAGATTACTATCTTAGAATACGCAAGAAATTAGTGATATACGACCAAAAGGTTTTATTGTACCAAATATATTTTATTGTCGCAACGAATATGAATTAAGGCTAAAGCTGAAAAATATTTTGGTATGCTCTATTTTCTTATATGACGACGTTGGAACCAGAGTGATCTAAGTGACATTTTTTCCAAAACTGAGGTTATTACACAATGGCATAGAAAAACCATAATTCTTCCATGCCACACTGATCTAAGCGCTCTTCAGTGCTTTCTTCCTTGAGGGATTACAACATGTCACTATAGAATACAGGACCTTGCATTTTTTGATAACATATCAAAAAATGCAAGACATAAGAAAAATTCTAAAATTCATTCCTCCCATTCATCATCACTTTTACTTGACATTACCACATGTTTCAAGAAGAGGCAATCAGAAAGCATTGTTTGATGAAGACTTGTTGCCTGCTGTGTTAGGTGATGATTAAAAGATTTTTGTCGTGATTTTTTTTAATGATGTGGTTTTGATTATTAAAGTTCTACCTACATTGTTAATACATTTTTCAAATTTGTGAACTGCCATAGTGATCTAAGTGATTTTTTTCCCATAAAATTAAAAATGTTGGCTTTATTAAATAAATTAAACTGACAAAATGTGTTCCCTTTTTATTTTAAACTCATCAGAGGTACATTAAACTAAAACATAATAATATAAGGCTCATAAATTTCTTACAACAAAGCCCAACGCGTTTCGATAATTTTCTCGAAAACATACTTTTGTGCCCTAGATCACTCTGGTTCCAACGTCGTCATATGTGCTAGCAAAATAATATTTAAGTTTTGTACCGTTTAAAATTTGTTTTGAATTTTTATCGATTGGAAATTAGGAGATACAATAGAAAAAAACGAACTTAAGTTTCAAAGGTTGATACATTTATCAGTAGCTTTAAACATTCAAATTTTATTTTTTTTATTGTTGAAAAACAGCAGACAGACTGGCAGCCCACTCAATAAAAGTGGTTACCGTCTCCGAATGTCTACGATGCTAGCGGCATCACTAACATGCTGCTATTTTCGTAGGGAAACTGGAACTTGGGTCATTTATGCCAGAACACGAGGTTATTATAGCTGCATATTTAAAGACTAGATTTTTGACCTTTGAGCCCTACTACCATAGTTAGAGTTGTTATGTTGCCTTTTACGACAGGCCGCCCCTGCCCCCGGCCTCAAGGGGGCTTTTACTTGCCTCTGCACGGAGAAACTAGTTGTTTTTGATGTATTAAACAAAGTTCAAATTATTACAAACTGTCCAAATAAATATAGAAAAATCTTCGTTTCTCAGGATGATCAATTGCTGGAGTCAATCATGATAGATTACCAATTCTCAAGAGAAAGCAAGCCAGTGTACGACATCCTCTACTTAATTTTCAACAGCACTGACCACGAGACAAGACTCAAGCACTACAAGGACTGGATAGATTATTACCACACAGAATTAGATAAAGCGTTATCGAATTTCAGTCTAAAAGCCAACTATGTGTATTCAAGGGATCATTTAGACGTAGATCTTAAAAGATATGCTAAATTTATTTTTGCCATTTGTGTGAAATATTCTAGTATATTGACGCTAAAATCTGAAGATGCCGCTAAGCTAATAGAGAGCATGGGGGACACAAATGTGACGCCACCGATGGAGACAATCATGGCATTGGATAGTGTTGCTATTTTCAAGTCTAGAATTGAAGAACTTGTGGATAGTTTCGTTGAATTTGGTTTACTTTACGCAAAACAATAACTATAATATTTCTCTTGGTCTTGATCATTAAATTAAATTGGTATTATACCAGAACATTTGCCCTGAAGGTGAGAATATCCACAGAAGATAATTATTCAGCAATAAATGATTATTGAATTCAAGAAATATCACTAAGCACGATCTTTTTTTATTTTTGAGGAATAGCAGACAGTGTGACTGCCCACTTATTCAGTCTGTGAAGAGAACCAGAACCTGGGTCACTTATGCTGCAATACAGCACGAAGGTTATTATGACAGCATACTTAGACACCAGACACGCTTTTGAAGCCCTACCACCGAGCTAGGGTGTTTTGTCTTTTTTTAAGACAGGTCGTCCATGCCGCAGGGATCAGTATTTTTACGCCGCCCAAGTTGAGCAAATATTTTAAATTATAATTTTACAAAATCTATTTGCATTGTTATAATAGTTTGGAGGACTTATTGCCCACAACAATATAATCAGAAAAGCAATTTTAAGTTCAGACTCAAAACAGCAGATTTAAACTGATTTTCAAACATGTTTCAGAATCACCTTCATCTTTTTTTTCCATAGGACAACAGACAGGCTGACGGCCTGCTTAGAATTTAGCAGTTACCATCGCCTATGGGTGTTTGAAATGCCAGTGGCATCGCGAACACGCTGCTTGAGGCCCTACCACATCTTATCTTATTTTTGGGGCCGAGAAATATCTCGGACACTTCGATCCAATGGGATCTTTTGTGTTCCCCTAGATAGCAATCACTCCTCTCCAATCTCATTGAAAATTTGCTTCATGAGCCTAACAATGAGGTATGGACATAGGAGCCTGTAGTCTTCCGGTGTTGGATATCCTACCCCCAAAAGATTCATTCGCCTCCTGGCCAATGCATCACATGTACACAGTAGGTGTTCCATGCGTTCTGTATGTTCCCCACACAACCTGCACATGGGTGTCGCGGTTAGACCCATCTTCATGAGCATGTTGTTGGTTCCAAAGTGCCCAGTAAAGGCTCCAAGCAAGTAGCGTATTTGCCACCTGCTCATGTTCCAGATGGATCCTCGTGCTTTGTACGTGGATCCCAAAAATTTTTTGGAGTGTTCCAGACCGATTCTAGTCAGCCAGTGTTGTTGTTGACTGCGGTCTGCAAAATCCCTGAATGTGGCTTTCACGAGGCTAGTCGGAATGCCTACACATGGTTCCAGACCCATAAAATCATTAGTTGAGCCCTCTCTTGCCAGTTCATCTGCCATTTCATTGCCATGTACTCCCTCGTGTCCCGGGACCCACATTAATCTTACCCTGTTATGCCTTCCAAGCCTATTCAAGGTTTGAATGGCATCCAGGACAAGTCTGGAGTCAACTTTGAAGGAGGCGATGGTCTTGATTGCAGCTTGACTGTCACTGAGAATATATATAGATTTGCCTTTGGTGCCTCTATCTATGTTCTCCTGAGCACAGGTTATTATGGCATATGTTTCAGCCAGGAATACACTTGCCATTTTTCCCAAGCTTTTACTACATTTGTAGTCTTTCGCGTGGCCCTACCACATAGCTAGGGTGGGTTATTTTGTCAGCTTTTACGACAGGCCGACCCCGGCCGCAGAGGTTAGTATTCTTCCTCTGCCCCTGCACAGATGAAAACATTTGTCACATTGGTTAAAGAAAAAATAAATATATCAGAATTGGTTACTTCTTTTGGGACTAACAATGCACCAGACAGACCTACAGTTAAACCTTAACTGCATAAAACCGTCATCATTGGTGGTTACAAATAATTAAATGTTCTTTAATGAACTAATGTTGTAATAATGTATTAATTATTAAAACTTATAGTGAACCAATTCTATGATCATCCAAAATGGTGAATTGATATGAAAATATTGATTAAATAATGATATGTAACAAAAAAACCTTCACCTGAAACCAATCCTCTTGTTAATATTAACTCATAATTTCTATAACTTTACTTACTTAGCCGACTCCCTGACAGCATTGAAAAGAAAAGAGTGTGTATTAATACAAATTTATAAATTATCATCATTTTAGAGTTATGTCCTAGTGGCAATCTATATTAGTACTTGGGATCAGCTTTCAGACTTTTAGTATTCATATTACATGGTCTTTGGCAGTTAGTGTGTCCATTGGCACAACATCAAGTCAGCACAATTAGGTGTACTCTACTACTCTAATCTCAGGGATCGACGAAAGTGGCATGGCTATGTTACCAATGTAAGTGAATAGCCATAAATCATGGCGGTACTAGGGTAGGTTGCAATCCTGCAATTTATCCACAATGTCCACACATCCGCCACAGCATGTTTGTATATACCTAGTCAGGTCATAAGTATTGTCACACAGTAAAAACTTTTCTTTTAGAATGCTGGCCACAACAAAGTTTATTGAATTCGAATTTCGAATTGTTCATGAAAATAAAAAAGGTATACTTTTAGAATTTTACTCATTTTTAAATATGGAGTGGACGCTTAAAGAAGACCGTGTTGCAGTTATTGCGTTGCATCGTTGCAGTTACGCGCCAATTCAAAATTTTAACATACTGAAAAATTTGAATATAACCAAAAGATTCGTTTATCGTACCATCAAACGATACAATGAAGACTCTAGTGTAGATGACAGGTCAAGAAGTGGTCGCCCTCGGTCTGTTAGGACTCCAGCAGTGATAAAAGCTGTGAAGGCACGAATTCAAAGAAATCCCAAACGTAAGCAGAAACTGTTGGCCCTTCAGATGGGGTTAAGCAGAACCACGGTGAAAAGGGTGTTAAATGAAGACTTAGGGCTTCGGGCATATCGAAGAAAAACAGGACATCGTTTGAATGCTCGTCTAATGGACCTGAGACTGAAGAGATGCCGCGCTTTGTTGAAGCGGTACGCGAGAAAAAAATATCGGGAAATTCTTTTTTCGGATGAAAAAATGTTTACCGTAGAAGAGAGCTACAACAAACAAAATGATAAGGTGTACGCACACAGTAGTGAAGAAGCGAGCAACCGTATTCTGCGTGTCCAACGAGGTCATTTTCCATCCTCGCTCATGGTATGGTTGGGAGTTTCTTATTGGAGCTTAACAGAGGTACATTTTTGTGAGAAAGGTGTAAAAACGAATGCTGTTGTGTATCAAAATACAGTCCTGACGAACCTTGTGGAACCTGTTTCTCATACCATGTTCAATAACAGGCACTGGGTATTCCAACAAGATTCGGCGCCAGCTCATAGAGCGAAGAGCACACAAGACTGGCTGGCGGCGCGTGAAATCGACTTCATCCGGCACGAAGACTGGCCCTCCTCCAGTCCAGATTTGAATCCGTTAGATTACAAGATATGGCAACACTTGGAGGAAAAGGCGTGCTCAAAGCCTCATCCCAATTTGGAGTCACTCAAGACATCCTTGATTAAGGCAGCCGCCGATATTGACATGGACCTCGTTCGTGCTGCGATAGACAACAGGCCGCGCAGATTGAAGGCTTGTATTCAAAATCACGGAGGTCATTTTGAATAAACTTTAATGTCATAAGAATCTATGTTTTGTTAAGTTCATTTTGGTATATGAATGGTTACATAATTAATAAACTTGTTACAATTATTTTACATTAAACATGTGACAGAATTTATGACCTGACTAGGTATGTATAAACATATATACAACTTGAAGAGAGCAGTAATAATATAATAAACAAAATCATATGTTACCTGTTGGCAGCTTTAGTCTTGGCGATTTGCTCCTCATGTGTTTTGTACCAGTCCTCTAATTCTTTTTTGGCCACTTTTAACATTTCCTCCTTTTTCCTTTCTTCTTCAGCATCTTTAATGAACAAATGGCATGTAACTATGTATTACAATCTCATAATAATTGTTAATATTTGCCATATACAAATTTTATTTCATTTTAATCGCCTATTATACACATAACAAGTAAACCAAAGGCAAAACAGATAACAGGGAACTCAGTAAATCTGTTATATTTTATTTTCATCCATAAAAATTACTTGAGAGTTGCATGATATATAATGTATGTATATGGTTGAACTCAGATCTTTTGACTGCAACTTGAATGTGGTGTCACTTGACTATCATTCACCATAAAATCTTTTTTATGATATTTGTATATTTTAATATATAAAGCTCTTAAGATCCAATTTCAAAATAAATTATTGTTGTGAATATACAACATGATATATTTATTTTGCAGAAGAACATTCTTTATCAATTTTATAGCACAGTGATGGAAGTACAAATTACCCTTTTCCTCTAATCTCTTTTTCTGTTCTTCTCTCCATATTCTGATCTTCTCTGGCTCCTCCCTTTCTTGTTTGAATACTGTTGTCTGCACTGGTTCATTATCTAACAGGTCATTTGCTTCAAACGCTGATGCACTTGGAACTTCTATAAAGAAAACAATAATAACTAATAATTTAAATAAAATGGAAATAAAAATAAATCTGCAATACTAGTATTTTATGTGAAAGGATATAAATGTTGAAATTTATTTTGTTTAGTATAAAATACACAACTCTGGGGGTTGATCCACAAGGTTATGTAAGCTGTTATTGGCACTAAATCCACCATAATACACCCATTAAAGACCCAGAAAAATAGGGGTATACCTATCAACCCATGTGAGAATAGAAGGATTGAAGTTGCACAACTTTGTATGAAAAGTCTAAACTGTACAACTCAATCTGCATTTAACTAATATTTTTAATTAAATAAAAAGGTATATTTCTTCTGAAAAAAGTTTATTTCTATAAGTTTATGTATAAGAATAAATACCCACCCATAATTTAAAAAAATGATTGCAAGACAGTCAGTACAAAGTAGAGTAATAAATAGCCTTCTCATAGAATTGGCAGCCAGCCAAAACACAATACCCTACCTAATATTCAAGATGGGGGTGATTTTAGGATATTGAAAATGCCAGGTTGCGATTGATATAACTTTGATTAAAATAAATACTTTTAGACTAAAATAATAAAAATTCTTTTTCTAAATTACTACAGCTGAGTAAACTATTATTTATTTTAAATAAATATAGTGGATTGTTTAAAAGACAAAAGAGGTATGATTGTTAAGATAATGGTTAACAGAAGAGAGTAGGAGATAACATGTTGTGTCAGTCCTACATAGTTTGGGATAAGGGCGAGAAGAAAAATTATAGTAAATACCCTACAATAATAATAAAAATTGTATCTTTTATTTAAAATTACTGCATAAATTAAGACAAATTCATCACTCTAAAATTTATAAGCATCTAAAAAACAAAAAATTATACTTAAAGATTTTACCCACCAACGAAATCATCAAAACCATTGGTACCGCTTGTACTGGAAGTAACAATTGGGGGCGGAGCGCTAGTCTCTAGCTCGTCTTCAAGCCCTGCAAGTTGGTTTTGTTCACGAGCGAGAAACTCTGCAGCGGGATCAACTTCAGGCTGCACAAAAGCATCACCAAAATCTTCCATTTTAATAAATAAGGAATTTAAATACGAAACAGATAAAGAAAGTGCAATGAAGTCCGTTCTTGCTGTAACAAACTGACAAATAAGCAATTTAAGTTTTTTTTTAGGGATGTACGTTACGATTCGATTTTTATGAAGATCGATTCAATTGAATACGATCTAGCGATTTTTGAATTAATTCATAAGTTAAGTGAATTGAATCCTTTAGATCGTATGCATTATAAAAAAAATGTTAAGAAGAAAGATAGATTACAAACGAATGCCAACACTATAATTATTTACATTATTAGTTTGCTATGTTTATGACGGTACAAAGCGAAGCAAGTCGATAGGCAAAAATAATGAAACATGATGCAGGTAGTTCTAAAAAGTCCTCGTTGATTTTATTTTGATTTGGTCGTTTGTGCTGTACGTATCACCGTGTTATGAGTACCATATGGCAACAGTTGGGTACGATAGCCCAACGTTATGATATTTGGCGTTTGTGGCTACCTCTACGCCATCAGAACGCCTTTACTCTCTCGCTAATATAACATTAAATGAAAGTCGCAATAGACTGCTGCCGGAAAGGCATTCAAAATTATTATTTTTTAAAAGTTTGGACTTGTAGTGGCATAATTACGAAATTGATTCCTTTTAAAAAGTAAATTTTCAAGGCCAATGTTTTTTCTTTATTTTTTTAGTAATTTTCATTAAAGTTTGTATTTAATAAAAAGAAATGTTTTATTTGTTCAAATTATTGCAAATTTTGATTTGATTTTTGAATCGATTTTTAGGAGATCGATTCATCATACGATCCGATTCAAGAATCGATTGAGAGACCTATGATCCATTACAATCCAAAAAATCGATTCAAAGAGAAAAATCGTGCATCCCTACTTTTTTGACATTGACACACAAAGAGACAAAATACCTGACTATTTTTTAAATAGATTCCAAACCTAGAGCTAGGACATCATGGAAACGTCCGTTTTAGTATTTAATAAGAATTGGTGCATATTTTTATTAAATTCCAACCATGTTTAAAAACTTTGAGCCTAGAATGAAGTACCAAATTCTAAAATTAGTAATTTCCAAGCTGATTTTGGTCCAACTTGTATATATTTTACCAAGTTTTACTTAATATGATTCTTTTGATTCCTAAAATATGAAATATAGAAGCCCATATAATTAGCATGGTTTTTTTTTAAATACTACAGGACATGTTTTTTTTTTTTAGTCTTAAATCAATGACAAAATGACAATGTCAAATAAAGTTCAGGTATAACCTAAAATAATATTTAATTTGAAAATTTCTTTTGGCATTTAATATCTTCTATAATAGGATCTAACTTCTTTAAATAAGAACGTCAAAATGAATCTATGTGTTAAAGCAAAGCATTTTAGGGCTAACTTTTTAAGTTCCTTTTATCGATTCTCGACTTCAACCGAAATTGAGCAAAATGAGCAAGTTTTAATCGACGACAGCGATGAAACTAGACAAAGAGAGGCAGAGATTGAGAAGAAAAGAAATATTTCCCGTTTATCTACTGCTCATTACAACATTGTAAATGGAAGGAGGCCTTATGATGAAGCTGCCCATGTATCGCATTTAACCATGAGATATAACAGGAAACTGTATGGAAAGTATGGCAGTGCGAGCGGAGTTGATCCTTGTAAGTGCATTCTTTTTTATGAATAGCTTTCTTCTTTTACGTGGTTAGCTCCCATTGAATCTAAAGCTTTCAATTCGTTACATCCCAGCAGTGTCTTCTCCAGCAGTTGAAGAAAAAAACATTATACTTGTTTCAGGTAACTTGTGCAACAACATTTTTTTATCTAAGATCAATTTCTTGTAAAGTTAACATTATAAAATTTCTTCGAGGCCGGCAGCATGTTGATAATGCCTCTGGTGGTTGCTGAACTCTAGCTATAAAAAAAATTATGATTATAATAAAATATAATAGACAATGAGACCAGAACAAAACTGCAAATTGTATAAATATTTTGTTAGCCCAATGATATGGGACTGTTAGAAAATTTATTTATTTGTGTTGTCTACTTGGAAAAATAACATACATAATATATACTTTAAAAAAAATGAGGTTATTTATTTTCTTCAGAATGCTTTGTCTGACATTCACTTAGTTTGTGTTTGTCATTTCCCTTCTATGTCACTATAAAAAGATTCCACTGTAAGGTACTCTTGTCTTTCAACTTTTAGAAAGGGTATATTATTTTGTTAATATTTTGTTAACACAATTATTGTATATTTTTTGTTGTTCTGTAAATATATACAATTCAAACATAGTTTTGTTTTATATGTTCTTCTTAGTCACTGTGCCAACTATGACTTCAATTCAATTGTTGCAATATTTTGAAACGTTAAAAATCTTATCTGTAATTTCAAATAATAGCTAATATCACCTTCTAATTTATTTAAAGGTATGTGTTGGCCAACTAAAGAGGAGATCCAGGAAAAATTAGAATATGAATCAGTGGCGTATCCTTACACAATAACACAGATGATGCAAATGGTGGCAGAAAAAAGAAAAGCAGAACAACAAGCTATCGAGAAGAGAGATAAGGAAGTGGCAGCTAAGTTTGAAAGACTGGAACAGTGGAAGAAGGATCTTAATGATAAGATTGCTAAGAAGGCCGCTGAGGTTCAAAGTGCCAAGGTAAACTTCTTCTGCCATTCTTCCAAACTATGTGGGATTGGTACAACATGTTCTACCTTTTCTGCCATTTCACCATTAACATAATCTGTCCATCCTTACTTTGGTCTACCCCTCCTTTTGTATCTATCCACTCATTTTTCTAGCCTTTTCCTTGTCACGACATTTTTCTCTATGCATTGCATTATATGCATATACCATGCTAGAATACATACAGATATTCTAAATACATGTGAGGCTGCAAATCTTGCCATCGTGAACACATATTTCAAAAAGAGACCCAAGCAACTCATCATCTACAAGAGCGGGAGGAATGCTACCCAAATCAACTTCTTACTCAATAGGAAACACCACATCAGCAAAGTAGCCAACTGCAAAGTCATTTCCGGTGAGAGTCTCACTGCACCACACCGTCTTCTTATCATGGACCTCTGTGTGAAGCTCAAAGACAAATGTGTCGAGGGCCGAATCAGATGGTGGCTGTTTAATGAAGTTAAGTCCCAGGACTTAGCTTCTGCCATCGGCGCAACAAGTGCGCCGGTTGTGAGAGCGAACCAGTTCAAGCTTACTGGGACAGGATTCAGGTGGCTATCCTTGGGTCGGCGAGGAAGGTGTTTGGAGTGTTTAAGGGTGGACGCAAATGTGACAAGGAGACATGGTGACGGAACGACACAGTCCAGAGTGAAAAAAGAATGCGATGCATACAGGTTTGCCAAGCGCGCCACTAAGAGAGCTGTAGACAGAGCCAGACTAGACCACTTACAACTACTATATGATAAGTTGAAATCGTCTGAGGGGCAGAAGCTCATCTATAAGTTGGTGCGCTCCGGGGTTAAGGCGAGACAGGATATTTCTCAGTGCCGCTTTGTAAAAGACCCTGGGGGCAACCTGCTATGTGATGCAATCAGTGTCTCCAGATGCATGAAATACAGATCCCACATATTTCACCTGGTCCATGTGCTCAAACATGTTGCCACCTAGCATACGGGTTTGGGATCTGTGGAGTTACAGCCCAAGCCCGTATGGATGGCAACCACCCCTAGTGTATACTAACTATGCTGTCATAACAACCTTGTGTTGTGTTTCGACATTAGTGACCTAGGTTCCTGTTCCCATAGAGGTCTATGGGATAGCAGCGTGTTAGCAGTGCCCCTAGCGTCGCAAACATCCATAGGCGACGGTAACTGCTTACTGTTAAGTGAGCCGCCAGCCTTTCTGCTGTCCCTCAGCAATAAATAACAAATGTTCTCATATTTTCAGGAAAAGAAAGAGCGCCTCGTTGAAGAGGTTAGAAGACACTTTGGCTTCACTTTAGACCCTCGTGATGAAAGATTCCAAGAGATGCTGGCTAAGAGAGAGAAGGAGCAGAAAAAGTTAGAAAAGATGGCTAAGAAAGAAGCAAAAGAAAAGATGATGATTGCAAAATTACAGCAGCAGAATGTCGAGTTGACTGGCCAAACAGCTAAATGAGTAGGTGTACTTTTAATGTAGATTTATTGAATAAATGTTGATTTAGTGTTAACTCCTTTATTATTATATTAATATCTAAAGCAGTAACTTTGCACCCTTTTTAATGGAAATTGCATAGACAAAGGAGTATGAATTTGGCACAGTTAAAGTTTATATGAAGAAGTGTAGATAGATAGATAGATAACACTTTATTGTAAACCAATTTTACAAAAACAATGAAACTTATTTACACAATCAATATGTACTTGACTTACAATGGGCGGCCTTATCGCTACAGAGCAATCTCTTCCAGGCAACCCAGTGTAGAAAGCTAATAATTTTTTTTAACAATATTTTACAATACATTACATGAATAAAACCCACATTACGCTATCACACATTTGAAAGGCATATGTATACATATGTAAAAAAAGTTCCTAATATTATTTTACATAGAAAAAATCGTATAGGGTGAACAAAGATAGTAGCACGAACCAGCAATGCGTTTGCGCAAGCTAAATACTGCGGTACGTACTAACGGTGCAGGCGCTAGCTAAAAAAACTGTAGCGGTCAAGTCATCGAATGTCATCAAGTGTCTAAATACATTCAGTTGTGATTTATTAGATGGTTTACTGTAATCTGCCTAAGAATTTTTTTTATTGCAGTGGGTCAACAGACAAGCTGACGGCCCGCTTAGAATTTAGCAGTTACCGTTGCCTATGGGTGCTTGCAACGCCAGTGGCATCGCGAACACGCTGCTATCCCATAAGGGCACAGAAACGGGTCACTAATGCTGGAACACAACACGAGGTTATTATTATTTTGGTGGCATACTTAAGACCGAAGATAGTCGCCATCCAGACGGGCTTGGGGCCCTACCACGTAGCTAGGGTGGGTTGTTTTGTTGCCTTTTACGACAGGCAGAAAATAGTATGTTCTTATTGCCTGATATGTAAAATATATGCTACATATATTATACTAAGAAAATGAGCAACAAACACGACTGTCCCACCTGCATTATCGTGTATAAAACCTCAGTGTGGGGGAAACAAGGTATTGATGCCGCATATGTATGAGTGAGTTATGAAAGTAAATGCTCTACAACAATGAATTTATTAATGTTATAATATAAAAACATAAACAAATATCAAAGTGAATCTTCATCAGAGGAGCAGAATGCCTCCCGCGGGTTGATGGCGGGCGATGGCGGAGACTGTGAACGCGCCGACACTCGCGTGCACACCAAAGTGTCGGAGGAATCGCTCAACTCACTGCCACAAGAACTACTCTTCGAGTATATGCTGTTCTGTTATTTAAAAATATAAATGACTTTTAAAGTGAAGTTGATAAATTGTTATTTCGTCTTCTTACAAAAGTTTTATCTTTATTATCAAATTATTTATATTATAATTATCTTGTTACATGAAATATCGCCAGTTTAGAATTCTTCGCAAGGATGACGTGATATTTATATTACTTGCCAAGAATGCAAGGAATATGGCCTGTTAAAAAAATGACATTTTCAATATCAAATAAATATTTGCTATGTGCAAAAAGTTAAATTTTGAGATCAAACATTCTCATGTAAAATTTTATAAGAAACAATTTCTTTTAAAGTAAAATCATTGCATATGATTAGAAACACATAGCGGTTTTTATGTATACAAGTTTGGGTGGCATAAATATATTTATTAAAATTAGAATTACTAACCTTTTTGGGCTGATTCTCCATTAGTTCATCGACATAATCATCGCCATGGGAATTTCTCATATCTCCCATTTGTCTCTCAATCATTTCTAGTTTCTGTGATAAAACAATCAATTGTATTTCACTTATTATCATAATGCTTTCAAGATGTTTGAGAGGTTATTGATTTTCAAATTCTTAAAATTCTTCCATTGGTGTGTTAGAAAGAATTTTATTGATTGCTTAAAATTGTTCATCAATATAAATTTATTTCGTGTTGTTTCACATATTGCAATGTTTTCATATTTGATCAGCTCTTCTGAGCCACAGCTTAGTTAAATCTTCAAATTATATTAGCCTATCCTATCCAAGAAAACAAATGAGTTTGGGCTACGTATTTTAAGTCTAATTAGAAAAAAAACTTACCACTTCAGATGCTTCCCTACTCCTTGTTGGGACGTCACCCAGCATATGTGCAGATTTCGACATTTTATTCATCTTCCCACTGTCCACCATATTCAGGTGCGCGCTTTGGGCCTTCTTGGGAACAATGTTTGCGCGAACGTCAGTTGCATTGTCTTCTAATTCTGGTTCCTCCTGAATTTCTTCGTGTTTTTCTACTAGTTTGGGTAGCTCATGTAGGCATTGACTGTAGTTTAAATAAGTTTTAATGTGAAAATTCTAAAAAAAATCAATCTCACAAAATAAATTATATTTCACAATTGAATCCAAGTATAATGATTTGCTTGACTTTTTGTTAGTACGATATTCAATGTGATTAGAACTTTTTTGATACAATCTTTATATATTTGCTTTTTTTATTGCTGAGGAACAGAAGACAGGCTGACGGCCCACTTAACAGTAAGCAGTTAACGTCGCCTATGGATGTTTGCGACGCTAGGGGTACCACGAACACGCTGCTGTCCCATAGGTGTAGTACTACTAAAAAAAGACAAGCAAGGGGTGCTACTATAAAAAGATAAATATGTATTTATTATAATAACAGCCCTGAACGTCCCACTACTGGGACAGAATACCCTTTTACTAGGCGGGTTGGCAGATGACACATATCGGAGATATCGATATGCAGGTTTCCTCACTCTGTTCCTTCGCCATAGGAAGTGGCGAATATACATATGGGGCTACATTAACTACCTAATTTGACCTACCTCCCTGACTTCTAGGTTGGACACACTTGCTTTACATACTTTCATGTTCATAAATTATGTCTACATGATCAGGAAACTATTTTTTATTGCTGTAGAACCGCAGACAGGCTGACGGCCCGCTTAGAATTTAGCAATTACCGTCGCCTAATAGGTGTTTGCAACGCCAGTGGCATCGCGAACACGCTGCTGTCCCATAAGGGTACAGGAACTTGGGTCACTAATGCCAGAACACAACACAATGATGGCGGCATACTTAAGACCAAAGGTGGTCGCCATCCAGACGGGCTTGGGGCCCCACCACGTAGGGTGGGTTTTGTCGCCATTTACGACAGGCATCCCGGCCGCAGAGATCAGCATTTTCTCCGCCCCTGCACGGATAAAAACCAGTAGGAGAACTGGAATTACTCACTACTTCTAGTATATTGAAAATGTTACTGACAAAATAGCTCACCCATAACATTGATTGTTTTTAATGAATGCATAAATATCCTTGAAGGCCTGTTGGATATACGACAGCGTGTTTTGGTCAATCGGCACCGAACTAGATGAACCAGAACTGCTCGATAGATCGCAAGAACGAAAACTAGCTTGAAGAGATTGCTCTGAACCTACAAAAGACGATGGCATTGAAATAATTTTTTTTTAAATATATTATGAATGACCGTTCTACGGCTATATTTTTATTTCCACAGAAGTGTCTGTATGTTGATATTGATGAGGGATTGTCGAGTTGGTCTTAGAAAGGCTTGGGGTAACCCAAATACCGATGTTATCAGCCTCGACTGATTTCTTTAAACTGACATAATTAATTTCCAAATACCTGAAGAGTTAGCGCCATTCGCCCACAGCCGCATCTGCTGCTGTTTCAGCCTCTTCATCTGATCAACTAGCTGCAAATTCAATTCCTCCAGCTGCTGCCTGTGCGAGATTTCTTCTTGCAATTGTTCCTCTAATATTTCTGCATAATCCCTTGACAATAGTATTTATAAGTTAAACTTTTTTCTTCAATACATTGTTTTTATATTTTAATTATGAAAATGATGGTAAAGTTATATTTCTTCTCTCGGGTATACTTTTTTACTTGCAGGCAACTGGGGGCGGCCTGTCGTAAAAGACGATAAAATAAACTAGCTAGGTGGTAGGGCCCCAAGCCATTCTGGATGCCGACTACCCCTCCTTTATAAATATGCCGCCATAATAACGTTGTTACCCTCCGGTTTAAATGACCCAGGGCCCAGTTCTCCTACGCGGACGGCAGCGTAGGGGTACTGCGCGGCGTCGCAAACGTCTATAGGCGACAGTAAATAAATATAAATAAATTAATATTTTTGTGACAATTCACACAGCGCCATCTAGTCCCAAACTAAGTAGCATAGCACTTGTGTTATGGGTACTAGACAACTGATATACTACTTATATACTTTTTTTTTTGTAAATAAATACATATTATACATAAACACCCAGACGCGAGACGGGAATCGAACCCGTGACCTCCGCAAGCGTACCGAAGTGCGTTATCCGTTACGCCACCGAGGTCGTCCGTCAGCTTACTATTACGTCGGCCGTCAGTCTGTCTATATTTTACAGACTTAAAAGAAAAACTTACTTTTCCTTCTTCACGGCATTGGATTTGTTGTTGTATTTGGTTGAGGCGTTTTTCAAGTTCGATGATGTCCTCTCCTTTGTTATACCGATCCTGGAATATTTTGCATGTGTTATCATTTTATTTTTGTCATTTATTTACTATTACGATTATTGAACAGGCTTGTCAATCCTAAATCCTTCCACTTTCCTCCCTTTGAATCTTCGCGCCAAGACAAACCGTCAAAACCGATCGATCGACGCGACACCTAAAATCTCAACAGCGTGTGCGGCGGTGCGAGCGTCTGCCACCAAAAAATATCCTAATTAATATTAAAACTGTGTATATCAAGTCCCGCGGGCAAAATAAAGATACAAATAGAACTTAACATTGGTGAAGTGATGTATAACGTGGTGAGACAGCTGTGAGTAGAAAACCCTTATTTTATTCCGTCCATCTATCCTGACGGTCTGTTTTTCAAAACTATTATCTTTAATTTAAGCCTAAACAATTATACATATATAGATATTTACTTACGCATGTTCGTAATATACGACTTCGGTTCGATCATGCTGATTTTAATTTATGTTTAGTTTTCGTACATAAATTCTTAACCGCTTACCTGCATACTTGAAAACTTTTATTTCATTGACACACTACAACTACTATCACTCATCATCATCATCTTAGCGTTGAATCCCGGCTGCAACCCAAACTCTCGCTTCGGCGCCCGGGGTTGCTTTCCGACTTTTACTTCTTCACCTTACGACGTTAAGCCAGCGCTTTTTGGGTTTACCCCTCCTGCGGGGCCCGGCGAAAGCGGCGGAGGCTCCTGCAATTTATCCGCAATGTCACGGACATGAAGGCTGCCGCGAATGCGAGAGTTCCTAACGCGGCCCTTTCGCGTTACTCCACACATCCACCGACCATATTCATCTTCGTGACTCGCAGTGCCTTCCTGTGTCGTTCCAGCACGGCCACGCTTCACATCCGTATAAAAGGACAGGCCTAATGATGGTCTTATAGACCTGTCCCTTCAATTTAACAGATATTTTAGGGTCACAAATGACACCAGTCATCTCATGCCATTTGGCCCACGCGGCAGTAATGCGTGCCTAACGTCACAATCAATGTCACCAGACGCGTGAAAAACAAATCCCAGATATTTCATTTGGTCCGTCCGCTCGACCGTATCGCCGCCTATGCGCACGAGTGTGGAATATGTATGTGGAGTTGCAGGCCGAGTACTCGGTCTTCGCCACATTAAGTTTCAGCTACTACAATCACTATTACTAATTGCATTTAAAACTTTGATTTTGAAGCTTAGGTCTATTACTACTATACTTTGAACACAGCACTCTGCGCAAACGCAAAAACATGTTTCCATGAGACTTTCTACAAATCAAAATTATTTATCCAATATAGTCCTAAATTCTGCTCCAATAGTAAGTGTATAATAAAAATTTACTGGTCTGTTATGATAAATTGTAGTCCGATTTGATCTTCCAACCCCGAAAGCAAACATCGACTGGTTATATTTTTATTGTCTGGGCGTTAGAAAAAGAAATAATATCAATTTCTAGTATTTTACAACTTTGTTGAAACGAGTTGGTACTTTTTATAATTGTACAAAACTTACTTGACATTCAAAGTCTTCCCCAATCTGTTTGAGGAACAGCTGCTGACATTGCCAAGCCATGAAAACTGAAAGCAATAGTGCTTAACAGTATATCATTACTAATTTTCATAGAATTTAGTTCATATTTTCATAGATTAGATAGATATAACATATATTTCTATAGAAATATTTAAAATTCAAATGTTTGTAATGCCAAAATAACAGGTTTAAAATAAATACAATTAAAAATAAAGATTGTGCTTAGAGCAAAATTCAATTTTGTTCTCTACTTCTTTCGGCGCATTAGCCGCACAAGAACAGCACAGCACAAGAAGTTTTTCACACTATGAAGGGTGCAGGCTACTTTTATTTTGTAAAAATAATTTGTTCAGATTCGCACGAGCAAATCCCGCGTTCCTTATTGCAGCTGTGTTTTCAATCTGTACGAGCAAAGACGTGGGCGTAGGGTGTTTGTGAA
Source organism: Malacosoma neustria (assembly GCA_963693495.1). Lineage (NCBI taxonomy): Eukaryota > Metazoa > Arthropoda > Insecta > Lepidoptera > Lasiocampidae > Malacosoma > Malacosoma neustria. Next base: position 2,553,726 of record OY856372.1, read on the forward strand.
TATTCGCAGATTTAATTAAAAATTTACAACACGGAAACATAATTTTCGTAAACACTTTTAGTTTAAGCTAATAAACATAAGATTTAAAAAATTCTCACCTGTCCACCGGCGCCTCTTTCATTCTTTCTTAAAGCCGCCCTGACATTTGACAGGGATTCCATGGATATGTCTGGATTGTGCCGTAGGTCTAACACGATCAAGGTTGTATTGGATTCCATCATTTGAATTACAGCCGAAGCTATCTGCTCTGTTAGAGAGCAGTTCTGGACATCTAAGGCTGAAATAAAATAACAAGTATCATTATTTTCTAACCATAAATCAGTCGGCTCTATGAAAATATAATTTAGCCAGATCTCTTGTCTTTGTCTTGTCTTGAACACTTAATAGAAATCAGTTGCCTTTGGATGTCTGCTGCCCCCGGGACACCGCTAACACGCTGTCATTCGCGTAAAGGGGGACTGAATCCGACGATAATATAGCGGCATCATACGAGTCGTGGGTGGTTGCAAAGTCAGAAAGCTATAAACGTATATATATATATATATATATATATATATATATATATATATATATATATATATATATATATATATATATATATATTTTTTTTTTATTATTATTATTTTATTAGTTATTGTTGTTTGTGTCAAGTAACTTTGGTGTCTTTGTCAAAAGATGGATATGAAAGATTTACGTGTGTTGATCAAACATTGTTTTTTTATCGGAAAAAAATGCGAAAGACGCAAAAGAGTAGCTTGATAGGTAAGCATTATTCGGACTCTGTTCCAGGGAAATCAACCGTTTGCAAATGCTATAATGAATTTAAACGTGGTCATAGCGACGTCATCGACGGCCTATTTTGCGAGCAAAGATCAAGCGTTCATAAACATGGTATCGAGAAGTTAGAGAAGTGTTGGGCCGATTGTATCGCCTTAGATAGAAATTTTGTCGATGAATGAAAACGATTTTTACGAAAATTTTGCGTTTTTCTTATTTAGTGCGAAAACTTTTTGTTCAATATATTATATGGTAAACTATATGTAAATCAATTGAATATCCACCTTTGATCCACAAGTCATCTGCTAATACATCCACCAACTTTCCAACCCCCACATCCCCAAGCTGAGGGTTGCCGCATAAGGTGATCCTCCTCAGGCCTGCCATCGTGTCCAGCTCCGGAAGGCGATAGCGCAACGTGTGGATCCAGTTCTCACTGTATCTGTGTATCTTCTGGTACTATAAGAAAGGAATGAGACTGTGTAGACAATGTAAAACATTTTAATCTTGGGCATTTGTTTCTTACTAATAGACTTTTAAAAAAGGAGACTTTAGTGTTACCGGGATATCGTTGCTACGCAAAAGTGAAAACACACTGTGTTACAGTAGCAACGTTCACCTCAGTTCACCACAACTACATCGATTTCTTTTTGAACATTTTTAATGTTGTAATTTTTTCAGTTTATTAATTTATCATGCAGCGTAATATGACAGATATTTTTCCCTGTTGTTAGGACTAAAAAAAGGCCGACCGACCCGAATAAAAAGAAATCTTTTAATAAATTATATTTAAAAAATATATTGTTTTGCTGACCCTACCCAACTAATTCGAATTGACAACTATGACATCACAACATGGCGCAAAGTCGATCCTATTCTTATTTGAAACGCATAATATACTGAACACTTTTCTTATAGGAGGAGGAATGTTATTACAACATTTGGTGGCGGAATTTTTTATATTTAGCTCTCAAAATTCCTTTATAATTGAAAATATAATTTATCCAGCATGAGCCAGTGTAATACATGCACAAATTGCTTAGTTCGGCGACATACGATTTTTTTTATTGCTGTAGCAAAGTAGACAGGCTGACGGCCCACTTAGAATATAGCAGTTACCGTCGCCTACGGGTGTTTGCAATGCAGTGGCTTCGCGAACACGCTGCTGTCCCATAAGGTTATAGGAACTTGGGTCACTAATGCCGGAACACAACACAAATTTATTATGGCGGCATATTTAAGGCCAAAGGTGGTCGCCATCCAGACGGGCTTAGGGGCCCTACCACGTAGCTAGGGTGGGTTGTTTTGTCACCTTTTACGACAGGCCGACCCCGGCCGCAGAGTTCAGTATTCTTTCTCCGCCCCTGCACGGATACGATATAAATGGATGGCGAACAGTAAAACCTGTCCAATTTACTATAATCACACGTTAAAAATAGTATAACCTTGACCAAATCTGCGATGTATCCAGCCCCGAGCGGAGTCAGCTCGCAGCCACTCAGGTCCAACGTGAGGATGTTTGGGAGACATCTGACGGCCTTGCAAACTGCCAAGCACCCGGCGTCGCCGATCAGACATCGCGGTAAGTATAGGTGTTGCAGGGAATTGTTTTCTAATATTGCCTAAGGATAATATCAAAAATAGTATTAAACGAAGGAGTAGTATAATATAAAATTTATAGTGACGGAAAAAATTTATATGTTTTGAAGAGAAACTTTTTTAGCACCTTTGTGATTTGAAAATTCGATTAAACGAAATTGTGACACCAAAAAGAGACAATAATATTCATAAATAGGCTTTAGCCTGCGAGAGAATGAGATTGAATACGCTTCTTCTTCTTCCCATTCCTCTCCTATCGGAGGTTAGACAACATGGCGATTCTAATTTTGGAGGCCGCTGCTCTCAGGAATATATATAAGGAAGTGGTACTGCAGTTGAACCAATCTCGCAAATTCTTTAGCCACAGTGTTTTCTCCTGCCCACACTTCTCTTTCCGGCAATCGTCCCCTGAATAATAAGCTGGAGAACTCTGTACTTGGCGTTTCTCATCACATGCCCAAAGTAACACAACTTTCTATGCTTGATGGTCTTTAGAAGCTCAAGGTGCTTGCCCATTCTTTGCAAAAATCGAGATTGAATACAAGTAATTAAATAAAAGTGTTTCCTTTAATCTTCGTCTCTTCTTCGTTCGGGCTTTCGTAGCTTTTATACACGACAATATGAAATGTAATATACTTTTTCATACACTTCTACCATTATGTAAATTGCATACACACTTTTTTTGTATTGGCTGTCGCGACGATTAGTCGCGATGTCCTTTGGATATAAATATGTAAATAATAACTAGCAACACTTGTTTCAATAACTGAGCAATACTTGTCTTAGCTAACTAGCGACATCTACGATAACTGACTTTATGGTTGGCTCGGCTTATAAAATGCGTTTGCCGCCATTATTTTACCAGTCGTAAAGAACATCTTGCAGTGAAATCTTAGTGAAGTCTTAGTTAGTGATTAGTGACCTTGTCGCAGTCAACCACGTGTCTGCTGCCACAGCGAGAGCGCTTCTGTGCAAGCTAAGTATTCTAGGCTAAGTTGTATTCTAAACTCAGTAGCAAATAAGAACACGTGTTGTCTTAAAGATAATTTGTTCAGATAACCAATAATGTGCCGGCACTGATTTTCGTTGGGGTGAGCTCACCAATCTTACAAAGTAGAACATTTACGTAGGTAGGATCTCAATAGTACTTATATAGGTAGGTTCTCCGTAGCATTCACATAGGTAGGGTCTTAAACGTCTAAATAGGTAGGATGATTCAGAGGTCGACCTCCTGATTAAAAGGCCAAAGAATATGACCCCTAAAACGCCTACAAGCGTAGAGGGCAATTAAAAGGCCAAAGAATATACCCTAAAACGCCAACAAGCGTAGAGGGCAATTAAAAGGCCAAAGAACATGACCCCTAAAACGCCAACAAGCGTAGAGGGCAATTAAAAGGCCAAAGAATATAACCCCAAAAACGCCAACAAGCGTAGAGGGCAATTAAAAGGCCAAAGAATATAACCCCAAAAACGCCAACAAGCGTAGAGGGCAATTAAAAGGCCAAAGAATAATACCCCAAAACCGCCTACAAGCGTATAAGAGGGCAATTAACAGGCCAAAGAAGATGACTCCAAAATGCGCCTGTAACCAGCTATAAAACTATAAAACCTTGAGAACCTCGCAAATACCCACATACATAATAATCATAACATTAATAAGAAATTGGAGGTATTTTAATGAATAGTATGATAACAGGAATGTAAGTTAATACCCTGCATAATAAGATAGTATCTATAGTTACTGGGTTCCTGGAATACATGGTGGCGCAAGGCTAATAGGTACTTTAATATTACAGGAAGGAGAGGAGCAACCGTAACCACCGACTGAGAAAGGGATCAGAGATGAAGGAGCATTTGGTGAGTGTTCCACTTATATTTCGTCCTGTCGTGGTGTTCAAATGCGAAGCAGATGAATCCAATAATAATTAATCAATTAAGATTGTTCAGAAACAAAGATCAACTCGTGATTGAATACATTTCATTTTAGATATATTTATAATCATTAATAATCGATCGTAATATATATAAATCAATAAGATACAACACACGACTCGGCGACATTGGCCAAATTTAGGAATGGAAGAACTACAATGGATATTTTAGGTTTTCTTTGCTCAACTAGGAAGTCTTGTACTTAGTCCTTCTGTTAAAATCCTATTCAGCCACATCTATGGCAATTATTTTCTAGTGCTTCTGTATCAGCACAATAAGACGCTCAAAATGTTTACCATGTGATACCCCCGGCCGGCCGGTAATACCCCCGGAAGGTAGAAGCATCGGTTACAAACGGAATTATATGATTTGTAGATAAATAATTATATTGGTATGATAAGCCAGTATTTAGGAATGTCGACTCTCAGCGAACCACTTAATTCGGGTTCTTTAGTAAAAAATATTGTTTACGCATACGGCAAAATCAGTTTTTTTGGAGTTTAGGTTCAACAGTTGAGGCCCCTATATGTGGGGCATAGATTGCTTACTCTGGCATGTTGTATGTGTGTTATATTAAAGCGTGTAATGGAAAAAATTTGCTGTTTATTGGGCATATGTGTCTTTTTAATGGGAAACTATATCTCGAATTCGACAGTAGCATTAAATATACTTATACTGACTTAGACCTGTGAAAGTAACAAGGAATTTGAAGCACCGCATTGAGTCGATTCGCGTACAGTATAACGTAGCTCGTTCTTCATAGAAAAAACTACATACATAAACGTACTATAAAATGGCGCGAATAAACACAAACAAAACACACAACGCTAAATTCTTAAACTAAAATAGTTGAATCCTTTCATATAATTGATTAATTATAATTAATCAAACTAACTATCAGTACGTATGGCCACGTTTTACGGCAACCGGCTAACTATGTTGGGAACAAACGTCTGGCCATGCCGCCTCTGCCGGGCCCCAGCGGGAGGGGTAGACCCAAAGTGCTGGTTTCACGTCGTAAGGGATGCTGAAGACCGTGCGAAGTTTCAGTTGCAACCGGGATTTGACGCTGGGATGAAGAAGACACAATCGGTACTACGTTATGAAATATATTCGTAAGTAGGTAACCTTTTGTTACTTCCAGTCAAGTGATGTACCTGTTACTACTTGGTTACGAATAGTTTGCTATACATCTCTAACTGAAACATTTATGATAAACAAATCACTTACCTCACAAAGTGGATTCAAGTAGGGTATCTTCAGAGGTAATCCCTCTAGTAACAGCGTCGCCAGTAAAGTAGTATTGGTGAGTAATTGGGAAATTGCTTCGATCAAATTGTTTAGCATGAAATTTGTAAGGATTACGGCTCGCTTGTTAACTGTTTTCGCTAACCTCTCGCAGTCAATATGTTCCAGGACTATGTGAAAAATGTATGTTATTTACAAAACACATTAGATCAGGCCGTTATGCTTTATTTATATCAGATTCGGAATTCAAAATTTTAGGAAACACCTAAAAAGTAGTAGGTATATGTACTTGATAAATAAACGCGATTTGGTGCTGTGTGTGAGTGCTCGTCTAGTTATAACCGAGTCGTTGGCTAAGGCGTATAGAATGACCAGATGTTGTTCTCTTACGTAATATAGTGAAATATATCCGTCCCTGCGTCCGCTAACATATCGGAAATGTTGCAGAAACGTGGCAGTTGCAATTTAATTCGATAAAGGTGATTCACAGACTCACCAAACGATTTTATTTTAATTGCTGTAGGACAGCAGACAGGCTGACAGTCCGCTTAGAATTTAGCAGTTACCGTCGCCTATAGGTGTTTGCAACGCCAATGGTATCGCAAACACGGTGCTGTCTCATAAGGGATGCAGCTCTTACGAGTTTGACACACGTCCCTGTGTGTGTGTGTGTGGCAAAAGGAATACTGCGATCCAACTATATTTTAAATTTCATATTGTGGTGTATGGTTCCGGGTTTGCGTATGTTAAACGACAGGTGCATTTTAAAATGATTTATTTGAAATATCGAGGAAACGTTTACAACAATAAAAGGACATTTTATAAAATTAATTTACGTTCTCGATCGCGTGCGGTTGTGGCGTTTAATAACGCACCTCTTTTTATGATGCGAGATCCAGAAGGCACGACATTTTGGCATAGAGATAATTTGTGACAAGAATAAAACAAAAAGCAACAACGCCAATTGTCAGTAAAATATATTACCTCGAACCACCGATTCTAAAATATTATCGATTTATCAGAGGCTTTGTTTGTGTAGCGTTCAGTCAGATATTTCTATAAATAAGTGTTATAATTCTTGTAATTATATGAGTTATCAAATATACGAACTGCTGTAAATTGCAATGTGTTGTATATATATGGTAACAGTTTAGTTGAAGTGAAAAGGGTATTTCTCCTGTAAATTAGCAGGGACTCTATCCAGAGCCCCTCAATTGGTGACCCCGACGTGATCGAGTACAATTGCTATACACCTGGTGCAGCATCCCGACGTGATCGAGTACAACTGCTATACACCTGGTGCAGCATCCCGACGTCATCGAGTGCATGCCATATGCAGTTGGTGCAGTATCCCGACGTGATCGAGTACAACTGCTATACACCTGGTGCAGCATCCAGATGTAATCGAGTACAAGCCGTGGGGTTGGTGCAGCATCCCACAACATACAACCTTTTTTTTGGGTTTTCTGATTAACTCGGTGAAGTGTTTTTTTTTAAATAATACAATTTTAGGTCTTATTTACGTGAATCACATTCATCACATTTGTATTAGAATACCTAATTTCTTATTTCTTGTTACTATAATTTTATCACATTGTTTTACTGCGTCTCGCTTTGCCTCAGTTTGTGTTAATATCTTTTACCAAAATTTTTTTTGTTTTTTTTTATATAATTGTAAATATTAAAGTTTAGTGATGGAGATAAACAAAGTCGCTGAGTTAGCGGACAGAATTCTGGAAGTTTCGCCTGGTATGGCCGCACCTCATTCATCAGCTGTTTTCTCAGCGAGCACGTCTGCCGTTTCATCTTCTTGGTTAGAAGGTATAATACGGCGCCTGGATGAGGTCACGCGTCAGCTTGCTGTACTTATTGCTGAACGCGGTAGAAATAGGACCCGGGATTTCTCAAATCAGCGACGACGCTCACCAACACCTGGTAAACCTAAAATGTGTTTTTACCATAGGAAATTTAAAACCAAAGCTATTAAGTGTATTCAACCATGTACCTGGACGCCGCCATCACCTTCGGAAAACGACAAAAACAGTCAATGATGGCGACGTCTGACTGTTTAAAGGAGAGTCGCCGATTATTTGTCACCGAAAGCACAACCAAGCGCCGTTTTTTAATAGACACAGGCTCTGACCTCTCCTGTTACCCTTATCAATGGTTAGCAAACAATCCGAAACGTTCAAACTATACATTGGCGGCTGCCAATGGTAGTGAGATACGCACTTTTGGCCACATACAAATGACGCTTAATTTAGGGCTACGTCGCACATTTCAGTGGCAATTTATTATTGCTGACGTCAACACCGCCATCATCGGCTCCGACTTTCTGGCGCACTATCGGCTGTTGCCGGATTGCGCCAGTAAGAGACTCGTCGATAGCAGTACCGGTTTGTCATGCGTTGCTGCCGTTGCTGTTTTAGATCAGACCAGCGTCAAAGTTGTCTGTGCTCCGTCATCCCAATTTAGTGCACTTCTTGCGGAATTTCCGTCCATTACGAAGCCACCAGGACTTCTTCGCGAGCCAAAGCATAGCACAGTTCATCATATTCTGACAACTGAGGGCGCCCCAGTCTCTTGTCGTCCTAGACGTCTGGCGCCTCAAAAGCTTCAAGAGGCTAAAAAGGTTTTTGATGATATGGTACAGTGCGGGACAGCCAGACCTTCGAAAAGTTCGTGGTCTTCCCCACTTCATATGGTCCCTAAACGCGACGGCACTTGGCGACCCTGCGGCGATTATCGTGCGTTGAATTCGCGTACAATACCCGACAGGTACCCTGTCCGCCATATTGGTGATGTTGGCCACAACATATCCGGTTGTAGTATATTTAGTACAATCGACCTCGTTAAGGCATACCAGCAAATTCCTGTTGCGCCCGAGGATATTTGTAAAACTGCCATCATAACACCCTTCGGACTTTATGAATTTAATTACATGACTTTTGGTTTGCGCAACGCAGGCCAAACGTTTCAAAGATTTATAGACGAAGTTGTCCAAGGTCTCGACTTTTGCTTTGCGTACGTTGATGACATATTAGTGTACTCCCGTGATGCTCGCCAACATGCTGTACACCTCCGTACTCTTTTCAAGCGATTTGAAGATTACGGAATTGTTATCAACCCCGCAAAATGCGTGTTTGGTGTTCCTAAGGTTACCTTTCTCGGAAACTGCATATCTGCTGACGGAACACAACCACCAGCAGAACGCATTCAGGTTCTAAAAGATTTTCCTCTACCAAAGACCGTACAAGGACTCCGCCGTTTCATTGGGATGGTCAATTACTATCGCCGATTTTTGCCCAATGCGGCCAAGTTACAAGCACCGCTAGTCAACGCGATCGTGACCGCCAAAGGTAAAGGTCTTACACCGGTCAATTGGACACCTGAGCTCGAGGAATGTTTTAATGCCTGTAAAGATAGCTTGTCATCTGCAGCTCTGTTAGCACACCCTTTGCCAAACGCTGAACTAGGGCTTTTCACCGACGCTTCCAGTTCTCACGTTGGCGCCTGCCTTCAGCAGAAAGTTGGTGATGCTTGGCAACCCTTGGGTTTCTTTAGTAAAAAGCTGAATCCCCGTCAGTGTCAGTGGCCAGCATACTACCGTGAGCTTTTAGCAGTATACGAGAGTGTACAGCATTATCGACATTTCCTAGCCGCACAGCACGTAACGATTTATACGGACCATAAACCATTGGTTTACGCGTTCTCGCAACGTCGCGAGAAGCTTCCACCGGTACAGTTAAATCAACTGTCCTTTATCTCGCAGTTTACCACGGACATTGTTCATATTAAAGGGGTGGATAATACGGTGGCGGACGCAATGTCCCGCATCGAAGCTGTTAGTTTTGAAACTGACCATTCTGCTCTCTCTTCTTGCCAAAAACTCGACGACGAATTGAAAAAGTATCGTAACGATGCGAATTCTTCTCTGAAACTAGAGAACGTCTTAGTTCCCGGCACAAACACTACTTTGGTCTGCGACATGTCCACTGGACGACCACGACCATTTGTACCGGAACCTATGCGAAAGAAGATTTTTGGTCAGTTACATAATCTTAGTCATCCTGGTACTAGATCAACCATTCGATTGATCTCAGACCGTTTCGTGTGGCCTGGCATTGCCAAAGATTGCCGTTATTGGTGTCAAACCTGCGTTGCTTGCCAGCGAAGTAAGGTGACGCGGCATATAAAATCTCCACTCGGACACATCTCCAGTCCTACATCTCGGCTCAAGCATGTCCATGTTGACATCATTGGCCCTCTTCCATCTTGTTCTGGCTTCCAATACTGCCTGACTGCTGTAGATCGCTACACTCGGTGGCCCGAAGTTTGGCCTATGAATGGAATAACAGCAGAAGAAGTGGCGAACACCTTTGTCTCCGGCTGGATTGCTCGATTCGGAGTTCCTGGTGTCATCACAACCGACCAGGGACGACAGTTCGAGTCGGACCTTTTCAGACGCCTTACTAATTTATGTGGTACTAAACGTATACGCACTACTAGTTATCATCCTTGTGCCAACGGGCTCGTCGAGCGAATGCACAGACAGCTAAAGGCCGCTTTAATGTGCCACGAAACCTCGTGGCTGAGTGCACTTCCTTGGGTGTTGCTAGGAATGCGCTCTGCTTTTAAAGAAGACCTACAGGCAACATCAGCGGAACTGCTGTACGGAGAGTCACTTACTCTTCCGGGTGAACTTTTAACATCTTCAGGACCTAGTATTGAAGAGCCGTCGGAATTCATCGTTAACCTGAGACGACATATGTCTAAATTACGACCGACACCAGCGTCCCATCACAGCAAACCGTCACCATTCGTTTTTAAAAATCTTAGTACCGCGTCCCACGTCATGCTTAGAGATGACACTGTACGGCGCTCCCTACAATGCCCCTACTCGGGTCCTCATAAAGTCCTTTCTAGGGCTGACGACGGGAAGACATTCACCATAGAAGTAAAGGGAAAACGGACAACTGTCAGCGTCGACAGACTCAAACCAGCCTTTGTAGAAGATTCTTCGGCTTTACGTTTTCAAGTGCCATCTCACATTCCTTCTGTTCCTCCCCCTCCTTCTGTTCGTCTCCCTCCTGCTCATCCCCACCCTCCCGCACCACAATATACTACTCGCTCTGGTCGCAAAGTTCATTTTTCTAGACCTTTTGATCTATAATTCTTTTTTTTCTCTTTACGGATTCTCCTTCTCCGTAGGGGGGTGGTGTGGCGTTTAATAACGCACCTCTTTTTATGATGCGAGATCCAGAAGGCACGACATTTTGGCATAGAGATAATTTGTGACAAGAATAAAACAAAAAGCAACAACGCCAATTGTCAGTAAAAGATATTACCTCGAACCACCGATTCTAAAATATTATCGATTTATCAGAGGCTTTGTTTGTGTAGCGTTCAGTCAGATATTTCTATAAATAAGTGTTATAATTCTTGTAATTATATGAGTTATCAAATATACGAACTGCTGTAAATTGCAACGTGTTGTATATATATGGTAACAGTTTAGTTGAAGTGAAAAGGGTATTTCTCCTGTAAATTAGCAGGGACTCTATCCAGAGCCCCTCACGGTCATAAAGCGACTGCCTACCGCCAACGGCGGAGTATTATTTATTACTGAAGGAGAGTCCCGGGTGGCGAAGTGGCGAGTATCGCAAGGGCGGCCTGCCACGCGTGGCGCGCTTCGGGTATCTCCCGGCCGCTATAATAATATTCTAATTTGCCACCTTGTAGCATCATCGAGTTCATCGTATAGCTACACTTTTCTAGGAAACTACACGTGGCTTTAAACTCACCCATCTGCTATCTGGCTTACCCATAACGCTTTTATACAGAATTGATACAAATGTACAGCGTATTTTGTCAAATGAAATTATGGGCTACTAAAACCTGAGAATTTTATTGTGAACACAAGTAACATGAAGTCCTTCGAGAGAGAATTCTGTCAGAACATCCGACAGCAACATTCTATCGACGGCCAGAAGCCCTGCACCTCCGAAGACCTATATCCTTGCTATAAAGGCTTACAGTAATATGCCCGTGAAAACTATGTCTAATTTTCCAAAAGTTCTAAGTTTATGTTTTTGGTATAAATTATTAAACATCAGAAAACTAATATCTTACCAGTTTTAACTTGTTGTCTACAACGTATAAAAACGGAGTGCAGACTTAGGTCACAACTTAAGGCGTTCAAAATGGGAGGCCAGTCCGCGTATTTGATTCTGTCCACACAGAAATCCAAAACCTTTCCGTTACCGGAAGGTATGACATTACTCAGAGGCGTCAAATTCTGTAACTTGCAACATTTAACGTAACACTGATGGAAGATTCGACTGCTTTTCGGCTCCACACCTTTTCCAACCATAATAGGCAAAGTAAACAAGTAAAAAAATCAAGCTTTAGGGTGTCAAATAATTAGAACACCTCTTCTTGGTGCGTAAATTTTATTAGAAATAGGTAACTCAAAAATATGAAAGGTGGTTTGAAACTAGAATGTCAAACTTGGCGTAAATCATTGCAGATGGAGATATGTCATTTTCCTGTCAAATTATTTTATAAAGTTTTTATTATTCAGCTATTTACCTAAGGTCGCATGACCTGTGCAGCCAGATCGTGGGCAAAATGAACCCCCACTCCGGTGCCACGTGAGCGTCGTTCAGAGCGACCAACCGCGTGTCGAGAAACCAAAACTCGCGCATGGTTGGTCGCTTAAGTAAGAGGAGCGCGCGAGTGGGGGTTAATTGTACCCACGATTAAAGATGGCGTTAACGGTTGAATTTATTTATCTGTTAATTGGTAATTGATATTTTTTTTACCGATATTTTATTTTATTGGTTGAAAATATCGGTAAATCTTTTCGTTGATTTAATTTTGCTACTGTTAAACTCATAGATATATCTATGGTTAAACTCGAATGGTTGAGTTTCTTAACATTTTGCTTTATTTTGAGAGCCATAGAGCATACAATCGAATCATCAAAATTCAATATTTACATGATAAGTTGAAAACACCTGCAAGGCGGAAATAGATCTTATGTGTTGAAGAATAAAGTTGAAACTTGCATGTATATAATTTCCAATAATTACCTATGCGACTACATGCAGTGTTTTTGTTAAACGGTATTTTTAACAAGTATGGTTAATTTTATTTATCGAATAGAAGTGATAATTTTTTTTACCGGTAAATTTATTGGTTATATTTGCCATTACCCACGATCTGGCTGCATTGCTCTTGACATGTTTGTTCAGAAGAAATTTATTGTTAGAACTGTGTACATTATATGTTATATATTTTGTATCAATAATTAACGTATGATACATTTTGTATCTGTATTTTTATGCTTAAATTATTAGAAAATAATACCTAGTTACATATTGTTAATAGAAATATTGTTTTCTAACGTTACAGTTAGATTGCATCCACTCAAAAATTTGGGTTATTGTGCAACAAAAAGAGCCTTAAAGTATGTTTCTATCGTATTTAAAAAAAAAAATGTATTTTATATAAAATTAGAACATCAAAACTAGATTTGGTTTGTGGTTTTAGTTATTTAAATATCCTACCGATAAGAACGGGATACCCAATGGTAATGGGATCAGCCGTGTGGTACCAACCCATGAGTAGAAAGGGCTATTTTATCTGTTACTCCTGTTAGCTCATAGGCAACAAAGTGACATTCAGTTATCCCTTTCGAAGTTGGAATGCAAGTCTAGTCTCCATCGTAAACCCAATTTAGCCCCATACATTTTCCAGGTCAAGGAAAAGAAATGGAATTTGGCTGCGCATGCTGTTCACACGTCCTGGGCTTCCAATTGAATACACATATAAGAATAAAAATGTCTTAAATCTATCATTATTTCCACTCAATTGTCATCAATCACCAAGTGACTTAGATAAAAGTGCGAATAATGAAACAAAATTGATTTATATATTTTATTAAAATATATACCGACAGTCCATAAATCTGGTTAAAACAAAAAAAACCTTTGATACCTAATACAAACAACATTGGAATGTATCTACCAATTATCAACCATTTAACGGAATCTGGCCTATCCGTAAACGTTTATCTAAAAATATACTATATACAAAGTTACAAAAGCCGCTTAAATATCCTTATTATTTAAATAACAATACTTTATAAACTTGTTTTAATAAGGCTTGTACTCTTCTACAGCTTGACAGCAAGTATTAAAATTCAGATAATAAAACAGCGCCCCTAGCGGTGACATTAATAACTATATTTGTTTGATCGCTATGTACTTCAAGTGGCATCAGTAAAGAACCTTACACACTGAGATCAATAGCTTTTTTTATTGCTGTAGGACAGCAGACAGGCTGACGGCCAGCTTAGAAGTTAGCAGTTACCGTCGCCTATGGGTATTTGTAATACCAGTGGCATCGCGAACACGCTGCTGTCCCATAAGGGTGCAGGAACTTCGGTCACTAATGCCGGAACACAACACCAAGTTATTATGGCGGCATACTTAAGGGCTTGGGGCCCTATCACGTAGCTAGGGTGGGTAGTTTTGTTGCCTTTTACGACAGGCCGACCTCAGTCGCAGAGGTCTGTACTCTTTCACCGCCCCTGCGCGGATAGGAGCTACTATTAAACTAATAATTTTACGTGTGAACAATAAAAGTATGGCTTTGGTTAGTAGTGAGCATAAAGAAATAATTGTGGAATAACAGCATCTTGTATCTTAGGAGTTTATTTAATATACCATATCGTCGGCTTATTGCAAGAAGTCATTATGTGACATTTCACTATTTTGAGAAAACAGCATTTTAGTTGGAATTAGTTAGTGTTTATGTTGATTAGCCCAAGACGTAACGGCTAAAATTGGCCAGCTAGAAATTAGAGTTTTCGCATTTTGTAGAATATGTAAAAATGAGCCCATTATAGATAAAAACGTATTTAGTGATTTTTGCAGTTAATGAGTTCTTGCAATAAGCCGACGATATATAGAAACCAGAAACGATACATTTATGTTTGATTTGATCGTTTTATAATTCCAGTAAAAGGTAATAAAGAAGTTTTTAGAAAGAATAATTATAAATAAATAAATAATTATTATTATTTTGTGACAATTCACAGCGTCATCTAGTCCCAAACTAAGTAGCACTTGTGTTATGGGCCCTAGACAACTGATATACTACATATATACTTTTTTTTGTAAATAAATACATATTATATATAAACACCCAGACGCGCGATGGGAATCGAACCCATATCCTCCACGAGCGTACCTTAGTGCGTTAGCCGCTACGCCAGGGAGGTCGTTGTTCCTGTTTTATGATAGTCGCCTAGATTTTGAGTATAGATAACTGTAACTTCATTTGAATATGAAAGGGCACGAGCTTTTGCAGTAGCCAAGCTATTCCTGCCAATGGAAAGGTGCCTTAGCTGAAAAGTAGCAGTAGTTTGAGAATTGAAGAGTAAATACTTTACTGTAAGCTGTAGAAGCGTTTTAAAACTTAAGATATTCAAAAATATTTGGAAGACAATATTTGGTATACATTTGTGATAATTTGTTAATAATAAGAGAGCCTCAAGTACATTTTGGTCACAACACAACACGACGTCGATTAATGCCATCATAAAGTATCATGTAACTGTTGATATATTTTTTTTAAAGTACGCGTATAATGTCAATGGGACAACTGGCCAAAAAAAATTTATAGGGTCAGCTTAACAAATAGATGAAAGACCGGATATTGGACTATGATCATCGAAGAGAATGTTTTGGAATGTTTTTTTAACCCTACATTGTGGTAATCTATAGTGAAATTTGATGCAAGATAAACATTATTTTTCTCAAATTGTATCAATAATTATTTCAGTACCGAAATAATTGTAAATCTCACTTTAACAACGTTTAATGACAACAGATGGATCGGGTTGTATTTAATTCCATTGCGAAATCTCATAATGATTCGAATTGCTAACTTTAAACAAAAAATGTATTCAAATCTAAAGTAAGAGGAATTATAGACTAAGATGGCTGATTGATAAAGATCGACGTTATTCAAGTAATCGAATGATATCGATTAATAATACTATCGATTAATAGTATTTTGAAATATTTAGAACTTTCAATTAATCTGGACAAATGACGTTTCGAAATCGCCATTACTTCGTGTCCAAATTCTAAGAGCTTATTACGGCAGTTAGTTTTTGTTTTTTATAAAAGTGGCCTACAATTAACCAATTTAATTTGAAATTGTATTACTGAATCGTGATTTTTATTATTTTTATTGCATAGAAAAATATGCTCTTTTGACATTTAGAACGCGACTTGCCTTATGTTACCATGATTATAATTTTTTTTATAAATCAAGCTATAAAACATCCTATCAAATAAGTAAGTAAGTCACATTTGGTCCCAACTCATCTAAATACAAAATCTAAAAAACTTTATAGCTGTCTGTTCTTAAAACAAAAGGTAACTTAACATTTATCGATACATTTTTATCGTATACTGGTTGAACTCGATTACAAGACGACGTGATAATCGATTCGCCCGATTATCGAGCTACTGATAAATTTACGACAAAATTCAAGTAGCTCAGTAAATGTTGGGATTTAAAAGTACGAAACCATTTAATCAATTTTAGTATTCAATTTTACGAAACAACTAAAAAATGTGTTTTATTGATTAAATATGCTAAGTTCACATAAATCAAAGGAATAAAATCTCGCATTAAACATGCAACTTGGGCTTACTAGGCGTCCCCAACTGAAAACTTAGTACTAAAAACCAGAAATGATAGTTCCGATAGTGTGCGCAATCATTATTCTGCTATGTAGCTGCTGGCAAAAACCCTACGATCGGATTCAGGCTGCTCCCCGTCGCTAGAGCTGGACAAGGACCGTCTGCGGGTCCACTCGCTCTCCGGATCAGAGAATATGTTCCTGTCGGCCAATGCGTCATCGTCTACAGCCTCCAGGTCTAGTTCGTGGTCTAAAATAATTATAAGAATGTTTTTATTAATAATTATTGAATAAACAAAAAAATACTAAATGACTAAAAATATAAAAAATATAAATAAATTCCCAAACGTAACTACCAAGCGTAGAAATCATCTAGTCAAATTGTCCAAGTTCAATCTAGCACATCAGCACTCCTAGCATGAATCACTAAAGTTTTCGCCACGTAATCGTATCGAGTAAACTATACGATAGCTTTGGGCATTAAATGTGTTACCCCTTAATGTATGTGGGGGATGTAATAATACAGGTTTGTCGGTACCCACCTCACATTTAATCTCGAGCGGTTATTTTTATAATTTACGCTGCGGACACAGGATCTTCACAATATTTATTATTTATATAATTACTGTCTAATAACAATTATTAATCTTATTAAATAAATAAATTTATTTTTACGATTTTTGAGCAGCGAACGGTTTGTTGTTGTTTCTGTCAAGCGCGCGAACTTCACTCTGTATGGCGGCCGGTGGAGGCATTTTAACACGACAAGACTGCTGAGGCTATACGGCCTTTGAGTTGAGTCGTGTCGATATATACTTATATTTAATATTTATAGATTTACATATATTATATATTTGTGTGTCTTTGAATAATGTATAATAAATATAATAATATATGTATGTATGAGTATTGTATGTGAAGGTTTGTATATGAGTGTCAGTGTGTTTCTATGAGTATGTGTACGTGTTTATATAATATACCCATATGTACATCTCTGACTCCAATTCAGCAAACGTGTCGGGCAGATGTAGATAAATAAAATATATTTCTTAGAAGACAAACGTTCTTTAATTATCGCAGTACAACTACACTGAACGCTGTGTAATACCGAGAACCAACTCCGGGAATGGACGGAAGGCGACTGGCGACAATACAGCGAACAAACGCGTATTACAATTTGTGCTGACTTGCAGCTATCGTTAGCCGCCACAATAGCAAACGTCAAAAAATATTCACGCCGATTTTAATACAACATTCATGGGGCTAAATTATTCGATATTCAGAAGTACGTTCGTCGTTCGTGTTGTCAATTTTTAGTTTTAAAAACGTCCACCGAGCGCTGTTTAGATCTTCAAAAATTTACGAAAACGTTATTGTTACGGAAGTATACGATAGTATCGAAATATTCATTCTAGGGGTACTGTAGGCCTTCTACTTTAAACATTTAATACTAACAACAAAATGACTTCTATATCTTGTTATTTTACTGTTTAACACATTGAGTGCCAATCCCGCGTCGGGGAGGGGTGATGGGTGGCGGGTCGGCAATATCCCAATGCTTTACTATTATTTATTATTATAAATAATAATATTAATATTGTTATATAACATGAGTCGCCTAGAAGGAATCGCTTAAAGCGATAAGGCCGCCCATTATCTTCAATATTTATAATAATAATTTTACTATTACTTCCCATGTTATATACATATTGTACAGTAAAACGACATTATTGATAGGTGAGTACAGGTGATATAAAATTTAAATATGAAAAAAGTTAGCTCCAATGTAACATATCTTTTATACAATTGGCAGTCAATGTGTTAATACTATGAACGTGCTACAAAATATTCTCGTTTTGGTTGCTATTAGTGGGCCGTGAGCTGAGCCAATGAAATAAGAATTTCTTACCATTTTCAGGAATGTAATCTGTGGACCAATCATTATCGAACTCGAGTTGTTTGTTGAGGTCGCGCTCAGTGGGCGACTGCACCGCGTCAGTATCAGCATCAGTGACATCATAGATCTCTGTCATCTTCATCTGGAAAATATGTATAGGTTTTATTATTAGGTGTTGGAATTAATTCGTAGCGTTTTACGAGAGATGGCGTAGGTAGGACAGTATTTCGCTATATTCATCTTGAAACAGCTATCATTGAACTTCATTTGCAGTACATAACCTCTCTTTGAATCGTAATCAACAATATAAAGCTGTTATTAAAAAAATTAACAAACTCCAGATTTGCTAAATTATTTATATATATATATATATATATATATATATATATATATATATATATATATATATATATATATATATATATATATATATATATATATATATATATATATATATATATATATATATATACCTAGTCAGGTCATAAATTCTGTCACATGTTTAATGTAAAATAATTGTAACAAGTTTATTCATTATGTAACCATTCATATACCAAAATGAACTTAACAAAACATAGATTCTTATGACATTAAAGTTTATTCAAAATGACCTCCGTGATTTTGAATACAAGCCTTCAATCTGCGCGGCCAGTCGTCTATCGCAGCACGAACGAGGTCCATGTCAATATCGGCGGCTGCCTTAATCAAGGATGTCTTGAGTGACTCCAAATTGGGATGGGGCTTTGAGCACGCCTTTTCCTCCAAGTGTTGCCATATCTTGTAATCTAACGGATTCAAATCTGGACTGGAGGAGGGCCAGGCTTTGTGACGGATGAAGACGATTTCACGCGCCACCAGCCAGTCTTTTGTGCTCTTCGCTCTATGAGCTGGCGCCGAATCTTGTTGGAATACCCAGTGCCTGTTATTGAACATGGTATGAGAAACAGGTTCCACAAGGTTCGTCAGGACTGTATTTTGATACACAACAGCATTCGTTTTTACACCTTTCTCACAAAAATGTACCTCTGTTAAGCCCCAATAAGAAACTCCCAACCATACCATGAGCGAGGATGGAAAATGACCTCGTTGGACACGCGGAATACGGTTGCTCGCTTCTTCACTACTGTGTGCGTACACCTTATCATTTTGTTTGTTGTAGCTCTCTTCTACGGTAAACATTTTTTCATCCGAAAAAAGAATTTCCCGATATTTTTTTCCCGCGTACCGCTTCAACAAAGCGCGGCATCTCTTCAGTCTCAGGTCCATTAGACGAGCATTCAAACGATGTCCTGTTTTTCTTCGATATGCCCGAAGCCCTAAGTCTTCATTTAACACCCTTTTCACCGTGGTTCTGCTTAACCCCATCTGAAGGGCCAACAGTTTCTGCTTACGTTTGGGATTTCTTTGAATGCGTGCCTTCACAGCTTTTATCACTGCTGGAGTCCTAACAGACCGAGGGCGACCACTTCTTGACCTGTCATCTACACTAGAGTCTTCATTGTATCGTTTGATGGTACGATAAATGAATCTTTTGGGTTATATTCAAATTTTTCAGTATGTTAAAAATTTGAATTGGCGCGTAACCGCAACGATGCAACGCAATAACTGCAACACGGTCTTCTTTAAACGTCCACTCCATATTTAAAAATGAGTAAAATTCTAAAAGTATACATTTTTATTTTCATGAACAATTCGAGATTCGAATTCAATAAACTTTTTTGTGGCCAGCATTCTAAAAGAAAAGTTTTTACTGTGTGTGGCCAGCATTCTAAAAGAAAAGTTTTTACTGTGTGACAATACTTATGACCTGACTAGGTATATATATATATGTATATATACAGGGTGACTGACAAACCTGTCAAAATTTTTTTACGCACTAAACATCATTTAAGGAACCCATTTTTGCAAAAAAAAATTGTATGTAAAATTTTGAAAATAAAATATTTTATTCCAAGGAAAATATGATCACTAATTCAATCGTACAGAATAGTCATATGGTGCAAACGCCGTACGTTAACCTGTTATTATCTGTCTCTGTCACTCCCGCGTAAATGAGTAGTGCGTATTCGCTCGCCCGGTGCAATGACCGCCGTCCTCGCCCGCTTACTAGGTCATTGCCAGTTTTTTGCTGTACCGATGGAGAGGTCATTGACACTCTTACGCCGTATTATGTTTATTGCGAGTTCTTTGAATGACTTTGTGATGCTGATTACTCAACATTTTTGTACTATTCGATACTAAACTAAAATACACGTTTCTCATAACTTTTACTAAAGATTCTTCTGTGTGAATTTGGACGGGTTTGTTAGTCACCCTGTATATATAATACCAATTTTTAGTCACATTACATATTAAATAATAAGAATTGATAACAAAGGGCGGGGCAAAAAGAGGTGTGCATGTTTAGATGATGACTAATAGAGGAGAACGGAAGAAAAGAACATGTCGTGCCAACCCCACATAGGATAAGGACAGGAAGAAGAAGAATAAATGTATCAATCAACATACTGCACATTTTCTTTCCTCATTATCACACCCTCTCACACACAACCGTTACAAAAAACATTGAAGACATACGTAGTTTTATAATTACAGAGCATAATGCGACTCGGTGGCGCACAATGCCGAATTATGCAATTGGAACGTGAATTAGTTTTTTTTAACACAGTTTGAATTAACTTTGATTATTTCCAAAAAAACTACGACGAAACGAGCTTTAAAATTTTTTTCAACAATAAACAATATTACTAACGATAATATATGTATAAATAAAATTACGCTCAATGCCAACTTAAAGAAAACACTTGTTAATTTTCTGTCACTGAGTTGGGTATTCGATTAAACGATTCGCTTTTGAGAGTGTTCGATTGTGCGAAGCGTTGCTGTAGTTGAAACATTCAACGTTGAGCATTATTTTCTTTATTGCTGTGGGACAGCAGACAGGCTGACGGCCCGCTTAGCAGTTACCGTCGCCTATGGATGTTTGCAACGCCAGTGGCATCGCGAACACGCTGCTGTCCCATAAGGGTACAGGAACTTGGGTCACTAATGCCGGAACACAAGGTTATTATGACGACATACTTAAGACCAAAGGTGGTCGCTATCCAGACCGGCTTCAGGCCCTAGCACGTAGCTGGAGTGGGTTGTTTTGTCGCGTTTTACGACAGGCCGACCCCGGCCGCAGAGGTTAGTATTCTTTCTCCGCCCCTGCACGCATAAAATTATTTCGACATTATGTCGCATAATGCGCTTTAGTGCTGTAATTGGAAAACATACATATTCTTTTTTTGGTCAGCACTTTGAACATTAGTGCAAATAAGTGAAATCTCACTGAAAGCCGAAAATACAAGATAATATGGTAGTTTCGGCTTCTGTTACCTATATACCCGTATTAAAATTTGACTTAGCCTGGCATGTTTGGAACATTGTTATTGAACATTATTAGAAATTTGCTAAATAAAGAGAAAAACGCTATATCGAAATGGTAGTCCAAAAATACCATCTACACTTATAAATATGCAATTTTGGATAGATCGATGGATGTTTTGTAATTCAACGCCAGAACCGAAGGACGGAATTTGGCATAAATTCTGGAATAGAACTTAAGAGAGAAAATGCACTTTTAATTTCAGTATTAAATAACTATGTAGTGCAACTAAAACACATTGCATATAGTGGAATTAGTTTCAAACTAATTTAAATATCTGCTATTAATGACAAAAATGAACAATTGATTATTTATTATAAAAATGCAAAAAATAGCTTAATAGCCACTACAAAACAACAAAAGCCTTTACAAGAACAATATGAACCACAATACCAGCGATTGCACCACGAATTTCCTGCAATACAATTTACAATTCGATTGCGAAATAGTAAACACATCTGGAGATATCGATGTATCGCCAATAAACAAAGAGGCCGCTATCTTGCATTTACAAGAATATATTAATTAGGTATTATGATTATTTGGACCTTACGGTGCGATAAGTAAAGGTAATTTTTTTTTATTGTTGTGGGACAGCATAAAGGTTGACGGCCCACTTAATAGGAAGCAGTAGCCGTCGCCTACAGATGTTTGCGATGCCATAGGTACCGCTAACATGCTACCGTCCGCGTAGGGGAACTGGAACCTGACTCACTTATGCCGAAACAAAATACAAGACTAGGGATAGTGCCATCCTTTTGCAACCGTTAACTGTTTTGTCGCATTTTACGACAGACCACCGCCGGCCGCAGGTGTCAATATTCTAGATCCGCCCCTGCACGGAAAAAGTGTCTGAGTCCAAAACAGAAGACCCAATCTTGAAGAAAACATTTGGAAAAGCTAATTCCATTTTTCATGTGAATAACTGATTTACTAAATTGTAATCTAATAATATTTATTTTGAATTCGCAAGTCTGAGCCGGCTATCTGTGCCCAATCCCGATACGTTTACATGGTTGGCGTGAAATAACGTGCGGATCTCCAGATAGAGCTGTCGTAAGGTTATCGCAGTTTGGGTTTTTACTGGGTTATAAATATAAATACATCTTATTACGAAGCATATAAAAATCCTATCCCATAGGTATTTGGTAGCTCAGTGGTATTACTCTCGGATATAATCTAGACGTCCAGCGTGGTTTTTAAGTGAGTATATCCTCCGATATTCCTGCATTATAGAGCACTCCGCAAAGATAGGGTATAAAAAAAATTAAAACGCCAAAAAAAACTGTAAAGCAAAAAATAATAAACCCTCTTTTTATTAACCTTAATAACCAAGTTCTTAAACTAATGTAAGTATACCTAAGGAATTTTGAATCGGCGCTAGTGCCCTCACGCGTGGCCCGTTCGGGTTGCTGTCTCGCTGACATTAACTTTATAAATGCTCGGCATTTTCCGGCGAAGGGACATGTCACGCTGCGCCGCCACCGCGCATCACGCTTTACGTAATTAATTAATTTACTTGTTTGATACCGACTTAAAATTACTTAGGTATACTTACATTAGTTTAAAAACTTAGTTATTAAGGTTAATAAAGTTGTATATGGGACCAACTTCGGGGTATACCCTTTCCAATAAAAAAAAACTAAACATGTGTGCGATTCACACACGATAGAAGTGAAACTTCAGTAAATCGACAAAAATACAAGCAAGTATTAAATACACACCGACATTTACTCTCTCGCTCTGGCTCACTAATTACAGGCGATTATAATTAAAAACTCACATTTAAAGATTTTTTTTAAAAAGTATTGTTTCCGCCCGGGATCGAACCGGGGGCCTTCTGCGTGTTAGGCAGATGTGATAACCGCTACACCACGGAAACTGTACTCACAATGTCGAAATACTTCAAAATAAATACACACCGACATTTACTCTCTCGCTCTGGCTCACTAATTACAGGCGACTATAGGAGAGACCGAAATATACATATTTCTGTCTCATTCTTTGCTGGCTTCATCCTACACATTTTTGTATTTGTGTCTCTTACCTGTCGTTTTTTCGTTGCATCCGGTTTGAAATCACAACGATTCTAAAGAAGTTTCACTTCAAAAAAGAATATTTAAAATCGGACTACTCTGTAAAAAGTTATGCGTGGTCACTCATAAAAAAAAAACGGAAAAAAAACTTCAGTAAATCGACAAAAATACAAGCAAGTATTAAATACACACCGACATTTACTCTCTCGCTCTGGCTCACTAATTACAGGCGATTATAATTAAAAACTCACATTTAAAGATTTTTTTTAAAAAGTATTGTTTCCGCCCGGGATCGAACCGGGGGCCTTCTGCGTGTTAGGCAGATGTGATAACCGCTACACCACGGAAACTGTACTCACAATGTCGAAATACTTCAAAATAAATACACACCGACATTTACTCTCTCGCTCTGGCTCACTAATTACAGGCGACTATAGGAGAGACCGAAATATACATATTTCTGTCTCATTCTTTGCTGGCTTCATCCTACACATTTTTGTATTTGTGTCTCTTACCTGTCGTTTTTTCGTTGCATCCGGTTTGAAATCACAACGATTCTAAAGAAGTTTCACTTCAAAAATATACGCGTCAACTTGAGAACCTCCTCCTTTTTTTCGTCAGTTAAAAAGAGTTTTGACTCTACAAGTGAATGAGTGACAAATATTTCACCTTGTTCTCGCCGTCGAGATAGTAATACGCGAGCAGAGCATCGTTGTGCGACGTCACGGTGAGAATGTGCTCAAACGTGTCCGAGTCGTCGTATGTGACTCGCATGTCGCCGTACGACACTCTGTACTCACTCGCACGTCTGGAACGAAGAAAGAAACTCATCAATTATCAAATAAAAAGTATTTCTATCTCTTTTCTATTCGAAAAAGCACAAACAAGCGGGTACAATTAACTAATTACACTGGCCGACATGATTTTCCTTGTTTAAGATATGATCAATTTTTTCTAGTAATTTTGTAGAGCTCGCTACGAAATTAGATCCAATTTTATCACATCACGTGTGGTTTTTAGTAAAATTAATATTTGGCAATTTCATTTTTTTATAAAAATAATTTAATTTATTAAGCTTTGGCGCTCTTTTCTTTAATTTTACGACCTCTCGTGAGAAAATATATTAGTTTCAACAGCGACACACCCATTCACAATGCATTACATGACAATAAGGCGTTAGTTACAGTAACTTTGTTTACAATATTTTACTAAAATTACATACATATATACATATAATCACGCCTCTTTCCCTTAGGGGTAGGCAGAGACCACTTCTTTCCACTTGCTACGATCCTTACATACTTGTTTCGCTTCGTCCACTTTCATTATTCCCTTCATACGTGCCCTTCGGTTTAGGGTACTCTTGACCTGGCCTTTTTTCAAGACATCCCTGATCTGGTCTCGAAACGTCCGCCTAGGTCTACCCCTTCCAGCACTTCCATTCCCTCTCGCCTTGTACACTTTTTTCGTCAATCGTTCTTCATTCATTCTCTCGACATGGCCAAACCATCTCAGCATACCTTTCTCAATTTTTGTCACTACATCTTCTTTCAGACCACGTTTCCTTATCTCACTATTTTTTATCTTGTCACTCAGTTTAACTCCCATCATACTTCTTAACGCTCTCATCTCAACTGCATTTATTCTGCTTTCATGTTTCTTCTGCCATAACCAACTTTCACTTCCGTACATGAGTGTCGGAACCAACACCCCCTTATGCACAGCCAGATGAGTCTTGTTAGACACCTTCCGACTGTTCATAAAGGAGTGCAAAGCTCCATTCACCATGTTTCCTGCATTCACTCTTCTTTCAATATCACTCTCACACTTTCCATCTCTTGTAAACTTTGAACCCAGATACACAAACTCATTCACCTGTTCAATTTGTTCATCTCCAATCACAATATAGCATTCTGTCACTGTTTCATCTCTTTCAAACACCATCACTTTCGTCTTCTTTACATTCATCTTTATTTCCTCTTTAACAAAAGCTCCACTCATAACAGTTACCTTCTCCTGCAACTCCTCGGCTGAAGACGCAAGTAATACTTGATCATCAGCATAAAGAAAACATTTGACGAGTAAGTCATTCATTCTCAACCCATTTTCATTCTCTTTTAAATCTGTCAAGCAATTGTTCATGAACAGATTAAACAGCCCCGGTGACGCTACACATCCCTGTCAACACCTTTTTCGATATTAAAGCATTCAGTGTATGCCCCGTTTATCCTTACACAAGCACTAGAATCCCTATAAAGAGATTGCAATGCTCGTATGAGGATACTGCTCACACCATTCACGGACGATGCTGACCAAAATTCATTCCTCACCACTCTATCATAGGCCTTTTCTAGATCCACGAACGCGCAATAGACCTTCTTGTTTATAGCCAAACACTTTTCGGCTATGCACCGTAAGGAAAAAACTTAATCCGTACATCCCATTCCCTTCCTGAATCCCGCTTGTGCATCCCATACTTTTTCGTCCGTTTCATTCACAACCCTTTCAATTAACACTTTCGCATACAATTTACCGACTGAGTCTCCTATCAAAATCATCCTTTTGTTCTTCTTTCTTTCTAGACACAACTTCTTTCGCTGCTGATTTCAATCTTTTATACTTCGTTCTTGCTTCCTTTATCTCGTCATCCGTTGCCTTTTGAACTTTTTGGTTAGCTTTTGTTGCTAACTAATCCAACCACGCTTTCTTCTTTTCTTGCACAGCCTACTTACTAAAATTAGTGTTTATATAAAAAAAAAACAACTGTTTACGTTTTACTTTTGGTATTCAATAATTTGTGGTTGAAAAACTTTTGATGCTACAAAAAAATTATTACCTCCACTCCACATTAAACTCGGTATGATGAAATAGTTCGTTAAAGCATTAGATAAAGAGAATGATAGTTTTCAATACCTGTGTCAAAAATTCCCAAGATTATCTGATGCAAAAATTAAAGAAGGTGTATTCGATGGACCACAAACTAGATCTTTAATGACCAATGAAAAATTTGATGCCACAATGAATACCACTGAATTGCTTGACTTGTCTGGCGTTCAAAGATGTTGTCATCAATTTTTAAGGAATCACAAACACCCTGACTATAAAAATATTGTGGCAAACTTATTTTATACTTATCAAGAATTGGGATGTAATATGGGTTCAAAACTCCACGTTTTAGATTCGCATGTGGATTATTTTCATGATAATCTTGGTGATTTTAGTGAAGAATAGGGCGGACGGTTCCACCAAGACTAAAAACTATGGAAACAAGGTCTATGGAATGTAAATATGATGGCTGATTACTGTTGCTCACTAAAACGTGATATTACTGATGATATCCATAAAAAAATCACACCCAGACGTTATTTTATAGCAAAACGTAAAAGATGTCACTCAAAATAGTCCTGTAGTAATTATTGTACTAACTGGATATTTTTTTAATAAAGGTTTAATATATGTTTAAATAATTGATTTTTTCTTAAAATTTCAAAATATACGTTGTTTCCCTTTTGCAGAAAAACCTGATGTTATAGAGTAAATATGTAAGTATTTCTGTGTTATAAGTTGTTGATATGCAGCTTGGTATGAAGCGAGTACTTGGCCTGTAACTCCACAGATCCCACACCCGTACGCATAGACGGCAACACGGTCGAGCGCACGGACCATGTGAAATACCTGGGATCTGTGTTTCATGCGTCTGGTGACATCGATTGCGACGTCAAGGCACGCATTGCTGCCGCGTGGGCCAAATGGCGTGAGGTAACTGGTGTCATTTGTGACCCCAAGATGCCGGTAAAGTTGAAGGGACAGGTCTATAAGACCATCATTAGGCCTGTCCTTTTATACGGCTGTGAAGCGTGGCCGGTGTTGGAGCGACACAAGCAGGAACTGCGTGTCACGGAGATGAACATGCTGCGGTGGATGTGTGGAGTGACGCGGAGGGACCGCGTTAGGAACTCCCGCATTCGCGGTAGTCTTCATGTCCGTGGCATTGCGGATAAACTGCAGGAGTGTCGGCTCCGTTGGTACGGTCACGTTTTACGGCAACCGGATGCTTACGTGGGAAACAAATGTCTGGCCATGCCGCCTCCACCGGGCCCCGGCAGGAGGGGTAGACCCAAAAAGTGCTGGCTTGACGTCGTAAAGGGTGATATGCGTGCCAATGGGCTCACTACCAGGGATGCTGAAGATTGCGCGAAGTGGAGTAGAAAAAAATCGGAAAGCAGACCCCGGGCACCGAAACGCAAGTTTGGGTTGCAACCGGGATGAACGCTGAGATGATGATGATGATGATGAAGTTGTTGATATGCAGCTAGTAGATGAAAGCCTGGATTGCAAGGTTTTTAAAAGACGACCGCACAATACCATTTACACTACTCAATCAGAGATGTTGTGGCCTTTAACACATATACCTTTAAGTGGAAACTTTACTGATTTGTTAATTTTTTATGTTATCTTTATATTGCGATTTATTGTAATTGTATGTTACCCTAATAAATTAAAATAAAATAAAATTAGCAAGCGAGTAGCATGGGAATCTCTAAGATATTTCGGTATATATATTTTAAGAAGTATTATTTTACTTGTCAGGGTCAGATTTAGAGACTAGAGAGGTCCCAGAAGCAAAAAAGCAAGTCCACCTCGATTTACCTCAAATTTATTTGAACTATTATTTTTCTTATGTTATATTTTTACTATTGTTGATTTAGATTGATATTAGGATTTGAAAATTAATTTTTATTATTCTGACGGCTCATTTTTGTTTCTACCTAACAAAAATCCGTAATAGAATCTTGCAGGAATAATCTTTCGCCATAAAGGAAATATTCCACAATAATTACAGGATACTAGAAACGTTGTTTACGAAACGCGTATAATTAGTATAGCAAGGTCATCCGTACGATATAGATTTACACGTTCTAGATTATTCTACTGACGTACAAAATATACATTATCTATATGACTGTCATAAATTACAGTATTGACCATTGGTCATACTCAACTACCAGTGTGATATTTGAAAAACATACATTTCCACGGAAATATGTATGAAAATCACATGCTACAAGGAATTTCATGGCAGCCTTAAAAAATCGTACCTTACTTATCAAGTAAATTGTCAATCGGGCTTCAACAAGGTTGAAGGTACAGCCAGTGACTAAAATTGGCTGTATCGCAAGTATAGTCGAATGTCGAGGTTCGTAACGACGATGACCAATTAATTGGGTAATTAATTAGAGAATAGTTTTGATTTTCACAACAGCGACTGATGTTTAAAATCAGAAAGAAACTCCCCCGCAACACATCTATTCTACGTGTAATTTGTATTGAGTGTGTTGTGTGTCTATAGGTTGTGGGGGGCGGAAGGCATCCCTAGCAACATGTGCTAATTATATTTATCTATAAAACTGGTGTCTAAAAAGACGCTAACAAAACTAGATGAATAAATATTAATGAGACAACAGCTGCGTGAGCGAAACGTAAGATGTGCACTACACGCCGTTTTGGAAAAGCGCGGTGTTGCTACATGATGCAAATGAGACGTATGCTAAGCATATAAAAGGTAGACCTGTAGACCACTACAGTACAATATTTATTAATAATAATTCAAGAACAACAAAAGTTTCGGATAATGACAATGAAAATATTATTATCGATCTCAGTGTGCCAGTGCCGCAAATTGGAATGCGGTTATGACGTCATCTTTTGCGCATTTCGATATGTTATCGGCGTTTGATATGTCGACATTACCCCCTCTGACTTGTTTATGCCAGTTATTGTATATGAAAGCGACAGTATTGCGTGGTGAAGAACTTATCTTACCATATGTTATGTTTCAAACGTTATAGGTTAAGGCCTGAATTACATATGTAGTCACATATAAATATATAAAGGTAAAATTCTATCATTAATTTGATTGAAAATCCTTTACATATACGTCCATGTTGCGTATTCTCTGGATTTAGAATGAGCTTCCGGATGAGCTTTTCTCGTCGCAATACAATATGGGTTTTTTGTTTAAAAAAACAGGCGTTATGAATAACGTGACCATTTTTTTATCGTGTCAAAGCGGGACGCCTACGGAATTTCGTGTATAAATAAATACATATATAGGGTACGTCAGTGTAAGATGTATATTTAAGTGCAAAATAAAAATTATGGTTTAAAAATGACATGAAATCATTTATTATGGTATCTTACCCTCACTGACATCTTAATTTTTACACCAACTTGCCCTAAAAATAATATTTATAAATAATTTCGCAACAAAAAACTACTTTGCTACAGCAAAATTAGAGTTACTTAATTATGTATTTTAGCGTCTACGCTGCGCTGCCGTCTTTCGCGATATTAATGTAAGCAAGTAATCAAGTAGGTATATAGGTTTATTCGTAAAAGCGTGACATTTTTGTTCTCGTTGGGGACAGCGGGACGGACAACCTCAAAAGCGGAACAATCCCGCCCAAAGCGGGACGTATGGTCACGTTAGTTATGAAGTCTCTTCACCCACCCAATCATATTCGTGTCCCACACGATTCCGAACAGTTCAATGATAGCAACAGAACTTTTTTAACTCCTGATGTATTTATCACTTTTTACGACCCCAAATAATCGATAGGTCCAGTAAAATAATAAATAACTTCTGTCTGACAGCAGATAGGCGCAGACGGCCCATTTAATAATAAGCAGTTATACGTCGTCTATAAATGTTAGGGGCCGCAGAGACACCGCTAAACTGCAGTTCGCGGAACCGGAAAAAACCGGAACCCGGGTCTCTTATGCCGGAACACAACAAAAGGTTATAGCGGCATATTTAGAGGCTAGAAACGGTTGCCACCCAGACGAGCTTGAGCCGTACCACCTAGTCACCTTTAGCGACAGGCCGCCCCCGGCTTCAGGCATCAGTATTCTTACTCCGCCCCTGTACGGAGAAACTAATAACATACTAAAATAATATAATCATAATAAATAGTGACATAAAAAAACCAAGTTACCTATTGACCCACTTATCCATTTAGTGTAACACGAATATGTAGATTTTACAAAACTTATGCTCGCGTGATACATTTAATTTTTAATAACGTATTAATTCATTTTAAACTTCAAATTCAATATTTTTTATTGCTCTAATTTGATGATAACACTGTATTATCTAATTAACTTAGCGAATTGTCTTTTAATTCTGTTCAAATACCCTCAATTTATGCTAAATCAGATATTCATTATTTTAGAGGCATATTGTCCAATCTAAGCTTAAATCCTTTTTAATTGTTGAGGAACATCAGTAAGGCTCACGGTCCTTGACGGACTTAATAGTGAGCAGTTACCGTCGTCGGTTATTTGCGAAGCTAGGGGCATCAGCTCAGAAAGTCTGACGTGGCATGTAACACGAGCCTTTATGAAATGTGTTAGATTGAATGATATTTGGAATAATCTTAACTACCTATCCGCCTGAGTTACACATAACGTTTACATTTTGATCCGTGCAGGGGCGGAGAAAGAATACTAACCCCTGCGGCCGGGGTCGACCTGTCGTAAAAGGCGACAAAACATCCCACCCTAGCTACGTGGTAGAGCCCAAAGCCCGTCTGGATGGAGACCACATTCGGTCTTAAGTATGCCGCCATAAAAACCTTGTGTTGTGTTCCGGCATTAGTGAACCAAGTTCCTGTACCCTTACGCGACGGTTACTGCTAAATTCTAAGCGAGCCATCAGCCTGTCTACTGTTCTACAGCAATAAAAAAAATACCATTGATCTCAGTATGTATGTTTCGTCGCGATCCGTTCATTCACGTACGTAAGAACGCACGTGGAAGTGACGGGTTTGATTTTTGCCTCAAGTCTCGGTGTTTATGTATAATGTGTATTTATTTACAAAATAAAAATATATCAGTTATATAGTATCCATAATACAAGCGCTCTGCTGCTCATTTTAGATAGGTAGCGATTATAAAATGCACATTAGGTAAGAGAGCTGCTTAAGTGGTGCACGCCTGGAAATCAAAGCAGTAACAACTGGATTGGCCGCCGAGAGTTGTACCTGTTACAACCTGAGTTTTTCTTATTTATTTATTATCTTATTTATTAAAGCATGGCATGTTTTAAGAACATTGGAAATATGGTAGTGATTTTTTTATTGTAGTACCTTTTTACGGCTGTCATGTATTTTTGGAATACATTACTATTGTATTTCGGATCTAAGTAATAAAAAATACTAGGTACCACTAATCACCTAAATTCCTGACCCTCTAAACTCCTCACCTAATTGGGTATTTGAAAAAAAAATATTGATTATTTTATGTATTTTAAAACTTTACGGATATGTGGCCTGCCGATCTCGTGGCCCGGGCCGGCGCCGGCCCGCCTTTTGTCTCAAGGCGGGCCGCTTCTGAAGTGTTGGCGCCAGGGGGTCAGGGTTTCGTCCCCCCGGCGCTCTCCTGTATTGTAGGAGTTGAAGGGGGCCCCGGAACAGCAAGCGGCCCTTCCCCCGAGGGGCCACCCGCCGCCGCTTTCTACGGCGGCCGGAGGTCATTGCTCGTCCTCCGGAGCCGACGACGTGGCCTGATAACTTTTTAGGTTCGACATTTTAAATATAAATTTAAATATTTAACATTGACAACAAAATTAAATAGATCAAAACACTGTATTTATTATTTTTCTATCAACTGCAATGAATGAAAACTAACATTATGACGTCACACACGCGCTCGGGTTTGTTCGGGAGTTGTCAGCGTCTCTTCGGTATTGGATTCAAAAATTAATTTTTATTTTGAAATAACTTTTGAATTATCGCGAAAAAAAAAAATAAAATAAAAATAGTTTTGTGGTAAAACTTATATATGATCTTTTCATTTATCACAAAAAATTTTTTTTCAAATACTCAATTACTGATTTCTAAACAACCCAATATAAATACTAAATTAGAAATTGATTTCGCAGCAATTAATGTCTTAATAGATTAACATAGTCATCAAACAGATGTCGCTAAGCGTTATAACAATAACGAAAACATGGGAAATGGGGCACACGGATAACGGTTGGCTGCCTTTGTTTGTTTATCTGCACGAACAGCTGCGTTATTTGCACAAACCCCAAATGTATCGACAAATCAACAATTAGTATGAATCAATATGTAAATTAGAATGTACAAGATAACGTTGTAATGTTATGTTCGTTGTATATTCAAGCAAATAATGTAGAACTCATACTAAACAATTATAAAATATAGAGTTTAAAAGAAGTACATATACGTGTTTTCTCCAGGCAAGCGCTGATTAAGAACACAAACCCCTACGGCCGGGGGTGGGCTGTCGTAAAAGGCGACTAAACGACCCTAAGTAGTAGTTGTGTTGCGTTCCAGTATAAATAACCCAGGTTCCAATCTTCTGCACGGACGGCAGCGTGTTAGCGGTGCCCCTGTCGCAAACATCGATAGGCGACGCTAACTGCTTGCTATTAAGCTAATATAAGTAGGCTGTAATCTGCTGGTCTACAGAAATAAAAAAGTTTAGAGGGTGCCGATATAAATCAAATGCATAATCCCTGCTGCATCAAAAGCTAAATGAAGCATTATTCTTGTGTCTCTAGATGTAAGTACAAGTAAACAGTCATTTAATAGATGGCTTAACTTTTTTTTACAGAGTCATCTTCCGCCTGACTCCCCAGCCCCCCGCCGAACTTTAGTTTTTTAGCAGGGTACATTAATTGGGACGAGGAGCGCCGTGTCCTTAATGGCCCTGTTTATTGCTGTTACTAATGAAAAATCTTCCGTAAGAACAAAAAGTACGTGCTAATTAAAATATTCTCACACATCAATTTAGAATAATGAACCCTGTCATTAAGGCGATAAGAAACATTTTGAATGTCAAATGAACATTATATTTTCGTTCCGTATAGGTAACGCAATAATGGGCAAATGATTAGATTATTCTAATCGCTTTAACCTTTTGACGGAAGATTGTAGACATTCGAATGACGCTCTTCTATTGTTTGATTAAAATTAACTCCAACAAAAGTGTGAATTTCCATTTTAAAAACAAATTGATTGTAAATACCTAAATAAGCTATAAATAAATTCACATATCTCGCCCTATCTATCCCTAAAGTAAACAGTATAGTTTATGTTTAATATGAAACTCGTATACTTTTCTATTATAAATGAATATTTATTATACATAAACACTCAGAATCAAACCGTGACGGACGCAGGCTATTCGATAGACATCAAGCAGTAAAGTGCAGGTTAAAAGCAGTTATCCGTGCAGGGACGGAGAAAGAATACTGACTTCAGCGGCCGGGATCGGCATGTCGTAAAAGGTGACAAAACAAGCCAACTTAGCAACGTGGTAGGGCCCCAAGCTCGTTTGGATGGCGACCACTTTTGATCTTAAGTTTTGCCGCTATAATAAATTTGTGTTGTGTTCCGGCATTAGTGACCCAAGTTCCTGTACCCTTATGGGACAGCAATGTGTTCGCGATACCACTGGCGTTACAAACACCCATAGGCGACAGTAACTGCTAAATTCTAAGTGGGCCGTTAGCCTGTCTGGTGTCCTACAGTAATATAAAAAAAGTGGTAATCATTGGTACATCAAGTACTAATCCTCGTAGTATAGCCGACGTAAACTCTTCAGTTCCGCCACAGGCACAAGCTACGCGCTTTATGTCCCTAGGGGAGAGGCTAAATATGTTTTTAGCCGAGGGATATCACACCCGAAAAACAACTCCATCCAGGTCACGGGTTTAATTTCTATAATAGTATGTATTGCTCGAGTTTGTCTCGTCTAATGTGCATTATTAAAATATAATAGCGCCATATTCAAAGAGAATATCGCGAGGAACTACCCGATATCACCGGATGGAACCAGCCAATCGGCTTTAGAAAAGGCTGTAGGGACAAACTCGAGCTCAACAGTGGTATGTTACCGGCTGTTATTATAATTTGAGTATATTATATTAAATCCACATATATATATAATAAGGCTGTATTAGCGAATTAAAGCATGTATACATGGTGCGTTATGAAAGTAATGCGCATTATTTTATTGTGACGCGACTATCCATCGCAGCGCACTCAGATAAGTGGAAAAATATGGTGGGGGATATGTCCTTCCAAATGCGCCTGGCGCCTGATCTCCCGTCTCCGTTCGCTCCGAGCAGTAGGAGCGGTAGGACGTGTGTTCGCGCAGTCTTTTTCTCGATCGAGTTACGGCGTGATGGAGTGTTCGCTGGAACGGCGGTACGCGATAAAAGTTTTGTGTGCAGCTTGGGGAGAATAAGACGGAAACTCATCACATGCTTCAAGAAGCCTTTAAGGAGCAATGCATTTCGAGATAGAGTCGGGAGAAGATCACCGACGAGACCCCCTTGGTGACCCAGTCTCCCTATAGCCCGACTTGGCGCCGTGTCACATTTTTTGTTCCCCCGACTGAAAACAGAGCTGAAGGGAAAGCATTGTGTCGGTGGAGAACATCCAAGCTCATGTTACAAGGTTCCTGAGAGGCATTCCTGTTGAGGAGTTCCAGTGTGCCTTCCAGGCGTGGCAGAATCGTCTCCGCAAGTGTATTGATGATGCACAAGGGAACTATTTTGAAGAATTTTAACCATTTGTACCCATAGGATCAATAAATCAGAAAATGCGCATTACTTTCAGAACACACCCTGTATATGATAATTTCATTAAAATATAATCGCGTAATATTTTTAAACAATGCAATCTAATCGAAGGTCATTCCGATAATGTTGACTGATACGAACAGGATTATTTCGATGTAATAAACCCTAGGATTAATTATATTAAGAGATTGCACATGGCTGATATAGTCATATAAGATAATAATGAAGAAAATGACGTCAATATACAGTTAATCGTGGTAACCGATACAATATTTAAGATAAACCAACTATTAATAGATAATTCTTTAAAAAATATTTCTTAGAATAGTTATTTTAAGCTTGAATCTGGTAACATCATACGGAACGGTTTTCGCAAGAGGGAACGCTTGCGGGCATCACAGGCATTAATTTATCCGTGCAGGGGCGGAGAAAGAATACTAACCTCTGCGGCCGAGGTCGGCCTGTCGTAAAAGGCGACAAAACAACCCACCCTAGCTACGTGGTAGGGACGGGCTTGGGCCGTCTCGATGGCGACCACTTTTGGTCTTAAGTATGCCGCCATAATAACCTTGTGTTGTGTTCCGGCATTAGTGATCCAAGTTCCTGTACTCTTATGTTCGCGATGCCACTAGCTCTGCAAACACCCATAGGCGAGGGTAACTGCTAAATTCTAAGCGGACCGTCAGCCTGTCTGCTGTCCTACAGCAATAAAAAAAATTACAAAAGAAAAATGTATAAATAGTAAATCAGTCGTCTAGTACCCATAACACAAGCACACTGGTGCTTACTTTGGGACGAGATTGCATTGCGTTGTTCTAGAATATATTTATTTCTAAATAATTTTTCCAAACGGTTCATCTATGCGTGAAACAGATCACTTCATATTCCGAAGGGGTCAGAAAATTGTCACTAGACAAAGTTTCCGTGCGTCTTTTTGCATCGGTGCTTTTGCATGACATGAATGAAAAAGAGATATGTCTCTTTCGAATTCGATTTTCATAACAGCTATGATCTAGTAGAAGAGAGTATTCCATTTGTACGGTTTCATGACACCGAAGGAAATTGAGAGGGAGATCCTACCCTTTCTGGTTGTAATCACATGCTACATACAACAAATTATGTATTTATAATATAAATAATGCCATGGATAGATACATAAGAAGGCGTAGAACAAAGACAGATGGATTGTATAAAATATGATATATGTATAAAAAGGGTGTAAATGCTGAAGTGACCGCTGAGAACAAGAACATGTTGTGCCCACTCCATATAAGGATGAGGGCAGGAAGAAGCAAAACAGAAGCCCATCTTTATTTTTAAACTGTCTTCCTGTATATGATTATTTAAAGTATATTTACCGTGACGTACCTCCTTTCCAGCTGGTAATCTTCATTGTTCTCCTTCTTGGCGTCCATTGTAAGCTTGTAGTATATCCTAGCAGCCATCTCTGTCCGGTCGTGCGCCGTGTACACAAACCCGTGCAGCTGCTGCAGCATGTTTAAGCTGAGCTTCCACAGCGATTTACTCATCTTCGGTGTGCATGTTACGAATCTGTTTGGACAAGATTGTTATTTTTTAATTTATACAACTGTACATCTTATTAATCACCTGAAGCACGTCCAGAGGATAAGCGTTCAGCTTTATGGAAATCGTAATCGTTGGCTTTGAATTAAAGATGGCGTTAACGGTTGAATTTATTTATCTGTTAATTGGTAATTGATATTTTATTGGTTGAAAATATCGGTAAATCTTTTCGTTGATTTAATTTTGCTACTGTTAAATTCGAATGGTTGAGTTTCTTAACATTGTGCTTTATTTTGAGGGCCATAGAGCATACAATCGAATCATCAAAATTCAATATTTACATGATAAGTTGAAAACACCTGCAAGGCGGAAATAAATCTTATGGGTTGAGGAATAAAGTTGAAACTTGCATGTATATAATTTCCAATAATTACCTACGCGACTACATGCAGTGTTTTTGTTAAACGGTATTTTTAACAGTTTTGGTTAATTTTATTTATCGAATATGTGATAAATTTTTTTACCGGTAAATTTATTGGTTAAAGGTTAATATCCAGATGACCGAGCTTTGCTCGGTATTTTATTTTATAAATTGTGTTTTTTTGAAATTAACAATTGATTTTCTTAGTCTAACCTCAACGCAAACACTCATTGACTTCGTGTTACTTAACAACGCCATCTGCTGGAATAGCTTTAGCGTTATTGTGTCGTTAAAGCAATTTAAAAAAATAGTATTATTATTCGCCGATAGATGTCAGGAAGAGTCATTTTTCAGTTTAAATTGGGACTACTCAAACGCCACCTTTTGACATTTTCTAGAAATGATTCCTAGCTAGATCGATTTATCGCCCCCGAAACCCCCCGCATACTAAATTTCATGAAAATTATTGGAGCCGATTCAGAGATTCTAATTATATAATACAAGAATTGCTCGTTTAAAGATAAAAGATATTTGCCACCATTACTATGAATGCTTACAATCGAACTTTATGACGATTATTGCTAACTTCTATAAATAGCTAATTCAAAATCGAAACAATGTTAGTTTCCGTCAACTGTTTTTGTTGTTAAGACTTGGGGAATCGTGACTGCTTGTAATTTTTTAAGGTTTGGAGGGTAATTAGATTTTTAAGGTACATGGTACTCATAGACCGACATCATATGAGTTGGAATCCCATTGTGCATATTAGTACATAATTGCCACGTACCGACGACGTAGGGGAACATCATGAGGAAAATGCCACCAACTGAACTTAAATAGGAGTAGCCGAACCTGATAGTAGCATCATGGTTTTTATTATCCAGATTTTCAACATTCCCGCCATCTTAAAAACCTAAAACCACATAATATGTAGCTACATATGCTCATAAATTATGAAAACAATCAAAGAATTCTTTGTATTTACTACTTAAATATTCCACCAGTCTCGATACAACAACATCAAGTTTGAATATTGTTTTCAAAACATGTTTATGCGTCGTATGACATAAAAAATGACGTGCTATAAGGTGATGACTGAGATCATGTACCACAAATAACAGTCGTGTCAGAATACTCAATACTTATGAAGAAAATAACAATATTGTTTTAACGCTTTACACATAAGGATGCACCTCGTGTTACTAAAAATATTCTAAACAAGAAGAAAGTATATACGTTAATTTTAATAAAAAAATAATAAAAAATAATACTGCTAATATACTAAAAAATTATTAAAAATATATGGTTAATTATGTTACATTCACACAAACATTTATCCTTGTTGCGACAGATAGATTTGACCTTGAAGAAGGTTAAAGGCATAGGAAATTTGAGGAAAATTTGTAAGTTAATGAACTACTACTAGCGGTAAACATTAAGTAAACAACGGTGTTAAAGATACGACTCCTGTGCGCATACGCAGTGAACAAAGTACGTAAATACGTATCACATTCATTACATGTAATTAACGTAAGTTTTTATTCATAATGACATTTTTTCGTAATGGGGCATTATTAACGTAATGAGTGGTGATAATTGTATACGGGTGGGTATGCGACCCCGGCTTCCCTAGCTATTACTGTCCTATCCCTTGCCCTCCTGGGCGGTAATATCCTACATTTCCTATTTACCAATCTAACTTACCAGTATTCCTTTTCACACCACCTATCCTTCCCTTTCCCTATTCCTAACCTCTCCGCCAATCCAACGTCTGCCGCACGGTTTTAGAATTAAATTGTGAAATTGCAGTTATTTGCTCTCTCTCACTTAAGTATGACTGAATTAGATCCAGAATATTACCTCGAATGCCGTAAGATTCTAGTTTTTTAATAAGTATACTATGATCTACACAGTCGAATGCCTGTGTCATATCACAGTAGATAGTTGACACAGGAATCTTTTTAACAATACAAAATATAAAATTTTTAATGAAGTCATATCTATGACCATCTGGCCATAATGATCGTTAGAGAAACTGAAAGAAAGTTTTAAAGGCATAGAAGAGATAGGTGTGATTGAAGATTTGTGGGAGACATTTAAGAAAGGGGTCGTGAATGTTGCTATTGAGGTATGCGAGGTAGCTAAAAGAAGGAAAGGTAGAAAGAACTATAATGTGTGGATGGATAAAGATGTACAAAGGGCAGTGCAAGAAAAGAAGAAAGCGTGGTTGGATTGGTTAGCAACAAAAGCTAACCAAAAAGTTCAAAAGGCAACGGATGACGAGATAAAGGAAGCAAGAACGAAGTATAAAAGATTGAAATCAGCAGCGAAAGAAGTTGTGTCTAGAAAGAAAGAAGAACGAAAAGATGGTTTTGATAGGAGGCTCACTGAAGATTTCCAGTCAAACATTAAGTTTTTCTGGAAATCCATCAGCCAGAGGAAAAACTTCTACCTCGGAGCTGAGTACAATCAGGAGTCAAGATGGGAGAATTATAAAAGGAGAAGAATGTGTGTTAAAGAGATGGAAAGAGTATTTTGAAAGTTTGTTTGAAAGAGAAGAAGTGCAGGTACAACATCCGGCACCTTCCATGGAAACTAATATAAATGTTGATGAAAGTGAGACAAGCATGGATGAAATAGTGAAAGCGTTGAAAAGTATGAAATTAGGTAAAGCTGCAGGGTATGACAGGAATACCGTCGAGATGCTGAGGGCTGGACAGGGCGTAGTGGCTAGCCAGCTGTACCGCCATTTCAACTTGTGCTGGCGAAATGGACAAGTACCGGGAGACTGGTGCAAAGTCGTAATCGTGCCATTGTATAAGGGAAAAGGGTCACGGCAGGACTGCATAAATTACTGCGGTATAAGCCTTCTCAGCGTCGTCGGTAAATTGTATGCGAAAGTGTTGATTGAAAGGGTTGTGAATGAAACAGACGAAAAAGTATGGGATGCACAAGCGGGATTTAGAAAGGGAATGGGATGTACGGATCAGGTCTTTTCCTTGCGGTGCATAGCCGAAAAGTGTTTGGCTATAAACAAAAAGGTCTATTGCACGTTCGTGGATCTAGAAAAGGCCTATGATAGAGTGGTAAGGAATGAATTGTGGTCAGCATTGTCCGTGAACGGTGTGAGCAGTATCCTCATACGAGCATTGCAATCTCTTTATAGGGATTCTAGTGCTTGTGTAAGGATAAACGGGGCATACACTGAATGCTTTAATATCGAAAAAGGTGTTGACAGGGATGTGTAGCGTCACCGTGGCTGTTTAATCAGTTCATGAACAATTGCTTGACAGATTTAAAAGAGAATGAAAGTGGGTTGAGAATGAACGAGTTACTCGTCAAATGTTTTCTCTATGCTGATGACCAAGTATTACTTGAGTCTTCGGCCGAGGAGTTGCAGGAGATGGTATAACTGCTGTGAGTGGAGCTTTTGTTAGAAAGGGAATGAAGATGAATGTAAAGAAGACGAAAGTGATGGTGTTTGAAAGAGATGAAGCAGTGACAGACTGCAATATCGTGATTGGAGATGAACAAATTGAACAGAAGAATGAGTTTGTGTATCTGGGTTCAAATTTTACAAGAGATGGAAAGTGTGACAGTGATATTGAAAAGAGTGAATGCAGGAAACATGGTGAATGGAGTATTGCACTCCTTTATGAACAGTCGGAAGTTGTCTAACAAGGCTCTTCTGGCTGTGCATGAGGGGGTGTTGGTTCCGACACTCATGTACGGAAGTGAAAGTTGGGTATGGCAGAAGAATCATGAAAGCATAATAAATGCAGTTGAGATGAGAGCGTTAAGAAGTATTATAGGAGTTAAACTGAGTGACAGGATAAGAAATAGTGAGATAAAGAAACGTTGTGGTCTGAAAGAAGATGTAGTGACAAAAGTTGAGAAAGGTATGCTGGGATGGTTTGGCCATATCGAGAATGAATGAAGAACGATTGACGAAAAAAGTGTATAAGGCGAGTGTGAATGAGTGTTGGAAGGGGTAGACCTAGGCGGACGTTTCGAGATCAAATCAGGGACGTCTTGAAAAAAGGCCAGGTCAAGAGTACCCTAAACCGAAGAGCATGTATGAAGGGAATAAT
The DNA here is from genome assembly GCA_963693495.1 of Malacosoma neustria. Classification (NCBI taxonomy): domain Eukaryota; kingdom Metazoa; phylum Arthropoda; class Insecta; order Lepidoptera; family Lasiocampidae; genus Malacosoma; species Malacosoma neustria. Next base: position 2,595,018 of record OY856372.1, read on the forward strand.
GAAAGTGGACGAAGCGAAACAAGTATGTAAGGATCATAGCAAGTGGAAAGAAGTGGTCTCTGCCTACTCCTACGGGAAAGAGGCGTGATTATTATGTTATATGTTATGAATATAAGAACGAAACTTCTTTTCCTTTTAAATAGTGTTGTGCCACGCCACGCTTTACGTTATTTTTCGGTAGGTATTTATCAACAATCATTTCGGTTGCATCTTTGGGTCTCGTAGCCCAGGGTCTATGTTGAGTCTATGTACTAGACCTTAGACCGATGTCTAAGGTCTAGTATGACTGATTGACCCTGTTTTATACGCAGTACCTATTTTTCTACACGACAATCATATCATATCACGACAATTTATCATCATGGAATATAATTGTAACCCATAAAACTATTACGACAACGTTGTTTAGTCAGGCCTTCATATATTGTAAGGCCTTCATATATTGCCCATCATATATTGTAACATACTTATGAGCAAATCATTTTTAAGTGTTATTTACGAATATGAAAATAACAACTATAATCATTTTAAATTAAAAATTGTTTACGTCTAAAATAGGTATCACTCCTTTAAATATACGTCATTATGTGAGGCAAAAAACTGTTCGAGAGTGGTCCGATAAGTACTTAGCCTACAGATGTGAAACAAAAATTTTGGAAAAGTGACGATTTATTTCTCAACATAATCTCCTTTGAGTTCGATACACTTGATCCAGCGATGCTCCAACTTTTTTAACCCGTCTGAAAAATACGTTTTCTGAAGGTGTGCAAGTAGGCCTTCGTGACGGCGATAGCCTCCTCATTCGACACAAATTTATGCCTGGCGAGTTACTTTTTTAAATTTGGAAACAAAAAGAAGTCCCTCGGAACCAAATCCGGAGGATAGGTAGATGGGGCAGCAGTTCGTAGCCTAATTCTACCAATTTGGTCGTGGCGACGGCGGAGGTGGGAGCCGGTGCGTTGTCATGATGAAAGAGCACTTTTTTCTTCGCCAAATGGGGCCGTCTTTTCTGCAATTCGGCGCCGAATTGGCCCTATAATTTGGCATATTAGAGCCTTGTGACCGTTTTGCCCTTCTACAGGAAGTCGATGTAGATCACACCTTTTGAATTCCAGAAAACGGTCGGTGGCATCACCTTTCCGGCCGACAAGACAGTCTTCGCCTTCTTCGGAGCACGTTCGCCGGATGAAGTCCACTGTTTCGACTGTTCCTTGGTCTCTGGTGTATACCAGGGTATCCATATTTCGTCAACGGTCACGAAACAACACAGAAATTCTTTCGGATTGAGCTTAAACAGCGTCAAATACTGCTCTGAAGTTGTCTTACGGTTGCGCTTGTTGTCCCGAGTGAGCAAACGCGGCACCCATCGCGCCGACGCGACAGCTTTCTCACGGCCAATACTTCATGAAGGATATGACCCACGTGGTCTTTTCATATACCTACTGTCTCAGCTATCTCGCGAACCTTCAATCAGCGGTCTGCGAATATGAGATCGTGGATTTTTGTCACGTTATCCTCCGTGGTAGCCGTTTTCGGGCCACCTGGACATGGCTCATCAAAAACATACTTTTGACTACGTTGAAACTGGTTAAACCAATTTTGGATGGTCGCCATCGAAGGAGAAGAGTCACCGTACAGAGCATCAAACCGCTCTTTGATTTTGCGGCGCGATTTTCCTTCCAAAAACAAGAATCGAATCAACGATCAATATTGCTCTTTTATCATTTTTCTCATATTTGCAGACACGCTCGCTTTCACACGCGGTCAAAACAAAATTACGCGTTCGTCAGCTGAAATTTTTACAGTAGCTGTCTATGAGTCTTGCTCTTGCGATAGTGGTGCTATCGGGCGGTGAGGCTAAGTACTTATCGGACCGCCCTCGTATATATGTATGTATATAAGAGGTTCCACTAAGACTTAAGGGGGTATTCTAGTCTAGAAATTTGAAAAAAAAATCGATTTTTTCCATATTTTTATAGCTTAGACATTAAGGATTATATCTTTTTCTATCAAAATTTCAATTATTTAATGAGTTATAGCCATTTTTGTGACGTGGCATCTGCTCCGGCCCGCCCGGAACAAATAAACAAGAGACGGTAGACCCTGTCGGAGTCCTGCGGACGATTGTATCATAAATATTTTATTGTAGTGTATCCCTTCATAATTCCATTCAAGGTCATAGAAACGTATTTTGTCCTAATATTTTCGTCTTAGTATTTATTTTAAGTTAGTATTGAGCCAGCTTTCAAGCAACGTAGATTTTTTTTTGGTTTCGAGGTAAAACCTCTCTTGACGGGTTCCCCCGGCTCGGGGGACCGAGGGATATGTGGGACTCCGGGAAAGATGTTCGACTACCCACTAAAAAACCCCGCTGTTCTCCTATCGCCTACGCCCGGGCCCACGGATATATGGCCTGCCGATCTCGTGGCCCGGGCCGGCGCCGGCCCGCCCTTTGTCTTAAGGCGGGCCCCTTCTAAATTGTCGGCGCCAGGTGTCAGGATTTCGTCCCCCGGCGCTCTTCTGAATCAACAGTTGAGGAGGGCCGCAGAACAGCACGCGGTCCTCTCCCTCGCGGCAATAGTGCGGGCGGCGATCCTCCCCCGAGGGGCCGCCAGTGGCCTCTTTTTACGGCGGCCGGAGGTCATTACTTGCCCTCCGGCGCCGCCGGCGTGGCCTGCGTTGGCGGGAGGGGAGTGTGGTGGTCGACTCCCGCTCTCGCTCCGCCGCCTACTTTGCGGACATGACTGCCTCGCAGAAGGAGGCCACAGCCATCCATCCAGGATCGCCCCCGACCATGGACAGAACCAGGGCCGGGAGCGACAGGTCCGCGCCGATTTGGGCGACGAGGGCGTGGCGCTCCTCGCGCCACGCAGGGCACACGGCGACAGTGTGATCCACCGTGTCCTCCTCGTCGCCCGCGCCACAGTGGTGGCACCCCGACGTCATCTCCCGCCCTATGCGACACAGGTACCTCCCGAAGCAACCGTGCCCCGAGAGGACCTGCGTCAGGCGGAAAGTCAGGGCAGGGCGCCGTGGCGCCTTTCCAGCCATTCGGCCAGGACGGGCCTCACCGCTTCGATGGTGGCGAGGCCCACCCTGGGGTGCGCGAGGCGCTCCTTCCATTCCACCATGAGCACCTCGTCACGCAGCTCCGCCCGCTTTACCTCCACTTCGCGAGGCACGGGGCGAGCGCCACGCTCGGCCGCATCCCGGCGCCACTGGTACAATAGCGCCAGGACCCGGGCCTCGAGGTCCCACGGTGGGGATCCGGCCAGCAGGGAGGCCGCTACGAAAGACACCGTGCGGTATCCCCTTATCGCCCTGATGGCCAGGAGATTACTTACGTCTAATCTAATTTAGGGTTCGATTAGTGAAATGGATAAAAAACGTTTAAGATCAACTTCTCAAAGAGCATGCAGACCTAGGAAGAGAACATTTTCCGGTCAGATACATTACTCTACTTTGTGGGTCAGATGGACCGGAGAGTTGGAGTAAGTGGCAAAAAGCTCTCGCTGACGGCACTATTGACGAATATAAACATGAAAATCCTTCCAATAAACAATGTTTTAGAAGTTATAAAACCAAATTATGAAAGTTTAACAAGCGATACTTTTTGGAACGATGCTTGGGTTCAGAAACTCAAAATAACAACGAATCACTAAATTCACTAATAAGGACTTTTGTTCCGGAGCACATCCACGCCGGAACCCAGACTATTGAAATTGGTACTTTTCTCGTAGTATGCATTTTTAACTCGTAGCCACCACACGGGTGCGCAAATTTGCACCAGCGAAAATTTCGGGCGTCTAGAATTTTCTACCTGCGTGTGATATTATGATATATGTAAGTATGCTGTACCATTCTATGAATAAAATTGTCGAAAACTTGTCTCAAAACTTTAAAACGCGTTTTTCTCGAAACTACTTTTTTCGAGTTCGTGGGCTGAAATTTGATGTGAATGTTTTTATATATATCTTATCGCCTCAAGCAAACTCAAATCGAAATTTTTAATTTTACTATTTTTAAAACGTTCAGAATATTGAAAAAACATGCAAAAAATTTCCTTTTGAAGTGGCCGCTTTTGTGTATTTACTTTGTCTTTTTCCATAGGTCATGTTATAGCGGCATCTATATTAATGAAGAATCCATTTGTTTTTTTTTTGTTTCAGATGACCAGAACGGTTGAAACAATGCACACCAGGAAATGAATAATAATAAACAATACTCTTATTTTTTGAACCCTCCACTTTGCCTGTTAATAATAACTTTGTAAATTTTTTTTTTGTTATTTTTTTATGTAATCTTGAAATATCAATAAACAAATAATAAAAAAATAGATGATAAAATATTTTTTTGTTTCGTTAATTAAGAGCTAAATAAGTCAAATTCATTTACTAGTTGTCCCGGCACTCTCCCGTAGTTAGGGGTATAGTGCGCGAGGCTTTGAGCTTTGCATTTGTGTGAGTGATCACCAAAAGTAGTCATACAAAAAACTTTTAAAAATCCTACTCGCACTATTATAGCATCTACTCGCACAATGAAATTTACATCAACAATTCGAACGTTAAAAAAAACACTAACGTCACAACACTATCTGTTTTACAGTTTGTTATTAAACCAATAAACTATAAATTAAATATTTATATAATATGGTTTGTATTATCGTGGCCTTGACCTAATAAAAACATATTGTTATATTTTTTAATAGATAGGGAAGTTGGGTAACGTACTGATAAAAATTGTTTGAAAAATATAGTTTTGCGTCAAAAACCTCTGTGTTTACCAAAGATTAAAAACCAATTAAAGTCACATTATATAAATATATTTTAAATTGTGATATAATTATTTTTCCAAAATTTTAAAGAACATTTTGCGTAACTAGCTTAGTAGGTTAGGGTCTTTGTCACATTTTTAGAACCCCCTTACAACGTCGCTCTTGAATTTGAATGTAGTTACGTGAGAGATAATTTCATCCAGAGTGCTAAAGTATTAATAAATATAGATCGAGTTCGTAAATTTTTTGAAGTTTTTTATTCACATATTAATTTCGCGTTTTGGTATTTTAAATGTAAAAATTTGACGTCACAAAGCTTTTGATACCCTGCCCCTAGTCACACAATGTCACATTCAGGTGATATACTCCCCCCCCCTTTAATGTGGGACGTAATTTATTGATAGCCCCTTAATAAAGTTTGTTAATTATTCCATTAATGTAAATTTTGTAAAGACTTATGAAATTTAATTAAGAAGCATTATCAAAATAAATAAAATTGGAGGGTCTGTTTGTAATATTAAAATAACCGCTTTTTACTAAGTGCATTCGGACGTATACACGGTACATATACCAAAACAATTTTGTCTGTCTGTCTGTCTGTTTGTTCCGGCTAAACTCTGAAATGGCTGCACCGATTTTGACGGGAATTTCACTGGCAGATAGCTGATGTATCAAGGAGTAACTTAGGCTATTTATATTTTAGAAAAAAAAAATAGTTTTTGTTAAAAATGATAAGTTTCGAAAATTTTGTTACCAATTTAAGTTTTATATTAACTCAGATTTATATTAACAATCATATGAAATATGGTTCAGCTTAGGCTGGACTTTGTAGGTTCGAACGCAGTTTGTATATTTCATTTATTTATATTTTATGGTTTATAGGGTTTGTAATCCAAAATAAACCATAAGATATATCCAAAAAATGCTGCCCAAGTCACTATTCCACGCGGACGGAGTCGCGGGCACAGCTAGTTATTACAAAAAGCAATCGCTTTTAGGAATAAGACGCCCATTGTACATCAACATAATTGTATCTTGTACGGTGAATTTATAATGGTGTGAAATAAAGAATATTCTATTACAAAAAATAAGTTCTAGCAGTTGGACCCTACAGCTAATTCCTTGAACTGGATGATCAGTGTTGAACTTACACCAAGGCCTCGGCGTGGGGAGCAACAGAACCCCCTTTCACCTCTGTGAGAGTTTAGAGACAGCCGGAACAAACCACACAGACCCCGGCTAACACACAAAAGAAGCCGGCCTATTTATAGCTAGTAACTTAAGCTTTATCTTTGCATGATTCGCTTTATTAAGCTTAAAAATAATATCATACATATCCCCCCTCCACCTTCCAAACGGACACACGGACGAACACAAAAACAAAATAATGGTCCTACTGACCTAGTCATAAGGTTGTTGTGTCGCACACATCGTTTCCTACGCACCACCACATTCCCGGTGACTTGGTACTGAACTGAATGGGTTTCTACTCTATCCGCTAGACAGCTAAAAAGCGGTGCGATTTATGGTTAGTCACATCTTATGGTAGGTGGTTTAGTGTGTCTATGTTTTGAAGAAGGTGTTAAGTTCAGTCATGCCGGAAACATTTGTCTTAAATAAATCTATAATGGCATTCATATACAGTGAAGCTACTTTCAATGCTTTTGTAAATAGTCATGCAATTAGAGTAAATTTTGTTATAATTTAAATTTTAAATTATAGCGTTTGATAGCGAATTAAATATGTCATTTTCATCCAAAACAATGTTCAAGGTCCCTAACCTGGCAAGGCAAACCATTCAATTCACAAACACTTTTTTAAAAGTAAAGACAGCGTATATCCCATCCACGCGCTGACTTCTCTATTATAGAGATGTTGGTACATTTTGATGTCGTTCAACGGATCTTATTTCTCTGTGTGCCATATTTTGCCACCTCAATACCACTTCAAGTTCGTACTTGAACCGTGAACTTATTGCAAATAATAAACCCAGGTCGTCCTGGGTTTATTATTTGTAATAAGCTCAGCAATAGTGGTATCTACCTGATAATAGCAATAGTGGTCTTATAACGTTTAATTAAATGGGAAACTTCGATACGAAACTAAGGTTACTAACCCTATATTAAAATGTATATTCCATTTTATATCAGAATTTGTTTAAGCTTTTTGTTATCTGCTTATATAACAATGTGCTAGAAAATGGAGCATCAGACAACGACCAATTACTCAAAGAACAATGAAGATAATAATACTTCCATACCTTTTAATCAGAGACGTATGCCATTCTAGTCAATTATCTCTTTTTGATGTGTACCTTTGTAACTTAACAAAATAAAAGTAAATACATACGAGTATATTAAACAAAGCAGTATCTATTAAACGGTATGAAAAGACCCGAGATATGAACTACTCCGTACCAAATGAAAATACTGGAATTCAATAGAATAATATTTCATAAACATAGATATTTGGTCTCTTTGGTCAAGATATAAGGGATCCCACCATCTCCTTAGTGGCTAAAGGCAATAAAAATTAACAGAGCCCAGCACAAGAAAACGCGCACTAGTTATATACACCCTGTGATCAAACAGTGGAATCTAAGATCCTCCTAATTCGAAACTACTTGGATGATGATAATAATTCGGTCTGTGATGAAAAATATTCACAATATCAGATTATTTCAGTAAATTTAGATTTTCTTAAAGCTCGTGAATGAATTTATTTAACAAGTTGAGCATCATGACGGACCCATGTGCCTGACAGTGTACTTTCCTCCCGTACTATATATCAAGAATCGTCTAAAAATCGTTGGGGTGTTTTTCCATACATGTCAAGGAAAGGCCCTTGAATAGGAAAATCAGTAGAAAAGTTTTCCTCGGCCGCTTAGAGTATTCGAAGGCATGCGGGCACAAAATGTCCGTTGCGGCCCATTGGGTTAATAAATAATAGTTCCTAATCTGGCGTCTTTCCAGTGTTTCCAGCGGTCAATTCACAAACGAGAACCAATCCGATAATGTTTGACGTAATTGGCCCTCTATCGCTAATAAAATAATGCAGGCACTAAAAAATTATAATAAGAACTGCTTCAAAAAAAAAAAGTAAGATACGCGATATATAAACTTTATAAACCCGAGTTGAAATAGTTTCATCATCAGAGATCAGGGAATGTGGCGAAAAATCTTTTTTGGTGTGAACATTGGCGTAAAAACTTCAAAAATACGTTCAGTAACTAAATACATGACCAAATTTTCATTAGAATATTTTTCGCTGAAATATTTACTGCAACATCAAAAGGATATCTTTTACTGCAACGCAATAACTAAATTCCAAAATAATTTATAGCGTAGCAGCTTCTAATTACAAGTCGTAGAATTGGGCGTTTGAATATGCAAATTGCACAAAATGATTTAAAAGTACAACTACTCTGTTTATGTTTATTAATTTTATTGAAACTCTATGATGGTTGTCAGTGTCAAGGGTTGTGCAACGAGTCCCATAAAGCCCAAAGTCCCACTAAAGCCAAAATAAAGTTCCAAATCAACTTTTTCAGCTAACTAGTTCGTCCTGGTAAATAAATAATGCTGCTTTCATACAATGTACCGTTCAGGCTTTATCCTCCATATTTTTTCTTGTGTTGAATATTTCCACGTGGGATTTAAATTACACCTAGGCGCCAGCGCAATAAATTTTTTTTTATTTAAATCAGACTGAATCCAACTAAGAGTGATTTAGTCCTCTGCGTCAGTGCCTACAATAGAGGACTATTGAGTTTGTTAGCTATGACGTTTAGGATGGTGTTGATGCGCCCGCGCACCCTGGCGTCAAAGCCATTCGTTCGCGCATCCGCGAACACGCCGAAGAGAGCTAGACAGCCGCATCAATACACTGAATGCATTGTTATATTGGATTAGATGGAATTACGCGCACTAATTTGGCATTATCACAGTACCTACTCAACAGCGCAGCGAACATTTTGAACGAAACCGATAAGAAACACTTCAAAATAAATTGTCTATGTTACAAGTAATGAGGTTGATCTAGAAATCATTAAGCTAGATAACAAAAATATCAAATACTTATCACTGTAAGTATATAATTAGTTATGTATATGATATTAAAATATTCACTATTTCCCTATTCAAGTTATTGTCTTAATTAGGTCTATCTAGTCTAGATCTAATATCCATTTCTTTTATAAAAATGTATACATAAATTTACATAACATGTGAACCATGGCACAATGCATGTTAATAGGATATTTTAACCTCCATTGAGTTTAAACATAAGTCGGTTGGCAGCCAAAACTCATTGGGAGTGACAATTTTTATCATAATTGTACCTACATATACAGTGTAAACTATTTATAACATCACTCGGTTTAACGACAAACTCCTTAAAACGTCAGTTTACCATGCAAAAAAATATTATTAAGAGTTTTATAAAAAATATGTCCAAAGTTTAATTTAATTTCATTCAGTATACATTTATTGGAGTTTATTTAGAACGCTTTACTTCCATGTTCAATTACAAAATAATAGCGGGTGACATGACATAGTTTCTGTGTAAAATTCCCGATCAACAAAGGGTTAATAAACGTTTCTGACAAGTATGTTAGCTAGTTATCTGTAACGTGTTGCTATTTATTTGTTTCGTGATAAACATATCTATTAGTTTGCTTAATCATAAATAGTTTGATGTCGTTTTAATTGTCCGGTTTATACAATGTAATACAAAACTCATCATGTACTTGTTTATATCAGTCAATTGTACGATAATTTATTATGCTTGTTGTATATTATTTGCGTTATTTCAGAATATATTAATACTTCGTATTAATTATTTTATCGTATTAATATTTATTATTTTATCGAGTGCCGTTTAGACTTAAAAGGTAAAATTTATAAAACCGTAATAAGAACCGTCATATTGTATGGATCGGAATTCTGGGCCACAAAGGGGAAGAATGAAAGGGTATTTATTGAGTTACAAAAATGGATAAAATTAGAAATGAGTATATTAGGGGAAGTTTGAAAGTAGCTCCAGTGGTTGAGAAGCTGAAAAGTAATAGGTTAGCCTGGTATGGCTATATAATGCGAAGGAAGGAGCGTCGTGTAACAAGGAGGATGCTGAAAATGAGAGTGGATGTATACAAAAGAGGTAGACCAAAGGAAAGATGGATGGATTGTGTAAAAGATGGTTTGGTAAAAAAAGGTGTAAATGTTCAGATGACGGCTCAGGGCTGAAGCTAGAGTCGAATTTGAGGTAGGGCAGCATTGGTTAAAGGTGGGGCAGAAGTAAAAAATTCATCATAATTGATCGGCCTTCAAAGCGCGGGCTCCTAAATCAATCACCATGTATATATGTATCATTTGTGACAGATCATAAGCATGGATCTAAGAACTATTAAATACTCAATGATGAAGAACAACCGAACAAGATGGTTGAACTTCCAGATTTAGATGTGGAGATACACGTCTGAGTGAGAGTGAGGTAATAATTAATTGTTAGGTGTGGTGATACGAGTAAATAGATACGACCAAAATTACCATTTAGATCATATTGTTTCTGCAAACTTATTATAATAATTAACATAATAATAAAAAATATTTAAAACAGCTGAATTCTACGATTCGCCATGTTATTAAAAATGCGAAGAACCTATCACTATAATTTTTTTTTTATTTCAAACTATGAACAAAATTTAATTATAATAATTTATCTTAGTTTTCGGTATTTTTAAGGTAGGGCATTGTGGATTTCAAGGTGACGACTAATAAAGGAAAATGGAAGTAGAGAACATATTGTGCCGTAGCCACATAGTTTGGGAAAAGGGCAGGAAGAAGAACATTAATTATGTTATCAGTGCAGGGGCAGAAAAACACTACTGATCTCTGCGGCTGGGGTCGTAAAAGGCAACTTAAAAACCCAAGCTAGGTGATTGGGCTCCAATCCCTGGATGGCAGCCATCCCTGGTTTTTAAATGTGTTGTATACCGGAATAAGTGACCAGATTCCAGTACCATTACGCGGATGGCAGCGTGTTAGCGTTGCCCCTAGCGTTGCGAACATCGTATGTGCTAACTACTAAGTGGGCCGACAGTCTAACTGCTATCCTACAGCATTAAAAAATAATAGTATTGTGTGTGTTTGTGTGTGTGTCGATGAGGATACTATGAAGCACCGTAACCAAACTATTAAGAACTATTTGATAAAAGTTTCAAATAATTTCGAATAGAAGCGCTGGGGATCGCGAGCGCAGTCATTTGTATTTTACTTTAACAATTTCTTCAATATCTAATATCCGTAATAAATACGGAAACTGGAGTAGTAAAAACTAAACTACCCGAAACTGCCGGATAATCCGAAATAATTTATGCAATTCACACTATCATTAAACAACTTCATTATTTCGTCTGATAAGCATTACGATTATATCATGTAATGATGACTTTGCATTATTTTAACTTTCTTCATAGTTTACCTGCACTAAACAATGCTGGTCCTTCGAGCAGAATTGTTATAAAAATTATTTCTAACAAGGGTAGTTAGAAAAATGTTACATACATATATAGAGACGATAGTAAAGAGAAGATAGAGAATATACTTACTTTGTAAATGTAGCATACATAATGTCGATGGGCACTCTATATGGCAGCGTGAGTAGAGTGAGATAACGGACAGCGCGTTGCTGCATCATCCAGTTCACGATTCCACTGTTCGCCGAATCTATTGCGTTTTGGAATATCGTCATCACGGTGTCAGGGAGATCGTCAACTAAGGCGTCCTAATAACACGAGAAATTAATTTACATGAAAAACATGCTAACGAGAAGTTAAAGCTGACTGACAGCAAAGAAATGTTATGATTCTATTTTATCATTTAGCTTATCTTTTTTCTGCGTCGTGTGGCCCCAAGCAGCGTGACAGCAGCGTGTTCGCGGCGCCTATAGACTCGCGCAAAAATCCATAGGCGACGGTAACTGCTTACTATTATGTGGGCCTTCAGCCTATCAGCAGACAGGAGAACAGCAGTTCTTCGCAATAAAAAAATCCTAGCTAGCCAGGGTGATGGCACGCATGACAGAGGCAGCAACTAATTTTTTAAAGATTGTATTAGGAGCGTATAAAATTTAATCAATAGTTTACATTTATTTGTTTTTTTAATGTTATAAAATATTTTCAACGTTCCCAACTATTTATGTTTTTTTGCAATATTGTTAGTAGTACTAAAAAAAAGAAGCATCTATAAAGTGTCAAAAGTAGTTTTATTTTTTATGTTTATATGTAATATGAAAGCACTTCTCTTAAAAATATAATGTTTAATTAAATATATATTTAATTTTAACAATTTCAACTCGGGTGAACATGTATGTATGTCATGTGAACAGGTCACATGTTATCAATTTAATCATTACTTTGTATGACGCATTTACTTATCTTCACTTGGTTACCATAATCATATTAATTCTTGTTTAAATACTCTTTTTTAGGAACCGCAGACAGGCTGACGACCCACTTATTAGTATAAGCTACCATCACCTATAATGTCAATAACTGCACGTCGCTATTGACAATAAAGAACAGCAATATGCTCCTTCAAATGTAATTACTAATTAATAAGAAACTTCATGAGTGACAAACGTCAAAACGGCCATCATAGCGTGCCGGTATAGTAACAGTGAACACGCTGCTGTCCCATAGGGATACGCGAAATTGGGTCACTAATGCCGGAACACAACACAAAGTTATTATGGCGGCATACTTATACACCAGGGATGGTTGCCACGAGTTTGGAGCCCTACCACGTAGCTAGGGTTGTTTTGTCGTCTTTTACGACGGGCCGACCCCGGCCGCAGAAGTCAGTATTCTTACCCCGCGCCTGTACGGAGAAGAATTATTCACACGTTTAATGCAAATAAAACTTTAAATTTTTTTTGTAAACTATTGTGCACTTTGTATTTAAGCTTCATAATTTTTATATTTCAATATTTATAGTATATTCACATCATTAATATACCTAGTCAGGTCATAAGTATTGTCACACAGTAAAAACTTTTCTTTTAGAATGCTGGCCACAAAAAAGTTTATTGAATTAGAATTTCGAATTGTTCATGAAAATAAAAATGTATAACTTTTAGAATTTTACTCATTTTTAAATATGGAGTGGACGCTTAAAGAAGACCGTGTTGCAGTTATTGCGTTGCATCGTTGCGGTTACGCGCCAATTCAAATTTTTAACATACTGAAAAATTTGAATATTACCAAAAGATTCGTTTATCGTACCATCAAACGATACAATGAAGACTCTAGTGTAGATGACAGGTCAAGAAGTGGTCGCCCTCGGTCTGTTAGGACTCCAGCAGTGATAAAAGCTGTGAAGGCACGAATTCAAAGAAATCCCAAACGTAAGCAGAAACTGTTGGCCCTTCAGATGGGGTTAAGCAGAACCACGGTGAAAGGGGTGTTAAATGAAGACTTAGGGCTTCGGGCATATCGAAGAAAAACAGGACATCGTTTGAATGCTCGTCTAATGGACCTGAGACTGAAGAGATGCCGCGCTTTGTTGAAGCGGTACGCGGGAAAAAAATATCGGGAAATTCTTTTTTCGGATGAAAAAATGTTTACCGTAGAAGAGAGCTACAACAAACAAAATGATAAGGTGTACGCACACAGTAGTGAAGAAGCGAGCAACCGTATTCCGCGTGTCCAACGAGGTCATTTTCCATCCTCGCTCATGGTATGGTTGGGAGTTTCTTATTGGGGCTTAACAGAGGTACATTTTTGTGAGAAAGGTGTAAAAACGAATGCTGTTGTGTATCAAAATACAGTCCTGACGAACCTTGTGGAACCTGTTTCTCATACCATGTTCAATAACAGGCACTGGGTATTCCAACAAGATTCGGCGCCAGCTCATAGAGCGAAGAGCACACAAGACTGGCAGGCGGCGCGTGAAATCGACTTCATCCGGCACGAAGACTGGCCCTCCTCCAGTCCAGATTTGAATCCGTTAGATTACAAGATATGGCAACACTTGGAGGAAAAGGCGTGCTCAAAGCCTCATCCCAATTTGGAGTCACTCAAGACATCCTTGATTAAGGCAGCCGCCGATATTGACATGGACCTCGTTCGTGCTGCGATAGACAACTGGCCGCGCAGATTGAAGGCTTGTATTCAAAATCACGGAGGTCATTTTGAATAAACTTTAATGTCATAAGAATCTATGTTTTGTTAAGTTCATTTTGGTATATGAATGGTTACATAATTAATAAACTTGTTACAATTATTTTACATTAAACATGTGACAGAATTTATGACCTGACTAGGTACATTCGACGACCTCCGTGGCGCAACGGCTCTAGTCTGTCGTTATGGCTCTATCGGACGCCTGCGAGGGACGCGGGTTTAATTCCCGTCTCAGGTCTGGTGTATAGTGAGTATTTATTTTCAATACCTATAACACTCGCGCTTCACTGCTTGCTTTGGGACTAGATGGCGCTGTCTAAATTTTCACTGCAAATTTATTATTATAGGTAAATAAGATGTTTTTGTAAATTATTTTTAGTAACTTTTTCTTTTTCATTGTGAGGTCAGTCCATGGGCTTGATGGAAGATCAGCGGTGACTTTTCCCTGAGTCAACATTATGCTGAGTTAGGTCAAATTTAGGACACTTTAGTTTGGAATTATTTAACAATATTTGTAACACTGTATACTTAATGTCCTAAATAAAATTTTCTTTCTAGTTTTGTTCGTAAAATTCTAATATAGCCGCTTCTATTTCATCTATTTTCCTGTGGACGATCAAAAAAATAAATGTTTCACGGCAAGACATTGACGCAAAAAGATACACAAAAGATTCCCTATGATCGGACGAATTTTAGTCAAATTTATTACTTAAACCAATGTATTTAAAATCAATCAAAAACTAGACCAAGTTAGTGATGAAATGAACATACCTGTCTATGCGTTTTACATTCTTCACAATCCAGATCGTAATCATACGTCGTGTTATTGAGAACATCTTGTAATTGGAAGGTGGTTTGAACAGCTAGACATCTTGTACAGGAAATCATATTATTTCGATGCAAAAAACGCAGGGCATCATCGAAACCTTGTTTGCACATATTGCTCAGCACCTCGGGTTTCGGAGGGAACAGAATTCTAGCAAATCGATTCATGTTCTGCTTTGACAGTTCTATGCTCGTGTTTGCTACATTTACCTGCACAGAAAATATTTTTATTAAGGCAGGTGTAGATACAGTACAGATCCGATGTAGAGTTGTAGGAGCCCGATGAACACAATTTGTGTTTCAATTAGTCCAGAAATAAAATTTTCTATTTCATTTAATAGTATTTCAGAAGTGGAAACACTTACAATATTAATTTGACGAAAAAAAATTTCAATTTATTTATAGTATATTATAAAAAATACTTACATGAAATAACTGTGAGCTCAAATCTCTGGGGCATATATCACTTTCACCACAAAATGGACTAACTGTGATTGTGTTCTCATCAAGAACTGGAAGATTATCACTAAAACCACCGTCCATGTAACGAATTCCATGAAAACGTGGTGGTAGTAGTCCAGAGAATACTGGTACGAAGCATGATGCAAGTAAAGCCTGTAGGGAATGAATAAAGTTAAAATGAGATTTATCAGGTAGCTTTATTTAACGCACGTCGACACGTACCACGGGTAGCTCGCAAAACCCTCGCCTCATCGGGGGCGGGTAACACCATATACACTCAACACATAACAAAAATAGCACTAAAATAATAAACCATGAAACCAGTAGCCTAACCATAGCCTTCCATAACTTTTAATTGAAACATTTATTTCCGGCCCGTCCAATAGAGCTTTAAGCTTAAGTACCAGCATCAGCATGTTAATCTAAGTGCAGATATTTTTCACCATACAGCATGTAGAATGACACTAGTAAACTCACTAAAAATGTCTTTCTACACATAACGTAACCTAACTTTATATAGGTCCCTTATCTAGCAGAACTCAGCAGAAAAGGGGACCGTTCATAACATTGATGAGGTCCATAACAGCACAAGAATAGGCCACAGATATATCTACAAATAATCATCACTTATAATTACAGTAAAATTATAATTTTTTTTCTTTTTTATCTGTGCTTATTTGAAACCATTAATAGTCAGTTTAGTTTTCTTATTTATGTTAGGTTCTATATAGAATAAATCGACTGTAGTGTGTATTGGTTAATATGCCTTTGGGTCCATAATCTATTCTGCATTTTTCAAGTGATGTAGCTCTTTTTTCTGGAACTTATTAACAATGACACCAGGACAGAATTTTTTCTTATTTAATCTTATAACCAGCAAAACTAATAAAATAAATAAGTACCTGCAAAAGGTCTTCTCTCGTAGGAAATTCTGATACTATAACATTCTTTCCATCATACACTCTGGTCAAAGATATGTGAAGTTTACCACTAACAATTTTGTGAACATCATGTGGCAAATACTTCTGCATGCCCTCTAGGAGGACATTTTGTATGTTAAACGAGGGGCTGAAGGGGCCAAGGGACCCTGCCCTTGCCTCGCTTACCACTCTCAGGACATCTGTTGTGATTTCACCTATGGGCAAAGTAATATTTATTTTATCAAGTCAAAAGTAACACATCAGAACTATATCAACCAAAAATTCTGTGAGTAGTCTCTCAATCTAGCAAAACATTATAAACCATCTATTTAAATCAAAAATTAGTAAATTTTGAACATTATTTGAGGGGATGGTACTTAGAAACCCATTGAAATATCTGGAAAATAACTCAATTTTGTCCTCTACAAAAACATGGTATGCTATATTACAGTTCATCTAAAAATCTTTAGTTGGGATCAAATCAAGCCTGTCTTATAATATTACCACTTAACCATTAGTGGTTGAAAACCATTGCATGGTATAAACATGGGCTCATCATGTTACATCTACAATTAAATAGACATCATCCACGGCAGTTTATGTTCCATTTACCCTTGTGACATACATTTGAGAGAACTAATTCTGTTCTAATACAAATAGTAAAATCATATTTAATTTCTAACAAATTTAGTTTCTCCTATCTATTGCAGTGTGCATTATGCTTGCCCATAAATGAACCACAAGTTTTTCTCCATGGAAGTTTTAATGTTTTTAACTAACATTATATTAAATATTTGGAAAAGAAAAAGTTAATTTTTCATAGGACCATTTAAATACTGTTTAATATGTTAGTGGCTGATATATTTTTTTAACTTCAACTTAACTTATCAGGTGTGTTTAAAATATAATATATTTCTAAACATCCCTTAGTGTTGAATCCTTGTAAAAAATCCATTTCAGTGTCTGGGAACTACTTTTCCCTCATTACGCAATCTCCAACATACCCAACAACTAACATCATTTTTTACAATGGGTTAATCAGAATTTCTTAAGTATTTTCTGCTAAAACTCAGTGGATGTGACATGCCTAAACATTCTCGTGCCAATCATCACAATATCACAGCAATTTTTATATTCCTAGTTTTTGTTTCATTCAAAACCATAATATGAATATTGATTTCACAATTCCAGCCATATAATTTTAATACTTAAATGTGCCACAATGCTCTCAGAATACTTATTAAAACACGAAACACACCTTCCTATCCTATTTGATTTGTCGGAAATCCTAAATCGGATACATTCTCTACAGACTTTCCAATCTGTGCTTCCTAAGTCAGATCATTTTCTAGTATGACTCAGTGCAGACGTGTTTCACATGGCTCCAACTTTGTATAAACTACAGAATATAGGAATAGGAGTAGCAATATCAAGTATTGTTGTGGATACACGAAAACTGAGGAAAAAGGGAAGCTGATGGGCTGAAGAAATTTTTTTTTCATCTCATCTAATGTTAAATTTTCACATACCTTTTTTTAAATTTTAAGTCTTTCATAGGATTTATTACTCAAATCTCTATTCACGTAATCTGGTGCCGAAGTGGTCCCATAAGCACCTACATTCTTAGTAACACTCTAAAAATAATATAAAATACTCGTGGTCTGACACTGAATCGCTTTCCTCGTCCGACATTTCAAAGCGCGCAAGTATGTACACATCTGGACTAGGACGCTGAACATGTGTGACTGATGTTTAATCGGATGACTGTTCTATACACCTTCCGATTTAGGATCCTATTTTAGGAAAAGGATGGTCAGATCATCCGATCTTCCGATTTTGTAATAATAAAGTTAGGACCTGTTGCACAATACATTGTCTGATTTGGATCACATAAATGAAAAAGTACCCACAATTTGCAATATATTACCTACATGCAAAAAAAATGTTTTTGTCCATTCAAATAGATAGATTATTAGCCCATATCATTCTAAATAATCTAGATGGTTACATATTGTGTGTTTGCAATTTTCCTTAACAAATGTTTTTTTTAGTTGATAGAATCTTTTTTTTTTTAGTTGATAGAATCTTTTTGCTTCTAGATCAGTGATTCCCAAAGTGGTCTATATCGACCCCTAGGGGTCTATGACAACCTACAAGGGGTCTACGTCAGCGAAAAAAATTTGGGGGTCCATGAAATTAAAATGGGGGTCCACGATAGTGGATCTCAACACATACACTGATAGTACCTATTTACTTACATCATACTATCTTATAATATCAAAACATATACATTATTTATAAAAGTACCTACCTATTAAGTAAAAAATTTATTTTATGTTTATTTAATGTTACATATATTTTACATAACAGATACAAAATTTTATTTTGAGTAGTTTTAATTTAAATTCAATTAATAAATGTATAAATTAACATGTGTTTTTACTTTAAGTTTTTAACACTAAACTTCACTACAGTTAGAAATTTACAGGAAATCAATATCAGGTAAGTAGGGGGTCTACCCAACACGGAAAAACATGGCAACGGGTCTACGACACAAAAATGTTTGGGGAACTCTGTTCTAGATCAATTGTGATACCAACTAGACTTAAGACAAATAAAATAATGATATGGACCAACTTCATTAACTAAATATTAATTGTAACATGAATTTCCATTTACCTGGAATTCAGATTCTGAGCAATATAAATTGAATTTACTTATTTTCAATTATAGAACTCGATTTTAGGCTCTGTTTTTTATCATTGTTTGCCTCTGTAAGGCACTATACTGTATTTAAACAGATTTATATGTACTTATTTTGACTAAAATATATATTAGTCTTTTGAATAAGTAGTAATTACTTAAATATGATTATGGTGTTTTGTTTTAACAAACCAAATTAGATAAATCTGTAACTTTATTAAAATAAATTATTCTTTCTGAAATATTTTAGCTTTGATTATAAAGTACAAATACATTAATAAGTAAAAAGCAGAATAGTAGACAAATACTTACCAATAGGTAAATCACAAAGTAAGCAGCATGCGGAGATTGCTCCAAAAGAGGCGCCAGATATTTTTCCTAATAATAAATGGGGTGCATATTTCTTAAAACACACAGCCACTCCAACATGGTAAATACCCAGAAAACCACAACCAGCAAACGATAGGTTCATTATTCACTTCAATTGACCACCAACAAGA
This sequence comes from Malacosoma neustria, assembly GCA_963693495.1. Taxonomy (NCBI): domain Eukaryota; kingdom Metazoa; phylum Arthropoda; class Insecta; order Lepidoptera; family Lasiocampidae; genus Malacosoma; species Malacosoma neustria. The sequence continues at coordinate 2,614,383 of OY856372.1, forward strand.
AAAAAACCACGACAATAATTATTAAAACACAAATTTCTTAAGCCCAACAAGTAGTCACTCATCCACTCGACAACACTTCACTGATATCTTCGGTAAATTTAATACTGTCTGATTAGATAACGAAAATCACACATGAATTATCGTTTCTTCGCCATTTCAATAATTCGTCATAAAATAAACCTTTCGTTTGACTGGAATAACAGTCAGAAACTGCGAAATTGTCTCCCTCCACAGTCCACACGAAATACACAAACAGACAAACACGTAAATAAGCTGTCGTCATTGAAATCACTGATTACGATTAGTCAATTACGAAACGAAAACGAATATTTAAACCACCAATGTCAAAGTCAGTGTTGGGACAATTAGATTGTCTTAAAAACGATATTCAAATATGTATCGATTAAAATTATTTATTAATATTCCTTGTTTGCACAATGCCAAATTAATGTAGTTAATTGGAATGTGAATTAGTTTTCAAATGTACCAGCAGAGTGCGCTAAGTTCAGTGTTGAAAAAAAAATAGATAGATTATAGATTCGAATTCTAAAATGAAATTGTATCGACATTTTAAATGCAGAATAAAAAAGTCAATGTTTGTACCTTCATCCATACTTATATTTATTTTTTTAACACAGTTTGAATTAACTTTGATTATTTCCAAAAAAAACTACGACGAAACGAAAGCTTTACATTTTTTTTCAACTTTAAACAATATTACTAATACTATAAAATTTCGAACAATGCCAATTTAAAGAAAAAACACTTGTTAATTTTCTGTCACTGAGTTGGTATTCGCTTGCACGCATCACTTTTGAGAGTGCTCGATTGTGCGAAGCGTTGTTGTAGTTGAAACATCACCGTTGAGCATTATGTCAGTATGAAAACAAGGAGTGAATCGGCATCCTACAAATTTATTTATTTTAAATATTGCTTCTTAAATAGCCATTCTTTTCGAGACTCTGCCTCCATAGTATTTGATCGATTAGTTACAACCATTAAGAAGAGAAAGGCCACTTAATTTTATTCTTAGACACTATGCAGAATTCCTTTTCAGAGTTGAAGAGTAAGATAAATAAATTTTCCCTAAAAATCATTAATAATCCGACCAAAACGTTTGTCCTTATGATAGGCCTAAAGTCCCAAGGTAATTCACTGACTGATTTATGGACAAGGATCTACTTGAAGATAACAAATTACTTGAAGATAAAAAGTTGAAGACAACAAATGAAGAGTAAGAGAAAATCTCAGACTTTATCGCATCAATACAGTAACAACTTCAAAATCTTGATCCGGGAGTTAACTCGAAAAGATTCACGTAAAAAGAGGCCAGTTTTTGCTCCCATAAGATTTGAGAATGTTAGTGACGAAGAAAAAAAGCCATTTTAAATAGATGACGCGAACGTCCGTTCATATTGGAATAAGGATAAGAATGCGAACGACAAATTTGAGTACGACGTATAAATTTGGCCTAATTGGTAAGCGCGATTGGAACGGACCTCTATAGATGTGGGATCATATCCCATGCGTGGTACTCAATTTTTCCGTTCGTAAATGAATTTTTTTTAATTAATTTATGCAATAATAACAAAAACTATCGTACAAACTATCGATCGTATATCACTATCGATAGTATCCAACCATTAATTGTAATTGTTTAATTTTTTGTATCGAAAATGGCGTAAGCACTAAGCAGAATTTATTACTAAAACATCGATGTTGAAATCGATTTAAAAGTATCGATGTATGATAAACATCGATGTCTAAAACATCATTGTTTTTGGTAGGAAATAAAACTGTCTATTTTATTTATTAAACGTGTTTTTCAATTAAAACTACGTTTTACGGATTATAAGCGGGCGTTTAATTATTGGACTTGACTCCGACATCTCGGTTGGTTTTCAGCAGCCATATTCACGGAATGACTCAGATTACAATGTCATTAAGAACATTACAGTTATTTACATCTACCCTCAACTAATTTAATTGCTATTTTAATTTATTTTGTTTATGGTTACAATTAACTCTAAGGGGACCTAGTCGATTCTAAAGTCATCCTCATACCATATATTTCTATGATGTGGAGAAAAAGACTGGCAGAGAATCTCCACTATACGGTCCCTAAGATAATACTTTATATAATGTCAAGAAAGGGATCAAAATATTAAGGGAAAGGAAAAACTATCAAAATGAAAAGGAAAAAACTAAGGTGTGTTCCGGCTCACGCAGAAGGCACTCACGATGTCTCTCGGTCTGGTACCTATTGTTCGCTAGGCTTGAGACTTAATAGTTTTGATTATGGGGCCCCAAACTTGAGGTACTTGCCATCCATCTTCATATTTTCTCTATTGAAATTTGGGTATTTTCTGATTTCAATAGCCTCGCGTAATCTTTTTGGTGTGATAGGAGGATTCACTAGCTAGATGTACATCCAACGTTAGATGGCCCTAAAAGATATATGGACGTTTCGATAATTCGATGTTTTGTTCTCATAACATCGTTGTGTCGATGTTATTGAAACCAAAACATCGATGTTTTCCAGCTAAACATCGATGAATATCAATCATCCCTAGCTGTAATGTGTTCAATTGTGTTCATAAACTTCATAATGATACAGTACCACAGAACACTATTACTGTATTACAGTACAGTACAGATACATACAGACAGATAAAGTTTAATAAACAGATACATTCTGTGGATACATTGTAATAATTTGCAATTATTGTTCCGTTTTCCTATTCCTATAGTATTTAATGACGCGACACGCAAGAAATTGTACGGCGGGGGCGGTATATACCTACCACGAGAAGAAAAAGGACGCGGCTGCATCAGGATATGGTACTCAAAGTGAAAGAGTTGGAAAAGATTCCGTAAAGAATTTCGATTGCTGCAGTTTGACTTTGCAACCATGTAGAAACCCAGTAGTAACTAAAGATGGTTATTTATTTGATAAGGAAGCTATTTTAGAGTATGTCATCACGAAAAAGAATGAATACAATAAGCAGTTGAAGAAGTATGAGAAGCAATTAAAGAAAGAGGAGGCGGAGAAAGCTGAACTTGCCGCTGCTGAACAAGAAGCTAATCTTATCAAGTTCATGAATAGAGAGAAGAATATATCTAATGGGAACACTAAAACAGCTGAAAGTAAAGCATCTTCTTCCAATTCAGTTTCAAATCTAGCTAATGGAAAAGATAAGGAGTTGCCAAGTTTCTGGATACCTTCTCAGCTTCCGGATGCCAAAATAGCTAAAATACAAAAACCTGATTCTACCGTTTACTGTCCAATTAGTGGGAAGCCTTTAAAAGTTAAAGATTTGATTGAAGTGAAATGGACATTGGTGAATGACCCAGATGACAAGAAGTCTCTTATTGCCAAAGAAAACAGATACATGTGTCCCGTTACTCATGACATATTGAGTAATGCTGTGCCATGTGCAGTCATCAGGTGATCTAATTTTAGACTATAGATAACATATTAATAAGAGAACGTTTTTTTACCTAGTTTGTGATAGAAATAGGGATATAAGAGGAAAACTTACATCAAACTAATAGTTAATAGGCATATTGTTTAACTGGCACTGAATTACTTTTTTAGGATTTAAAGTCACCAGTACGTAAGTACTAACATCGCCGCAGCTACAGATTTTTAGCCACACAGATAACATTCCAGCATTGTATCCCGGTTGAAACCCAAACTTTCATTTCGGTGCCCGGGGTCCGCTTTCCGACTTTCTTCTCCACTTCAACATCTTTCACAATGATCTGCATCCATAGTAGTGTCTTAGCCACCTGCATCTGTGTGGCTAAAAATCTGTAGCTGCGGTGGTGTTAATACATAAGTACACAGTCAAGAATACTGACCCCTGTGGCTAGGATTGACAAAACCCTAGGTAAAGCCTCAAGCCTGATTGAAAGGCAACCACCCGTGTTCGCTAAACATGCCACAATTATAATGTTCTGTTTAAATGACCCAGGTTCCAGTTTCCTTCCATGTTTAATATAAAAGGCTGTGTATAGATGTTTATAGAATAAGGTTGCAAAACCCTGGCATGGATGTTAGTGTGCAGAACCCCTGGTGTTGCAAACAGCCAGACAACAGTAACTGCTTACTATGAAGTAGGCCAGCCTGTCTTGTGTTCCGCAGTAATAAAAGAAAAATCAATAGATATCTCTACTAATAAAACATGATGAATAAATACATACATATAATCACGCCTCTTTCCCGTAGGGGTAGGCAGAGACCACTTCTTTCCACTTGCTACGATCCTTACATACTTGTTTTGCTTCGTCCACTTTCATTATTCCCTTCATACATGCCCTTCGGTTTATGGTACTCTTGATGTGGCCTTTTTTCAAGATGTCCCTGATCTGGTCTCGAAACGTCCACCTAGATCTACCCCTACCAACACTTCCATTCACACTCGCCTTATACACTTTTTTCTCGTCAATCTTTTTTCATTCATTCTCTGGACATGAATAAATAAAGTAATAAAAATAAACAAAAAATATGTAGTAAGTTGAGTGTAATATTAAATAGCATGCTGCTTAAACAAACACTTGTTTAAATTTGAGCTAATTGAATTCTATATTTCCCCACCATGGGACCTCGAGGCCCGGGTCCTGGCGCTGTTGTACCAGTGGCGCCGGGACGCGGCCGAGCGTGGCTCTCGCCCCGCGCCTCGCGAAGTTGAGGCAAAGCGGGCGGAGCTGCGCGACGTGGTGCTCATGGTGGAGTGGAAGGAGCGCCTCGCGCACCCCAGCGCGGGCCTCGCCACCATCGAAGCGGTGAGGCCCGTCCTGGCTGAATGGTTGGAAAGGCGCCACGGCGCCCTGACCTTCCGCCTGACACAGGTCCTCTCGGGGCATGGTTGCTTCGGGAGGTACCTGTGTCGCATAGGGCGGGAGATGACGTCAGGGTGCCACCACTGTGGCGCGGGCGACGAGGAGGACACGGTGAACCACACTGTCGCCGTGTGCCCTGCGTGGCGCGAGGAGCGCCGCGCCCTCGTCGCCCAAATCGGCGTGGACCTGTCGCTCCCGGCCCTGGTTCTGTCCATGGTCGGGGGCGATCCTGGATGGACGGCCGTCGCCTCCTTCTGCGAGGCAGTCATGTCCGCAAAGGAGGCGGCGGAGCGGGAGCGGGAGTCAACCACCACACTCCCCTCCCGCCAACGCAGGCCACGCCGGCGGCGCCGGAGGGCCAGTAACGACCTCCGGCCGCCGTAAAAAGCGGCCGCGGGCGGCCCCTCGGGGGAGGACCCGCCGCCCGCACTATTACCGCGAGGGTGAGGGCTGCGTGCTGTTCCGCGGCCCCCCTCAACTCCTAGAGTTGTTAGGAGAGCGCCGGGGGGACGAAACCCTGACCCCCTGGCGCCAACACTTTAGAAGGGGCCCGCCTCAAGACAAAGGGCGGGCCGGCGCCGGCCCGGGCCACGAGATCGGCAGGCCATATATCCGTGGGCCCGGGCGTAGGCGATAGAACAGCGGGGTTTTTTAGTGGGTAGTCGGAAAAATCCCGGAGTCCCACATATCCCTCGGTCCCCCCGGGCCGGGGGAACCCGTCAAGAGAGGTTTTTCCCCGAGACCAAAAAAAAAAAAAAAAAAAAAAAAAAATTGAATTCTATATTAGTTGAGAATATAATTCAATCCTTTTTAAAAGATGCTCCATGCTGGTGATGCTGTATTGTTACTATACATCTGTTTTAATTTTCAGAACAACTGGCCATGTTGTTACAATGGAGTGCGTGGAAAAGATAATTAAGAAAGATTGGTTGCACCCTCTCACAGGCGACAAGTTGAAGGAAAAAGACATAATTCCTATGCAAAGGGGAGGAACTGGTTATGCACTCACTAATCAGAATCTGGAGGGGAAGAATGAACGGCCTGTTTTACAGGCTTAATGATAGTAGGCTTATATATATAAGCCTACTATCATTAAGCCTTTACATATGTAAATAAATTTATATTATTATCAAAATAACATTGCCCAAATTGGCAAAATTAAAAACAATGGATTAACCAATCATCTGGACAGTGAATGTAATAATAATAATAAATCTTTATTGTTACACATTATTATAATAACTCAATGAACCCTAGTCTCCAAACTAGACATTAGTCTGTGTCTTGGAAACTAGTGCCCTCTCAAGTCATACAAACACAAAAGAAAAGAAAAAAACACCAAGATACAAAATCTTATATATATAAGGTTTGTGTGTGTGTTAATGGTTTACTGCTAAAACATTTAAACTGGGCATAGATGAAGAAAATAATACAATATAATGTTAGGCCTTTGATATGATTGATGGTGATGATATATGAAGATGATAATTGGGTAACTAAGCAACACATGTAAATTTCATTTCACATTTTTATTTATTTTAGTATACATAATGTTAGATAGATAACACTATTTTACATTGTATAAAAGTAGTTTACATTGAAATCCCATAGTTAACAATGTTGCACAATAGGCAGCCTTATCCCTAAGGGGCTGTCCATTAATCACGTGAGGCTCGCAAGGGGGGGGGGGGTCCATAAAAATCACGAAATATCACAAGGGGAGGGGTGTAATAATATATCACATGTATTTATTTTTTCGGCAAACATGTACAAAATCGAATATAGCACTGTGCCAACTACTGACTTGCAAGATGCTTATCCAGTTATTGGTGTTGAAGAAAGTCTTGCTAATCGTGGTCCAAGGATACTGTACATTAAATTATGTTCATTGTTCATGTATTAGTATAAAAAAGTTTTTCGCATTTCTTTCATTATTTTTATGTCAGTCAAAAATAACCTGCAACCTTTCTGTCTACCTCTAAACGTTATTATTGTAGTCTTTCATTTTCTATAATAAAATTAGATGATACTTATAATTAAGATCCTTTGTAGGTACTAAAAATACACGTGATATGGGGGGGGGGGGGGGGTGGTAGTCTTAAACCTCACCATTTATCACCAATTACGTGTTAAAAATTCCAAAAAAACATCACGTGATTAATGGACGGCCCCTAAAAGGGATAGCAGACAACCCAGTACAGGAAACAAATAATTTATAAAAGTTACTGGTGGGATAAAATAGTAATTTAAATTGATTGATAGTATAGAAACAAACTAGCACTGTGTATTTACAATGAAAAAAAAAACATCTTTATGAATTGTACAATTATATTACAATGTAACTTGCCATCAGAAACATCCATGATATATACATATATATAAAATATGTAAAATTAATAATATAAATTTGTATTAACTAAAAATAAATTTATACGTCAACAAATGCCTTATTCATTATATAATGCTATGAAAACAAATCCATTTGAAAATCAACTGCAGTATTTCTAATTTCAGTACTTGGATATGATAAACAATCATTCAATGAATCTAGGAAATTCAACATTTCATTTTGATTCTGTAAAATACATTCATTTTTGGTTCCATTTATTTGATTGTCATTTATTTCTTTATCGAAATCATTTTCTTTGATCTCTTCAAATGCACTATTGTTAATTTCACCTGTCTCCTTAAATTGATCATGTCTGCTAATATTATCAAACACACACTCTTTGTCAAAAGAACTTTCACCAACAATATCACTATCAACAAATGCACTAACTTCAGTAACTTCTTTATCAAATGCATTCACTTCATTAATTTCTTTATTAAAACCATTAACTTTATCAATCTCTTTATCAAAAGCACAATCTTTACTCTTTTCAAATTCTTTGCTAAAACTAGGTTCAAATAAATTATTTAATTTCCAGTCTTTAACATTAATTTGACTGTTTTCAGCCTCTTTACATGTTAGTTCAATATCTTTGAATATATCATTTATAGAATTTTCTGAATTATTTGGTATAACACAATCTTTTTGGTTATCATTACTTACTGGTAACAAACTGAGTTTTTGTAGTTCTTGTAATTTATCAGAGCTTATTTGAAATTTCCTAAAAACCGTTGAAGACGGTTTGATTGGAGAGGAGCGTATATCAAAATGTGCACTATGAAATTGAATATGATTTTTAGCCTTTACGTTTTGGTCTTCGTCAGGCACCTTTGTGTTACAGTCTTCGTTGGCTTCAGTATACATATTTTGTAAACTATCATTATTTAGTACAAAATCTTCCATTCCCAACTCTATTAATGTATCATCACTCTCAGACATTCTCATTTTCTTTGCATTTAATTCATCAGATTTCTGTTGCTTCAATTTCCATATCCTCTTGTGTACTGTTGGCCATTTTTCTACTGAATTTATGCGAGCACAGTCATCTGTTTCTAATGGAATTGATTCTGGGACACTCGTAAACATGATTTCAGTTTGAGTGTTGCTTACTGGAGGATTATGTACACAAAATCCATCTTTGTCCTTCACGCATGTTAGAGCGTCAACATTGATACTATACTTGCCGGGATTCATTCCAAAAAGCCTACAAACAAAAACAAATATTATATTTCTGTGTAGTTTTGCATTGTTGTGATATTTTATTGCAAATACCAACAAGAAATTGTGGACAGGAAATAGATGCAATAAATGCAGGAAAGATGTGTGGGCTAAGGGAAGTGTTTCAGGTGAAGCTCTAGCTACGTCGGTAGAGTAATGATGATATGTATGACATGTTTTACATGTGAAATAACTGAAACACTACATTTGTATAATATATATTTTCTAAATATTGTACTGGCAAAATCTATTTATATTACCTGCCGATATCATCATTAATAGTACAAGATTTTCCTTTATTTTCATCGAGCTTTAGCAAACAAGGCAGCAAAGATTTCAGTTTTACGATTAATTGTTCCAACTGTTGTATGAACATGTTTGTTCTATCTTCCTCAGAGCTGCCTTTTATGATGGCTAGAAGGCAGTGGAATAGGTTTGAATGAATTTTTGCTGGTATGTGCGTTGGGTGGAATTCATAATGCTTTTGAAGACGATAAAGACTGCTGAATTCCTGCAAGTTAAAGAAACAATCTTTAATTACAATTGCTTTCAAAAATCAATAATATTAAAGTTTTCACAATACATAGATTACCAATATAGTTATTATATTTGAGGACAATAATAGCTTATATAGCTGATTAGTTTTATATTAGAAAACATTAAATGTTTTTCGTTTCGAGAAATTAAATATTCATTAAAAAGGATCTTTTAAAACTCGATGACCTCTCCTGTAAGACAAAATCAATTTTTCTTTTAGAGATCTGGAGGAGAGATTGATATAAAAGCATAAGACGAAGGGATCATCTGTTTCTAAACACAAGAAGTTTAGAAGGGTAGTGACAAAAAAGTGCTAGTATCAAACTAAAAATCTTTAGATGCATCCAGAACTAGCGCTTAGTTGTATTCCCAAATTGGGAGTGTTGTGACTATTAAGGTAGGATTCCACCAGTGTGCTGAACTGTGCGGCACTGTTATGCACAGTGTACGACACAAATGTTCGCTCTGGTCGACTCACTGAAGCAAACAATAACAAATTGTGTGCGAACATTTCTTGAATGTTCGCGCACATCTGTGTACTTTTGTGCGCGCACACATACAAGCAGTGGACTCGCGTCGACGCGTACACACTTGTTGTTCACGAACTCAGTCTTGCTTCCGCTATCGGAGCAAAAACATTTATTTGTACGCGCACACCGTTTCACAAAGTTAAATATAGATTGGACGAAAGATAAAATTATAAAATTTATTCAAGCTATTGAAACTTATCCTCTACTATGGGATTCCAGTCACAGTGATTATAAAAATAGAAATAAAAAACACGATTTTTTATTTATTATTTTTTTTTCTTCGTTTCTTTTTAAGCAGACTACATAATAAAACACAGGCTGCAGCACAAAGCACTACGTTTTCCTGCCCGTCCATATTAACAACTGGTGGCAAAAATTTCTGTTCAGTGAACATGTTCGCGCGCAAGTGTGCTAAACTGTGCGCTTACAAAAGTTACACACAGCCTTGCCGGTGGAGACAGAGGTTAAACGCGATACCAGCTCAGTACGTACTAAGCTGGAGTTTTGCACAAAATGTGTGTGAACAAATGTGCTGCACACTATTTTGGTGGAATCCTACCTTTACTTTGATCCTCTACTGAATTGTGAGCTATGTAAGAGTAAACAGTTAGCGTCGCCTATAGATGTTTGTGATGCCAGGGTCACTGCGAACCCACTGCTGTCAGCATACGGGTATTGGAATCAACATCACTAATGCAGAATACTACACAAGGTTATTATGGTGGCATATTTATAGGTCACCCAGACGGGGTCGGGACCCAATCACCTTGCTGTTATTCTGTTCTGTTGCTTTATTCTATTTGTCTATCCTATTCTGTTGCTGTAAGACAGCACATTGATGAAATACTTACAGCTGAACATTGAAAGCATTTGATGATGGTGTTCCTCTTCTTTGGTTTGTGCGAAGACTCTTCTGGTATGATTAGTTTTGGTAGTTTTACTTTCCGTCCACTCCTTGTTACTTTTGGCTAAAATATTTTCATAATTTTTTTTAATAATCTTGGGCTAACTTACTTTATTGAGAAAGAAAAAACATAATCTATCTTAACTATTGAAAGAAGAGCAATTGTTACAATAATTAAAATTTATTTAACAGGAACAAGTCAAGTAGAACAATGAAACGTGTAAAGCTCAAGACATAATTGAGTATTTATTCCTGGTCGAAGCTCAAGTTTTTATCTGTGCAGGGACAGAGAAAGAATACTAACCTCTGCGGCCGGGGTCGGCCTGTCGTAAAAGGCGACAAAATAGCTACGTGGTAGGGCTCCAAACTCGTCTGGATGGCGACCACCTTTGATCTTAAGTATGCCGCCATAATAACCTTGTGTTGTGTTCCGGCATTAGTGACCCAAGTTCCTATACCCTTATGCGACAGCAGTGTGATCGCGATACCATTGGCGTTGCTAACAACCATAGGCGTCGGTAACTGCTAAATTCTAAGCGGTCCGTCAGCCTGTCTGCTGTCCTACAGCAATAAAAAAAAGTTAAACATAGGAGATCGATCCATTGTAGATATAGACAAGACTGAAGAGAGAGAATAGAGAAGACTACCTATGCTTGAGCCAACTGTAGATAAAATAGGTTGTATAGTAGAATTACATTGGCCCCAAAGCAAATTTCTTGGCTGCTCTCAGCTATTAGATGCAGTACTCGGTCCTCACCATTTAGACTACCCTAAATAAAAAGTTGGATGGCCTTACTTTTTTTAAGCCTTAACCTGATGGCTAACTTTGCCTATTTTTGCTATCTCACTGATTTAGATGATGAAAAGTCAATTCTAGGTATTGATGTAGGTTTGAATTTACTGGATGGAATAAAATAATACTTACCTCTGCAGGTATTTCAGGCCTTTCTTCATCTTCATCCTCCTCTGATATTGCTGGCTTCTTGATCAAACTTTCCTTCTTCACATCTTCTTTTTTAATATCCTTTACATATAGCCTTTTCTTTCCAACTACTGTTAGATCTTTTGGAGAGACGACCCTGTATATTATTAATAATTATTGGATTATGTCAAATATAGTTATTGGGATCTTTGGAGTGCAGTGTCCACTAGATCAACATGCAAGGAATACAGTTGAAAGTCTTCTGTATGTCCAATAATACAGAGGCATACTAAATATTCTGGATTACACCATGTCCTTAGAGTAAGAACGAGGTATACCTAGTCAGGTCATAAGTATTGTCACATAGTAAAAACTTTTCTTTTAGAATGCTGGCCACAAAAAAGTTTATTGAATTCGAATTTCGAATTGTTCAAGAAAATAAAAATGTATACTTTTAGAATTTTACTCATTTTTAAATATATGGAGTGGACGCTTAAAGAAGACCGTGTTGCAGTTATTGCATTGCATCGTTGCAGTTACGCGCCAATTCCAATTTTTAACATACTGAAAAATTTGAATATAACCAAAAGATTCGTTTATCGTACCATCAAACGATACAATGAAGACTCTAGTGTAGATGACAGGTCAAGAAGTGGTCGCCCTCGGTCTGTTAGGACTCCAGCAGTGATAAAAGCTGTGAAGGCACGAATTCAAAGAAATCCCAAACGTAAGCAGAAACTGTTGGCCCTTCAGATGGGGTTAAGCAGAACCACTGTGAAAAGGATGATAAATGAAGACTTAGGGCTTCGGGCATATCGAAGAAAAACAGGACATCGTTTGAATGCTCGTCTAATGGACCTGAGACTGAAGAGATGCCGCGCTTTGTTGAAGCGGTACGCGAGAAAAAAATATCGGGAAATTCTTTTTTCGGATGAAAAAATGTTTACCGTAGAAGAGAGCTACAACAAACAAAATGATAAGGTGTACGCATACAGTAGTGAAGAAGCGAGCAACCGTATTCCGCGTGTCCAACGAGGTCATTTTCCATCCTCGCTCATGGTATGGTTGGGAGTTTCTTATTGGGGCTTAACAAAGGTACATTTTTGTGAGAAAGGTGTAAAAACGAATGCTGTTGTGTATCAAAATACAGTCCTGACGAACCTTGTGGAACCTGTTTCTCATACCATGTTCAATAACAGGCACTGGGTATTCCAACAAGATTCGGCGCCAGCTCATAGAGCGAAGAGCACACAAGACTGGCTGGCGGCGCGTGAAATCGAATTCATCCGGCACGAAGACTGGCCCTCCTCCAGTCCAGATTTGAATCCGTTAGATTACAAGATATGGCAACACTTGGAGGAAAAGGCGTGCTCAAAGCCTCATCCCAATTTGGAGTCACTCAAGACATCCTTGATTAAGGCAGCCGCCGATATTGACATGGACCTCGTTCGTGCTGCGATAGAGGACTGGCCGCGCAGATTGAAGGCTTGTATTCAAAATCACGGAGGTCATTTTGAATAAACTTTAATGTCATAAGAATCTATGTTTTGTTAAGTTCATTTTGGTATATGAATGGTTACATAATGAATAAACTTGTTACAATTATTTTACATTAAACATGTGACAGAATTTATGACCTGACTAGGTATATATATGGCCTCATGAGTGTGAATTCCTCATTTACATTCCAAGACAGTACACTCCTGTCCAACCTCTCAAGTTTCATAGTGTTCTTTATCCCTGTAGGGGTGGAGAAAGAATACTGACCTCTGCGGCTGGGGTCGAAAAAGGCGACAAAACAACCCTGGCTATGTGGTAGGGCCCCAAGCCCCTCTGGATGGCGACCACCTTTGTTCTTAAGTATGTCGCCATAATAACCTTGTGTTGTGTTACGGCATTAGTGACCCAAGTTCCTGTACCCTTATGGGACAGCAGCGTGTTCGCGATGCCACTGGCGTTGCAAACACCCATAGGCGACCGTAATTGCTAAATTCTAAGCGGGCCGTCAGCCTGTCTGCTGGCCTACAGCAATAAAAAAACAGTGTGGATCTTTATACCATCAAACAACAAGTCCCCTTGGCACACTTATGGCAAACCTTAGATATACCAATAAATTTCCATTTAAGGATAGCAAAATTTTGTCTCAGTAATCCTTAATCTCAGGAAAGTGTTTATATCAAGTAGCCACTGTTTGATTAAATGCCAGCAGTACTGGCCGTGTTACAGGCTGAAGCTGTAATGCATGGATGACTCGGGTTCAGTCTTATTGGTTGTCAATATATTTTGGCAAGTAAGAATCTATGTACCAATAAGGCCATAATATCTTTAGATATAATCAAATTATAAGATTACAGTAATTAATTAATCTTACTTATAAATGAATTTTGTGTTTGTAACAGGATCATAGGTAGGCTCTGGAGCAATTTTCTCAGGATCACTAAAAATCTTTAATGCTTGATTCACCATTTTTATTTGGTCTTTGCTAAGTTCATTAAGACTGGAAATAAAGAAACCATTACTAAATAATTGGAATAATGGCTCGGTGGCACTCTCTGTAAAACAGTATGTGGCTTTTTTAGGAGTGGTAGAAGATGATAAATGAGATACTTTCTTAGCTCACAGACAACATAAAAGTTTGTTGAATTGTCAATACATGAAGATATTGTAAAGAAGTGCAAAATTGGGCCATATTAGTGTTTTAAACATCTGATTTACAAAGGAAAATCTTAAGTTGTTTATTTACTAAAACAAATGTAAGATGTATATAGGTACTGCAAAACAGCTCAAGAAAATGTTCATATGATTAAATAATGTTTTTTTTTTCTATTTCTTAAAAATATTGACTTTAACTGATATTCTAAATGAACTATTGAGAAATTTGTTTATTTTTAATTGATTCACTAGACTTATGGGAAAAGTAGATGTATTAAATGATGATGAAAGTGCAATATTTACCTGTGATATGTCTCTCCCAATTTGATTAATTGCACTGATGTATGTTTGGTGGCATTTGTCGGAGGGGTAACTACACTGAAAAGTTGATAACATTGTATGGGTAACTTCTTTAAACTAATTCAATTAAAACAGATAGCTAGCTGACTTATATTTTTTTATAGCTATATATACTACAAAGTAGAATCATCTTTGTCTGTATTAACAGAAGATTTCTTTTTAGCACGCTTAGCACAAGCAGTTACTGTCGCTTTAGAGTTTAGATGTTTGCAACACCAGATGCAACATTAAAACACTGGAACCGGGTCACTTATAAAACACAACACAAGGTTATTACGGCGGTATCCTACAAGACCAGAGAGTGGTTGCCATCCAGACAGGTTTGGAGCCCTACTACTTAGCTAATTGATGTTTGGTCACCTTTTACAACAAGTCTGCCTCAGCCACAGGGGTCATTTTTTTACTATACAGAGAAAAAGAAATGATAGCTCTATATGAATATAAATGGTTTGTATGCTATCAGGGGTAGTAATAAACTAAAAAAAAATCAAGATCAGTAGCAACAAAGATGCATATGTGTAGCTCGTAAACATAAATTGAACACAAATATGGCATATAACAATTATTAATTGGAGACTCCTAGCTTATACTCTTTCTACACTGAAACTGGAAATATAATAAGGAACTGAGAGTTCATATTAGAAAATACAGTGGAATCTGTTTATAATGACAATATATAATATATAAAAATTTTTACATAATAAGTACATTATGTACATATTTTGTTTTAAATTTTACATAAGAAATCAATAATGTCTGTGTTTGTTTTTTCCTTATTGTATAGTAATAACAGTCTCTAATACTATTGTGTAAAGAATACATTGCCATTATCAAATTATCATTTTCAATATCGCTATGAGCAAATCGTGATAATAATTCTGCAGCCTTTAATGCCTCTTCTGCAGTAGCTAATGTTCTTTCCTCGACTTCCTCTTTTCCATCACCATTGTGCTGCTCATTAGTTTAGTTATGAACCATATTCGTCACTATACCAGACATGTTTTATTAAAAATGGGTCATAATAAGCGACATGTCACTATAAGCGATGTCATTATATCCAACTTTGTTATAAAGAATTTTATATGAAAGCTGTGTAACTACTTTATATTAAGCAGTCGGATAATATATTACCACCTATAGGTGGTCATAATAAACGGATTCTACTGTAATTTAAGTGATTCAGTTAGAACTTACTTCTCTTTAGGCTTGGGTTTCGGAACAATTTTCTCCCTCACCGTCCTCACAGGGAGGGTAACCTCTTTTCCTTTACAGGTATCTCTTATTTTGATCACGTCTTGCAATTTTACAATCTTCCTGGCCATATCTAGTTTGGGAACACTGACAGGCGCCGGTGCCTTACCACCTACTACAGTTTGATTGGGTTTTAAAACTAAATTGTTAGGTGAAAATGTTTTATTGGTATTATTTGTTTTGGGCAATAGAAAACTAGCTAGTTTCAAATTATTTCCGGTGGTGACATTATCTAGCACCTTTATTATACGAGGTTTTTGACTTTCGTTACTTGAGATTGTAGATTCGGCGATATTAGCACTATTTTCGTAAAATGATTTCAGGTTGTTCACAGGGTTTTGCGGTTCAACATTTGCCTGCGTAAATAGATAAGGACTGGCCTGTAACAAAATTAATAAGTTATAATTTGTTTAAAACAACTATTTAATAATTTTATCAACAACACTGATAATAAAATACCTGTGTGGCGCCAGGACTTTGTATTAGGTAAATGGGTGTGTATTGGCAAGAGTTTACAAAAATACTCTCTGGCGATGTGTTCATTTTGTCCAAAAAATTAATGGTTCTTAATAATTATTCATTACAATTTATAAAATCAAAATATTAAACGGAACTAAAAATAAACAATAAAAAGATAAAGCCTTCAGCCACTCCTTCGACATTGACATGACAATTTGACACCCACACTTTGACATAAATAATACATTGATTAGAATACATGAAAAAGAAATAAAATATTGCCAATACTCAAAATTCTAGTCTATGGTATCGTATTCATCGACTAAAATTCGAACTTTGTTCACAGCACTACTCTATGGTTCACAGACAATTAATACTCCTACGATTTTTTCTTTATAGCGCATAGTCATAGAGAAGTTAAGTTAACCTCTTTCTTTATCCGTCAAGCTTTGTAACACAAGGTGACTATCGCGTTTATATTGGTAAAAAATATTATAAAATAGCTATATTATTGAATAATAGAGCAAAAAAAGTTTAATTTTATGTGAGAATTGAATAAATTGGAATTCTGATTGGTTAATAGTGTATTTCTTGTTCTATCTGAATCCACGTGTTTTAGTGAGAACTAAGTTAGTGATGCTTTGATTTCAGGCTAAAAAATGACCAACTCCAAAGGTTACCGTCGTGGTACGAGGGACTTGTTCGCCCGCAAGTTCCGCACACATGGAACCATTCCGCTTTCAACGTATATGAAAGTATACAAAGTCGGTGATATCGTCGATGTTAGGGTAAGCAAATAAATTCATTAAAAATCCTCTTTAATTTAAGCTGACTTGAAAGCAATTTTGAAATTATTCATAGAGCTTTCAGTATATTTTCTATTAATTTCAGGGTAATGGTGCAGTTCAAAAGGGTATGCCACACAAAGTGTACCATGGCAAAACGGGCCGTGTATACAATGTCACAGCACATGCCCTTGGTGTCATTGTAAACAAGAGGGTGCGAGGCAGGATTCTACCCAAGCGCATCAACATCCGCATCGAGCATGTCAAACACTCCAAGTGCAGGTACTATATATAATGAACAATAAAAAAATCCCTTTACATTTAATAGAAATTGGCTGGACAAGTTGTTGACAGAAATTTCTAATTAGACATAAAGTTTCACTATTTTTTTTTATACATGAAGGCTATATTATATGCTCAATTTTCCATTTATCAAGTTTAACCTTTTTTTAAATGTTTACATTAATTTATTTATATATGTTTATATCAGACATTGAAAAATAACACCTATGAATTATAAATGTATGGTTTAAAATTCACCATCCAAGGGCTTTATTAATATAAAAAGGTTATGTCACAGACAGTTAGTTGATTGATAAAAGATGAATTAAATTTGTGATTAAGGTTTTAAGACTTATTATTTGCACTAGAACTGTGAAATTAATTGTAGAATAATAAAACTATTTTAGGATAATATTTATAAAGTTTACAGTTAAAACTAACATTTCTTCGTCCTGCCCTTATCCCAAACTATTTGGTGTTGGCACAACATGTCCTGTCCTTCCACTCTCCTCGATTAGCTGTCATCCGAAAATTTACATCTTCTTTAACCTTAACATCAATTAACTCACATGTACTCATACACTTATACCTTATTCATTTTACCAAAAATTAAAATGTAAACAAATCGTAAAAAGGGTTTTTTTGGATGTCGATTTTATAATAATCAACATGATATAAAAATTATCATAGCAACTTTTAATTATTTATTAGAAATATCTCCTATGTTCTTATTTTTTTTATATTACTATTCCTTATTTTTAGAAAAAAACAACAAAATAATTTTATTTTTACAATTATGAATGATAAATATTAATACATATAAAATTTACATATTTACAACATTAATTGTAATAACTAACTTGCATTATAAAGAACCTAAAAAGACAATGTTTCCAAATCTCTTACTGGTGTTTTATGCTGGTAATTATAAGTGTATTATTCAACCACTATTGTCTTAAACCTGCCATGTTGTTTTATTCTAGCTTTGTTTGAGAAACATTGTTTGTTTACATTTCATTTTTTGGTAAAGTGAATAGGGTATTATTGTTTACTTACACAATCTTACTCCAATGTGCAAAAGAGCTATATGAGCTATATATAGAGCTATAATGACAATACATACTCTGAATAGATATAATAATTGATTGTTATCATATCCCTGCTAACATTAGTTTTTTTTTTAATTGGAAAGTATTTATTTAGCTTTTAGAAGAGAAAGTTTTTTCATTAAAATTCTTTGTACAATTTGAATAGATAGATCTCTTGAATCTTTTTGGTACTGCTAATTTAGGAGCACCTTAAGACTTTATTGACTTGTTGTTTTTGAATGTGCCCCTTTCCAAGTACCGGTTTAGTCGCACACACATTTACTCCTAGTACCAGTCTTTGTGTTGTCCTTTTTCCTTTTGTTTCAAAGGAATGTAATTTTATTGATATTTATACTTTATTCTGTATTTATTTTATATAAAAGAGCCTTATAAACTAACATTCATAACATAAATTCAAGGTAAATAGTAAACCTTCCTTAGCTAAAAGCCATAGACTAGTGGTACATAAATGTTGGCAATCGAAAAGCCGATAATATAGGCGGTCGATAAAGTGTTAATAGAAGGACATAGGCAACATCTATGGGAAAGTTAAAATTGTTTATGAGAATGTGTGCCTCTATGTAATGCTAGCTGATACCTGCGACTTCGTCTGCATTGCTTTCATCTTGAAGTAGAAGAGACTTGCCCCACTTCTCCACATCAAGAAAACTCACATCACTGAACACACAATGCTGATAAAAATTGTTGTTTCTTAAAACTTTAATAACTATATTAAATCAAGATATCCCATTTTTTTTAGATAAGGGCTAAGTGTCTAAGAAATTGTCCAGTAGTTTTACCATGATGTGCACACATCTGCAGACCTCTATCATTTCATTTATAATTATAATTGCCATATAAATTAGTAGGATAAGGATTACAATGATTGTTCTCTCTTCCACAGGGAAGACTTCCTGAAGAGAGTAAAGGAGAATGAGAGGCTGCTGAAAGAAGCCAAGGCCCAGGGTAAGGTGGTCAAGCTGAAGAGACAACCTGAGCCACCCAAGGCCGCGCACATTGTTAACGGAGCTGAGAAACCCGTATTACTCGCACCTATCCCCTATGAGTTTGTTGCGTAATTGAAATAAACTACTTTTAAGTACTTCATTTTTTATTTATACATTTTATAGCAATTAACATAGATTTCTTTCATCATCATGTTTCCTTTAGATTTATGTAGTTTATACATTGACTCTCGTCTTGATGAGACTGCTACTGATAACTCCAAGCCAATGATGGCTTAATTGAATTAAACTGCAAAATATTGAAGTAAGACTTAAATTTTAACTAGATGGCTAGTGTAGTATTTTTAAGCCTATCTATTGGATTACTTCGTATGTTCTACAAAAATATGGATAATTTGTTATGAGTAAAATAATTCCTGTGCATAACAAAAACAATGTTTTTACTTACCCCTGTAAAGTTTATCCAAACGGAGTCACGCATTTTGATAATTATTATTAAGCCGACGATATTATGTCATATAAGTCAAGTTCAAAACTGTATAAGGTTGCAAGGACATACAGGACAGGATTCCCAAAATAATTGATGTGGGCCCCTTGGGGTCGAGGTCAGTTGCCCAGGAGTCGACGCATTAACGATAACTAATTTCTGGAATCAAACTTTAGCTAACACAAATTCTTATTTGAAACTAATATGATACTGTATAGATTGTGTTACGTGTTGTTACATATTGATAGGAAAAAATCCTAGAGATTCTTGAAGTATTTGTTGTATTTGGGTCCGAGGTATCTGTTCATTTTGGAAAAGGGGTCTCTTGCCCAAAATAGTTTGGGAATCCCTGGTATAGTTTGTATAAGAATACACCTATAAACATATATACCTACATAGGACAATGTGGTGAAAGGTGTATCGGCGGGCCTTTTTTAAAGCTATAAAGAACAGATTAATCGACGGATTGCATGTTATCCTTGTCGCCATATCTTAAGTTTCCCTTAGATGCAAAAAGGTTTAGCATTTTCCGCCACACGCTCGCAGAAAGGCACGGTACGTGTGGTCATTTAATTGGCACCCGATGACTGTACACAAAATACTCTTGAACGGTGAAGAGATTATTGGACCCAGTTCACTTCCCGTCGGGATGCTCTCACTGAAAACACCACTGTCGTAAAATTAACAGGAAAAAAAACTATGATCAATTTGTTTCACCGTGCACTAAAATTATCAGATCCATTCATTTCTATGGCACACCTCGCTCAACGTCAATCATTTTCAAAACGGCTTTGTCTGCCAGAAGCTGTACGTGAACTTTTGACACCAAGTCATTAAGAAAACTTGCAGTTGGCAGAGACGATGAAGATCCATCCAATGATGAGGAAGACTGCCCGTTAGTGCTAAGCAACGAAAGCGATTTATATGAATAAACATATTTATTCATATCTATACTCACTAAAATTTATTTTTTGACCCTTAGCGACAATTGACCTTAGAACGAAATGGTATATTTCTCCCACAAGCCGCAATATTGGAACGTGATTTTTTTAATCAGTGGATAGGCCTTGGTTACGAGCAATTTTACATTGCTAGTCACAAGTCCCACTTTTGAGTTTTTTTGGAGAAAAAACAAAACGAAAATCTGAAAAAAATCACTCGATATCCACCGGTGACTTCGAAAATAAAAATTGGAAAATTGCGCCCAAAGATGTTGTATGAGCTTATAATTATTTCAAATAATTATCTTGGATTATGAAAAGGTCACTCAAAATTCATCATTTCTATAAAAAAAGTATTTGAAATACACACCTGGGTGTTTTATTTTTGTATTTAAAATGTACCCCTTGATCTACTCTAAACAGCAGAGGGAATTTTTTTGGTGCTTTGTAACAAAGCAGACTTTCATCAAGTTTCGGTTGTGTGAATAGATAATGAAAAACTGAAATTATTTAGCTTGATCTTTCTCTAATTAGAAAGTACATGACCTAATTGTGGTATTACATAATGGAACTTGATCTGACGCAGCTACTTGATTCTCCCTCTATCAAAGGACTAGAAAAAAAAACAAAAGGGAAAATCGCAACGATTTATTTTGAAATGAATATTTACAATAAAAATGATCACTGAATTGAATAATTAAGTATGTACTATAAAACGATTTTTAAATAATCCATATGCCTTTCAACTTTAACAAACGAGGCATACTTAATTAAATGTTAACATGCTTATTAGCGGATAATTAAATAAATTACTATAATCATAAGCTTAACAACTAGCATCCCTCGATTGGTAGAACAGTATGTAGCCTGTTTCTGACGATTTCTGCAAATCTGATGTTAGGCCGTAAAAGTCTTCTATAGCGGACGCGTCTATTTTCTGAAAGAGAAATAATTTTTGAAGTGAAAACTTCTTTAGCTGCGTTGAGCACTTTTTGGTAGGGGAATCTTATTATGGGTTCGCATCACCGTCATGCTAATATTAATTGTATATCTATTAGCATATATATCTATAGCACATACTGCTCTGATACCAGACTGGCCCATGCGTAGCTGCCTGTGTACACGAATACATGTATATATATATATATATATATATATATATATATATATATATATATATATATATATATATATATATATATATATTATGATAAGTCCGGGTGTTTATGTATAATATGTATATCTATACTACTATTATAAAGAGGAAAGATTTGATTGTTTGTTTGTTTGTTTGTTTGCTTTGAATAGGCTCCGAAACTACTGACCCGATTTAAAAAATTCTTTTATTGTTGGGAAGCTACACTATCCCCCGGTGACATAGGCTATATTATATTTTCAAAAAAATTAGGGATCCTTACTAAAACTCCAATAATGTAACCCAAAGTGTAAAAAAATTACCTAAAATATCATTTAAATCGCGTGCGTTGCGAAAACTATTGATGATAGAATAAAATAATGTACTACAACTTTGCAGAACACATCATTATTTACAAAAAGTGTCGAGACAGCATATGTCTAACTATTATAGTTATGCCACAATAAGTGTTTTTTTATTTTAAAAATTTAATTGAAATGCCGCCCCTAGAAAAGGCTCTTTATTTGGATCTTGGTATTAATCCTTATCAAAATAAATTACTTCATATTCAAAACTGTTTCAATACCTTTATATAACTTTTTGAATTATTCAATTCGGATATTCCATTCGAAAGATATCACGAGTTTAAAAATGTAAGTATTAGAAAAATGTTGCGTGGTAGCCGCTCACCCTGTTCGGCTAGCTAGGCAGCACCTTATGCAATGTAGGCGTGCGTCACTGGGGTTTTTACAAAAATTAGAATACTTATTAAAAAATAACGAAAAATAAATAAAAAGTAATAGCAAAAAAAATCATTAAAATAAAAGCTCATAGAAATAATAATATTCAAACTTTTTTTATAATTTATTTTTTTAGTAACCTGACGCAAATAGAAGGGTTTGCCTCCAGGGGCGCTCCTCTGTCTGAGGAGTGCACGGGTGTGCGTACCCGAGGTGCCAGAGCATCCGTCGCTTCACTCCCCTCTCCGTTCGAGGCGACAGAGTCCTACCTTTCTTTCAGTCTACCTCTTACATCCTTTCCAACTTAGCTCTCTGTTCGTGGCGTGGTCCCCGATGGGATGGTTGCGAATACTGATTGGGGTCCCACGTACCCACGCCTGACTAGCACGCGACGGGGATGCGAGTCCCGTCCGGAATTGGCCGCGGACCTGTCGCTCCCGGCCCTGGTTCTGTCCATGGTCGGGGGCGATCCTGGATGGACGGCCGTCGCCTTCTTTTGCGAGGCAGTAGTGTCTGCAAGGGAGGCGGCGGAACGGTAGCGGGAGTCCGCCACCGCACTCCCCTCCCGCCAACGTAGGCCGCGTCGTCGGCGCCGGAGGGCGGGCAACGATCTCCGGCCGCCGTAGAAAGCGGCCGCGGGCGGCCCCTCGGGGGAGGATCCACCGCCCGCACTATTGCCGTGAAGGAGAAGGCCGCGTGCTGTTCCGCAGCCCCCCTCAACTCCTAGAGTTGTTACAAGAGAGCGCCGGGGGGGACGAAACCCTGACCCCCTGGCGCCAGCACTTTAGAAGGGGCCCGCTTTAAGACAAAGCGTGGGCCGGCGCCGGCCCGGGCCACGAGATCGGCAGGCCATATATCCGTGGGCCCGGGCGTAGGCGGAGAACAGCGGGGTTTTTTAGTGGGTCGAACATCTTTTCCGGAGTCCCTTATAACCCTCGGTCCCCCCGGGCCGGGGGAACCCGTCAAGAGAGGTTTTTCCCCGAGACCGAAAAAAAATAGAAGGGTTTAATTTTTAATTTTTTGTTAAATACCCGTGCGAAGCTGGGACGGGCTGCTAGTTATACATAAACACTCGGACTTTTAAATATTTCTGGGCTATTTGTTTCGCCATTTCTTTTCCAATGGTTTTCACTTATGGCTATGATTTTTTTTAGCTTTGTCTATACTATTTTATAATTTTATACATTCAAAATGGCGTACTTACATCAACCATATCGTCGTCGAACAACAACCAGAAGCCGT
Source organism: Malacosoma neustria (assembly GCA_963693495.1). NCBI lineage: Eukaryota > Metazoa > Arthropoda > Insecta > Lepidoptera > Lasiocampidae > Malacosoma > Malacosoma neustria. The sequence goes on from OY856372.1 coordinate 2,638,115, forward strand.
GGCTCTTGACGATGGAGATGTAGTGGCCCCGGTTGGGCCCTGAGCCGCAGTGCACGACCACTGCCACCAGGTCGTATAGCCGGTCTGGGTTCACCGCGTCATCCGACTAGTGGCAAATCAGAAATCAAATGTCTTTATTGCTGTGAACAGTGAAACAGGCTGACGGCCCACCTAACAGTAGTAAGTAAGTAACCGTCACCTATGGATGTCTGCATACACGCTGTATTAACACATAAAAAGTGTTATCCCAATAAAAAAATCAACGATAAATCCTTGGACTTCTGATCAAAATTTGTGTACTGTCACTTGAAATTTATCATACTCAGGATGGTCTTAGGTTTTGTTACGATCTATTTCTGGCAGGGGGGGGGGGAGTCACAGAAAGTGTGACACAGCGTGATAATAGGGGGGTGAAACAAAGGTGATTTTAGCATGACGTATTTTATGAACGGCCCCTAACTTTAACTCTTAAATGATAATATGACGAATTTATAACACTACTAGCCGATCACGCCCGCTTCGCTGGGCGAAGCAAATGTAAATCGAAAAAAAAGTCGTTATGAAACTTGAGTATTTAAAAATTGTCTTAGAAAGAATTATAAGAATATTTAAAAATAAAAATATATGAAATCAAATTTTTGTATAATATATTTAAAAAAAGAAGACAATGTGCCATGGGTCTCAATTGATACAAGATCCTTATTTTATGTTTCAATTCTTAGAAGACTATTTTTTTAAGATTCTTCTAAGAACTTGCAAGAAAAGAATATAAAATAAAAACTTTTTACTCAAAATTTCATGTAAAAAGGAAAAAAAGCTGCTGATAATCAGCCACAGTTGCTGCAAACAGGGGAGAATTGACAAAATTCTAAGAACTCGCAATACGCGCAACTCCTGAGACTGTATGCCACTGGTTAAAGATTAAGTAATGCATGCAACAATGATAGGCAGTAGATATCCGCACAAAATGTCACATGCCATTTAGATTCTATAAATATACTGTGAACACACACTCAGACTACAACAAAATACTCGCAAGCAATTTAAATATTGTCTTACCGTATTAAATAACCTTAGTTCCAGCGGAAAAACCACTCTGTGAGACACTTTAATATGCCTGTTATATTGTTCCATGTACTTGAACCTCTTCAGGTGCAATGCAAGTATTAGCGGCAACTTCTTCACCCTCATCCGCTTCTGGGCCTCCTGGTAGCTGCTGCAGTTGTCGCATTTGAACTTGTTATCATTGCACAGAGTTTCCGTATCGCTGAAGCATTTCAGACAGTGGGTTATGCTTGTGTTTTGACCTACGTCCACCTGGAAAAAAGTTTATTATCAGAATTAGAGCTTACATGTATAAGAGACATTGAAAATGCAATATGAGTTTTCCAGTGAAGTATCTTTTTAGAAAATTAACTAGAAAACCACATTTTATGAGAATGAGTCAAATTTTTTGCTATGCCTAATGACAGGTACGAACAAGGATATGTCCAGATATGTTGGCTTGAGGTTGTGGGCGCTTTAAATCTTTACCCAACATTAAATTAGTTAAAACTGCAGATAGAAATGAAACACAAGGAATTACTAACAGATGCACTGTATTCTTAAGTTTTGAGAAGATTACAGAAAAAATCACATACACAGATAATTAGAGAGAAAGTAAGAAAACTAATAGTGTTCGCGGTTGTTGGTTATATTGGCGGATGCGCATCTTTTTATGTGTTATGGCTCAGTAAACGATTTCTCACGATAGAAGTGATGCGATGCCAAATGAACTTTGCCGAATAGCAGTGAGTGGCGTCCGTGCATAATGGTTCAATCTTAACTAATGTGAACTAATGCACACCACAAGATCAGCGAGAAACGAAAGAAGAAGAAGTGAAAAAACCTCATGTCAAAGTAAATAAACAAAATTAAATATATTATGTTCCAGAAAGTTTTAAAACTGACCTGCAGATCAAAAAAGTGCTCATCCTTACTACTAACAGTTTCACAATTGAGACACCTGGTCTCGCTCGTGAGCGTTCCTTGGAATATCTCGTGGACCCACGTCGGTTCAGTACTGTGTGGCAGTGTACCATTGCATGTCACACTTTCTCCAGATGTGTTCTTTTGTAACTTAAGTGTGCTTTGATTACGTTCAGCTAAAAAAAACAAGAAAAATGTTTTTTCAGAAATAGTTTCAATTTTGTAATGAATTGTCTTATATAATTTTCTGGTCTATTGATAGGAGTATAGACTGTTAAAGGGAATTTAGAGTGAACAGATAGAAAATTACTGATCTATACTCTGATTCAAATAAAATTAATAAACTCACCTAAAATAATTTCATTGATATGGTTAATTAGAAAATTAAGAAACTCATGGGCATCCTGTTGCATGTAATTGTCAAATTCCTCTGCAAAAAAGGGATATATTATTTATTTGAAAATGTAATGCACAATCTTGAAAAACATTTAATTTTTTTTAATATAAATAAACAAAAACATTTAATGTGAATAAACTAGGTAAGTGGTAGTCAATCCCATGATGGCTCATAATAATTTTCACTTACTGATGGTGAAGGAACACATCATGATGAAACCTATATGTCGATGTCACCGGTATATATAACCCACCAATCTGTATGTCGAATATAGTCCTGTAAGTGTGGTTGGTATACCATCCCTTCCCTCTAGGGAGGGGCCCGAACTTAGCAGTGGGATGTTATCTTTAAATATTAGTATGATGGATTACCTTTTTCTTTCCTCAGCCTAGCTATAAACTTTTTAGGTGCAATAGAGCCAACTTTTTTCTTCTGTGTTGCTATGCTGTAGAATAAATCTGCCAGACATGTTAGCAGTGTTTCCTTTGTTCTTTTATTTTTAGCTTTGTACTCTAGAACTTTTTCTCTAAATGGCCGGCAAAAGTATAATGCTTGCAACACTGAGTTGCTGTAACAGGTGTTGCCAAACTGAAAAAAAATTATGTAATAAATATGTAAAAGTATTAAGTAACAAAATTATGACATGTTTATATTTTATATAAAAATGTGTTCACATTTTAAATTGAATTTCAGCTGACATGTAAATGGCCCATCTGACAGTAGGTGGTCACTATTGCCTATGGATGTTTGCAACACCAGAGTATTGAAAACTATATATATTATGTGCTGTTGGCCTTAGAGAAATTTTATAACACCTTTTTCAAAACCTCATATTTGTACTAATGAAATAATTTTAGCTGGATACACATTCTAAACATTTATTCTAAAGTTTTACATTGAGTTGTTTCTTTACAGTTGATTTGAGGAATTAAACATCATTGACTTGACCTTGTCCCAATCATTTGGGGTCCGCACAAAATGTCTTTTTCTTCCATTTTATTCAATACTGGAATTCATCTGTCACTTCACAAACCCTCATATCATGCATCTCATTCTTTCCATCACTTTTTAGGTATGTGGTTAGCCTCCCTTCTCTTTACATACCTGTACCATGCCAGTCTTTTTCCTCTCAACTTAACATTTATAGGTGCAACTTTCAGAGATCCTCTTATATACTCGTTTCTCACCTTATTCATTCTTGTCACTCCACACATCCATCTGGAGCTCAATGGAGACGCTTCTAGTCTTCCACTTTAGTGATTCAGCACTGTATAACATGACGGGCCTTATGACAGAATTAGAAATCTGCCGTTTTAATTTAAGTGGTATAAATTTATCACAAGTTACACCAATTACTTGTCTCCATTTCAGCCACCCTACATTTATTATTCTTCTAACATCTTTCCTTATTTCTCCATCACTCTGCAGTAGGGAACTAAACATTTTTCATCAAATTCCAATTCCCATATCAAAATATGTAATTTATTAACAACTGGTTTATTTCCAGAGTGCTTAATTTATTTCTTTGCTGAATATATGCCATTCAGTGCTAAGTATAATAATATAAATAATAATAATAAAGCGTTTTATTTCTAAACCACATTATACAATATAAATGTTTGTAAAGTTAGTATACATAGTATTTTTATCCGTGCAGGGGCGGAGAAAGAAATCTAACCACTACGGCCGGGGTCGGCCTGTCGTAAAAGCCGACATAACAACCCACCCTAGCTACGTGGTAGGGTCTCAAGCCCGTCTGGATGGCGACCACCTTCGGTCTTAAGTATGCCGCCATAATAACCTTGTGTTGTGTTCTGGCATTAGTGACCCAAGTTCCTGTACCCTTATGGGACGGCAGCGTGTTCGCGATGCCACTGGCGTTGCAAACACCCATAGGCGACGGTAACTGCTAAATTCTAAGCGGGCCGTCAGCCTGTCTGCTGTTCTACAGTAATAAAAAAAAAAACATAAATGTTTAATTTTCATTTTGTAATTTAGATCCCATCCGGGTAAACGCCTCCTCCATCTCCTTCCAAATGTCTCTTTTTTTTAGTGGATTTTAATGTCCATCTTGGGTCAGAACATCTAGCAACATGGCCTGCCCACTGCCATTTCATTTTCAATGCGAATCCCAGAGCATCTGTAAGTTTGGTCTTCTGACGAATAACTTTATTTCTAATTTTAGATATCCTTCGTATTCCAAATATACTCTTTTCCATAGCATGCTGTGTTGCGAGCAGTCTCTGTTTTGTTTTATTTGTATAAACCCAAGTTTTACTTGCATAGGTAAGGCAAGGTAGGATACATGTAGCCATTATTGTTTTCTTCATTTCTGGGTCAAAGGGTCCCTTTAAAATTTCTTTATATGACCAATATTTGTACCAAGAATTTTTAATTCATCTTTCTACCTCGTCTTCGTTGCTATTTGCGCTCCCTCTACTTGCACCAGTTTCTGATGGCTATTGGTCATAATTTTCGTTTTGCTGGTGTTCATAAGCAAGCCCACCTTTTTGCTTTCCAAATTTAGTGATTGCATCACTTGCATTGTTGTAGTTCCGAAGCAGAGTTTGCAAAAATTGCTATATCATCAGCAAATCGTATATGGTTCAGGTAGTTACCATTAATCCAAATGCCATTTTTATGCCAATCTAATTTTTGAAAAATATTCTCTAAAACCGCTATAAATAATTTTGGCAAGAGGGGGTCGCCTTGTCTTACTCCTCTTTCTAATCTAATGATGTCTCCTTTGTTTTCTAAGCGTATACTACTGGAACTCTGGGAGTAGATGTTTTGAATTATTTTAGTGTAGTTATTTTCAATGTTACATGATTTTAAAGCATCCCAAATAGAGCTGTGACTGATACTGTCGAAAGCTTTGAAATAATCAATGAACCCTACATAAAGAGTGTTTAGGCCGTTAATACTAATAATAATATACTAATATTAAGTAGTCATGCGAGAACGCCTTATGCGCCATCTTCCTCACACCTGTATATCCTATGACACTACCCTAATACCCATTTCTCACCAAGAGATGGCGAGCTGCCGTGACGTCTATTTAGTGTGTGTGAAAAACTGGGAAGGATTGATTGCACCTGTGCACGCGCGCCTTTTCCTTTAATTAAAACAGTTTCAAGTTATTTGGGATCCGTATTATTACGGTAATTTTATTGTGTACCACGCTAATAATAAGAAGATAAAGGTGGACAACGGCAGTACAGAAAGAAGACCCTCGAGTTCGGTGAGTTCTTTCAAATTATCAGAACCAGCGCCTACAAAGAGGTTGGTTAGATTCCTTGAATTTCCCCAGTAGCTGTTCTATAGTGTGGATGTGATCCATTGTGGAAAATCCAGAGCAGAAGCCAGCCTGTTCTACAGGTTGTTTGTTGTCAATATTTGCTGTTATTCGACTTAGTAATGTTGATGAGAATAATTTGTAGACACTGGATAGCAGACTAATTGGCCTGTAGTTACTTATATCCTTTGGATCCCTTTTTTGTAAAGCAGCACTATCTCAGAATTACACAATTGAAGTGGAACATTTCCTGACTCATAATTTTTTTATGTTGGATATGTCTTCAGTACAATTTTTCTCTTCTGAGCTCATGTCATCTGGTAGTTTTTTATAGTTGCTTATAGAAGTTAGTAGCAAATTGAATTACACCTTGTCTAGTTTTTATTTCTTCTTCCTCGTTTTTCAAGGTGTTTATCCAGGTTTTATGTGTCTTTAGATCATTAAATCCTCTTTTCGTGCTTCTGTACTTTTTTAAGTTATACTCTAAAATTTTCTTTCTATATTTTTTTTCCTCAGTGTTAAGTACTGATTATTATTAATCAAAATATTGAACACAACAAATTTAATAATACAATATATCACTAATACATAAACTCAAAGTGGTGACACCATGCTAAATACCAATATGTGTAATTTTATCAAATAAATTATTTTGTATAGTTGCATAGGAATATTTTTTTAGGTATTTTATACTATTGACTAAGCTCAAACTTATGCTACAAACTATAAATTCTATGTATTACAATTTAAATACTCACATTGACTAAACCAAAATAATGCTCATTAGCTGGAAACTGCTCTGAACCAATATCTCTTTCCAACTGCGATATATTTGCGCCCTGAAAATTGAGAAATATAAAACACACCGGTATTCCGTGTCAGGTGACGAAAACGCAATCTAATCTCACATTACAAAGTTAGAAACTACATAAATCTGTCAGAACTTACACTTGTACCGAACGAATTTATTACCTACATTAAAATATTAAGAAATTATTATGAAAGTAATGCGTTTCTCTTACCATTCTATGTTGGAAATTAAGACCGAGATCCTGACATATTGACATTTGAAATCTTGTTATAAAACTTATCACCAAAACACGCGAGGTTTGCGATTGAAATGATTTATATCCAATTATACAATAAATGTATCATGCAACATAATTGAAATTTCTTTTACTGAATTAGAAATTCGTAAAATCACAACATTCAGCATTCGTGACGTGACCACAGACAAGAACAAGACCGAGTTTTTTAGTAATTTGTACAAGTTTGAGAGTAGTGAGTAGTGACACTAACACTACATATATTACTTCTTTTAATTCTTTGACCACAAAATTTTGGGATTGATTTTGCTAGTGTCGTGGTGTGTTAGAAAAAGATACGGCGATTTATATGTATAAACGAAAGAAAATTTAGTTAATTCCCACTATAAATTCTGAGAACATGGGAATACAGAAAAAGCATGTATACGCATATACTATCTACCTTATAAAGAAATATATTAAGCTTTAAAATTTACTTAGAATATTTTTTGAATTATTTTTTGTCTCGCCAATATAGACCCTCGTAGACCCCTGGCGGGGCACCTGGAGCACTTTGGGAACTAAGGATTTAAATAAAGTTTTCAAACGTACAATATCTTGTATCATTTATACATGTCTTTGTCGTTATATAAAAAAAATCAAATTTACAAGCTGTCATGTGTCACTTATGTCAGTTTTCCAGCATCTTCCCGATTTCCAGCTTCCGTTCCAATTATTCCCAAATGTTTTTATCTATCGAAGCCAGGAATTAGGAAACACTACGTGGACGTGGCATTGACGTGGCAGACGTGGCTTATTCCAACGTGTATCATTTTTTGAATATTCATCCGGTATGTTTTTCATTGTAACTACTTTTTAAGAATACAACGTATTGATTTAGTTCGCCATAGGAAAGCAATTTAATCGGTTTTGTTGGCTTTTATTATAGGCCAAAATGTTGCGGTCCCTATTTGTGGCTTTGGCTATTTCAACCGTATTTGCCGGCGTCCCAAATCCTGAGGAAACCAAGCGGCTGGTAGATCACTTATCTAATTCGCAACATTTCAATAATGAGCATCACAATAAACAGTTCGATCACGATGCGTTTTTGGGCGAAGATCAGGCGAAGACCTTTGATCAACTTGCCCCTGAAGAAAGTAAGAGAAGACTGGGGTAAGTTAATTTTAACATTCTGTATATTATTTTCCAACACTAACACAAATATTCATAGTGAGATTAGAATACTTGGTTAGTTTTTAGTTAAAATAATAGAATTTAATACATTTAAGTAACTATTAGATTATAATTTGCCAGTTGCGAATAAAGTCAGTAAAATACTGCAAAAAGAACTTATATAAAGATCTTTCTAGATAAAATTCTTTTGATGTGTTTTTTAGTGCTGAGAATCAGCAGACAGTCTGACCGTCCACTTAATAGTAAGCAGTTACTGTTGCCTATGGATGTTTGCGACGCTAGGAGCACCACGAACACTGCTGTCCAATTATATATATATATTTGATCATAATAAAGTAAAAGTACGCAAAGTATGTATACTGTACGAGATTAGTGTGGCCCTTAAACAGCTTAAAAACAACAAGGCGCCGGGTGATGATAGAATTACAGCCGAGCTTCTGAGAGCTGGTGGTACTCCTGTGCTTAAAATCCTCCAGAAGCTATTTAATTCCGTCATCCTCGATGGCAAAACGCCGCAGGCCTGGCACGGAAGTATAGTGGTGCTGTTCTTCAAAAAGGGCGACAAAACCCTTTTGAAGAACTTTAGACCGATATCACTTCTGAGCCATGTTTACAAGCTGTTTTCAAGGGTCATCACGAATCGTCTCGCGCGCAGATTTGACGACTTCCAGCCTCCCGAACAAGCCGGATTCCGAAAAGGTTTTAGCACCATAGACCACATACATACGCTGCGGCAGGTTATACAGAAGACGGAGGAGTATAACCAGCCACTATGCTTGGCGTTCGTGGACTATGAGAAAGCCTTTGATTCGATCGAGACCTGGGCGGTGCTTCAGTCTCTCCAGAGGTGCCACATTGATTATCGATACATCAAAGCGTTGAAGTGTTTGTATGAAAACGCCACCATGTCAGTCCGTCTCCAGGATCAGAACTCGAAGCCTATCCGACTGCAGCGGGGAGTCAGACAAGGCGATGTCATATCGCCGATGCTGTTCACTGCTGCGTTGGAAGATGTCTTCAAGCTTCTGGACTGGAACGGACTGGGCATCAACATTAACGGTGAGTACATCACTCACCTTAGATTCGCAGATGATATCGTAATCATGGCTGAAACCATGGAAGACTTAAGCCATATGCTTGATGGCCTCAATACAGCTTCCCAAGGAGTAGGTCTCAAAATGAACATGGACAAGACGAAGATCATGTCTAATGTCCATGTCGCACCTACCCCCGTAACAGTTGGGAACTGTACTTTCGAAATTGTTGACGAATACGTCTACTTGGGTCAAACGATCCAGTTAGGCAGGTCCAATTTCGCGAAAGAGGTCACTCGTCGAATCCAACTCGGATGGGCAGCGTTCGGGAAGCTCCGTAAAATCTTTTCGTCCCAAATACCGCAGTGTCTCAAGACGAAGGTTTTTAACCAATGTGTGTTGCCAGTGATGACATACGGAACGCAGACGTGGTCGCTAACTATGGGCCTTATGAGAAAGCTCATGGTCGCTCAGAGAGCAATGGAGAGGGCTATGCTCGGAGTTTCCCTGCGAGATCGAATCAGAAATGAGGAGATTCGCAGGAGAACCAAAGTAACCGACATAGCCCGGATGATTGCAAAACTGAAGTGGCAGTGGGCTGGGCACATAGCTCGAAGGACTGATGGCCGTTGGGGCAGAAAAGTCCTCGAATGGCGACCGCGTACCGGAAGACGCAGTGTTGGTAGGCCCCCCACAAGATGGACCGATGATCTGGTCAAGATCGCCGGGATAGGTTGGATGAGGGCAGCGCAGGACCGATCATCGTGGAGATCTTTGGGGGAGGCCTTTGTCCAGCAGTGGGCGTCTTCCGGCTGAAATGATGATGATGACGCAAAGTATATTGCCCTACTTGGTAAAAACATTCAACAGGTCCTGAAGTTGAAGCTTTGAATGTAATTGAGATGAAATGCTTAGATGATGGCTGTTTTGTGAATGGTGAACCATTTTTGATTAATTTATTTAATTATAGCATTACACATTAGAGTAAAAGCAATTCTGATTAGATTCTTATTGGAAACATCGATTTCAATGTGATACCCTGCTCATGTTTTTGTGTGGGTGTCCTTCTGTGACAATGTCAAGCCTTGTGACATGGTATGTGATCACATTTATTCCACATTTATTTAGTCACAAAGTTAATATATGCTATCAAAAATATAATGAGATATATTTCACGTCTCTATGTTTGGTCTTGTTTGAGGTCTGTACAGTTTGTCTTTTAATTTATTCTATGGTTGATAATGTGTTTGTGTAATGTGCATTACTTGGGGATGCCCTTACTATCTGCTGTGCAATCCCAAAGGCCTGTGTGAAAAGCATTCCACTATGAAAAAAGGCTCAGAAATAAAAGAATAATATTTTTTCCACTTTTTACAAGCATTTTTATTCCATGAGTACAAGTTCTATAATATTCAAGAAGTTTCTATAGATATATATGTTCTGTTATCTTAATTATGGTCATGAATCATGTATCAAATTTAAACATTGGATAAGTAGGTCAGATTTCAGTGCCATGTGGCAGATAAATAATATTTTGTTTATCACATTGTGATCAAACTTAACATTAAACTTTTAATTTAGTTTCTTAAAATAAAAAATAAATATATAGAGTAAGATATGTTTGTTTTATCTATGAATGATAAAGATGATATACTTAAAATATATAATTTTTTTTAATGAAATGTGTAATAGGTATATAGGGTCCAAGCCTGTCTGTATGGCAACCACTCTTGGTCTATAAGTATACTGCCATAATAACCATGTGTTGTGTTCCGGTATTAGTGGACTCCGGTACTATTTCGATTCCGGTACTAGTACTCCTATATGGACAATAGTGTGTTCGCAGTGCCCCTAGCGTCACAAACATCCATAAGATATGGTAACTGCTTATTATTGAACCGTCAGCCAGTATGCTGTTCATTAGCAATAAAAAAAAGTTCTTAGCCTTAATTGAACCCTGCCTGTCAGCTATTGCACCTTACTTTGTATTGTAATAGATGGTCATTTTACTTAGTTTTCCACTCATCATTCACTTAAAATTTGAAATGAGCGACATCCCTATTAGTATTTTAAGGGAGGGAAGGGACGAAGGGTGTCATGTAAGTAATAATAGTAATATTTGCAAGTGCTTTCCATTAGCGTAAACACTTACAAATATTTCCCGGTGACAGTACTGATTGATCCTGGATCAAAAAAAGCTTTTGATGTAATCAGGTTTAAATGCTTGGTTAAAGAACGAAGAAAAATATTCGAGTAAACTAAATAATAATTGTAACAGCGAAACTTATTAAGTACACTAGCTGTGCCTGCGACTCCATCCGCGTGGAATAGTGACTTTGGGCAGCATTTTTTGGATATATCTTATGGTTTATTTTGGATTACAAACCCTATAAGCCCTAAAATATAAATAAATGAAATATACAAACTGCATTCGAACCTACAAAGTCCAGCCTAAGCTGAACCCTATTTTATATGATTGATGATATAAATCTGAGGTCAACTTAAATTGGTATTAAAAATTTCCCAAACTGATCATTTTAACTAAAACTATGTTTTTTTTCTAAAATAAAAGTAGCCTAAGTTACTCCTTGTTACATCAGCTATCTGCCAGTGAAAGTCCCGTAAAAATCGGTCCAGCTGTTTCAGAGATTAGCCGGAACAAACAGACAGACAAAAATTGTAAAAAAAATTGTTTTGGTATATGTACCCTATATGCATCCAAATGCACTTAGTAAAAAGCGGTTATTTTAATATTACAAACAGACCCTCCAATTTTATTTATTTGTATACATGACATGATAGAGCATCATGCTTCATATTACAAGCAAACTAAATATAATTTCCTGTGTCTAGAGATTATCTTGTGTGCCAATAACTTTGCCCATGTGGGTTAGATAAAGTGGCAATGTTCTCTCTTATCATCTAATTTATTTTTAATGATGTTAGTTTAACCTCTATTAGAATAGTGATTCTGAATACCATTTTTTTTTATAAGATCATATTAAATTAATTTATTTCAGTCTAAGATCTTAAAGATCACTTCAATATTCAATAATAAGAATCTACTACCGTTTTCAATACAAAACACTGGCTAGAGAAGATACTGCGAAACAAACTCTCCAGATAATATTTTTAAGTCTTATATGTATTTGTCTTTTCAACTTTGATTACAAAATTAAATTAATTGGATGAAAATAAATAAAATAAAATCTGCATTATTTTTAAGTCAGTTTCAAGTGCACTTTATTAAACTGGCAAGACATATACATCTATTTGTCCATTATAAATGTAATTGGTCCTGCATGTCGATTGGACCCACAATCTGAGTAGCATCATTGTCATCCCAACTTTAAGTCTCAGTTGTAACTAAAACTGGCACTTCGGTGCCCGTGCTCCGGTTTTCGATATTTTCTTCCCCAATTCGCAGGCTCTGGTATCTGTGGTTGTGAGGCCAACTCACAAACTGAGCATGTATCACTAAGGCTATACAGAGTGACTTTGACAAACCCGTACAAATTTTGTTTATGCACTAAACATCATTTAAGGAACACATTTTTGCAAAAAAATTGTATGGAATATTTTCAACATAAAATATTTCATTCCAAAGAAAATATGATTCCAATTCCATTTATTCATGCTTATATATAACAATACATTATACATAGACCCTTTTGAGGTATAGCATATATACATTGTCAATTTTTACTTTTATAACATATTTCACAATTATCACTTATTTTTCGGAATACAATTTATTGAATATATAATCATTTCTACGTCAGTCATTAGTTACATTATCAAAATTGTCATTAAAATAATCATCAATTGTATAATAAGTCTTATTAATTAAAAATATATTTAACTTCATTTTGAAGGCATTCAAAGACTGAGCCGACTTTATCTATGTTGGAAGATGGTTATATATTCTAATGATCACTAATTCAATCGTACAGAATAGTCATATGGTGCAAACTCCCTACGTTAACCTGTTATTACCTGTCTCTGTCACTCCCGCGTAAATGAGTAGTGCATATTCGCTCACCCGGTGCAATGACCACCGCCCTCGCCCGCTTACTAGGTCATTGCCAGTTTTTTGCTGTACCGGTGGAGAGGTCATTGACACTCTCGCGCCGTATTATGTAAATTGCGAGTTCTTTGAATGACTTTGTGATGCTGATTACTCAACATTTTTGTACTATGCGATACTAAACTAAAACACACATTTCTCATAACTTTTACTAAAGATTTTTCTGTGTGAATTTGGACGGGTTTGTCAAAGTCACCCTGTATAAACCTACCAAATAAGTTGTGAATTTTGCATTGTGTTTGATTTTGTTTAATACTATTGTAAATTCAGTCAACTTACTTTTTCATAAATTAATAATGCAAAAACAAATTTCCTGCTAAAAAGAAAGAAGGGGAGAAAGTTTATTTAGAGCTTAGAACATATAGTGGATTGGATTTACATGGCACTATTAGACCCTAAGACAAAAACAGTGACATGTCCTTTTTATGAAAATAGGTATGCATAATTTAAATTTTACCAGTCCTCCAATTCTAAGAAGGAAACCGAAAGCTGCTGTCTCTTCCTAGCAAATGAAATTATCCATTTGTCGCTTTTTACGACTTACTAGGTATTTGGGGAAGCCCTATTCTTCAGGGACCATGTGGCCAGATCAAATACACATAATGTTAATGCTTATTGAGATGAAAAAATAACCCAAGTTTACTAACTCCTTATCAGTTGCCTTAAAAATTATATTAACAAAGTATGATAATTCCAGAATAATTGTTGACAAGATTGATAACAATAAAGACGGGTTCGTTTCCCTGGTGGAACTGAAGGATTGGATTCGGTACACGCAGAAGCGGTACATAGATGAGGATGTGGAAAGGCACTGGATACAGCAAAACCCAAACAATGAGGAGGCAATTTCTTGGGAGGTGAGTGTAATTCAGTACAGAAGCATTATTTATCAAATAGGTAGCGAAGGAAGCCAATATATTGTATGTATGGCCATATGAAAGAGTTATCTAGCTTTCTGTTTCTATGTTTGTTTCTTTATTATATTTATTTTAGAACCTAAATTCATGTATAAACTATCTACACCTAAAGGCCCGGGTTCAATTCGTGTAACACCAGTGGCATCGCACTGCTGTTGTCCCATAAGGGTACAGGAACGTGGGTCACTAATGCCGGAACACAACACAAAGTTACTATGGCGGCATACTATGACCTACCCATATACTGACACCAAAGGTGGTCGCCATCCTGACGAGCTTGGAGCCCTACCACTAAGCTAGGGTGGGTTGTTGGCCACAGGCCGAACCCGGTCGCAGAGATCAGTATTCTTTCTCCGCCCCTGCACGGATAGAACATGGACATAAGATATTATGATTTCATATTCATTCTATATCTAGTTGTAATTTCATACTATATCTAAAACATCTCATTTTGTTAATTATAATATTAAAGACCGAAACAAAGTCCACTGCCCTCCGCCACACAGACTCTTATGAGACTTAGTGCGGAAAACAGGACTTCTTGGTACACTTTCATTTTAAGAAACATTATGTGTAATTTTAACTTTGTTACTTTGTTAATATGTAACTTTGAAACGTGTACCTTGTAAAAATATTTTAATATAAAATATATTTTCATTTCATTTTGTACACTTGTACAGCGATACTAGCAAGAAACATGTCTTTAGAAAATGTACATGTTGCGGTGCATGTGAATGCAACTTACTCATCTTCAGCAGCCTTTATGTCTGTGACAAGTTGCTTGCTTTAGTGGCATATGGACACATTTTACGGCAAAATATTTTTTACTAATAAAACTATCTGTGCCCGCGACTCCGTCCGCGTGGAATAGATAGTGACTGGGCAGCATTTTTTGGATAAATCTTATGGTTTTTAAAAAAAATGTCTAAATATTAAAGAAAAATGTTAAGGGTGGACAACCCTTATCACTAAGGGGTATGAAAAATGGATGTTGGCCGATTCTCAGACCTACTCAATATGCTCACAAAATTTCATGAGAATCGGTCAAGCCGTTTCGGAGGAGTACGGGAACGAACTTTGTGACACGAGAATTTTATTACTAATGAAATAAATAAATATATTGGGACATTTCACACAGAGCCATCTAGTCCCAAAGTAAATAAGCATAGCACTTGTGTTATGGGTACTAAACTACTAATATACTACATATTCATTTATAAAAAAAATCATGTTATACATAAACACATAGATGCGAGACGGGAACCTAACACATGACCTCAGCAAGTGTAATAACGTCCGTCTGCCCACGAAGTCGTCAAACGGAACGAGTGTGTAATATTAGCCATCTCATTTCTTCTCAGAATGGCAAGGTTGAATAACATGATGATTTGTTTTTTTTTATTGTGGAGGAACATGCTGACAGCCTACTTAATAATAAGCAGTTACCGTCGCCTATGGATCTTTGCGAAGCTAGGGGCACCGCGAACACGCTGCTGTCCCATAAGGGTACAGGTTCCTGGGTCACTAATGCCGGAACACAACACAAGGTTATTATGGCGGGGCATATTTATAGACCAAGGGTGGTTGCCATCCAGACGGGCTACCATGTAGCTAAGGTTCTTTTACGGCTGCAAGGGCCGCATTGGCCCTGCACGGGGAAAATGTGATGTTATTACAAACTCAATGCAGGTGACCCTGTGTAAAAATAAAATTGGTTTTCTCATGCTCTCATCTTTGTACACATTAATCAACAACAAATTTTGTAGGTGTTCTTATATCCATAATATGTCAAGTACAGACTAATTTGTTTGTACTTGACATATTATATCCATAATATGTCAAGTACAAACTAATTTGTTACTCTCTGTAGGTAGTCATAAAAATACGATAAAGAGCTTTTATTAGTATTGCAATTTAATTCTGATTAACTGTTTACAGACTTACAGGCAAAATGTATATGGATTCATGGATGAAATGAGCGAGAAGGAGTTGAAGACACCCAACAGTGAAGGATTCACTTACACCAACCTGTTGAAGAGAGATCGTCGCCGTTGGGCATACGCTGGTATTGTATTTGATATATTAATCACCTTAATTTCAGTCCCATAAAAATAGACACGTAAGGATCATTTACGTGGAAAGTTTGTACTTAAAAGTAGCCTTAGTGTAATTAGCTTGTATGAGATGTAGACCCAAGAAGTGTTGATAATGATATCATGTCATTGAAGTTGATATGTAAGCCAGTAGTGTATTAGGGTTGTCGCTGTGTGAAATAGAGAAGAAAAATCTGGAATATGTTAAAGGGGGGCAAGGTATCACCGGAATGTGACATTGTGTGATAAGGGGGGGGGGGTGTCAAAGTGTGTGTGACGTCACGATATGAATGAGTACGAAATGAATATGAAGGAGCGGGTCTAAAGTCCATGGACACAAGATGATTAAGTTATGTATCTTTAATTAACCTAATTAGTCGTTTATTGTTTCCTAACTAGTCATTTGCTTTCTTTGTTATCTAAAATATTTGACTTTGAGTTGATTTTATTGAATATTATTTAATAAAAATAAGAAAAAAATTATACTAACTTTATCTTTTGATTATTTTTAAATATATGCACAAAACTGAAAAATGTGTGATGTCACATCAAGGGGAGGGGGTTCTAAAAATGTGACAAGGATGGGAGGAGGGGAATATTATTTAATAAAAATAAGAAAAAAATTATACCAACTTTATCTTTTGATTATTTTTAAATATATGCACAAAACTGAAAAATGTGTGATGTCACATCAAGGGGAGGGGGTTCTAAAAATGTGACAAGGATGGGAGGAGGGGTTAAAAAATGCTAAAATTCGTGTGAACTAATTCATTGATGGCCCCTAGAGCATGATTGAGGGATGTTGCTGGAATTTAAGCTACTATTATAAATGAATTATTCCAATAACCTTTTACAATTTTGGATTATTTTTAATATATTAATGTCATTATCATTACACAATACCAAAGGGAGGTATGCCATGGTAAAAGAAACATCTTAAGATTGAAAGTGGACAGTAAAAGGGGTAGCCCAAAGAATAAGATCTATAGATGAGGTCACTGAAGAGTCCCGCGAAAGCGATGGCGTTGACAGCTGGGGCCTTACTACATAGGTCCTTACGTCCTGTGGCTTACACAACACAAACAAAGGAACACGAGTAGAGACGTATGGGTGCATTGCTCGGGGAGTCGCAAACTAGCCCGCCGCACGTTGCACGTGGCAGGGTGTGCGTTATTTCCACCTCCCAAAAAAAGGTATATGGATATAGTATGAAGTAGTATATGGTCAGGAGATTATGTTGAAATGAAAGTTGACAAAGGAATGAGAGGAAACGTTGTGTGGCCACCGAATATATGATGTGTTGTCGCCTATAATTAATGATCATATTTTTATTAATAATATTTAAAATGATGTCTAAAGTAAATTTATGTTATAGACGAGGACCAAAATGACGCGCTAAACAGGACTGAATTTGCCTCATTTTTGCACCCTGAAGATCATCCCAACATGAGGGATATTGTGGTTCTAGAAACATTAGAAGACGTTGATAAAGATAGGGTGAGGAATTGGTTTTATTTTTACTAAGCAAAGTGCAATCGAGAGACTATCTCTTGATAATGTCAAGTAACACTGTAACAGTGATCCGATGATTAGGTGAAATAGGAATTTTGTGTTGAATTTTTTTCCTTAAAACAGTCCCCTACGGGCGAAAGGCTTATTACATACAATTTAGCCACACGCGTACCAGGAAAAATTTATGACTAGTTGAAAAACACAGACGTAAAACAGTAGAATCTATGGATACATAGATGTTAGAAAAATAATTTTAAAATTTTAATTGACTGATGATAATTGAGAATTTTTTAATTTTTAATAAGTTGACGATTATACAAATTGAACATTCAATATGTTAATATACATTTCAGGATGGCAAGGTTTCCTTGGAGGAGTATATCGGAGATATGTACAAGCCAGAAGAAGGCGAAGAGGAAGAAGAACCAGATTGGGTAAAACAGGAGAAGGAACAGTTTGCCGGATACAGGTAGGAAAACATAGGAAATGCCTACTTTTTTTATTGTGGGGCGGCACACTTAACAGTAAGCAGTTATCGTCGCCTATGAATATTTGCTGTGCCAGGGGCACCGATAACACGCTGCCGTCCGCGAAGGGAACTGGAACCTGGGCTACTTTTGTCCGAACACAATACAAGGTTATTATGGCGGCATATTTAGTTCCAGACAGGGTTGGGGCCATACCACGTAGCTAGGGTTGTTTTGTAGCCTTTTACGACAGGCCGCCCCCGCAGGGGTTAGTTATACTGCACGGAGATATTAGTCATTATTGCAACGTTGACGTTCAGGGACGTGAACAAGGACGGTTTCATGGACGCGGCCGAAGTGAAGGACTGGATCGCGCCCCCCGAGTTCGACCACGCGGAGGCGGAGGCGCGCCACCTCGTCTTCGAGGCGGACTCCGACGCTGACGAGAGGCTCACCAAACAGGAGATACTGGACAAGTACGACCTGTTCGTTGGCTCGCAGGCCACCGATTTCGGCGAGGCGCTCGCCAGGCACGATGAGTTCTAATTTAGGCGTTTAAACATATATGTATATTTTAAATATTGTGAATGTTGTTCTTTTCAGTTGGGTTTATTTAGATGAGTTGTTTAACTGTTTTGCTGCGACGCGTGATTGCTGAAACTGGGGTACGTCGCTAAAGTGACGTTGCATTTTGAGTGCACTTTACACCGTCGGCAGGGCAATACGTGTCAACAAGTCGTGTTTACAAGCGACGTAAATATTTCATGAAGTTATAGTAATTTGAAAGTTACCATTTCAAAAAATGAAACGCCATAAAAACGCATCCGCAGTTTGGGGAAACAATTGCGCAAGTCACTTTCGCAGCCAAACGGTTAAACTCAATTTGAGCACAATTATCGTACTTGAAGGTATTTTCAAGTTACTTAAAATAGCTCTTGTGACAATAATAAAATATTTTTCAGCCATACACATCCAATAATGAACTACAGCCACGAATATATACTAATTTAGATGTGATATAAATTTAAATAATGGCAACTGTTATGCGCATAACCATTAACGCTTAATTATTAGGTAATACAAATGGTTCCAGATCATTCTTTTTTTGAAATTTGACATATATCAAAAGACTAACAAACACTAGAAAGACGGTATTTGTCAAAAGACTTACAAAGAGTTCAACTATCGCAATTGAGGGTACTTTGAAATAATTGTTTATACAGTAAACTGTACGTAATGACACTTACGAACTGAGCATTTTTGGTTATTATAGAGAGTGGTAGTTAAATGGAGAGAAATAAAAATATCTGTACAGAAAACAAGATAAACCAACCAAAGTCAGGCAAATTTGACGTTTTAAGGGGTTTGTCATTAAAACGAGTGACATTATAAAGAGTTTAAATTAGCAAAATCTTCGATATTTATTCGTAGTGTGACCCGGAGAAGATAATGTTGATGCACTTGAATTTGTTCGTACGGAGTTTAAACTTTGTGAGAAAACAATACTTTGACTAAATGTATCTCTGATAAAAATAAATGGAAGACAGTAAGAAATAATCTTGCTTTTCTCCAAATATCTAGCAGTAATCTCATACCACCATTAGCGCGACAGCCTAATGTAATTTTGTCGTTGATCTTTTGAGCGAAGATGCGAATGCCGGTCTTTCTAGTGGATTCAGTCTTCTCTCATTGCATACGTCAAGTATGATATATTTTTAATAGTAACAAAAATTTGTGATTAAATTCAAATTGAATTGAATATTCGAGCACATATTTCTTCTTCTGCCATAAATTGACACAAGTTCTCCTGCACGAATGTGCGTGACCGGTGTTACCGGTGCTTGCGACACAGGCGACGATGACCGGTTATTATTAAGTACTCTGTCTGCTATCTCAGTATAATTAAAACATTTGAATAGAAACTCATTTGAAATCTCCTATTTATAAGCCTAATAGTTGATAATATTTTAGTTTTTAATTAATATTAAACCAAAGTTTATGTTTACTTATGAATGTATTAACTGAGTTCGGCCAGTTCCAGTGAAATTATTTTATTAGATAATAAACATTATTTATATGCATTTATTTTTATATTAATTATTGTGTACTTACTTTTTTATTGTATACGTGAATCTGTATAAAGTTGGTGTACAACACACGACCCGCACATTTGAAACATGAATAGAAATAAATCCACAAATGTTATTTTGTTGATCATTTATTTAACGTAATAAACGTTTATTGAAATTTAAAAAAAAATTACTTCGTCGAGATGTCCCGGGCCTCGTCGTTGGCACTCCTGCAATCGACTACGCAAACTTTGGAAAACTCGCTGACACATGCTGCGAGGGATCGCGGATATCTCCTCGTTGATGTTTTCTTTTAATTAGGATATGGTTGTCGGTTTATTGTACCGTACATTTGACTATTCAGGACATAAATTGTTTTACACAATAACCACGTTCTCGTCCCATAAAGCGCTCCATCGTGAGTTGCACGAAGCGACGCCCAATTCCTTGCTGCCCGCGCGCTTTTCCCTCTAACGGTTTTTGAGAAATCAGTGTTGCTATTTGCAAAAAGTTAAGTTGTATTAGTATGTTATAAAAAATAATGACTACATCAAATATTTGAAATAGTTTTCATTCAGTGTGTTTTGTAATGTATATTTATACTGATATTATAATAAATCAAAATCATTTATTTCAATATAAGATACTACTACCGTTTCCAATACAAAACGCAGGCTAGAGAAGAAACGGTGGACAAACAGTCGAGCGAATTTTTTTTCAGTATTAAATTTGTCATTTTAGAAAGATTTATATGTACCAAAATCCAGTCAAGATCATTCAAGTGGTTGATTATAGTGCATCGAAAACTAACTAGGAAAGTCACGTGAGTCCCTCGACCGGAGTGTCGGGGGGGGGGGGGGGTATGGGAGGACGTGTTTAGAACTACCCACCAAATACCCCGAAACTCGCCTTACGCCTGGGCTGAAGAACAATTATCCTGTAGAGTTTGTGGCCCAGGCCGTGTATTTTGGAGAATAGGTCCACTGCTGAGAAATCAAATGGAAAGACTAGCACGCTTCATGCATTGTGCGATTTCTTTTTTCTTAAATAGTCTGATTTAACATTCCATGTTCGTTTAAATTAATCATATGCATATGCTTTATACAGATTTTCGCAAATTATTCCTTTTATTTACGCCCATAACAAGATAAGAATAATATTGTAATAATGATTCCCTAGAGTACAGTTTATTAAATGCAAACATGTTCGCTTTATTTACACACTTAAATAAAAATAATTTAATACAATATGTGTTTTACTATTGACTTTAAACTGCATTTTATAGAATTGAGACTTATGAAACATATGAGACGTTTAAATAAATATACTGGCACAATTCACAAAGCGCCATCCAGTCCCAAACTAAGTTAAATTGCACTTATGGGTACTACACAACTGATAAACTACATATATATATTTTTTTGTAAATATATATGTATGTAAACCCAGACGCGAGACGGGAATCGAACCCGTAACCTCTACGAGAGTACCGAAGTGTGTTAGCTGCTACGCCAGGGAGGATTTATGAGACATTGGATCCAAATGTGCGCAATTGAGTATTTGAAAAAAAAATATTATTGATTTTTTTATGTATTTTAAAACTTTATTATTAATAATATTGATATTTAATGCAAAAAACTTAAAAGAGTTTTTTTTCAATTAATTATAAACCATTAAAAATTGATGAAATTTAAATAAAAATCACGTGACTATAAACGCGCCATGATTGGTCACCATAGTTGTGACGTCGTAATGTTATAGCTATTCAATAACAGTACAGAGATAGAGGCTATTTAATATACGTGATTAGACAATAACATTGAAAATTTATTTGTATATTTAGATAAATAATCATTAATAACAATGGTATTAAGAAATACTTACATCGAAATGATATATAAAACAAAAAAAAAAATTATTTTGTTTTGGGATTATCACGGTGCACTGCTCGAAAGCATTTATTTCGACATTTGTCATCTTGGGGAACATTTAATAACATTTTGTCAGGAGTTTTTTTTTGTAGTATTTGTACATAATTGTACAAAACAAGAACGATAACTTTCTAAGTTTGACATTTTTAATTTACAGGGGAATGCCAAGTCGCCATAGTAAATTAGAACCCAAGAGTGCCCAACATATTCATAGTATGGAAAAATTATATATTTGTTAAAAAAATTTCAAACTGTTAACTAATGATTTAAAGATAGGAATAATTATATTTAACACATTAAACGTCATGTCGGTCACTGGTGACCAACAGTTTAAGTTTTGAAAGTGAAATTAACTTCTTCCAGTGTCTACGAGAAAGATCTATATAATATTTTGAAAACTATCAACCTAGTAAATAAATATCTATACATAAAATTGATTACGTATTATTTAAACTTGCATCGGGCCAATCGGCACTCGTTGTACTCGCCAAAATGCTTGGCAGTTAACATGTTAAATAAAAAGTACTCAAACGATTGTGAACATTGCGATGTTTGAAAAACAACAACATTGAATGAACTGTCAACAGTCAACTGTATTTTTTTTGTATTGTTGCCATTTCGTAAATAATTAAGTTGATTAACCTATCATTGTAATCGATTGTAAGATTATTATTTCACTGTTTAAATCGGGATAGTCAAAGATTTGTATATCAGATAGCAACTGTTATGTTATTTTAAAAAATTGATTTAAATCTTTAGAAATGATATAAAATTGACTCAAGTTAATAAAATCGATATCTGACTCATTCGATATCATGCGATCATCGATCTCTCGATCTGTTGCGATGAGGCTATCTTATAGTAATTGATATTAATACGGGTGATAAGACAGTTTTTATTTAAGTCCCTCTCGGATCGATTATTATTTAATACCATCGTGGCTTAGATTGTAAACTGGATAATTAAATGTATCATTTATTTTGCCATATTTTTTTTTTTATATTTATGTCTTTCGATAACCTATAAGCGTTGTGACCAGTGTCTGTGCCAGTGTCCCTCACGCATCTTTTTGGAGGACACACCGCTTAAGGTCCGTTTATATCTACAGACATTGAGCGTGTCAGACACGTTCCGGGACAGACACCGTTTATTTACATCTGAGCGTGCCAGACACGTGCCGGGGCAGACACTTGACAGGCTCCGTTGTCAGCGTCGGGGCCACTCTAACAAGCAGTTTATGAACAGCTTTCACAATGTTCAGACACTTCTCTGTGGAAGATTTATTCATAATTGCGTTGTTGCTAGAAGAGGAAGAGCAGAGTAAAACAAAAAAAGAGCAAAACCCATGGCCGTACATCCTATGCTCAAGAAAAGACAATTAGAAGGAGTTTAAAAAAGACGTCTGCACGGTTCCGATGCTATGTTCACATTGCCCGGCAGGTAGCCACAGACACGTACAGACTTGAACCGTACAGACAAAATATTCTTGCCGCGAATACTGGCCGCGCACGGCCCGTGTCTGTTGGTGTCTGCGCGGTCGTGTAACGATAGAAATAAATACGTTAATAGACACCGTATAAAAGAATATTATTTTGTCTGCCACGACACGTGTCTGACACGCTCAATGTCTGTAGATATAAACGGACCTTTATTCGTCAAATATATTTCAATAATACCTGCTTTTCTGAGTGACCCTTAGATTAGATTCGATTGCAATCTAGGCTATAGGTATAATAAGTTTATTGCGTTTACTGAGGCGTATACAATATTAATACCGAGCGTTACGCGATATTCATTTTACGCAATGTTTACATACATTTTTTGTTGAAAACTAAGATGAACAATAACAAATCATATTCCTCAATTAGTTGAATGAAATGATCAATAGTACTAAAAATAATAAGATGACACACGATACCTAATTGATCGATTAAGGTTAAGATTAATCGATTTATTGAAAATTATTTTTAAAGGGCAAGCCCGTGTTGCATTATTGTTTTCCAAACTTCGCAATGTTCGCAATCGTTTGAGTACTTTTTAATTAAATATAATTATTCCCATCTTTAAATCATTAGTTAACAGTTTGAATTTTTTTTAACAAATATTATATAATTTTTTCATAGTATGAATATGTTGGGCACTCTTATTTTTCTATCAACTGCAATGAGTGAAAACTAACATTATGACGTCACACGCGCTCGAATTTGTTCGGGAGTTGTCGGCGTGTCTTCGGTACTGGATTCAAAAATTAATTTTTATTTTGAAATAACTTTGGAATTATTGCGAAAAAAAATAAAATAAAAATAGTTTTGCTATAAAACTTATATATGATCTTTTCATTTATTACAAAAAAAATTTTTGTTCAAATACCCAATTTAAGATATACACAGATTCTCCGTGCAGCCGACGGAGTAATAAACAATGCTAACCCCTAAAGCATTCTTAGATAGACTTGGTTCATTTATGTCAGAATACAAGGTTATCATTTTTTTTTATTGCGTAGGACAGCAGACAGGCTTACAATTTAGCAGTTACCGTCGCCTATAGGTGTTTGCAACGCCAGTGGCATCGCGAACACGCTGCTGTCCCATAAGCGTACAGGAACTTGGGTCACTAATGCCGGAACACAACACAAGGCTATTATGGCGGCATACTTAAGACCAAAGGTGGTCGCCATCCAGACGGGCTTGAGGCCCTACCACGTAGCTAGGGTGGGTTGTTTTGTCACCTTTTATGACAGGCCACCCCGGCCACAGAGGTTAGTATTCTTTCTCCGCCCCTGCACGGATAAAAATCATGACGGCATATTCAGAAGCCAGGAGTCCGACCTGGCTGGGGTTGTTTTGTCGCCTTTTACGACAGGCCGCAGAGGTCAGTATTCTTTCTCCGCCCATGCACGGATAAAATATTATAAATAGTAATTTTCTGGCTCTGACTACTTATGTGAGGCTCATATGTGGTTCCATATGGCATTCAACGTGTTAATGTTAAATTATTATTATTATTATGTGTTTAAATACCCAGTTATGTAGTCTCTCATAAGGTGCATTGTAAGTTTACATTAGTTAGTAACTACTAAAACTAATATTGTTTTTGTTAGAGCGAGCACAGTCTCTCCAAGCTTTGGGACATAGTAGGTGTTTATTTTTGTGGTATAATCATAGTATTTTTTATTATATTTGTCTTTTTTTTATTCAACTATTGAAGATGTCTCTTAAAAAACATGAGATCGTTAATAGTTTTCAACTGGCAGCGTTTTCAAGTATTCAACACCCACGGCCGGCTTTATGTAAAAACACATTTTGTTTTGTCAGGTGTTATAACAACATATTTGCTTTTTGCTCGCTTGTTAGAAATACTATGAAAATTGTATATTTCATTTATGTGTTTCATTTATTTATTCATAAAAAAAATACAATGTGTCTGAAATATTTTATGCCATCTACAAAATTTTATTATATGACAACTAAATATTAAAACAAATGTTATTTAATCATGTATTTTTGTGAATATGATAATATTAGAGCCGATTGTAGTGTGAGAATTCGCCGCCCGGGGCTAAAGAACACAGCCACCCTCTTATGTAGGTGTTTCAATTTAAAAAGCATATTATACAGTTATTCTAAAGGATTTTTCGGCAATTCCACCTTATTTCAATCGATTCGAATCGTAGGTGCGAGGAAAAGGTGAAATGGTAATTTTTTTTTATTGCTGTAGGACAGCAGACAGGGTAACGGCCCACTTAGAATTTAGCAGTTACCGTCGCCTATGTCTGTTTGCAACGCCAGTGGCATCGCGAACACGCTGTCCCATAAGGGAACAGGAACTTGGGTCACTAATACCGGAACAGAACACAAATTTATTTTGGCGGCATACTTAAGATCAAAGGTGGTCCCATCCAGACGGGCTTGGGGCCTTAACACGTAGCTAGGTTGGGCTAGTTTGTGTCGCCTTTTACGACAGGCTGACCCCGGCCGCAGAGGTCAGTATTCTTTTTTCGCCCCTGCACGGATAAAAAGATGCTAAAGGAAGTTACTAGAGGTTTAGTTGTCAACAAAATTTTTGAAAATTAGCGATATAAAATTTTATATTCTTTTAAATAATAAGGTTTTCGAGTTAATGGTTACGTAGTTTTCAAAGTTAAAGATATTTCTAGAATAAATGTAGGTAGGTTGCTATCGCATTTTCCCGCCCATTTCTCGCTAGCGCGCCAAGTCAACCGCAACGTGGCACTTGACGCGCTACACCCTCGTTTGCCGTTTATTTTATCCTATTATAAATGTAATGTTAATAATAACAGTGTAATTTATTTGGTATTAATATCTTCCATTAAATTCAGAAACTACTGAAACAAATTTTAAACTGTCATCAATAGAAAATTCTTAGAGATTGAAATATAGAGATAGATTACAATCTATTTTATATTACTAGTTTTTTTCATTGCTGTAGAACAATAGACAGGCTGACGGCCCACCTAGAATTTAGCAGTTACCGTGGCCTGGTGTTTGCAACATCAGTGGTATCGCGAACACGCTGTTGTCCCATAAGGAACTTGGGTCACTAATGCCGGAACTCAACACAAAGTTACTATGGCGGCATACTTAGGACCTAAGGTGGTCGCCATCCAGACGGATAGAATATATTTTACATTTCAAAACTTAAGACTATTATTAAAGTCAAGATGGATTAGAAATAGTCTCTATTGTAATCGTCCCCTCAAAAGAGGTATAAAATTAAACGAGTATTATCCATAAAAGTATTAAAATCACATTTAAACCGATACACTACACAATAATTTACAGCAAAACGAACAATCACAGTAACTCCAGACTGAAAACCAGAATGAACTTTCTAAGCCTGACTTTTGTATTTTTTTTAATATTGAGTTAATTTTTTTTAATGCTGTAGGACAAGACAGGCTGACGGCCCGCTTAGAATTTAGCAGTTACCGTCGCATATGGGTGTTTGCAACGCTACTGGCATCGCGAACACGCTGCTGTCCCATAAGGGTACAGGAACTTGGGTCACTAATGCCGGAACACAACACAAGGTTATTATGGCGACATACTTAAGACCAAAGGTGGTCGCCAACCAGACGGGCTTGAGGCCCTACCACGTAGCTGGTGTGGGTTGTTTTGTCGCCTTTTACGACAGGCCGGCCCCGGTCACAGAGGTCAGTATTCTTTCTCCGCCCCCGCATGGATAAAACTGTCAGATTGTTAATAAAAGAGTTACCCGAAAATGTTTCTATTATTTATTATATAATACTCTATTATTTATTTTATATTTCTATTATTTATTGTATAAATTTGAACTATGTTCTGCTATTTTATCAAATTAACCACTAATGAGTAGTGAACTGAGGTAACAATACTTTAAAAATGCCCTCACAATATTTGGTACGGTAAAAGAGTACGGTAAAATATTTGTGAAAAAAAAAATAGAGAAGAACAATAACGCTTAATATAAACGTATTATCTATCTGTGAATAAATATTTTGAATACAAAATCTTAATATTCATGAATAAGCAGCTTAAGTAAAAATATTTTATTGTGAAGTTTTCTTTTATATTTTATAATAAATAACTCTTCAAAATGAGCCACAGGTGAGTTTTCTCAAAGCCTCGTAGAAAACCTCTTATCCCTACATATTTTTATAATAAATTTGTGTATTTATCATCTATTGTGTTTAGAAATAGTCGTTTGAAATAGAGATGAAGGATTTGCAAATTAAGCGTATATTATATTAACGAAAGTGTTCATAAATATGTAGTATTTTATCAAAAGAGAGTGTCTTGAAACCAATTTAACAAAACCTTTTCAATGGCCCTAAGGAATAGAGGAGATTCATCCAGGTATTGATAATATCGTTCGTAATTTTAACTGTGCGTACTAATCCTTTCCTTAGAAGATCTGTTAATAAAATTTCTCCTTTACCCTACACTGAATAAGTAGTGATTTGTTTCTGTAGTTATCGGGGAACACAGATGGGGTACCATAATGTAACAGATATGTGAGGCGTTTGGTACCTTTTATTCAAGCAGGAAGCACAGAACGCTGATGCATACTACGGTCTAGTGAGTGTAGCGAGTCAATTTTAAGGGTTGCGACCCTGTAGCAAGGTGGCCGGAGGTTAGTGGATAACCGCCAGCGACAGTCGTGCTGCGTGAGCGAGGGATAATCCTAGCGCAATTCCTTTTACTACACCGTCTCCAATGTGGACATTTTCATTCGGTTTTATTATCATTTAAGTATTAAATCCCGGTCTAAGTGCAAACTCCCACTCCGATTTCTTTTTTCACTTTTTCTTCTCCATTTTGTACGGTCTTCGGCATTCATGGTAGTGAGTCCGTTGGCACGCAATTTACTACATCAAGCTAGCAATTTTTGGTAGAGGCAAAGATTATACAAAATACGTGCGATGCTAAAAATACAAATAGATTTAAAGTGCGCGAGGAAGATTGTCTAGGCATAGAAAAAATCGGATCTGACTTTTGATCCCGCTTTGGATGTTTTAATATTTTTTTGTAGAGGTCAATTGCAGCATGCATGTTGACTAGTCAATCACATCTTTTTTTAATTACATCAACACTCATCACTTAGTTTCCTTGGCTGAGTGCAATGGTTTTAAGGGAAGTCGAATAGACGTATAAAGGAAGTAAAGGTTTAGGTCTGAACACACATTTTAATCACTAATGTAATGTCTGAGAGCTATCTGGGTGGTAGGGCACCAAACATATCTGGAGGGCAACCATTCCTGTTTTCATAAGTGTCCAAGTTGAAGCACCCCTACGCAGCAGCTCAGACGGTACCGTGGTAGACATGCAACGGTAACTGTTAACTGGTATAGTGGGCTGTCAGCCTGTCTGTTGTCCCACTACGATAAAAAAAAGCTAAATCTACATTACCCAAAATATCCTAAGATAACATAAACCTTTAGCCAAATACTAGAAGTTCATAATATAATAAAATCGTACTAACAATTATTTATATACCTAACAAATGCGAATTGGCGGTTCTCAAAATTTACTGCTTCGTATCCTAAAACCAAATATCTACTTGTCTATATTCGCCTAACATCTAAAGTACATTTACATGGAAACCACGTAAATGACAAATATTTTATTGTTATTAGGATTTTATTGTGGTTTTGTTTGCCAACTATCAGTTTTATTTCGATTTTATTCGAATACTTTTCAGGTTGTCTTAAATTTTTAGTACGGCATATCAGTATACTTATGTACTTACATGACATAAATTTTTAGACCAGTTTTTTAGTACAATAAAGAGTTATTTATCTTTTTATTAATTTTTAATATATTATTTGTTTTCAGTAAGTCATCTTTGATTTTAGGTCAAAAATTAATGAGAATAGCTGTGGGGATATTCTTTATTGGTCAGATAACTAGGACATGATGAAAAATGAGTTTTAGAATTATAAAAATCAGCAACTTTTTAACACAATAACGACATAGCTGACTTAGAGACTAAGCAAATGTACGGTCATCTATTCTCATCTATTATCATTGGCTACTAAACTTAGATTATGATGAAACAGAACATTTTCTGAGTGTACCAATACGAGTATAATAAAGTAAATAATTATTTATTTTGAGACCCACGCACACAGCACCCACACGCGTGCACAAATACACACACACATACACACAAGCACATACACACAGTATAATATATATAATACAAATAATATGTATGACAAACTAATACTTAGTGAAAAATAGACAATTGTATTTTGTTGAGTTATATTTTCTATTACTATCTTGTATTGTAATTTTTTGATTCTCATTCTTCCTATTTTACTTTTTATTATAGTCCATTTTCTAATAATAATGAATAATTTTTAATTATTAATATTGTGACCACTAGTTTGCAGCGTCAGAAGATGACCCTCTAAGTTTTAAGTGCTATATGTTTAATGTAAGATGTTATTGTAAACACGGCAGGAGGGGTAGACCCAAAAAGTGCTGGCTTGACGTCGTAAGGGGTGATATGCGTGCCAATGGGCTCAATACCAGGGATGCTGAAGACCGTGCGAAGTGGAGTAGAAAAAGTCGGAAAGCGGACCCCGGGCACCGAAACGAAAGTTTAGGATGCAACCGGGATAACGCTTAGATGATGATGATGTTATTGTAAACACTTAGATGTGCAAATAAATATTTGAATTTGAATTTAATAAGAATATATAGAAATAAGCTTAGTTTACATAAAATTCATAAATTGTAATGTATCAATCGGAAGAAATTAAAGAAATTGAACCTAGTTTGGGGACCAATGATTTATTGTTATGGATTTTAGATATCTCAATAAACTATTTTTAATGCTTACTGAGTTTTGATTTGGGCAACGATGTTAGTTGTATGTTTATGAAAAGCCCTGTAATATAGGATTTCTTCTAGTGTAAGTCTTTGAAGTTTTTCATTAGTTATTATTTATCGACCGATAGATGCTGGAATTAGAATTATAGTACTAGTCCTAAAGGCAATGTTAGAAGATCCAAACATATAGATATGTACTCTCTAACGTACTAATTATTTGTTTTATTGTGTACTAACGTGTTGCCGGTTTCAATGGGCTCGCCAATGGGCTCACTACCAGGGATGCTGAAGACCGTGCGAAGTGGAGTAGAAAAAGTCAGAAAGCGGACCCTGGACACGGAAACGAAAGTTTAGGTTGCAACCGGGATACTACGCTTAGATGATGATGATGAACGTGTTGCCGGCTTCAGTTGTGAATCTAAACCCAATGAATTGTATAATTCTAGGACACATTGTCTTTCTCTGAACCATGAACTTCGTGGCGCAATAGTTAGGTGCTAAACGAGGGTGGTGTGTCGTATGTCCCTTAAGTATCCAGCCAGATCTAAGGATGGCGGGAGTTGTTTGAAAAATATCACTATATTATAGAAAGTACGCGTTAAAATTTGTTTTCATAATAACTGCATTATAATAATTATTCAGTAAATAATTTGTTTAGGTCTGGACGCAATGTCTGTCAATTAAACTTCGCGAGCAAAATTGTTTTATAAATGAAGAACCCTATTCCCTCAAGGGTGGTGACAGCGCGCCGCTTCCACATTATGCATACTTCTCGCGACAGTGATACCCGGTTCATATAAGGAGTCGAATTTGTATGATAATTTTCATTTTGCATTCACTCTCGTTATTCTTGTGGCGTTGGTTGTTGTAGATGGCGCTCGGGGGAAATTCACTGTTGCCTCCTTGCCGTTGCATCGTTCGTCTTCTAGATGTGACAGTTTTGCAAGTTTTCTTGAGTGGTATTAGATTTAAAACGTTGTATACCTGTGCAAGTGATAAAAAATTGTAAATATTAAACTGACAAAATAACCGGTTGTCGCTCTCGTAACAGAAAAAAATATACATGTCTTGGTCTGTAATAAAACGTAGTCTGTTTCTCTGATATTCATTCTCTTAATCCACTCGGACTTAAGTACCTTGTATGGACGGTAGAGGAAAAGAGACCTGTCTCTGTGTTTGAATGTATCCGTCGATATGCGTCAAACTAATTGGTGTCACAATAGAATCAGTGTATCCAAATAACTTTGCACTACGCTAATAGTTGAGGTTTTCAATTCTGTGCTGTCTCTAACTATTCTAGTCGCCAAATATATTTTTAACTCTGCATACTTCAGATCGTTTACAACTGCTACATTCATATCATAAACTGTAGCTATAGTAGCGGCATTATGGCAGGTTTTTGGACTATAATTTACAATGTAAAGTTGGACACTTTTCCAACTTCTTTCCCATACGAGTACTTCTATATTTCTATTCATATGAATATCGCTGTCCTCCACAGTATTAATAAAGTTTTAAATTGTATAGACAATGTTTACGTTTACCAGTCGAATATGGAAAATAATTAAAGAAAACGTTTAAAAGACTAGACATGCTTTAATACTTTCGTGCATAGTACGCACGAAATTAAAAACCGGTTAGCCGAAGCGATAAATAAACGAATTATTTAAAATAAAATATAAATATTGTACATTAATGATTTATAATAATATATTTGCACAATATTACACTATTTAATTCATATTATAATTAAGTACTAACTATAGTTTTAAGTTATTTTTTTTAATTGTTTTGTTTTACATGTTTTTTTTAATACTGAGCGATAAGATCAATCTATCGAATCGGTTCTTACGATTAGGTAGTTGCAGCTGATTAGGTATGTGCCATTCATTATTGACTTGACAATAAGCATATCGGATATTGATATATCAATTTTAAGCATTAACAAAAAACAGAAACATTATTGGCCATAAATAATAATAGGCTCTAAAAGTAAGCATTTTTGAGCCGCCTTGCGTATAATGTGATTTTAAAGAGAAAAATATCTTGCATATGAATTATGAATAAGTATCCAACAAAAAAAAACGTAAGAAAAATTTCCCGTACCGGGAATCGAACCCGAGCCTCCTGGGTGAAAGCCAGGTATCCTAGCCACTAGACCATACGGGACTTGGCAAACACATTGAAATTATATTTTATTTAGTACATAAATGATACCAATCATTGGACTATTAATAAAGTTATTATTACCATGTATTGGGGTCATGTTTAATTTTAAATGTGTGTATAATATTATATTTATGATATCGATATTTGATTAAATTTTAATGATAAGAAACAATTGAAAACATTAACGATTTATTTTTAGTAACATAGAGCATGTTATTTTATGTTTCAAATTAATCAATTAATAAAATTATATTATAAAAATTATAATTGTATCAATATAATTGCAAATATATGAGTATATAGTACTAACACTGTGTGTTAGTATATACTCGTTGTTTAACCAATGTGTGTTGCCAGTGATGACATACGGAACGCAGACGTGGTCGCTAACTATGGGCCTTATGAGAAAGCTCATGGTCGCTCAGAGAGCAATGGAGAGGGCTATGCTCGGAGTTTCCCTGCGAGATCGAATCAGAAATGAGGAGATTCGCAGGAGAACCAAAGTAACCGACATAGCCCGGATGATTGCAAAACTGAAGTGGCAGTGGGCTGGGCACATAGCTCGAAGGACTGATGGCCGTTGGGGCAGAAAAGTCCTCGAATGGCGACCGCGTACCGGAAGACGCAGTGTTGGTAGGCCCCCCACAAGATGGACCGATGATCTGGTCAAGATCGCCGGGATAGGTTGGATGAGGGCAGCGCAGGACCGATCATCGTGGAGATCTTTGGGGGAGGCCTTTGTCCAGCAGTGGGCGTCTTCCGGCTGAAATGATGATGATACTAACACTTTCTAATCATTTGAAGCATTAAAATACTACACCACAAAAAGGCATACTGCTGGTACAAATAATTATACCGTAATAAATACAATGAAATGTACAGTTTAAAAAATAAATAAATAAAGTTTTTTCGGTGATTAATTATGTTATGATAATTATATTACGTTATTTAGTTAGTCAAATAAAACAATGAAACTTGCTGCTTTAATTATTTAAAGCAACTACCCTGCAGGGGCTTAGTAAGAATGCTCACCCCTGCGGTCTGGGGTGGCTTGTTGTAAAAGGCGACAGAAAAACCCTAGCTAGGCGGTAAGGCTCCAAGACCGTCTGGATGGCAACCACCCGTGCTTTCTAAATATGCCGCCATAATAACCTTGTGTGATAAGTGTACCTTGTGTATAAATAAATGACCAACGTTTCGATTTCCTTACGCGGATGACGGCGGGGTAACGACGCCCCTGGCCTCACAAACATCCATAAGCTACGGTAACTGGGTACTGTTAAGTGAGCCGTCAGCCTGTCTGCCGTTCTTCAGCAATAAAAAAGGTAAAACCTTTTCTCTACTATTCTTACGCTGTCATATCTAGCTACTGTAGCGCTGAACACCGCCAGCGGCGTATAAGTGGGGACCATGTAATTCTCATTCGACTTTATCAATACCGGTAAATATAGGAAGGCTTATTTCAGCTGCCGAAACTCCCAAATCATACGTTATGGTGATTGAGAATGAACAGGTATTGCTTTGTATGTGTGGAAAGGGTGTATCATTGGGATTTAATGTACATTAGGGATGTGCCTGCGATATGAGTGAATGATTTGGGATTTTCGGTTTAAGAATTTATTTTTAAATTTAGATTTTTTTTCCGTGCAGGGGCAGAGAAAGGATACTATCCTCTGCGGCCGGGGTCGGCCTGTCAGGCCGACAAAAAGGCGACAAAACAACCCTGGCTACGTGGTAGAGCTACAAGCTTGTCTGGATGGCAACCACCCCTTATGGATAAAAATGCCACCATAATACCTTTGTTCTGACTTTAGTGACCCAGGTTCCTGTACCCCTTTGGGACAGCAGCGTGTTCGCGGTGTCCCTAGTGTCGCAAACATCCATAGGCGACGTTAGCTGTTTACTGTTAAGTGCTAAGTTAGCAATAAAAAGAACGTTAGAATATATTTTTATTCATACAAGCATTTTATCTTTATTACGCCAAAAACGTGATATTGAGATACGCTCCCCAAAAAAATATTGAGATAGAAGTATTAATATACTTCTGATAATATTGTGTCGCGAATATTAAAACAAAATTAACAATAATACCAAGATTAGTGGTAATATTAGGTGGTATTCGAAGACTAATGTAAGAGGTCGTGGGTACAATTGCTACGAGGGCTGGCACCACTTAAGCAGTTTTTCTCGCCTAATGTGCATATTATAAGACAATTGCCACATACCCACTGTGAAAAAAAACATCGTGATGAAATCTGAATAACGAAGTCGCCGGTGTGTGTCGCCGATCCACCTTGCCCTCTAAGAGGAGGTTAAAGCCCAACAGTGGGATGGTCTGTTATTATAATAAAACAATTGATGTTTCGTGTTTAGTGTCGTTACATTACAAAATAAGTCATAGATCAAGTTTTAGGTGAAATAATATCGCGAATAATCCAACACATTGAAATCAACAGTGTGTGGAGTTCCATTTATTTTTAGTTTAAAAGAGTCATTATCTGAGAAAGTTATGTCTTTTGTGAGCCCTTTGTTCCCTTAGTTTTGAATGAAATGCAGATTTACGAATAAGTCGTCAGCACATTTCTTCACCTTCCTAATGAGATCAGAGATCTTTGTGTGAAAATATACCAAAAATAGTGAGCACTGGGAAATATCATTTATCATTTTGCAAAGTTCCAATGTTATTAAACTGCATTCAGTAGTAATGGCTAGACTTTCATTGAGCGTATCAAGAGGATAAACATTTTACCAACCTCAACATTAATCTAATAATCGAAAATGATTTTATCCGTGCAGAGGCGGAGAAAGAATACTAACCTCTGCGGCCGGGGTCGGCCTGTCGTAAAAGGCGACTAAACAACCCACCCTAGCTACGTGGTAGGGCCTCAAGCCCGTCTGGATGGCGACCACCTTTGGTCTTAAGTATGCCGCCATAATAACCTTGTGTTGTGTTCCGGCATTAGTGACCCAAGTTCCTGTACCCTTATGGGACAGCAGCGTGTTCGCGATGCCACTGGTATTGCAAACATCCATAGGCGATGGTAACTGCTAAATTCTAAGCGGGCCGTTAGCCTGTCTGTTGTTCTACGCGATAAAAAAAAAAATGAGTTAGTTGTGTGGCAAATTATCCACAGGCTTTTTTATATTTCCCCCATACTACAGCGGTCGAGTCGAGGTCATATCTTAATGGAGGTGCATCCTAGAGCACCCTGTTACGGACTGGACAGCTGTCAAGCCCATATTGTCGAATATGGTTGTTTAGTCGTTGATACATTACGAAGGCCAGCTGATAAGTTCGCTGATAATTACATTGTTACTCCTATCACTAATTGCGGGACTCAGTGGTAGTATAAAAACAACCCATAATCAAATTTTAGGTCATATTGAATTACTTGTCGAATAACGAACATCACCATGCTAGCCAAATTCGAAAATTCACGGAAATTTTAACACTGCGCCGTGATAAAGTACCTCGTAAAAAAAGTAATACACCGAAAAACATTTTTGAAGGAATGTCATTGGTTTTTCAAGATTCTGCACCTTCATATACATTGATGAAATAATGGGCTCGCTTATGGCCCTCAACAAGGAGGGGAGAGCTGTGAAGATGATCTCCGCGCGGGCCGTCCTATCACGGTGATGACTGAAGAAAATGTTCAAGAATTAGAAAAATATTAGTACTAGTCGACAAAAGATTTAAATTGTGGCAGATACCTGAAGAACTTCAGATTAGTAAAGAATGAGTTGGAGAAATTTTAGATCAATATTTACACTTGAAAAATAA
Source organism: Malacosoma neustria (assembly GCA_963693495.1). Lineage (NCBI taxonomy): Eukaryota > Metazoa > Arthropoda > Insecta > Lepidoptera > Lasiocampidae > Malacosoma > Malacosoma neustria. Next base: position 2,674,393 of record OY856372.1, read on the forward strand.
ATGCGCGCGCTGAATAACCGAGAATGCTTACACCGCTAAACAAGCAACGATGACTCGAGAGCTGCAAGTATTTCTAGGCGCTAGCTGACAATAAAATTAACAAATTTGTGATCACCATGAATGACATGTGGATTAGTCAGTATGATCTGGAGTCCAAATAAGAGTCGATGCATTGGGTTAAAAAAGCAGAAAGGCCGCTGAAGACATTCAAGGTGGAAAATTCAGCGTCTAAGCTAAAGGCGACTATCTTCTGGGATAGTGAGAGAATTTTATTAATAGATTTCCTAGCGAAAAGGACTAAAATGAGCGGTCAATATTATGCCAATTTGGTGAGTCAGGCTTGTGAGGCTGTTGTGCAGAAACGACGTGGAAAGCTAGCGCGCGGAGTGTTGTTTTTGCAAGACAACGCGCCCGTTCACACCGCGCGTGTTGCAAGGCAGGCCTTGAAAGACATAGGATTCACCCACCATACAGTCCAGATCTGGCACCTAACGATTTTTTCCTCTTTTTCGAATTGATAAAGGAGATGTTTGGATGACTACGAAATGAAAACTGCTGTAGATCATTATTTTGAGGACAGACAAAGAATATTTTTGAATGGTTTAAAGGTATTGTATGCCAAATATTGTCGCGTGATCGTTTAAGGACGTACACTTAAAAGTTCGGGTTTAAAGCCCTGATTGCGTTCCCTTCCCAGCAAGGTACTCCCCTGACCTCGTAGTCGCTGCAGAAGGCCAGATGACGACAGGAATCCAGCCTAAGAGCTGGACATCGGTGCGCAGGTACTGTACGACGGGAAGAAATGTCCTGTTGAGAGTCGAACGACGAGAATTCCCAACTAAGTTATTCTTATGGGGATCCTGTGCCCCAAACGTAGAGCCTGGAATTTATATCCAGCGTCTTAGGTACTGTAACCTCCCGCCGTAATGTCGGCCAACTCCACAACGGCGCAAGCCAGGGTTGAAAACTCGAGTTCTTGAGGTGGCCGAGAGGGCAGACGAAGTTACAGAATATAATAACAATATAAAGAAAAAGTTATTAAAGGATAATTACAATATAAAATTAAAATTGTGAATAGATAGAGATTGCAACGACCATCTGTAATGCCATGCAATAAACGACAGAATATATATGTAATTATATAATAAATATATCGGCTTCAACACTTATCCAAAATGTCCAAAAGGTATATTTAATAAGATTGCTATAGACACTATAGAGGGTCGAAAGTGGATGATCAAGATTTAAATTGTCGTTAATTCGTTAAATTAATAAAAGAACGAGTTTTTGACGTGCTCCCGAGTGTTGCATTGCAATGGCGGTGGCTGCGAGTGTGGGTGTCACTGGGTGTCGAAATATGTCCGACCTACGTCACGCACAGCTCCGCCAATCAGCGCAATGCTCGATTTTCGCGGCAAATGAGCGCGGCAAATTCAATTTAAAAAATATTGTAACATTACTTGACGAATACTATATTGAAATATAAAAAATAAACATCTCAGTTTTTCTTTCATAAGTGCCTTAAGCCGCGAACTTATCAGCCGCCCCTCGTATATCGCCATAATAAAAAAAAGATCTATTCCTTACAAAAATTAGTAAAGAGAACAATAATTCACAACAATAATTTTTAAATTATCGTCAAGAAATATTGGCGAATAATTTCGATACTTAGCTATGTAATCTTGCTGATGTATACCTGCATAACCACTGTAGATATATCTAGATTAGACTACTGTGATCATATTTACTATTCATTTTGTCTCCATTGCCTCTATAGAAGAATAAGAAACGATATTTATATTCTTAGCATTTAAGTAATTTTGTAACGCTAAGAGCCCAATCTGAGATGTCTTGGAGTTGGAATCTCAATCAAGCCGTTTCCTTCGTAATTTTCAATTCCGCCAGTGTCCGTCTGTTGTCTTAATGGTCAAGAACCGCCAATTAAGTGATTTCTCTTCGTTCCCTCGCAAAACTTCGCTTTACTGTAAACAAGGGAGATTAAAATTGATTATATTGAATTAAAAACTTTTCTCTCCTCGCGCTAAGATCTTTGGCGAGTTTCGTAAATTCATTTACTTTGATTAACGGGTGTTTAGGTGATTAGATGTTGTTTCAATATAAGAATTTTAAAATAATATATATTTAGTAAATGTTTATATACAATCTATCATTAGCATCTAGGATCAGCAGGCTGACGGCCCAAGTAATATTAGCTTAGTAGTAGTTTGTGACGCCAGGGGCTCCGGTTATAACCGGTAAGTTATTATTTTTCATGAGTTTTCATTGGTAAATATACTTACGAGTATATATGAAAAAGATGTTTACATCTATATTCACCTATGTTAATTACAGTTGCTTAGTATTAGTTTTCGAAACCAAACTTTCTGTGGAAGTTTTTGACGGTCAGAACACCATCTTAACCGTGAAATTCAGTACAAACCTACTTAATGCCTAGTGTTGCATAAACCGCATAAACTTCTTTTACTTAGTAAATAATAAACTCTGAAAATTGCTATTCAGCTTGTAAATCTTAACCTTCTTCTGGAAAGTTCTTTAGTTAGGCTCCCGAGCCACTTCTTGTCTTCTTCCTGTCAATACTTTTCAGGGGTACCTAATCCTTACACAAGCGACCAATACGCGTGTCTTATGTTCTGCTTTTTTTGTTATTTTTAGTTTTTCTCTTATAAAATCGAAGTCTCTGTGCTAAAAACACATAAAGTCCTTAACTTACCTTATAATTATGGATTTATCTTAATGTAGATTTTCATTTATCCGAAATTTAACCTACCATACCTACCATATTTTATTTTCACAATTCGTTTCAATATTGTCCAATACAATATTGCGAATATCATTCATTATTGAGCGCGCTGTGCGATTCGACCGTGGCGATATCATTTTTAGTGAGCGCAGACCTTTGGCAACGATGGTATAAGTTAATTATTCAGTTTATTGGTGCATGTGAGCCAGGGGTTGTTTGTGGATAGATCGACCGGGCATACTCGTATATGATGACATACCGTTATCTATGTTTCTGCTTTTATTACCATTGTCCGAATGCCCGTTTATTGCGGTATTCGTAGAAAAAATATTCAAACATTTTCTATTGATACGGAATAACAAAGTTCGTTTTTTCTATTTTATGTTATTCATAATTTTTATTTATACACTTTTGTTTAAATTTTTAGATAATCATTTATTATTAATATTTTTATTCAAAACCTTTCTGCAATGGAAAGAAAATCACAATGAATGTCAATTATTTTCGCTAAAATCCAGCAATAAATGAAGTTCTGCGAAGCTTAGCTGAGTTCTTAATTACAGGTTTTATTCAGTCATTAACAAATATTTTCTACCATATTTTTTGCTATTGAAATGCTTTGGCGAATTCTTTAATCAAGTGGTTAGAGCAGAGGTTCCCTAAATAATTGGATTTTATCCGCGGCGCCCTTAATACATTAGGTTTCTTTCCTACATTTTTGAATTTCTTGACAAATTTAAAAACTTTCCTTTTTAAAAACTATTACCCATTTAACAGCGAAAAATAGAAACAGATACTATTTATCTAATTTCAACTGTCTCTGTAATATCCATATTGAGTTTGTACAAGTATCATGTGGTTAGGTTAGTTGAAAAATAAATTAAACACGAATTTTAAATTCACAAGCAAATTTTGTTGTTGTGAATTGTTTATCACTGGGTTATAATATTTTCCATTCCGAGGTATTAGACCTCAAAGTTCCGAGTTATATTGCTGTAAATAGATAGGTGATAAGGTATCCCGCACACTGCAGTCTTAGGTAGAACTTCAGGCTTTCACGGCTGTTACGGATGTGCCTATCCTAATTCTTGTTACGAATATCAAATTCACAACGTTGGTGTAATGTTTCAACTGCTTCTGTGTTAGGTATATTTTACGCGAGTTCAATAACGGACGATCTCTAGTTTCAATCTTAAATCTTTTGCATTTCACGACACATTGCACTTGATGTGTTAGATGATTTTTAATCTAAATTCCTCGAGAGCCCGCCCTTTGTCGGGCCCTTCGGCTGATCACGGCCGCGCATTATATTGGATCCAATGAATTTGTTCCACGCGAATACATCACAATTTGAAGAAAATCCCGCCGAGAGATAAGTCTTATAAATGCGGTATTGAAATAATATGGTAATAATTTGCTACTAGTAGGTATTATACTCAAATAGGAAGATTAAATAAATTTATTGTTACAATTTATACAGCTTCATTTAGTCCCAAAGTAATTAGCAGAGCGGGTTTTTTATATCGGACAACTGTTCTATTACTTACTAGCTGTGCCCGCGACTCCGTCCGCGTGGAATAGTGACTTTAGGCAGCATTTTTTGGGTATATCTTTTGGTTTATTTTAGATTACAAATCCTATAAACCCTAAAATATAAATGAAATACCTATGCAAACAGTCAGTGTTATGGAATGCAACTGTTGCCGCCATGTGCCTCTGGAATACGTGCGTTCGAACCTACAAAACCAGCCTAAGCTAAACCCTATTTCATATGATTGATGATATAAATCTGAGGTCCACTTAAATTGAATAATAACCTACAAAGTCCAGCCTAAGCTGAACCCTATTTCATATGGTTGATGATATAAATTGGAGGTCAAGTTAAATTGGATCTCAAAATTTTTCGAAACTAATCATTTTTACCAAAACTATTTCTTTTAAATTAAAGTTGCCTAAGTTACTCCTTGTTACATCAGCTATCTGCCAGTGAAAGTCCCGTCAAAATCGGTCCAGCCGTTTCAGAGATTAGCCGGAACAAACAGACAGACAGACAAAAATTGTAAAAAATGTTGTTTTGGTATATGTACCGTGTATACATCCAAATGCACTTAGTAAAAAGCGGTTATTTTAATATTACAAACAGACCTTCCAATTTTATTTAGTTGTATAGATAAACACTCAGACTCGGGATGGGAATGAAACCCGCGACACTCACATTTGTCCGGCGTGCGAAAGCCGTTGCGAGTAGGTCATTAATAAATCTTCTTTTAAGATTATTTGTTTATCTTATCCGTGCAGAGGCGGATAAAGAATACTAACCTCTGCGGACGGGGTCGGCTTGTAAAAAGCGACAAAACAACCCACCCTAGCTACGTGGTAGGGCCTCAAGCCCACCTTTGGTTGTATGCTGCTATAATAACCTTGTGTTGTGTTCCGGCATTAGTGACCCATGTTCCTGTACCCTTATGGGACAGCAGCGTATTCGCGATGCCACTGGCGTTGCAAACACCTATAGGCGACGGTAACTGCTAAATCCTTAGTAGGCCGTCAGCCTGTCTGCTGTCCACAGCAATAAAAAATAATAATAATAAATAAAAGTTTGCGAAAAACACTTTTCAATTTATAACATGAGAAGTAGGAAACCGAAGCCAACACAGCGCATGTCATCGTATACTAAATTATAAATATTAATTAGTGAAATAACACAAAGTGGTTAAAGTAATCGTGTAATGGAGTTTCTGTGTTGCCGCCGACAAGCTCCCGGGCGTTGGAATTAAACGGACGGCCGACTCAATAACTGCCGGGTATACACTCGCGGACTAAAAATAATAAAACACCAAAACTATGTAAGGGGAGTTATATGTTTTCACCTTAACGAAATCGCCTGTTACTTAGAGAACATAGTATGTGACAAAAGTATAGGTTAAATGGCCGCCAAATATATTTATTAATATTATTATTTTAATGTCAGATTATTTCTTAAAAAAAAAAACTAAAGTACCCACACACACTCACACGCTGTGAGTAAAAAATAGAGTTTTATGGCCATACGTATCTCGATCCGATAAGTTTATGAAAAGTGATTTTTTTTCCATTCAGCGTAGTAGGAAATTTGTGTTTGAAGGACGTTTCTGAATAACAACAATTTGGTTAATACCTAGCTATAGGTATATTTTAGGCGTTTTTTAAGATGTCTCACAATTCTTCATAACTTAAAGAATTGTTCGCTTGAATACGAGGCCACGACTTTTCGTTCAAAAATTATTATAAGATTCGAAGAGAGTAGATGATACACTCAGTGTAAATATTAAAATACTTATAAATTATATCGTATTTCATGTGACATTTTCGTTCGAAATGACGGGAGACGCAGAAGTAAAAGTAGCTGGCTGGCCGGCGAGAGGACTGATAAGCCGGACTCACGATCCGAGAGAAAAGAACCCGAAGACCACATAAAATGCAGAAGAAAATCTCTGATAGCAGAATCTGGGCACTAAAGCCTACGAGTGGCATGATTCGAAGTGAATTAAGTTTATTACTAATTGTTAAGTAATATTTCTGTTTAAGTCGTAATTATATATATCTAAAACATTTTTCATGATGATTTCAGAAATTTTCAGCAATTATATTACATTCTGTTCAATTAAAGAACCTACATATAAATATAACTACCTAGTACAGTAATTACACATTTTATAGTTATGATTAGGTAGTGGCCGCGTTATAGTTAATTCTTGGATTTTGGGATTTTGGGGTCATAGTGTGTATGCCTCCGCAGTGCGTTGAAACAGCAAGCGTCATAGCGGCTTGGTCAGTGAGAAGCGTACATGCGACCTTGTCTCGTTCCACCAGTCCCGCGACCCCTTTTTTGTGAGGTGGAAATGCATGACGCACACCCCGCCGCGTGGGAATGGGCGGTGGGTTAGTGTGGGACTCCCCATGCAATGCGCCCGTACGTCTTCTCTGCGCTGGAGGACGAATCTCGCTAGTATACCTTCCAAAACCTTACTTTTTACGCCTTAAATGCCGAGGCCACTGGACGGATTAGTCAGACCGCGGTCCCGACAGGCGCTGACCCACGTTGACAGGCCTCTTCAAAACGGGGGGGGGGGATGATGAGCCCCGGCATCTTCTTTCTCACGCAGGCGTGAGCTGGGCGCGTGCAACACCGACGCGCTCCCCTCTTTCAGCCTTGTGTGCGCGGGCGTCTCAAACCGATCGCCTGTGCGTCGTAGATTGGCGTTTATGTTTGACATTTTGGTACAATATGTTAGCGTTTTAGTTGCAAACAATTAGTAATATAGTTACTACTATTATATGAGTGATGAAGATTTCAAATATTTACGACATTTAGGCCGACTTGCACAACCAATCACTAAACCGATTTAGCGCTAAACTTATTTAAATCGTCATTCTGTCCCTATCACATTGATAACATTTGACAGGGACAGAATGACGATTTAAATAAGTTTAGCGCTAAATCAGTTTAGTGATTGGTTGTGCAAGTCGGCCTTAGCATGAGAAATGATATGATGGCATTGTTTGAATTGTCACGATATATTCATCTTAACTATTATAAATGTTAAAGTGGGTTTGTTTGTTACGCTTTTATGCCTAAGCCGTTGAACAAATTTTGATGAATTTCGGTATAGTCATAGATTGGACCCTGGAGAAGGATTTTATAGGTTATATTTTTTTAATTCATATGGCGAAACTACGTTTGCCGGGTCAACTAGTGACCCGGCAAACGTAGATAGATATTGTGTGAATTGTGATAGTAACTAGTAAAGAAAGCAATTAATGCCATTTTAACTACCTTTATCATAAAATAGTGTGCTTTCGCCGTTATCGTGACAAGATATGTGTACGTCGGGTGTCGTGTTGGGCAAGCATTTATGCATTTACACAAACTGAGCCCGCTTAATTGAAATGCTTACTTCATTCACGTAATGTCATATCTTGACTGAATAGCGAACGTTTAGTGTTGTGTTTGTTACATAATGTTTACAAAATAGTCTTCTGCTTCCTGGTATTCGACGTTATGGTGAAGTCGGCGCTACGTGTTTTCTCCTTGTTCTCTGCTCTCGTAGCTCAAAAGCATCTCAAAAACTTTTTAACTATTACGCAATTATCAATTTTTTGGTGCATCCCTTTTTTGTATACATTCACTTCTATTTTTTTTTGTCTCGTGGAAAAACCTCTCTTGACGGGTTCCCCCGACTCGGGGGACCGAGGGATATGTGCGACTCCGGGAAAGATATTCGACCATCCGACTGCCCACTAAAAACCCCGCTGTTCTCCTATCGCTTACGCTCGGGCCCACGGATATATGGCCTGCCGATCTCGTGGCCCGGGCCGGCGCCGGCCGGCCCTTTGTCTCAAGGTGGGCCTCTTCTAAAGTGTTGACGCCAGAGGGTCAGGGTATCGTCCCCCCGGCGCGCTCCTGTATTCACATCTATTTGTCACAGGACAGTTGAAGCAATAATTGTGTATTTTACGTATCGTAAGATTATAAAACTCATATATAAAATATGTATTATAATTATAATACGCTATTAGTACCTTAAATTATACTTCCAGTTAAATTTCAAACTTTTTCTTTGGGGACCTTAAAAGGGTTCAAAAGCGGATCAAAATGGATCGCTTCGAATAGGATTGGGATAAAATGTTTAGAAGAAAATCAACTTATTTGAATGAATTTAATTAGAATAATATGTCGTTCACATTCAGTATTTCATAAATATAATTTTGTTTTTTTTTTTCTATCCCAGCGAAACCGAATAACTACGTACCACGTCGGACTTTGGGGGACTCTGGGTGATTCTAACTGATATGTGATAGTCAGCAAAAGTGTCCTTAACGGCATACCGACTTAAGCCGTGGTCGTCACCCTTAGTCTTAGGTCACAGGATTGAATTTTGAGTCATTGCTCTGCGACAAAAATTATCAACCCTAGGTACATTCAGGGTATGAAATTAAGAATAACAATATTAAACTAATCAATAACTTGTCTAAACTCAGAAGACATCTATGACTATTTATCTATGAGTATCTATTCTAATTATCAGATTTCACCCAATATTTGTATCAAATAACGTATTTGCCTTTAGACCGATATAATGCCCTTGGGGCGCGTCGATTACGGAATATTAATTTTCCAGGTCTCAATATTTGAATTCGTGTCTCAAATATGGATTCATTTGACTGAACATAGTTCTATCGATTATAATAAATGTATTTACACTAAACACAAGGGTAGGTCAGCTTAAAAGTGAAAATGAAAAATATTTCTAATTATAAAATATTAAGTCTTTTGGATCTAAAGTTTTTTTACTGCTGTAAAACAGCAGATAGGCGGCTTCATAATAAACAATTACCGTCGTCTATGGATGTTGCCGACCGCGTAGGGAAACTGGAACCTTGGTCACTGCCGGATCAGATCACAAGGTTATTATAGTCTTTACCAGGGGTGGTTGATATCCAGACAGGCTTGGAACCCTACTGTCTAGTTGTTTTGTCGCCTTTTACAACACGCCGCCTCAGGCCGCAGAGGTCAATCAACATTCTCACTCTACCCCAGCATGGAGACATGTTTGTACAATAATCTAAGGCCACAGTATTTCTCTAAGTTTTTAATTCCTGTTGATTCGAAAGCTTTTATCGTTATACAAGTAATACTCGTATATTGAATTCCATATAATATTCATAATTTTATAAGTTGCCAATCCTAGAACTAACCCTAGAACTACAAACCAGGGTAGAAGTCTACTCCTGGTAAACTGTAAGGTTACCAGGGGTAGGTTTAACTACCTTTCGAAGTTAAATAGGAAATTAGCGACCTCAGACTGAACAGCTAATATAGTATATTCGCTGAAAAACTCGGTAAAACTAAATTGTTCTTTACTATTTTATTTGACATAAAGATGTAGAAAAATAATGTGCCTATATAGTCAGACTGGAAGACATAGACTGGAAGGTGTTGGTCACGATCCTCAGATATGAGGACTACGACTCGAGGAGGAGGAGGAGGAGGAGGAAAGTCAGATTATAATGTTATAAATATAGATATGCGTGAATATTTATCCCGGTTTGTAGTTCAAGAGCTAATATTTTAAATATTATTTCAATTATCAACTTATTGATTGTAAAACCTCCTTAAACACAAAGATTCTAAAATATAACTTGGAAAGCAATTAAATACTAATTTCGCTGAAACAATAACGGAAAATTAGAAATGTAGTCATCCGTTAAATTCGGTACCTGTGGAGGCGATCGCCAATAAAAAGGAATGCTCTTGTAATCACTGCGGGGAGCGGGGAGGGGGCTCTCAATATCAGCTTATTCATAATGATCTCGGCAACATTACATTGTTGTATACTTATTGCTGCTGGTATTGTTCTTCGTTTTCTTCATGCTCTATTATTATCCGACTGTTAAGTAGGAACTTGGGTTCTTTTACCTAATAGTGTAGGACGAAAATAGTGCGTGTTGTTTGCGTAAAAGCCGTACTTTGCTCTTTATTAATACTCTTTGTTTCACTTAATTTAATAATTTTAGAATAATAATATTATACATATTACTTATATTGTATTTAGTATAATCGACGGTCTCATCGCTGTAAGTGATTTCATATAGACTACCTCTTGATTTTTTTTATAATACCTAGTAAGGTCATAAGTATTGTCACACAGTAAAAACTTTTCTTTTAGAATGCTGGCCACAAAAAAGTTTATTGAATTCGAATTTCGAATTGTTCATGAAAATAAAAATGTATACTTTTAGAATTTTACTCATTTTTAAATATGGAGTGGACGCTTAAAGAAGAGTGTGTTGCAGTTATTGCGTTGCATCGTTGCGGTTACGCGCCAATTCAAATTTTTAACATACTGAAAAATTTTAATATAACCAAAAGATTCGTTTATCGTACCATCAAACGATACAATGAAGACTCTAGTGTAGATGACAGGTCAAGAAGTGGTCGCCCTCGGTCTGTTAGGACTCCAGCAGTGATAAAAGCTGTGAAGGCACGAATTCAAAGAAATCCCAAACGTAAGCAGAAACTGTTGGCCCTTCAGATGGGGTTAAGCAGAACCACGGTGAAAAGGGTGTTAAATGAAGACTTAGGGCTTCGGGCATATCGAAGAAAAACAGGACATCGTTTGAATGCTCGTCTAATGGACCTGAGACTTAAGAGATGCCGCGCTTTGTTGAAGCGGTACGCGGGAAAAAAATTACGGGAAATTCTTTTTTCGGATGAAAAAATGTTTACCGTAGAAGAGAGCTACAACAAACAAAATGATAAGGTGTACGCACACAGTAGTGAAGAAGCGAGCAACCGTATTCCGCGTGTCCAACGAGGTCATTTTCCATCCTCGCTCATGGTATGGTTGGGAGTTTCTTATTGGGGCTTAACAGAGGTACATTTTTGTGAGAAAGGTGTAAAAACGAATGCTGTTGTGTATCAAAATACAGTCCTGACGAACCTTGTGGAACCTGTTTCTCATACCATGTTCAATAACAGGCACTGGGTATTCCAACAAGATTCGGCGCCAGCTCATAGAGCGAAGAGCACACAAGACTGGCTGGCGGCGCGTGAAATCGACTTCATCCGGCACGAAGACTGGCCCTTCTCCAGTCCAGATTTGAATTCGTTAGATTACAAGATATGGCAACACTTGGAGGAAAAGGCGTGCTCAAAGCCTCATCCCAATTTGGAGTCACTCAAGACATCCTTGATTAAGGCAGCCGCCGATATTGACATGGACCTCGTTCGTGTTGCGATAGACGACTGGCCGCGCAGATTGAAGGCTTGTATTCAAAATCACGGAGGTCATTTTGAATAAACTTTAATGTCATAAGAATCTATGTTTTGTTAAGTTCATTTTGGTATATGAATGGTTACATAATGAATAAACTTGTTACAATTATTTTACATTAAATATGTGACAGAATTTATGACCTGACTAGGTAAGTGGGTAGGTTCAACGTGCACACGACATGAGACTGTGAGAATAAATGAATATGTAACTAAGTTTGGATTTAGTAGAGTAAACTAGTTGACAAATGAGAATTTAAACTCCTACGGTCTTAGTGGGAGGTCCCCCTACTAAGACCGTCACTCCTATTTTTATTTTCATCCTCATTCGTCCATAACCGTAACGATCTGATATCCGAAATAAAATATCATCCGTTCGCTTACAGATGAAACCCGATATAAACGTTTTAAATAATTTTATGATTTTTGTTTTTGTAGTTAAAAGGTAACGCTTTAAAATTTGCAGCACTTTAATAATTAATCATATGACTGGTTTGAGTATTAAATCTATACATCTATACAAATAAATAAAATTGGAGGGTCTGTTTGTAATATTAAAATAAACGCTTTTTACTAAGTGTATTCGGACGTATACACGGTACATATACAAAAGTAGTAGTAGTAGTACAAAAGACGGTGTTTATACAAAAACAACATTTTTTACAATTTTTGTCTGTCTGTCTGTTTGTTCCGGCTAATCTCTGAAATGGCTGCACCGATTTCGACGGGAGTTTCACTGGCAGATAGCTGATGTACCAAGGAGTAACTTAGGATATTTTTATTTTAGAAAAAAAAAATAGTATTTGTTAAAAGTTTCGGAATTTTTTAAATCCAACTTAAGTTGACCTCAAATTTATATCATCAATCATATGAAATAGAGTTCAGCTTAGGCTGGACTTAGTAGGTTTAATTTCCAATTTAATTTGACCTCATATTTCAAAAAAATGCTGCCTAAAGTCACTATTCCACGCGGACGGAGTCGCGGGCACAGCTAGTGATAAATAAAACTCTCCGAAACTAACGGAGAATACGAAATAATTGAATATCCATATCAGTGATAAAATTGATATCGCTAACTTAGATTATTTCTAGAGTGACTGCTGTAAATCCTTCCAGTACAAAAGTAGAAACTGCATGATGCTCTCCTTTGCTGCTTATGCCCCTTTTTTGTCGTTCAGAAGGTAGGCTTTTGGTTATTGTCATATAGATAAATTTTTACGTGTCTTAATTGCTTTGTTCTCTCTTTCCTTTCTTGGCTTTGGGCTCGTAAAAAGGTAGACAGAATAAATTCTCTTTAATTTTAATTAATTTGAATAAATTTTTTTTTGTTTCGGGGAAAATCCCTCTCTTGACGGGTTCCCCCGGCCCGGGGGGACCGAGGGATATGTGGGACTCCGGGAAAGATGTTCAGCCATCCGACTACCCACTAAAAACCCCTCTGTTCTCTTACTGCCTACGTCCGTGCCCACAGATATGTGGCCTGCCGATTTCGTGGCCCGGGCACTGAAGTCAGAACTAAAACTACCCTGTATATGATAGGGTAGATGATATGTAGCAAAAATAACCTTAGTATATTATGCTCTGATATTTGTTTATTGCTGTAGGATAGCAGACAGGCTAACGGCTCGCTTAGAATTTAGCAGCTACCGTTGCCTTAAGGGTACAAGAACTTGGATCACTAATGCCGGAACACAACACAAGGTTATTATGGCGGCATACTTAAGACCAAAGGCGGTCGCCATCCAGACGGGCTTGATGCCCTATCACGTAGCGGTGGGTTGTTTTGTCGTCTTCTACGACAGGGCAACCCCGGCCGCAGAGGTTAGTATTCTTTCTCCGGCCCTGCACGGATAATTGCAAATGTCTTCCAATCCCAATAGAAAGCTTTGCGACAGAACATCCGTTGTTGAGCAGGATGCGTTGTCATCTTCTCGACTTGATGTCATCTTTTGTCAAATACATATAAATACTCTCTGACAATTCACTCAGCGTTATTTAGTCCTAAATTAGGCAGAACACAATGACATGTTATGGATACTAGAGAACTGACATGTTACACACCACGAAGATCGTCAAATATGTTGTACCTATAAGGAAGTTGATTTGGCGCCTTTACCTTAAACAAGATTGATGTGATCAATTAATCCCCAATTGAAGATATTAATCTCACAGACGAACCCAGAAAATTCCTAATGTTCGATAAGAGATATTGAAATTTAATTTTATCGTGGGTCTCGGTCTTTAAAGACTTTATAATGGTAGCCCGTTCGAACTTTATCTTGGACTCTGTTGGCCACTCTTCCAAATGTTTTCGGGACGTGTTTCGGAAATGTTGAATAAAGATTAAATTATATTGTTTTTAATCGCTTTTATAACGCTTTGTTTGTAATTTTCTGGCATTAAAGCTGACTTCTTTTGAAAAAGGCTTCCAAAAAATGTTCTTTTAAAAGTTCTTAATTTTTGATTATAGTTTTGATATATTTAATTTATATAAAAGTTTTTAACGTAAGAATATCAAATTTGAAAAAGAAAATAAACTTCAAATAAATAGTTTTAAAGAAACTGTTTTTAGATGGGGCCTTTATGAATTTACATTAGGGGAAACCGAAGCTTTCTCAAAGATTTATTATTGATGGATACCAAAGTAAACTAATTATACAATCTACAAATATTTAGATAGCCAGCCACTTACGTGGCAGTGGCACCAGTCATATCAGAATGTAGTTATGATTTTTAAAAACGTAAGAGTGAGGAGTCGTTTTAATATGTTACAATTGTTCATTTTATCGGTAGATTTATTTCAGACATGTGTATAGAAATTCAAAGCCTCGCCAGAAAAACCCAACAATATCAAAAGAAATATGCTCGGCTTCTAAAAATAAGTTAGTTAATCAACACGTTGTAGATATTAAAGTCAAATATTAATTCTTCTTCTTTCTTTGTACTTATGGTTCCAGTGCGTTCGATATTGATTTTGTCAATGTCTACATTATTTATAAAAGTGACAGGTTAAATATAGCAATAGTAATAGGGAAATAGGGAGAAATAGGTTAATATTAAGTATAATATATGTAGTCTTATGTACTGTTAGTAATTAAAAAGTTAGAAAGCGTATATACAAGCTTAGAGTGCACATAAGACATAGACATAGGCTACTTTTTTAATTTATAGGGCAGAACAACGTTTGCCAGGTCAACTTGTAGATCATATATAGGGGTTGATCTTTTGGCAGGGAAAGAATATGTGTTCAAGGATCATCAAGTCCACACTCACACAGAGAATGATCACGAATTCTAACTTTGGCTAAAAACACAGAGAAGCCTGTCCCAGGCGAAGACGTATAATTGTAGAAATATTTAATTGATTAACTGGTTAATTGACTCTGGACGGATAATAACGTCAATGTCAATGATATTTATATGACAATGATATTTATAATACATCTTTGGTTCCTCAAAAATATATGACGGCTGGTCATTCTACCAAAGGTATGCCCCTATCAACTCGCCAAACTAATTGAACAAATGCCATTCCATCGCAATTATTAAAGTATGAGAAAACTTTTGAATCAGTTTCGGACTATTAAAGTGTCTTTTTCAAGATCGCAGCCTTAAGCGCTCAAGTCTTGTCTTAACAAGATAGTTTTGAGCAAACTACTTTGTGACACCATTTAGAACTTTGAGAAACAATAATTTAACTTAGTTCAAAAACTTTTGTGTTTTTTTTTATTTACCGCATATACACTACTGTCGCTTGTTCTAGAAGTATGCCGCCATAATAACCTTGTGTTCTGACATAATCGACCCAGGTTCCAGTTCCCCTACATGGACAGCGTGTTAGCGGTGCCCCTAGCGTCGCATACATCTATAGGCGACGGTAACCATTTAGTGTTAAGTTGGCTGACAGCCTGTCTGCTGTTCTACAGCAACAAAAAAACTTGTATCGTAATGACGATAAGTTGTGTCTCAACGACGCAACAGCGATGCCGGACAATTTGTTACTAAGCAACCTCGTTACAGTAAATCAATTTTTTATCCGTGCAGGGGCGGAGAAAGAATACTAACCTCTGCGGCCGGGGTCGGTCTGTCGTAAAAGGCGACAAAACAGCCCACCCTAGCTACGTGGTAGGGCCTCAAGCCCGTCTGGATGGCGACCACCTTTGGTCTTAAGTATGCCGCCATAATAACCTTGTGTTGTGTTCCGGCATTAGTGACCCAAGTTCCTGTACCCTTATAAGACAGCAGCGTGTTCGCCACTGGCGTTGCAAACACACATAGGCGACGGTAATTGCTAAATTTTAAGCGGGCCGTCAGCCTGTCTGCTGACTGTAAGTAAGTAAGCATTAAAAAAACCCCCGCTCAGTGGGATCGTATAGCCCAAGGCTGCGTGCTGGGGACGCATGAGCATCCCAAGAGATACGATTTTGACTCAATTGTTATAAGTATATATGTTTCCAAGGCTTTTCGCAATTTTGGTGACTCTCATCAATAATGATCAGCTTATAACTGCTGATGTTAATTTTGTAAACTAATTAATTAATATGTATCGTTTAATTATTGGATCTCTTTCTCTTATTTTTGAGTGCGTATTGTAAAAGTTGTAGGTTGCTTTTTAAACTATTGCCCTGACATTAATATCATCGTGAGAATTTATTAAGAATATCAAAATAAGAACAGGAAGAAGAGGTCTTTGCTCAAGAAATGGAAGTATCATGAAGGACACAGGTGTAAATAAGGCGTAGAAGCTCTTGAAAAGCCTGTGACAGTGTAGCGTAACCTAGCCACGAAAACCATTTTAGAAGAATAGTCTATTAAATAATATTTTTTATTTTTGTATTGCTGTAGGACAGCAGACAAGTTGACGGCCCGCTTAGAATTTAGCAGCTATCGTCGCCTATAGGTGTTTGCAATGCCCGTGGCATCGCGAACACGCTGCTGTCCCATAAGAATACAGGAACTTGAGTCACTAATGCCGGAACACAACACAAGGTTATTATGGCGGCATACTTAAGACCAAAGATGGTCACCATCCAGACAGGCTTGAGGCCCTACCACGAAGCTAGGGTGGGTTGTTTTTCATCTTTTACGACAGGCCGACCCCGCCCGCTGAGGTTAGTATTCTTTCTCCGCCCCTGCACGGATACATATAGTTCAATAACCTTACACGGAGTTCAATAACCTTATAATTATGAACCAATTAAATAGCAATTCATTAAATACCCTCTTAATACAAAGAGGCTTTAATAGTCGTAAATGGTTCAAGCCTCGTATGAGTTGAGCCATACATTGCCAGTGAAACCCTATCTAAACATTTATCTAGGTTCTAAGCTGAGATCAGATACAGGTTCTGAATTATTTAACGATGAACTTGTTTGATATACGCTATTGCTACCCGTATATGGTAGTAATTTAAATTAGTTAGATAGATAGATAGATAACACTTTATTGTAAACCAATTATATAAACACAATGAAACTTATTTACACAATCAATTATGTACTTGACTTACAATGGGCGGCCTTATCGCTACAGAGCGATCTCTTTATATTAATAATATTTATTTTGTGTGAATTGAGATTTTTTCTAACAGCAGATAGGCTTATTAGTAAGCAATTACTTACGCCTATGGATGTATGTGCCCCCAGGGGCATCGCTAACACGCTGCCCTTTGCGTAGAGGAACTGGACCTGGGTCACTTATGAGGGGCCATCCATAAAATACGTCACACGTTAAGAGGGAGGGAGGGGGTTGACGAAGTGTGACATTGTGTGAAGGGGGTGGGAGGGGTCCTAAATTTTGTGACGTCACATTTCCAAACATACGTGTTAAACATGAACTTTTCACTATTAATGAAGTACTCAAAAACATTTGCAACACTATCTTGATTGAAAATGTTTGAAAAAAAAATTTAAATGCGAGATTGTCGCATGTTGTGATGTACGACGATCTACCCTTTGGCGACTATTGCGAGAGGGGTTTTTACCACCACCTGTTTTAATTAGTCAGACGTAAAGCTGGTATCTAAGTAGAAAAAAATGACGCCGAAGGTAAATTCATATAATACTAATTTCGGAACTGTTGTTTAAATTCAATAATTTCTAAATGTAAAATTGCAAAATATGTGATGTCACACTTGGGGCGGGGAGTCTCACAAATGTGACCAGCTGTAACAAGGACGGGGGAGGGGTCAAAAATCATGAAATTCGCGTGACGTAATTTATGGATGGCCCCTGACGGACACAACACAAGATTTCAGTCCTTCCAGGACAAACTGCTTCTGGCCGTAGGGGTTAGTGGTCTTATTCCACCCTTGCACGGAGAAAAGTATTTTGATCAACCGAAGAGACAGTTTGAAAGTTTCTTAGGAGAGAAATATAATTTTAATTTATTTTTATTATTCGCATACTTCCAAAATTATATTTATTGGATTAGAGGCAAAGTTAGTGATAAAAGCTGAACCGGATGGATTTCGTAATGAAAGAATAAAAACATACCGTCATGTAAAAATTAACTGAAACCGTACGTGTGAGAACAAAGGGACCAGAAGGGTCATTTCCCAAATTGAATTACGTTTTTTTTGTTGCAAAAGCAAATTTTTTAGATTGCGCCAGCAGGAGCAGATAGTAAAATTAGAGAATGCTACGTAATTGTTTGAAGCGGACTCACTTTTTACTAACGCTATTGTGAATAAAAGTAGCTAAACTCAACTTTGAGTCTTTAGCGTAAGGTTGAAATGAACGCATTGATAAAGTTGTCGTGGTATACAGAATTAGAACAAAGGGTTGTAACCGGTAGAACGTTGCTCAATAAAGTTTAATCAGGGGTGACAGGCAAACATAACGTTCTATGCGCACGTACTCTGTATATATATATGTATATATAGGTACGTTATCGTTGCTTTAAAGTTTAAAGCGATGTATTGTTTCTTCCACTATGGCTCAATTTGATTTAATAGCGACACTTAGAATTCTGGTAACCTCAACAAATAGTACAAAGGATTGTGGCAATGTATACACCCCAGTTTGATGGTTAGGATTCGAAATCATCTTTCGATTATAAGTCTTACGAGGAAATAAGGAATCGTACGTTTTGGCTAACCATTAGTTAATGGTTAGAAAATTTCTGATTAAAGAAATCTAATATCTCTAGACTCTAGTTAATGCCGTCTGGTGCCCCTCATATCTCCAATGTATGCCAATAATAACTTTGATAGGACTGTTTAATTACACATATATTACTTTCCGAGTACTTTCATCAGAATACATTTTACCACGTTGTGGGTAAAACCGATAAAAACTGAAAAATATTTATCATTTGTTTACGATACATTGCTAAGGCTCTAAGCTTGTCTAGATGGCAAACACAACACAAGTTTATACTTGTGTTTCACCATATATGACCAGCTTGGAGTTCCCTACGCTGACGCCAACATGTTAGCGGTGCCCCTGGCGTCGCAAGCATCCATAGGTGGTAACTGTTTATGCCTATTTATTAAGTGGGTCGTCAGTTTGTCTATCGTCCCACACTAGTAAAAGGAATTTATAAAGGTTTAGAAGGAAGCAATAGGAAATAAATTTGCTAGAAGTATGCTTTATAGGGCATACTATCGCAGTCGCGTATTGTTACCACTGTTTTACAGTATGTTTAGGTTTACGCGCAGAACATAATTGTAAAAATAGATTATTTAATAATAGGTTTTATGTATATCCTATTTCAGCTATGAGTGAGACTATTGTTATACTTTAATGAATGGCGTGATTCACAAGAGCACTAATTCCCACTCGACTTTTCAGTCAATTGACTTTCTGAATATAGTTTGATGAATCTAAATCTATACAGTCTAGACGGCTAGTCGTTGCAAATTGTTTAAAGGATCTTAAAGCTTCAGGTTTAAAGTTAAATCTTTGAAGTCCATGCCATCGTCTGAACATGACGCATACTAATAAGATGTGTATGTGGTTGAGTATAGTGTATTTTAAACAAAATGGGAACAACGTAATATTATATTTTTTAATATGTGTCAATAAATTTTAATAAATGTCGTTGTCTGGAAGTCGTTGTTATATTTAATAGTTACAACAGTAATCATTTTAAATGCTTTAGAAACTTATTTAGATGCTTACAAATTCTTTAAATGACCATTAAAATATTTTTTTTAAATTTCACAGCAATTGTTCAGATCTTTATTGAATTTTTTGAATTCCGTTGGTGATTATATTTTATCTAATATATAAAATTCTCGTGTCACAGTTTTCGTTGCCATACTCCTCCGAAACGGCTTGACCGATTCTCTTGAAATTTTGTGAGCATATTGAGTAGGTCTGAGAATCGGCCAACATCTATTTTTCATCCCCCTAAATGTTAGGGGTGACCCACCCCCAAATTTTTTTTTTAATTTTTTGACATTTTATTATTTATATGGCAGAACAACGTTTGCCGGGTCAGCTAGTCGTAGTATAAAATGAAAATGGGTTATTTTCAAGTTTATACTTTAAGATTTGTAGTATTGATAATGGACAATTTATATCATATCATGCCATTACTCATACCATACTAGTTATTAAATTCTCCAAACTTTATGCATAATAAAGTGGGTGTATATAATGAAGTTATTATATAATAAAAGGTGCCGAGTAAAAATACTTACCCCTGCATCCGGGAACGGTATGTCGTAAAAGGCGACAGAACAACCTTAGCTAGGTGGTAAGGCTCCAAGCCCATCTGGATGGCCACTATCTCAAGTCTTTAAATACGCCGCCATAATAATTTGGTGTTGTGTCCGGCATAAGTAATCCAGGTTCCAGTGTCCTTACGCTGACGGCAACGTAGCGATGCCTCTTGTCGGTCGCAAACATCTATTGGCGACGGTAACTGCATTTCCAAAGCAATAAAATAGTAAATATCTAAGTAAAAAGGCAATTATGAACGACAGACAAAACATTTGTGCTTTCAACTATCCAAAGGTTACTGAACAACAAATAACGCAAATGGAAAATGAAGCGCATCGAATATGCACAAAGAGGCGGCATGTCACTGCCACAAACGCAGCCTTGTCTGATTTCGAACACATTGAAGACGCAGTTTGCGCCCCGGGCGCTGTCACGTTGTTTAGTACTCGTATAACAAATAAGCAATTTGGATATTACTTTGTTGCTATCAGAGAAATGTGGTGTTTATACATAGTCGAAATTCAGCACTAGGTTAATAAACAATACGAGTATGAAATTGTTTTGAACTTCTACCTTTTGTGCTAATATAATCATATTCAATGTAAAATTTTGTTCAATGATTAAATGTACAAACTAATTAACGATGTTAAAAGCCTAAAAACTTATAATACAGAGTGGTATTTTGTCTGAACAAATGATTTGTCTAGAATTTATCGATAGTACAAATATATACTATGGAAGTCAGATATCATAGTAGCCCAGGGAGGTTAAGAAATCCGATTTCTATCTAGTTTACTGCTAATATATTTAGTAAGTGATATATTGGCGCAGAAAAATCATACAATTGTAACACCATTAAGCAAAGTGTATTTAAAATAATACACAAAATTAAATAGTTTAGAGCGTAGGAACTAAGCGTTAAAAAACAATGAAAAAAAAAGTCGTGAGGAAAAAAATAAAGCCCTGAGAAAATGAAAAAAAAAAACTAAATACTTGGGAAAATAGATACATAAAATATAAAATACACGCCTAAAAACGCAAGGCTACGGCGGAGCTCTACAAATTTTTTTTTTGTAACCGCGAAGAGAGCTCCGCTCCAGCCTTGCGTTTATAACCGCAAATCTCCCCATTCCGTGATAGTCAATCTGCTCCTTTTTTTGTTAAAAGGTTTGTAACGACATTAAAACTTTTGTCGACACGATATGACGAGAGAAGCGCTATCAAAAGCTTTCTCGTAATTCCCCACAGTCCAGGATATTTTTCGGGTATTTCTGCCTGCAGCCAAAATGTTTGATAGGCACCCTCTTTTAAATTTCACCTTCAGCTCCTTGTTAGTGCTAAGCTCCTCTTGTAATATCACATTCTCCACTTCTGTTTCATCAAATGAATTTATGATCCATGGTGGTATTTCCATAGTCAGAATATCTTCAAATCTGATTTTGAAGTCATCATGCAGGGCAATTAAATATTGAACGTATGTTTGAATATCCTTATCAATGCATTTTATCTGTGACAAGTTTGAATACTGGGAAAATTCGGGCCGACTAATATTTTTCTTCATAAATTTCAATTTTCCAAAAAAAGCTATAAGTACACCCTTTGTTTTTATTAAATTGAGTCTGTCCCCTTGTAATTGTAAGTTAATGTCATAAAATATTTTGAACAAATCTGTCAAATATGCAATGTCTACTTTCAAATTGATCAGGTTTTCTTTTAAATCTGGATTTTTATTTTCCAGAAACTCTAAAACTGATTCGAAAAGTGAGTAAAATGGTGTGGCGTTTAATAACGCACCTCTTTTTATGATGCGAGATCCAGAAGGCACGACATTTTGGCATAGAGATAATTTGTGACAAGAATAAAACAAAAAGCAACAACGCCAATTGTCAGTAAAAGATATTACCTCAAACCACCAATTCTAAAATATTATTGATATATCAGAGGCTTAGTTTGTGTAGCGTTCAGTCACATATTTCTATAAATAAGTGTTATAATTCTTGTAATTATTTGAGTTATCAAATATACGAACTGCTGTAAATTGCAACGTGTTGTATTTATATGGTAACAGTTTAGTTGGAGTGAAAAGGGTATTTCTCCTGTAAATTAGCAGGGACTCTATCCAGAGCCCCTCAATCTTATTAAATATGCACCTTTTGACAACTATCGTACTTCAGTACGTAAGAGCAATCCCGGGCAGCGGCCTCCTGTCGTAAAAAGCGACAAAACTACCCTAACTAGGTGGCAAACGTCCATAGGCAACGGTTACTGCTAACCATTAAGTAGGCCGTCAGCCTGTCTACTGTTTTAGGGCAATTTAAAAGAATGACACTATTTTTTAATGTTAAAAAGTTAACAAGAAAATATAAAAAAAAACCATATTATAACATCATAATCTCAATTAGAAAATAAATGATAACAGTTGAATTTTGAAGAATCCATACAAAATAATAGATATACAGACACGTGAAACTTTAGAGAAATCCAATCACGAATTCTATTTGTAAGGACCCTGAAATTGGAGCCGAGGCCTTTCAATCTCTCTAACCGAGTGTTTATTCGGGTTCCCTTATTATTTATTTACTACCGGAAAGGGACACGTCATGTCATTCTCTTTTTTAGTTCACAATGCGCCTTTTATTAGCTACGTGGACTCTTATTAGCTTGAATTGAAACAATTTAAAATTATATTTCCTTTAAAATTTGAGAGATTTTAAAATTATTTCCACGAAACAAGGAGGTTCTTAATTTAATCTATACTTTTTGTTTATAACTATGAATTGAAGCGATTTTAGTTAAAATTAGGTACTTAGCAGTTCAGTGATATTACACTCGGAAACAAAGCTAGAGGTCCCGCGTTCGAACTCACGATAGTTTGCAGCCCCAGACAATTTTATTTGCTTAAGATGCACATTGCAACATAATTTCTCTAAAAATGTACGCACGGCGAAGAAAAACATTATGAGGAACCCTGCATACCGCGATCCGATGTGTGTAACACGCCAATACGCCTTGGGCAAGCGTGGCGTATCATGTCCAGTAGTGGGTTATGGGTTGTAATATGTTAGTTAAAATGTAATTAGAATTGTGCAAATTATCTGAGAACCACCGCCAGTAATTGGCACACAACAAATATAAGGAATATAATCTCAAGTAGGAAGTTTGAAAGTCGACGAAAAGAATAAACAGACCTCGGCCGCGACGTCAGGGATTGAAATTATCAAGTAATTTAATAAAGCCGGCGATAAGTCGAACGAGGCGCCCCCTCGCGGCGAGCTAGATAAAGGGAGTAAGTTTAAACGAGAAAAGTTCGTCAGATAGCGTTCGCAATTCGCGGCCAGCTGGGCATCAGTTTTGTTACTTCTTTAAAAGGTGATGAAGTGAATGTTGGAAAAAAGAAGTTTGTTTTGAAAATCGCAAAGCAATGACTGGAAGTCGATCATGTGACCTCATAAAGACTCTTTACAACTGGAGTTTTTCATGGGCATGCCGTTGCGAATACTCTAGCTGTCCTTTTCAGTGGTTATAGGAGCAATGGAGAATCCTACATACCCGCGTCGTTTTTTTTTATCTTCTAACATGGCACTGATGCCGTGTGGTTTTTTCCGAGCAAAAATAGTTCTAAGATAGGTCTAGTACCTTGTATAGTACGAACAACTGAATAACAGCATATAGACAAATAAATCTTTTTGTAAATGTTTTTTTATTGCTGTTGGACAGCAGATTGGCTGACGGCTCACTTAGAATTTAGCAGGTACCGTCGCCTATGGGTGTTTGCAACGCCAGGTACATGATCTTGGGTCACTAATGCCGGAATACAACACAAAGTTATCATGGCGGCATACTTAAGACCAAAGGTGTTCGCCATCCAGACGGGCTTGAGGCCCTACCACGTAGCTAGGGTGAGTTGTTTTGTCGCCTTTTACGACAGGCCGATCCCGGCCGCAGAGGTCAGTATTCTTTCTCTTCATTCTCCACCCCTGCACGGAAATGTTCATCCTGATTGCATACGAAGCTCAAGCTTAACTTAACGAAGACAAACTCCAAATCAAGCTAAAACTCAAGCTTAACCAAGACAAAGGCCAATGTAACTCAATACTGTCAACGCTGTTGTCTATACTACTATTATAAAGAGGAAAGATTTGATTGTTTGTTTGTTTGTTTGTTTGTTTGTTTGTTTGCTTTGAATAGGCTGCGAAACTACTGACCCGATTTAAAAAAATCTTTCATTGTTGGGAAGCTACACTATCCCCGGGTGACATAGGCTATATTATATTTTCAAAAAAATTAGGGATCCTTACTAAAACTCTGTTAATGTAACCCAAAGTGTAAAAAAATTACCTAAAATATTATTTAAATCGCGTCCGTTGCGAAAACTATTGATGATAGAATAAAATAATGTACTACAACTTTGCAGAACACATCATTATTTACAAAAAGTGTCGCGACAGCATATGTCTAACTATTATAGTTATGCCACAATAATTGTTCTTTTATTTTAAAAATTTAATTGAAATGCCGCCCCTAGAAAAGGCTCTTTATTTGGATCTTGGTATTAATCCTTATCAAAATAAATTACTTTATATTCAAAACTGTTTCAATACCTTTATATAACTTTTTGAATTATTCAATTCGGATATTCCACTCGAAAGATATCACGAGTTTAAAAATGTAAGTATTAGAAAAATGTTGCGTGGTAGCCGCTCACCCTGTTCGGCTAGCTAGGCAGCACCTATGCAATGTAGGCGTGCGTCACTGGGGTTTTTACAAAAATTAGAATACTTATTAAAAAATAACGAAAAATAAATAAAAAGTAATAGCAAAAAAAATCATTAAAATAAAAGCTCATAGAAATAATAATATTCAAACTTTCTTTATAATTTTATTTTTTTAGTAACCTGACGCAAATAGAAGGGTTTGCCTCCAGGGGCGCTCCTCTGTCCGAGGAGTGCACGGGTGTGCGTACCCGAGGTGCCCGAGCATCCGTCGCTTCACTCCCCTCTCCGTTCGAGGCGACAGAGTCCTACCTTTCTTTCAGTCTACCTCTTACATCCTTTCCAACTTAGCTCTCTTCGTGGCGTGGTCCCCGATGGGATGGTTGCGAATACTGATTGGGGTCCCACGTACCCACGCCTGACTAGCACGCGACGGGGATGCGAGTCCCGTCCGGAATTGGCCGCGGACCTGTCACTCCCGGCCCTGGTTCTGTCCATGGTCGGGGGCGATCCTGGATGGACGGCCGTCGCCTCCTTTTGCGAGGCAGTAGTGTCTGCAAGGGAGGCGGCGGAACGGGAGTGGGAGTCCGCCACCGCACTCCCCTCCCGCCAACGTAGGCCGCGTCGTCGGCGCCGGAGGGCGGGCAACGATCTCCGGACGCCGTAGAAAGCGGCCGCGGGCGGCCCCTCGGGGGAGGATCCGCCGCCCGCACTATTGCCGTGAGGGAGAAGGACGCGTGCTGTTCCGCAGCCCCCCTCAACTCCTAGAGTTGTTACAAGAGAGCGCCGGGGGGACGAAACCCTGACCCCCTGGCGCCAGCACTTTAGAAGGGGCCCGCTTTAAGACAAAGCGTGGGCCGGCGCCGGCCCGGGCCACGAGATCGGCAGGCCATATATCCGTGGGCCTGGGCGTAGGCGATAGGAGAACAGCGGGTTTTTTTAGTGGGTCGAACATCTTTTCCGGAGTCCCTTATAACCCTCGGTCCCCCCGGGCCGGGGAACCCGTCAAGAGAGGTTTTTCCCCGAGACCGAAAAAAATAGAAGGGTTTAATTTTTAATTTTTTGTTAAATACCCGTGCGAAGCTGGGACGGGCTGCTAGTTAAGAAATAAACCAGTTGTTAGTGGACACAAGGCTTTTCAATACACAACAAAAGCGTTTAACGTCTGCGTATCTATTTGCTTCTTTGGTGTAACGGATAACGCACTTCGGTACGCTTGCGGAGGTCACGGGTTCGATTCCCGTCTCGCGTCTGGGTGTTTATGTATAATATGTATTTATTTACAAAAAAAAAGTATATAAGTAGTATATCAGTTGTCTAGTACCCATAACACAAGTGCTATGCTACTTAGTTTGGGACTAGATGGCGCTGTGTGAATTGTCACAAAATATTATTATTATTATTATTTTTTAATCAAAACACCCCACCATCAAACTTCAACAACATTGTATATCAAAATACAAGTGCTCTGCTGCTTGCTTTGAAACTAAACACCGCTTTGTGAATTATTACAATACATTTATTAGTATGGATTCTCAATTTGTAAGGTCGCAGCGTATAATCTTCAAAAAGCATTCGTAGTGAGAGAAAATATATCTTAAACTGTATTTATATCAATTTCAGAAATCAGTATCATAAATACTTGTACCTGGTTTGACTTTTCCTATTCAATAAACTAGATATAGAAAAAGCTTTGAGTTGAACTCTGTATTGAAATTATTCATTAAGCGTCTGCCAATCTAAAAGTGTATTAGAAAAATTAAAACGTCCATGTTCAAGCTATTTTAAATCCAATTATGATTCGAAAATCTAGAATACACGGAACTTCGCTTTAAAATAAAAATCATTATGCATTTGCGACTGGCAGCTCTTGAAATAAATTCACTGTGAGTTAGAACATATTTTTCACTTCAAGCAACTAAGTTATAAAATATTGTATAGTATAATTTTATATGAAATACTCTTTTCCAAACATTGTGTGAATTAACGTTTCTAATGCTTACTTGTTTTATATATCACTAGTAAACTGAATCTGTTCGACCTCTTTGGATGGCTAATGGCTTAGGAATTTCTAAATCGGAATTTATTGCAAACAGAATGACTTTTTCCAAGTCTTCTTCACCACGATGTTCTTTGGCCCGTCAGCGTCCGCATTTATCGCTCTCGAATGTGTGCCGCTCACACTCACCCGTGGCTCTTGTGTCTTGACAGTAACAGTAATATCTGGACTACTGATAGCGTAACGCCGTTGTCAAACTAATATCTGATATGTGCAAAAAGTTAAACTTTGAGATATGGAATAAAAATTCTGATGTAAAATTTTATAAGAAACCATTTCTTTTCAAGGGATTTATATTAAAGTAATGTAATGATCACATAGCGGTTTTTATATGTCAAAGTTTGGTTGGCAAAGTCTTAATAGTCAAAATGTAGAAATCACCAAAAAGTGCAGATAGCAGCTATTGGTTTCACAACAACGATAGGTATGCTGTAACTGCATGCAGACTAAGTATATTTTACATGTAGATATTTGGTTTTTATACAGGTGCGAGTCAAAATCCAATAACTCCGAAAGCATATCAAATCAAACGCCTTCTATATATTCAAACGCATCTAAACTTTAATAACGTGTTCCCTTCACGATTACTGTTTTTATTTTAGGCCAGGATGACTTGGTCAAATAAATAAATGTATTGTGATAATTCACACAACGCCATCTAGACCCAAAGTAAACAGCAGAGCACTTGCTTTATGGGTGACAATTGATTTACAACTTACATAATATAATTTTGTAAATAAATACATATAATAAAATAAACTCGAAACAGGCGACTTTACAGGGGTATCGAAATGTGAAAGCCGTTTCGCCCAGGAGACAGTAATAAAAATACTTGTATTATGAGAATTTGGATTAAGTAGGTTTAAGTTTAAGGATCTCTTGGCAATATAAAACGCTTGGGTGGATAAGTCATGCCATAAAATCCACTTGTCGAACCGACTTCGTTAGCGATTGGGTTAGAGTGTGCAATGAAACGGCCAGCCTTGATTAAATACACTTTGTTCACTATAAATTTTGTTTTATATAGTGTGTTAAGATTTAAATAATTGGTTGTTTATGTTAGAAAGGAATACAACTCATCTAATAAAATGGCTTCTTATGTGCCGTAGGTTTGTGTGCTTTGTATTGGATTGTTTGGAAAGTAATTTCGTTTCATTTCGTGATGATTTTCTACACCTACCCTCTATAGTTTCAAGAGCCATTTTCAGCCGTGAAATTTCAACTGTATGTAAATTTTGTTGATAATAAGATCGAAACTAGTGTTAAGCCTTATTCTAACTAATATTATAAATGCGAAAGTGAATTTGTTTGTTACGCTTTCACGCCTATACCGCTGAACCAATTTCGATGAATTTCGGTATAGTCATAGATTGGACCTTGGAGACCCAGGCTACTTTTTTAAAAGATTTATGGCAGAACAATGTTTGCGGGTCAACTAGTCAGTCTATATGTCTGTTATCGTAAATGTTTTGTTTTGTTATCAGCTCATTGAGGATACTGTTACAGTTACAATATATGATTAATAGCAAATTTGAAAGTAAAATAAATGTACTGGGACAAATTATACAGCCCTATCTAGATAGTATAGTAGTAGTATTTTGGGACTAGTCCCAAAATAGCACAGCACTTGTGTTATTTGTACTAGACAACTAATATACTGCATATATACTCTTCTTTGGGAAATAATACATTCTTCTTCTTATGAAAGTGCCACTCCATTACTGGAGGTTGGCCGTTAGCTCTGAAAACTTCTCCCTCTCTTGAGCCATCCGGAATAGTTGTTCTGCGCTGCTGATTCCGGTCCACTCCCTAATGTTCCGCAGCCATGATTTCTTGCGCCTTCCAGAGCGCCGTTTTCCCTGTACTTTGCCCATCATTATTAATTGAAGCAGCTGATATCTGCCATGGCGCTACACGTGCCCCAGATATTCGATTTTGCGCTTTTTGACGGTGTTCAATAATTTTCGGGTCATACCAGCACGCTGAAGCACCTTCTCTTTGCTGACTTTTTGGGTCCAGAATAATACATATTACACATAAAAATTTTCCAAAGCATCCTGTCGAGGCCGCTCTGTGCTGCCGCTATTTTCATTTACAATAATTTTAAGATTTAGAAATTGTAAGTAATCTGTAATTAGGATAAAATGGAGTTGACATCATATTTTTATCAAAAATAAATTAGGTAATAATAATAATAAAAAAAAACATAAACATGTAGTTACAAGACGGATGCATATCGAAGTGAATTAGCAGTTACGCCATCGAGGTCTTCAGAGATGGTCACATACTCCCAGACCAGAACTGTTTACAGCAAAAGTACTTTAAGTCACTGAACCCGCTCTGTTGTTACATCTTAACACAAGGGACCGTACTAAGTGACCCGTTCAACTGGGAGGGAAGGAGGTCTTCAAAATACCACGCTTGGTTTTCGTCACGTAGTTCATATCTCCTAAAAAAAACTTACGCTATAACCAAATACGGCGCGCAGCGTTTAGTTTTTAGTTACTTAAAGCTATGTATGCATGCACTTTTGCCTTATGCGGCAGGCACTGTATTCATAAAAAAATATTTTTATCAATTACTACGTTTATTTATCAATTACTACGTGAAAACTAGAGGGAGATCTTATCATATACTACGGATGGTCACAAAAGGGAGGGAGGGTGATAAAAAATTAAACGATAAAAAATAGTTCATGCCGTATTGAATATTAAAGAGTAAAAAACTAAATTACAGCAACAGGCAGATTAATACATTATAAATTGAAATTTTGTGGCTTCAAATCATAATAGCTGTATAATATGCTGTAATTAAAGTGATGTAGGTAAAGGTGGGTTCAAGTGAATCGCAGCTTCAGGATCTTTAATGGTTCCGAAGCTCTCATGTGGATAAACTTTTAATGGATGTTTGCAAAGTGGAGCTAAAATAGAAGCCAGAGTTATGTGTATGAATAAATAAATAGGTGTATTTACATCATTATTAACTTTTGAGAGGTTTTAATGCAATGCCGAACCAGCAGCCTCACTTTCGAAACTTCGACAGGACGTTTGTAAACATGAAAATATATTTAGGAGATTGAGAATTAAAATTATTCGTTATATATTTTATATTTCACAAACTGATCACTTTATTAATATTTAAATATATTTGTTTGGTCTTTTTTTAAGAAAACCCTTTTTGCGAGAGTCCCCGCGTTGGGGATACCGACCGTCTGGAGCGGTGTGGAGCTCCAGGCATGATGGACTTACGATTTCTCAATAAAAAACGTTGCTGTTCTCTTATCGCTTAGTGCCTAGGATGACGGACAAACTGGCGGGTCGATCTTGTGATCCAAGTAGATGCAGCGGGCATCACACGACAGCACGCATCTTAAGCTGAAAACGAGTAAACGCGTATTTTACATGCTAGAACTAAAGTGCGGCAAACGACGAAACTTGTTTGTTATATATTAGTGGCGTGATGAAGGAAACTTGTAAGCATGGGATTAAGTGTATTGAATTACTTATGTATTTATTTATAATCGGCAGTACACACAAAATACAAATGAAACAAGACCGCTTTATGATGCAATTTCACTTGAAGCAAGGTATAAAGCAGAAAAATCAAAAAGCTATGTTCGGTTGTTTATATTAAAAAGAGAAAAATCTACTTTATTTGCTTAGAAATTTGTGTTCGAATTTCAAATAATTTAGCCCTAGATCCTTAAAGTGCTTGCCAATACTCATGTGCCAATACTAGGGATTGCAAAAACCATGCGAAGTGAAATCATGAAAAGCAAGGGAATTAAAACTTCGGGCACTTAAGCGGAATATTACCTATGTATCCCAAAAGCGCTAGGACAGTGATCGGCAACCAGCGGCTCCTTGATTCCTCGGCTACGGCTCTTCCGTGAAATGTTCAGTCCAGGCACGGAATATTACTTATCCATACTAATGTTATAAATATGAGAGTAACTCTATATGTTACGGCTGTGAAGCGTGGCCGGTGTTGGAGCGACACAAGCAGGAGCTGCGTGTCACGGAGATGAATATGCTGCGGTGGATGTGTGGAGTGACGCGGAAGGACCGCGTTAGGAACTCCCGCATTCGCGGTAGTCTTCATGTCCGTGACATTGCGGATAAACTGCAGGAGTGTCGGCTCCGTTGGTACGGCCACGCTTTACGGAAACCGGATGATTACGTGGGAAACAAATGTCTGGCCATGCCGCCTCCGCCGGGCCCCGGCAGGAGGGGTAGACCCAAAAAGTGCTGGCTTGACCTCGTAAGGGGTGATATGCGTGCCAATGGGCTCAATACTAGGGATGCTGAAGACCGTGCGAAGTAGAGTAGAAAAAGTCGGAAAGCGGACCCCGGGCACCGAAACGAAAGTTTAGGTTGCAACCGGGATACTACGCTTAGATGATGATGATGAGTAACTCTATATGTTACGTTTTCACGCCACTGAACCAATTTTGATGAATTTCGGTATAAACCGACCCAGCAAAACGACGTTTGCCGGGTTAGCTAGCTATTTTTTAACTATTTCCGAAATAATATCTCCTTCTAAAGCAAATCATATGTTAAAAAGTGACTCTTTGAATAAATTTCAATTGAGTATTATCATATTTGACTCTTTTGGATGACAAGATTACCGACCACTACGCTTGGATAGTTGTCATTAATTACTTAAAGTCAAAAATCATAGAAACTATCACACAAGGTTTGAGACGACTGGGGTTTTCGGTGATTATTATAGCACGGTCAGCGGTACAAATGCAGCCGCCGGTAGAACGGTAAGACATAACCACGTTGGTTTCCGCCCGGAGTCCGGCGTGATACTAATTCGGTTTACCCGGAATATAAAAAGATTGCCAGTTGTATTTGAGGTATCAAAATTACTCAAAACATTGACAAGTAAATAATATTATTATTAAAGACTAATATTACCATAGACTCCAAGTTGAGTCTAGTTAAGCGTACAGATTTTAATATAGAAATTCTTAACTAGACACGGCATGGGAATGTTCAGTAAGTAGTGTGGCGTCAGTCGCGTGTCAGTAATTAAGTAGGTGTATGGAAGTTGTGGTGTGGTGTCGAATGCGCGGCGGCGCAACTCGCGCTTACTCGCATCGCACACCATTCAGGGCTGACATGCCGACAAATATATTATTAGTATAGGATATTTTGATATCTTTATTGTGCAGACTTTTTGAAGTGAAACTTCTTTAGAATCGTTGTGATTTCAAACCGGATGCAACGGAAAAAACGACAGGTAAGAGACACATATACAAAAATGTGTAGGATGAAGCCGGCAAAGAATGAGACAGAAATATGTATATTTCGGTCTTTCCTATAGTCGCCTGTAATTAGTGAGCCAGAGCGAGAGACCAAATGTCGGTGTGTATGTATATTGCACATTGTTTAATACTTGCTTGTATTTTTGTCGATTTACTGAAGTTTCACTTATATCGTGTGTGAATCGCACACATGTTTAGTTTTTTAAAGCATTTTTTACAAATTTATTCATATAAAACTATAAAATATGATCCAGCACCGGGTCAATAAGTCCTAACTAACAGCAGTTAAGGACACAGAGTCAGGAACTTCCTAACAATGCGTGCCGTGACCAATAGCTAAATTATACAACCGACCTTTCAGCCTGGGGCCAAGCGAGAGCTCTCTTCGATATGTTGAGCAATAAGACTTCGTTATCAATTTGTTCACCGATACAACTGTCGGTACTATGATCCTACTATCCGACCTCCACATGCGGGTAATCTCGTGTGAAAGTCAATATATTTTAAGTAAGGATATTTTATTATTGAAATAAAGATTAGTACTGTTACGTGGAAATGTATGTTTTAAGCAATCAGTGTTAACAATGTAGTAATAGATTTGGGTCTGCTTTTATGTGTATAATTGCAAAACTTAAGCCCGCCATTTTGCGTCGATACTTATCGGTGACACTTCCTTTTCTAAATATGAGAAAATATACTGGACAATTCACAAAGCGCTACCTGGTTTCAAAGTGGACACAACACTTGTACTAGACACATTAATAAATAACTTACTTTTGTAAATAAACATACACAATACATTTATTTACAAAGTATATATCCGTGCAGGGGCGGAGAAAGAATACTAACCTCTGCAGCCGGGGTCAGCCTGTCGTAAATGGCGACAAAACGACTCACCCTAGCTACGTGGTAGGGCCTCAAGCCTGTCTGGATGGCGAACACCTTTGGTCTTAAGTATGCCGCCATAATAACCTGTGTTGTGTTCCGGTATTAGTAACCCAAGTTCCTGACCCTTATGGGACAGCAGCGTGTTCTCCATGCGACGGTAACTGCTAAATTCTAAGCGGCCTGTCTGCTGTCCTACACCATTAAAAAATAAATAAAAAAAACCCATAAACACCCAAACGCCACAGAGGTCGTACCTGAATATGTGGGTACATGTTTATCTCGTACATGTGTTGACGAAAGGACTGAATTCAATCCTCCAGATTAGAAACTAGACTGAAAAGAAATTATTTGTTGACTTCCAAATAAAGTGATGGGGCAGCTATTCTTCTTTTTCGTTGCGCTCTTGCCAGAGTGGTCGTGGTCTTCATTTTTCAGTCACACGCCTAACAATCCGTCTCCATTCCTCCCGGACAGCTGCTTTTCGGAAGCACACGTGTACTGGGACATCCACTGCAGCCTTTACTTGGTCCGTCCATCTTATAGGCGATCTGCCGCGAGGTCTTGTTCCTATGGGGCAGCTATATTATTAATTATTTCCAGACTTGAACTTTCCACAATATAATTACATAATTTTTAATAAAACATTGGTTGACATACATATGTTTGATGTTAAGTATTGCGAGAAAATATTGCTTTATGGTGCGTACATTATGGTATGGTGCGGTGCGGTACATTTCGCATATTAAATACGCGTTTTGCATTATACACTCAACAAGGTTTAATGGGCACTAAATTACGTATTGTTTATACGATATTACATGAGTATAAAAGCGGCATCGATGAGACACAGTTATGCAAAAACTATTCAAAATACGATAACCTGGGTTAAAAACTGTTGGCAGCCGATTTTATTTTGTAAAAGTTTATATAGAAATAATTCATGTCACTTATGTCCAACTAAAATTGTAATTGCTGTAGGTTTTACTTTTGTAAATTAAGTTGATAGACATTATAATTGCGTTGAAATAAAATGACACATTTGTTAAATGTCAGTGCATTTCTCTATAAATACAAGTTCAAGATTTAAAACAAATTAAAATAGATGTGGCTTCGTTAATACAGAATCAAACGATCCCTCGAGGCGAGACTCAAGACTTGGGTTTCTCACTGACAGAAAACCGTCACAGCACGCCGTAATCCATTATCTATGTTTATATTTCACGATCTTTGAAATTATATTACTAATCACACAAAATGTGTCTTTCATAGAAAATGCCCACTGATGTCAACATTTATTTAATTAGTAATGTTTGAAACTAACTACTAACAACATACTACGCGCATCACTCGGCGCCTACGCATTGTTAAACTATTAAGTCCCCTTTTCTAGTATTTCTAACGACTATAATTTTCTTAAGACAAATACTTTACCTCTCTAGTCTGGGTGTTTTTGTATAAAATGTATTTTATTTACAAAAATAAAAGTACATTTTTTAAAATTATTTATTTAATTAATCAGACAATTACAATAACAGACATTATGTCCATACCGTGGTAACCCATAGCATAGGTTAACTTAATAAAACTATTATTAATAAATAATGACAGCTATCCCCGACTTCCAAATATAACCTGTGCCCTGTGCCGTGCTCCGGCACATGCGGCCCAGGCTCCAATTCTCTCACGCGGGCGGCAGTGACATCGGCGCCACTGGCGTCGCAAACATGCACAAGCGTCAGCAACCGCCCACTATTAAGTCAGTTTATCCGTTGTTTGAAAGCAATAATTAAACCGAAGAATCTCCTAAGAGTATCCTGTCAACCACTTCTTTTATATTACAATTTTTTTAACTAATACATACATATACAATAATACATTTTCGGAATAATGTTTATAAAAAAAATTCGATAAGTTATCAACTATTACCAATTTTTAAAACATTTTATACACAGATGATTCAGATTATAACATAACATTATTCTTTGTATAATATCATGATTGATTCCACTAGTCCCAGAACTAGTTTTAACTGTATCTCTGGAACTGGTTTTCCGTCTCTGTTATGTATGTAATGGCATTCGAGTTAGAACGAAGCGAAGCGTAGTAGAATAAATGTGTGTGCGTGCGTATGTGTGGTGTGTGTGTGCGTGCGTGTTGTGCATGTGTATCAGATATAAAAAAAATTATTGGTTTACTCTCCTACATGTATTAATTTTTCTGTTTCATAGTAGTCCATCTTTAATAACCAATCTTTAAATTTCTGTTTTATTTCAAATTTGTTTAGATTTACATGACAACATAATATTTGCTTGCAAATGAGGTTCTTGAAGCGATTTCTGTGTATGGTTTTAGTCTTCTCCCTCTCAATGAATCCTGCTTGGGTAAGTGATTGGGTAACTTTGAGTGTTTTCGAAGAACAGTACACAAAATATATAATTGACGCACAGTGAGTACTTGACACTCGTGATATAGTTGTATAGTTGGGTATAGGAATGTTTTAAAATTCATAACTTTCAGCACTGCTCTTTAGGCTCTCTCAAGTTTTAAGAGATATGATTTATGAGTTCCCTCCAAACAGGAATACAATATCTAATTATAGAGTGACACAAAGCATCATATATCATGTTAAAGACACCGGGATTTGCTGAGCTACGAAGCTTTTTCATTATGAA
Source organism: Malacosoma neustria (assembly GCA_963693495.1). NCBI lineage: Eukaryota > Metazoa > Arthropoda > Insecta > Lepidoptera > Lasiocampidae > Malacosoma > Malacosoma neustria. The sequence continues at coordinate 2,710,243 of OY856372.1, forward strand.
AATTAGTTTCCGGACTCGAGCACATACATTATGTGTTTTTTCCAGTTGAGCCTTTCATCGATAGTTATCCCTAGGTATTTTATACTGTTGGTTCTACTAATTTTCAAACAAGAGCAAGACTTTGATAATGACAAGCAGGAGTGCACTTTTATGTCAAAAGTTACGGGTGGTCTGTTACAGTCAGATAAGTAAAAAGTTTTATATTTGGTTTTGTCGATATTTAGTGCAAGTAAATTATTATTTAGCTATATTATAATTATAGACAAAGCTTGTTGAGCACTATTGTTAACTTCGTCCCAGCTATCGCCCAAGATTACTAATACTGTGTCGTCAGCGTAACAGTGTATTTCACATTGAGGAATTTAAAGTACATACATAAGCAGTATATACGTTGTTTAGTACCCATAACACAAACGCTATTCTCTTTCCTTTGGGGCTATATGGCGCTGTATGATTGTTTGGATTCCTTACGATTTATCAACAATTCTATCAAATAAACGGTAAAGATTTTTAATTTCTGATTTGGCATAGTATTCACAAAAAATAAATTGTTATTCAGCAGGCTACCTAATATGCTGTGTATCAACCCTAGCTCAGCAAGGTGAGCCACTCGCCACTCGCCTGGGACGGCTAAATTAAATACTAACTCGGCGCGAAACTGAACAAACTTTTGCAGATAACTTCTAAGAATGTGTTTACGTTAAGAGTGAGATGTGTTGTCGAAGTCATCGAATTACTCTTTGTTTATTTCAACTTTGTACTTGGTTGACTTTTATTTTTAGTTATCTTTTAATATAATAGGTCTTTACCTATGAAATTGCCGCTCTGCAGTACTGGCCATTTCAAATCAAAATTATTTTTGTTTGTTCTAATTTCAAATTAATTTTATTTTAAAAACATGGAATTTCTTTTTCCAAAAGTAGTCATTTGTTTATTGATTAGTGTTACATTTTCATCGCATTTCAATCTTTTTCGTCATCATGGAAACGTTAAAAATTCGAGTAATTATGGAATATGAGTACCGTCGTGGCAGCAACGGGGCACAAGCGGCACGCAACATCAACGACGTTTACGGAGCCAACACTACAAACCAACGCACCACCTGTTATTAGTTTGCTCGCTTCCGTTCTGGGAATTTCGACCTGAAAAATGAACCTCGCGGTCGTCCGAAGACTTTGATCGAGAATGACGAATTAAAGGCGATTGTGGAAGCTGATGATACACAATCTACGGCTGAATTAGCAGTAACTTTCGACGTTAGCGTCAAAACAATATTGGTCCATTTGCGTCAAATTGGCAAGGTAAAAAAGCTTGACAAATGTGCCCCACGAACTCAATGATCACCAGCGCGAAGTACGCGTCGAGACGTGCCTTGCACTGCTTAACAGACACACAAATGAAGGAATTTTGAACCGCACGCATTGTTACCTGCGATGAAAAATGGATTCTGTTTGATAACCGCAAGCGCTCAGTAAGTTGGTTGGATCCTGGTTCAGCACTTAAACAATGCCCTAAACGAAAACTTACCCCTAGAAAAATGATGAATTTGTTGCCTCCCGTCCAGCTGATTTCTTTAAGAAGGGCAGCAATAAACTGCCACTGCGTTGGCAAAGTTGCATTGATTGCATGGGTGATTACTTCGATTAATACAAATAAAAAATACATGAAAGAAATTCATTTAAATTTTTTCATACAAAACGGCAATTTCATAGGTAAAGACCTAATATGGCTTCGAATTGAAGTACAGAAATGTCTATCAATGAAAGTATAGTAAAAGTTAAGTCAAGTATTGCTACGACATAAGACAAATGCCGTCACCTTTGGGCGTTAAGGACATTTTATGGAGCCTCTTTTCTTCTATACATTGTTCTAGACTGTAGAACTAGGACTTTATACGTAAACTTTGTATTCTGAATGATTTTCCAGCTTACCTGTAATATTAAACTACGATTTTTTTTTAAATAGACGTCATTGAATGTTTTACGTTGTAGCACAGCACTGGCCAATCTTAGTGTAGCAAACGTCTATCTGTCTGCCTGTCAACTGAACCAGATATCTAAGAAATCACATAATTGTTACGTAAAATTGAATTTTTAATTTTATTGCAGATATAGAAAGAAAATTTTTAGCTTATAACTTCCATCAACGTTCATCTTGTGGGACATAAAGATTCACGCTAAAACGTAGGTGTTGAATTTTGAAAGGGGTGAAAATCACGTTCAAAGATTCCGTTACATAGATACATACCAAGCTAATAAAAGCTTGCTAAAAACAGTAAAGAGCCTCGTATTTTCTGTTGATAATGATTGTAAAGGGAAACGATCGTAGGTTTCGCTAGTTCATTCCGAACCAATGTCCCTGAGTGATAGATAAATAAATAAATTGGAACATTTCACACAACGCCATCTAGGCCCAAACTAAGTTGCATAGCACTTGTGTTATGGGTACTAGACAACTGATACACTATATGTATATTTTGATGGCCTCCGTGGCGTAGCGGATAACGCAATTCGGTACGCTTGCGGAGGTCATGAGTTTGATTCCTGTTTCGCGTTTGGGTGTTTAAGTACGAGTATAATATGTATTTATTTACAAATAAAAAGTATATATGTAGTTTATCAGTTGACTTAGTACCCATAACACAAGTGCTATGCTACTTTCTTTGGGACTAGATGGCGCTGTGTGAATTGTCCCAGATATTTATTATTTATTATATTATGATTTTTTCTTTTGTAAATAAATACATATTATACATAAACACTCAGACATTGGACGGGATTCAAACCCGTGACCTCTCGCAGGCATACAGACGTGCGTTAGCCGTTACACCAGATGGTCGTGAAAAGAATGGATTAATAATAATGATATCAAACACTCGCATAATAATAAACTCCCGCCTTCATTTGTAGTTAAGGCAAAAAGATATTTTCCGTCGTCTACATCTTTATATTATGGAAAACAATATTGCTTGTGAACGGCATGCCAAGATTATATTTTTTGTCTAGAATTTAATTTATTTCTTATATAATACTCCCAAGTATTATTAAAATGTCTATTTGAAGACCACGGTTATTTGCTGTAAAATATAAGAGGATTTTTCGGTCTGGTAAATATATTTAGTAGTTTTTTATGACTTGCGCTACGGTGATTTTGAACGAAAGGAGTTTAAAATATATTTTTATTAGAATGAAGTTCAAAAGTCTTACAAGATCGTTTATGATTTTGTAAGACTTTTGTATTCATCTTCTTCTTCTTAGTCGTTTCACTCTTTACAGAGCGGTCGTGATCAACTGGTAGTTAGGTACTATTAGAGGCAGATATTGTTCGCTGTATGATTTTACGCCATTTCTCGCGATTCAGAGACATTCTGGTGCACTCATGCAAAGGCCCGCCCACAGCCGAATTGATCTGGTCGGTCCATCGCATGGGTGATTTTCCACGTGATCTGGTCCCCTCCACTTTGCCCTGGACAACGAGACGCTCTATGGAGTCATTGTTTCGCCTTGAAACCTTTGTATTCATAGTATAATCTATTTAACTTTTATGGTTTAATCCAAGATGGAAATGGTAAAGATTCTCCATCAATCATATCGTTAACAAAAGTTAGTAACAACAAAATACTCGACAGGGTTTGGGGCTCATAGATGGAACAGACAGTATAACTATCACGCTAGTTCACGGCGGATTGGCTGGGTACACATATCGGTGATATCGATATGCAGGTTCTCTCACAATCGTACCGTCGGTGCATGGTAATTGTGCTATATGCACATTAGACTAAAAAACTGCCTGAAAAGCCAGGGTGATTCGAAAACAGGATCTAGATCTGTCTCAAAGCATGAGTATAATACCACTAAGCTACCAAATACTATTTAGATATTGTTGATTATAATGATTAAATGTCAATAACGTATTTTCAAATATCAAATAAAAAAAAAAAATTTTATTGAGTTAAGATTACGGTAAGATACAGATTTAGTAAGATAATAATCACAAATGAGGAATAATAGTTGAAATACATATTGTATGTACAACAATATATGCTATAAAAATACTGACGACTAAATCAGGCCGAGCCTGTTTCATAGGAGAGTATCTTCTTTATGTGACGAAGAAATATTTTTTGTGAAAGGGTAAGTAGGGTTAGTAAGTTGAGCTTATTTACGAACTCAAACTGATACAGATGGTGGCATTTTTAATTTCAATAAACTTATTCACTATTGCTTCAATTTAGTGATAAGCAAACGGTCCATCCGATTGCAGGTGGCCACCGCCGCCTTTGGACAGGTACTGCTAACGCGCTGCCGGCCTCTAAAAATCATATAACCCATTTGTGGAAAACCCATATAGGTCTGCGGCGGCAAAACTTCAGTCGGAAGCTCATTCCAAATCCGGAGAGTACGTAACATGAAACTTTTTGAGAACCGTTTTGTACAAGAAAGAAAAGGCTATATGAAATGGGATTAAAGGCCCAACAGATGGTGGACAGTGGAGTGCGGTTTTCGTAAATTATAAATGTCGACTAATAATACGTATTATTAGTCGTGTTAAAGTAAAATAACTCTAAATATAACAAGTCTTTTTTTATTGCTGTAGGACAGCAGACAGGCTGACGGCCCGCTTAGAGTTTATCAATTACCGTCACCTATGGGTGTTTGCAACGTCAGTGCTGCTTTCCCATAAGGGTACAGGAGCTTGGGTTACTAATGCCGGAACACAACACAAGATTATTATGGCGACATACTTAAGACCAAAGGTTGTCGCTATCCAGACGGGCTTGAGGCCCTACCACGTAGCTAGGGTTGTTTTGTCGCCTTTTACGACAGGCCGACGCCGGCCGCAGAGGTCTGTATTCATTGTCTACCCCTGCACGGATAAAAATATCTAAAACACTAATAAGGGAATGGAGTGAAATATAAGTACAGCCTTGAACAAAAAGTACGAGGTTCAATTTATTCTGAATGTTGTCCCAGCCCACATCTAGTGCTCTGTTTGTTCAACTCCCTACTCTTCTTTGACAAAACTCGCGATTTAGCTGCGTAAACATACTGTAGGCGACGAATATATTGAGAACTAGCAGCCCGTCCCAGCTTCGCATGGGTATTTAACAAAAAATTAAACCCTTCTATTTTTTTTCGGTTTCGGGGAAAAACCTCTCTTGACGGGTTCCCCCGGCCCGGGGGGACCGAGGGATATAAGGGACTCCGGAAAAGATGTTCGACCATCCGACTACCCACTAAAAAACCCCGCTGTTCTCCTATCGCCTACGCCCGGGCCCACGGATATATGGCCTGCCGATCTCGTGGCCCGGGCCGGCGCCGGCCCACGCTTTGTCTTAAAGCGGGCACGCTTTGTTCTAAAGTGCTGGCGCCAGGGGGTCAGGCTTTCGTCCCCCCGGCGCTCTCTTGTAACAACTCTATGAGTTGAGGGGGGCTGCGGAACAGCACGCGGCCTTTTCTCTCACGGCAATAGTGCGGGCGGCGGATCCTCCCCCGAGGGGCCGCCCGCGGCCGCTTTCTACGGCGGCCGGAGATCGTTGCCCGCCCTCCGGCGCCGACGACGCGGCCTACGTTGGCGGGAGGGGAGTGCGGTGGCGGACTCCCGCTCCCGTTCCGCCGCCTCCCTTGTAGACACTACTGCCTCGCAAAAGGAGGCGACGGCCGTCCATCCAGGATCGCCCCCGACCATGGACAGAACCAGGGCCGGGAGCGACAGGTCCGCGGCCAATTCCGGACGGGACTCGCATCCCCGTTGCGTGCTAGTCAGGCGTGTGTACGACTACCAGACGACACTCCAGAAAAAGCAGAGTCGCTTGACGTCGTAGCCGGCCCAGCAAGACCAACCGACAGCGAGGATGCAATTCCCGCCCCGGGAACACTCTCTGTGCAGGCGCAGTCGAAATAGGCATGGTTTTGACTACTAAATCAGGTCCCATGGTAGAACCCGGGACCCCAATCAGTATTCGCAACCATCCCATCGGGGACCATGCCACGAACAGAGAGCTAAGTTGGAAAGGATGTAAGAGGTAGACGGAAAGAAAGGTAGGACTCTGTCGCCTCGAACGGAGAGGGGAGTGAAGCGACGGATGCTCGGGCACCTCGGGTACGCACACCCGTGCACTCCTCGGACAGAGGAGCGCCCCTGGGAGCAAACCCTTCTATTTGCGTCAGGTTACTAAAAAAATAAAATTATAAAGAAAGTTTGAATATTATTATTTCTATGAGCTTTTATTTTAAAGATTTTTTTGCTATTACTTTTTATTTATTTTTCGTTATTTTTTAATAATAATATAATATAATCTTTATTTGTAAGAAACATGGTGAATACATAGGTGACTTGTTCAAATTTTATAAATGTACAACACGTTTCGCCATTTCTGGCATACAAATTTCTTTATAAACCTAAAAAATAAAAATCTTAACATTAAATTATTTTATATATGTTACATATTTTTGTTAATCTCTTTCCCTGTAATGTCCATAAAGATAATATAAAGTATGTCAGTATTATTTAAAAATAAATGTCATCGAATTAATTATTGTCATTGAATTATAATTGGATTAATTACATGTTCTTTGGTTACAATTATATATATATATATCATGTCTATAATTAATTTTTCCATTTCAGTGTTCATATAAGTATTCTAATTTTTGTAAAAACCCCAGTGACGCACGCCTACATTGCATAAGGTGCTGCCTAGCTAGCCGAACAGGGTGAGCGGCTACCACGCAACATTTTTCTAATACTTACATTTTTAAACTCGTGATATCTTTCGAATGGAATATCCGAATTGAATAATTCAAAAAGTTATATAAAGGTATTGAAACAGTTTTGAATATGAAGTAATTTATTTTGATAAGGATTAATACCAAGATCCAAATAAAGAGCCTTTTCTAGGGGCGGCATTTCAATTAAATTTTTAAAATAAAAGAACACTTATTGTGGCATAACTATAATAGTTAGAAATATGCTGTCGCGACACTTTTTGTAAATAATGATGTGTTCTGCAAAGTTGTAGTACATTATTTTATTCTATCATCAATAGTTTTCGCAACGCACGCGATTTAAATAATATTTTAGGTGATTTTTTTACACTTCGGGTTACATTATTAGAGTTTTAGTAAGGATCCCTAATTTTTTTGAAAATATAATATAGCCTATGTCACCCGGGGATAGTGTAGCTTCCCAACAATGAAAGAATTTTTTAAATCGGATCAGTAGTTTCGGAGCCTATTCAAAGCAAACAAACAAACAAACAAACAATCAAATCTTTCCTCTTTATAATAGTAGTATAGAATAGATATTGTTTTGTTTTGGAACAGCAGACAGGCGGACGGCCCATCCATAATTATCACTGTCACCATAACAACTCCTTAAATTCTAGAAATCAGATAACATTTGGTTTTCAATGGATAAAACTGTCCATACTGTTTGACAATATTATAGTTTTTTATGTTTCAGACTGTACTAAAAATCTACCCAGAATTTATGCATGCTCATAAATTTTCCAATAAATTCGGAAAGGCCTCAACAGTACAAAAAGTTGCGGTAAATAATTCGCACATATTTTTGTTCAGTTGAAAGTGGCCATCTAAGCATCGCGCAGATACGTACCCTGGACCAGTGTAAGGATGAGTTCATCACAACAGTATTAGCTATCTCCTTAAAAGCCAATCTCTGATCAAATAACATTATCGTGAATTGTTAATATAATCGTTTTATCCATGCAGGGGCGGAGAAAGAATACTAACCTCTGTGGCCGGGGTCGGCCTGTCGTAAAAGGCGACAAAACAACCCACCCTAGCTACGTGGTAGGGCCTCAAGCCTGTCTGGATGGCGACCACCTTTGGTCTTAAGTATGCCGCCATAATAACCTTGTGTTATGTTCCGGCATTAGTGACCCAAGTTCCTGTACCCTTATGGGACAGTAGCGTGTTCGCGATGCCACTGGCATTGCAAACACCTATAGGCGACGGTAACTGCTAAATTCTAAGCGGGCTGTCAGCCTGTCTGCTGTCCTACGCAATAAAAAAAAAATTATATTGGTACCACTAATCATATACAGCAGTCTCACTACAAATTTTAAATCCACTAACAAATTTTAACGCAGTGTTAAAGTTGCTGATATATCGTCATACGTTTCCTTCGGTGTTAAACCTTTCTAATTCAGTTAGTAAATCGAAGAGTTTTCTAAATGACCTGAAATATTTAAAAATGTATTGGTTATTACACTGTTGCATATAGCTTCCATCAGTATCTATACAATCGAAAAATATTTTCTTTCGGATATTTTATCTACTACAAAGAAGTGTCGCCTGCACTTTTAACTAAACATACCCGTTCAAAAGGGTCGCGTTTTCCAACTTGGGAGTTTATTCAATGAAGTCCGGACTTTCGTGTCAAGGAAGCATACTCGAGCCCTTTCTGCAGCCCTTTGTGAATCACAGTATTTCATTTTCAACGTTGCTTCATACATTTATTGAAGTGTGTTTGTAAATGAATACTTACGGACTTCTAAAGGCCGCATGTTTTCGGACAGAATACACACACACATATATATATATATATATATATATATATATATATATATATATATATATATATATATATATATACATATATATATATATATATATATATATATATATATATATATATATATATATATATATATATATATATATATATATATAAGAAAAAGCTATAACATACTTAGGGAATTATAAAATAAGACAAATAAATTATTCCTCATATAATTTGATTTCCTGACACGTGGACACTCACGTTAGGGCTGGTCCAACAATTTAAAGTCACTCAGCGAGCTATGGAGATAGCCATTCTGGGAGTTTCTCTGAAGGATCGCATTCGTAATGAAGTGATCCATCAGAGAACCAAAGTCATTGATTTTGCTTCTCGAATCGGCAAGCTGAAGAGGCAGTGGGCCCGCCATATCTGTAGCAGAACCGATAACCAATGGGATAAACGAGTTCTCGAGTGGAGATCACGACTAGGCAAACAAAGTATGCAACGAGCAGGAGATAGGGCTCTGCGGCATGCCTTGGGAGAAGCTTACGTCCAGTGGACTTCAATAGGCTAACGATGATGATAATTTGATTGGTAGTGAAGAAAAGACCTCCCCTTGAGTCGAGAAAATAATTTATACTATTATAATTTTTTTTCTGTGGTGGAGGTCTAGTTATTCTTCTTGTACTTCTATGGTAATGGAAAAGAAGGCAGGAAGCGGCGCATAATGAACCGTAGATATAGATGCTATTTAGTCCCGGGACAATACTCAACGGCGTATTCCTCAAGTTCTAAAGCGCATCATCATCATCTTAGCGTTGTATCCCGGTTGCAATCCAAACTCTCGCTTCGGCGCCTGCTTTCCGACTTTTTCTTCTGCACTTCGCACGATCTTCGGCATCTGAAGTGCTTCATTCGAATTTTAATTTATTTATCATGAAATCAAATTCATTTATATTAAATTTTATTGTATTCGAAATAAGGTTCGGTTTGCACGGAAAGGACAAAGAATTATTGTTACAAGTAGGCATTAGTAGACTAAAGTGACAGTCAGCAAACCCGCCACGCTTGCATAAGGAGGATTTTTGGGTTACACATTCCGGTGGTTTAATATAAAATATAACCTATACGAATTTTCCCCAAAATATTTTCTCTCACCGTCATATTAATGCAGAAAAAATGGCGAAGCAGTGCGGTGCGTGCTGTTATTTCGTATTTGATCGTAATACCAGTTGGTTACCACGTAACAAGTTTCGATCCACACAACCGCGTAAAGGCAGATTCTCCTAATCATTTATCAAAATATATAACACAATATCCGAAGACTTGAGAGGTTCGGAGTGTACACATCACAATGCCGTTTATTAACGGTGGCATGTAAACAAGCTGCCATAACTTCATTTGGCCGAGGAGGCCTGTATGGCTTTGATTAAAATTTATCGACGTAAATTCTCATTTGTTCGGGTCTCTCCCGACCCTTCTATAGTAGGAAAATTATTTCTCATTCTCTCCCGTTTCTTCGGGCTTGCTTTAATGGATGGATTGTTTCGAATTTTGCATTATATTCCGACTTACACCACTTTAATATAATCCAATAACTGGATGATGAATATTTACTGTATGAAAGTATTATAGAAATTAAATCACCATGATGAGAGGAAAAGAAATAGTATAATGGATGTCAGGCACTCCTAAGTGGTAATTTGAGATCATCATAAGTCTACTTCTTTTTATATCCAGTACCTGCCAACTGATTTTAACTCGTTATCCTCTCATTTCACATTTGGGCGTTCCACTCTACGTTTGGTGGAAACGTTTCAAGAATTTAAGGTTATAGGTAAATTTTGGCTTAACCTCTACGCTATTGGTCAAACTATGACTGCTGATCTTGATTAACTCCAAAACAACCAGGCTTTGTTAAAGTCAAAAGTTTTCACAGCTAAGATCCGCTGTAGTAAGGCAGCGCAAGAGGGATTTACTCGAGCGTGGCAGATTAACATACCTTACATTGATAAGTGCTTGCAGCCACTATGAGCGCTTGATATAGGTACACTCAGGGGAATCTGTCAGATTAGTAAAAAACGTGTGCGTCCCGGGACGCCTGACAAAAGTGATAACTTAAACTAGTCTAAGTTGATCTATTTAATATTGAAATTGTTTCAGTTGAGAAAAGCTTAGGTTATTACTTAGATTTTATGTATATTAATTTGATAATGTAAGGAAAGATTATTTATTAATAAATCCAAAAATAACTAAAGTTTATTTCCAATTTTTCCAAAAACGGTCTCAAAATTATATTAAATTAAATTATTCCCTAATGTAGATTCTTTATGAAGAAAAAAATTCAACTGTATTTCATTAAAATAAAGTCGCAATTCGAATAGATCTAGCGCTGTGGTTTAGAGCGAGAGAGGAGGAGCCCGCCTACCGCTGCCATATGCGTGAGAGAAAGGGAAGCCAGACAGACTGGTGCCGTAACGCGTTACGTAACGAAGCGGCTTACCCTGCCATAAGAAGTTATCACTTCAAAAAATCGATCGATCGTCTGAAATACTAGAGTGCGTCAGATTATGATAAGGGGGTTAATTACTAGTTAAGAAGAGTCGATTTTGCTAATCTGACATTTTAGGCGTAACCTAAGTTAGTGGCAGGACAAAGAGGTAAGAAAGCGATGTCTTGCCTTACTTCAGCGTGGTTGTTTTTTTATTTTGAAGGAAATAATATCAGGAAAACAAAAAATATAATGTGACGATTTTCACAAGCCGAAAGTAATAGAAATCAGAGCAGTGCAAATAGGATAAGGCATGTATTCCCCATTCCGCGCCTGTCTGTCCATTTGAAATAAATAAATTATTTATTACTCATTTCAATTTTCCCCTATCTTTGACTCTCTAGCACCTTGACTACGCTGCTTTTTGATGCCATGACACAGTTAAGTAGTTTTCAAGTTGTCTGATTAGCAATACCCCTCAAAATAATAGTCAGATTGTTGGTCACTATGGCTGGGAGGTCATGATAAACCTTCAGAGCTAATCTGACGCACTCAAGTATTTCAAAATGGCGATTTTTTTTACATTTTCAAGAATTCGCTTAGAGCTTGCGTCACTTTCAAATCGTCAGTATAAGAAACGGGAGCATTTGTAGGATTCACTGAACATTCACTTTAAAAATCTAACGTGCTTGAGTAAAATTTTTTATTTATTTTTTCACCCCTCCTGCATGACCAACACGCAAATCTCGTAGATTATTATATATTTCATATGAGAGACATGTTGGAGCATGAAAAATATTAATATCTAATACGCGTGAGTATTTCCATGTTATTGATTTTTTTATCATTTTGAAAATCTGTAGACGCTTCCCCCATCGCTTAAATCTAAAATCATTTAATCTCCCAAATTTAATAGGTTTGCACAACGCTAAAGTTAATCCACATTTAGCATCATGGGCGGGGAGCCCTACTACTAGGGTCAAGCTGTGTTACATGCTGGAGTGTAATCTTCCAAAATTGAAATAAATTCGCCATTTTTGAAAGACTGCTCGTGTTTACCATGGAAAACAGGTTATATTATAAATTTTATAATGATCAATTTCAATATTGCTCATAACTTCAATACAACTGTAATAACATAATTTATATCAATTCACGGACTTACGGATCTAGATATGAGATATACGGATCTCGTATCTATGTATGATCTATACCATGTCTTGACGATAACATATCGCATATTATAGAGTCTGTGACGAGGCAATGACCGGCCGCAGCCGCAGAAATGTGGTTCTGATTTCCGTCAAGTCAAGATGGACGTTTCAATGACCTATGCATGTATTTACTAACTGACCCGATACAATACTGTTTGTGATAAGATATGTACAGGGCATATATTTGATTACATTTAAGTTAGAGGCGATCCATAAATTACGTCACACGAATTTTAGGACTTTTTAACCCCTCCCCCCGTCCTCGTCACAGTTTGTCACATTTTTAGAACCTCCACCCACTCATAACGATACACATTTTTCAATTTTATGCATGTATTTAAAAATAAACAAGAAAATGTTATTTTAACTTTTTTCTTATTTTTATTAAATAATCTTTAATAAAATCAGCAATTATTTCACTAAGCGACGCAATTTCTTTCGTGCTCCGAAGTAAACGCCATTCTGTGTCAATAATGTGATAATCATTGCTGTCTAATAAATGTGGAAATTGTCTACTTAATGCTACTATTGATGACAGTATACTTTTTTGACATTTTCCGAAGAGAAACCTTCTAAATCATATTCAAGAGCACGTATCCACCATAACCATCAAGTCAGGCACAATTAAACCAGAAGAAACTATTGTTTTTGCAGATTATACTGTTGGCTGTTAGGCCACCCCCGGGGACATAACCGTAAAAAGCAATTAAATCAAATAAAAGCAATTGATTTCAATTTAAAATCTTATTAATCACTTATCAAATATCAATTAGCTACTACAGGCTAGAATATAAAAACGCTGACTAGGGAATAAACGATTAAACAAACTACCTAGCGATTATTTTTCAGTCGCTTTTTATTTTCACCTACTGTTTCGTTATATTTGGTATTTACGTTAAATATAATTCTATCACGCAAACAAAAACAGTTTATATCCCCCATGAATAATTAATTTTGCTACGGTGTGGGAACGTAGCTAAAACTAGCCGTAGCAGAGACTATACAGTCGCGTACAGTTATGTACTGAATCTATTAATTTTATTGTAAAAAAGTTTCTTTAGGCCTATAATCCTATTATAGTTCTATTTATTTAATTCAGTATTGTTCAATAATGTATTTTTGTAATTATTTATTACATTTCTGGTACGTTCATGATGATCCTTATCATTTCAAAATGGCGGCAGTGTAGTGAATTGCTGTAATTGTAGTGATGTGCTTGAATCGGTAACCTAGTCTTTACCAAGTCCATTTTGACTTCGTATACATAACTTTGCGATACATCCAATATCATATAGCCAACGTCAGTATTAAGATATGAAGGTGTATCGAATTGTATATGTACCAAAATAACGATGAACGTGGATGAGAATTTCATACGAACAATCACAGTATAACTGTGATACGCAGCACAATTGTGTTGGTTGATAAATAGGACGAACGTGTCAGAGCTCCGCATTCGATGACTAAAATTGAATTGGAACAGCGCATTTAGCAAATACTGTATTAGCATATGGTGGCAAAGATCAATATAAAAATGTGGCAGAATGCTATTATTATAATGATCCGCGATAGGATATTAAAAGTAGTTTAAGAGTATTAGTATTATTATGTCAACTAAAAGAAGAAAAGTTTAGAATAATGACAAAACGGCTGTTTATATATGGCTAATTTCTTAGGAAAATGAAATATTAATATGCAATTAGTTTTCTCTAGTAGGGCCATCAATTGAATTCATTTTCATAACTCCACTTTGCAGCATGCAAAGTGGAGTTATGAAAATGAATAAAAAGGATATCCTTTCACTCTTCTCCTTTGTGGCCTAGAATTTCGATCCGTACAGTATTACAAATATTTATTTATATTATCTATACAAATAAATAAAATTGGAGGGTCTGTTTGTAATATTAAAATAACCGCTTTTTACTAAGTGCATACCGACACAACACAAGGTTATTATAGCAGCATACAACCAAAGGTGGGCTTGAGGCCCTACCACGTAGCTAGCTAGGGTGGGTTGTTTTGTCGCCTTTTACGACAGGCCGACCCCGTCCGCAGAGGTTAGTATTCTTTATCCGCCTCTGCACGGATAAGATAAACAAATAACCTTATAAGAAGATTTACTAATGATCTACTCGCAACGGCTTTCGCACGCCGGACAAATGTGAGTGTCGCGGGTTTCATTCCCATCCCGAGTCTGAGTGTTTATCTATACAACTAAATAAAATTGGAAGGTCTGTTTGTAATATTAAAATAACCGCTTTTTACTAAGTGCATTTGGATGTATACACGGTACATATACCAAAACAACATTTTTTACAATTTTTGTCTGTCTGTTTGTTCCGGCTAATCTCTGAAATGGCTGCACTGATTTTGACGGGACTTTCGCTGATGTAACAAGGAGTAACTTAGGCTACTTTTATTTTAGAAAAAAAAAAATGGTTTTAGTTAAAAGTGATCAGTTTCGGATTTTTTTAAATCCAATTTAAGTTGACCTCAGATTTATATCATCAATCATATAAAATAGGGTTCAGCTTAGCTTGTATATTTCATTTATTTATATTTTAGTGTTTATAGGGTTTGTAATCCAAAATAAACCATAAGATATATCCAAAAAAAGCTGCCCAAAGTCACTATTCCACGCAGACGGAGTCGCGGGCACAGCTAGTTATATATAAACTATCTCAAATTCACATTAAGGAGCATAATGATATAAAAAATTTAGATATTTAATGTAATCTAGAAATGGTTTATCAAATATTTAATTCTACACAGTAAATGTTGTTCCATTTAAGTAGATTCTGTTTGTGTAGTATAAATAAACGTGTCGAAAACCGCCTGGATGGGCTTTTTGGGATTAAATGTAAGACCAGAATTTTCTCTTAAATAGAAATCTAATTTAGTCACCGTATCGTGGTGATCAAAAATAAATTGCGGCAATATTTTCATCAGAGAAAAAAAATTGCGGCTATCCCTTCTTCAGAGATTCGAAGAGGCGACTGTAGGATTTCTCTTTTTCAGAGTTCACTGTAGTAAAGAATACGCACCGTTCGGTTTCGACTTCCGTTGGATGTTTAGATAGGAGGCGCTCTTTTAATAACTAACTTTAGGTTTTAACTTATTCCAGTTTAATCTTTTTTTCTTAATTAAGAAAAGATAGAGCTACCGTGAGGTGTGGAACCGAAAATGCCCTTGAAATTAAAACTTACGATGTGATTCGAACGATCATATGATCGAATAGAAGAGAAAATTCTTAATTGTTCGCTACACAGTTAAATCATATATAAATTAAGAGGAAAAAATACAAAATTGTCAAACAATCGGCGGTCTTATTGTTAGCGATCTGTTCCAGACAACCTAATACAAATATTTAGAAAATGAAATTTGATGGCGGTGTAGAAAAAAAGAAAAAATACAACGACGCGGCGTATTATTTTCTTTTGAAGTACAATAATTAGTTATCTTTTGTATCCAATTTCAGATATGTATTTCTAACTCATTCTTTTTGATAAACATTATTATGTTTGGGTAATTCTGCTAACATAATCGTGGTAATCCATATAATGGAGTTACGGTCGCACGCACCTCTGCACCTCTAATAAATTCCTGTGCACCGATGGAGTGGCGTCCCGCTGGCGCGGTAATGGAACGCGCGGTCGCACCTAACACGCCTTGTCAAACTTCGTTTTACACGCGACTACCATGGGTGCAAGTCGAACGAACATTACATCTCCAATTTAGAAAAACACTACAATAGTCGTTTGTTTTTTATACTCACTTAAAATAAATATTTCAATAGGCAAGGGTATGCATAGCAGCCATAATAAATGCATGTATTCGTAAATATTTAATATCATCACTGAAGAAATATCATTACCCAATAACACATTATTCAGGTCGTATACAGAAAGTTGAAGTATTGTATTATGGAATACCTTATTTAATTGGAAATTTTATCAACTTCCATAATTCAGTTGGTAAAAGCTTTTAAAAAACTCTTAAAAAGATTTTAATTCTCTAAGAAAGGAGCTTGGATATGAAGTCACATAACATAACGACTAGTTAGCATAAATATCCGGATGACCGAGCTTTGCTCGGTATTTTTATTTTTTTTCGGAAATTAATAATTGATTTTCTTAGTCTAACCTCAAAGCAAACACTCATTGACTTTGTGTTACTTAACAACGCCATCTGCTGGAATAGCTTTAGTGTTGTTGTGTCGTTAAAGCAATTTAAAAAAAATAGCATTATTATTCGCCGATAGATATCAGGAAGAGTCATTTTTCAGTTTAAATTGGGACTACTCAAACGCCACCTTTTGACATTTTCTAGAAATGATTCCTAGCTAGATCGATTTATCGCCCCCGAAACCCCCCGTATACTAAATTTCATGAAAATTGTTGTAGCCGATTCCGAGATTCCAACTATATATATATATATACAAGAATTGCTCATTTAAAGATATAAGATAAAAATTAGGGATGCGCGGGATAGACAAGCGTCAAGCATCCACGTCATTAATTATACTATCAATCATTTAAAACATAAGTAGTAAGTACTACTTTTAAGTATGTCGACATAATAACTTTGTGTAGTGTTCCAGTATTAGTGACCCAGGTTCCTGTACCCCCTATTGGGACAGCAGCGTGTTCGCGTTGCCGTTAGTGTCGCAAACATCCATAAGTAAATTAAAGTATAGATCTTTTAAAAAACCTTGCGCCACACAGGTATAGTTTTATATCCAAAATAAATCTTGCAAGTCTAACAAATTACTTATTTTTGTTCAATAATGAAGAGCTATATTCGAGTGAAGTTCGAACGTTCGTAGTATCGGCCTCCGTACTTCCCACTGCCGGTTACACACTCAGCCAATTTATATCGCAAGAGGGCAATTACTGGTGTTTTCCGCCGTTTTCAGCGGCTAAACGTCATTTCGTGAAATTATTTCGCCGAGATCGCCGTCCCCGAGGGTTGAAAGTAAACACTGTCTAGTGATAAATAAATGGGGGTGAATTATGGTAGGGGATCAACAATTTTATTTTAAGGAACTATTAAAAGGTTAGACTTGGTGGTTGGTTTATTATTTTAACTTAGGATAGAACGTTGTGACCTGATGCAATAGATCATCATTATTAAACCATATTAAAACAAATATATTACATTGGTATTAAAGTACCAAGTCCGATCTCAGAGACTGCTGCAACCAACAGCAAAAAGAGGACATTTTAGAAACCAACTTTTGAATATAGGTATATTCTACGAGAATTTTTACAGAAATAAATATTTTTAGTTAACACTTTAAATTTTAACCGTAAATTTATCTTCACCAAAGAAAATTAAAAAAAATAAGTATGGCGCTCTCCCATTATTATTAATCATCAGATGGTGAATAAATTACTTCTTTTGCTATTTCACAAACAGTAAAGAGAGTTGGTTTTTCGTTTCGTAGTAGTTGCTCCATTAAATAATTTGCTAAAAAACTGTGATTGTCTAATGTTTTTCTAGTGTCTGCTTGGTCAACAAAAGGAACAGTCAGTAACGAATGTTAGAGTAGAGGTCAGCTAAGATCGGATTTTACGAAATTCCACCTCCAAAGGGTGTTGCGGGGGGGAGGGGGGATATAAGAGATTTCCATCTATCTCTGGAACCATAAGGCGTAGAGACTTGAAATTTGGTAGGAATATTCCTTTCGGTCAGTAAAGGTCAGGTAAGAAAAGATTTTACGAAATTCCACCTCCAAAGGGTGTTGCGGGGGGGTATATAAGATATTTCCACCTATCTCTGGAACCATAAGGCGTATAGACTTAAAATTTTGTAGGCATATTCCTTTCGCCGAGTAGTTTCACTCAATCAAGCTCACTTTTTTGTCAGTGTATTAATAAGAAAATAAATTTATTCGCACTTTTATATTTACTTTTTCCTGTTATTCGACCAGCGAGCGGGCAGGAACGGCTAGTGATAATAACAAAGCTTTTATTTCTCCTTACAAATATTTACATATACTACATAATTTTACATGTCACTTTTTCATTATATTGTTTGTAAGGTGCCGTTACGAATAAAAGCCTTTTTTTTTTTTGGTGTCGGGGAAAAACCTCTCTTGACGGGTTTCCCCGGCCCGGGGGGACCGAGGGATATGTGGGACTCCGGGAAAGATGTTTGGCGATCCGACTACCCACTAAAAAACCCCGCTGTTCTCCTATCGCCTACGCCCGGGCCCACGGATATATGGCCAGCCGATCTCGTGGCCCGGGCTGGCGCCGGCCCGCCCTTTGTCTTGAGGCGGGCCCCTTCTAAAGTGTTGGCGCCAGGGGGTCAGGATTTCATCCCCCCGGCGCTCTCCTAACAACTCTAGGAGTTGAGGGGGGTCGCGGAACAGCACGCAGCCCTCACCCTCGCGGCAGTGGTGCGGGCGGTGGATCCTCCCCCGAGGGGCCGCCCGCGGCCGCTTTTTACGGCGGCCGGAGGTCGTTATTTGACCTCCGGCGCCGCCGACGTGGCCTGCGTTGGCGGGAGGGGAGTGTGGTGGTTGACTCCCGCTCCCGCTCCGCCGCCTCCTTTGCGGACATGACTGCCTCGTAGAAGGAGGCGACGGCCGTCCATCCAGGATCACTCCCGACCATGGACAGAACCAGGGCCGGGAGCGACAGGTCCACGCCGATTTGGGCGACGAGGGCGCGGCGCTCCTCGCGCCACGCAGGGCACACGGCGACAGTGTGGTTCACCGTGTCCTCCTCGTCGCCCGCGCCACAGTGGTGGCACCCCGACGTCATCTCCCGCCCTATGCGACGCAGGTACCTCCCGAAGCAACCGTGCCCCGAGAGGACCTGCGTCAGGCGGAAGGTCAGGGCGCCGTGGCGCCTTTCCAGCCATTCGGCCAGGACGGGCCTCACCGCTTCGATGGTGGCGAGGCCCGCGCTGGGGTGCGCGAGGCGCTCCTTCCACTCCACCATGAGCACCTCGTCGCGCAGCTTCGCCCGCTTTACCTCAACTTCGCGAGGCGCGGGGCGAGAGCCACGCTCGGCCGCGTCCCGGCGCCACTGGTATAATAGCGCCAGGACCCGTGCCTCGAGGTCCCATGGTGGGGATTCGGCCAGCAGGGAGGCCGCTTCGAAGGACTACGAATAAAAGCCTCCTTCAACTTGTTCCAAATCCTTCTATCCTTAGTTTTGGCCATTCAGTTGGTGCCAGCTGTACCTCTTATTTCGTCGAATGTTTGGATTTTAATGTTTTTTTTTCTTTTTTCAAGTATATAAGTTTATCGTATTTTATTATAGCTTTTCTGTTCGCTTCATTTTCCTTTTCGAGCTGTATTTGAAGATCTCTCCGCTTCTTCAAAACATCAAGAGGAAAATCTTCTTTTAAATAGAATACTGTTTTCTAAACATTTTCTGTATTTTAATATTCTAATCTACATACCCTTTGTGTTAAGGGTTATAACGATTGGTCTCACTTTTTCGCACCTTTTTCGGAGTCTACTCAATATTGTTAGGAAGGCAATTTATATCCATGTTTTTTTTATGATTTCCAATATTTTACTTTCTACGTCGAAGTAATTTCTCTCTATTTCTTCGACTCCGAAAAAGAGGATATTTTCTTTCTAAGTTGTCTTTCCAAACTTAGTGTCCATTTCTTGATTTAATTCCTTGTCTAAAATTTCGCTTCTTTGTTCCAATAATTTAAATTTTTCGTTGATGCAAGTATTTTTTTTTGACAATTCACACAGCGTTATCTAGTCCTCAACTAAGTAGCACTTGTGTTATGGACCCTAGACAACTGATATACTACTTATATACTTTTTTTTGTAAATAAATACATATTATATATAAACACCCAGACGCGAGACGGGAATCGAACCCGTGACCTCCGCAAGCGTACCGAAGTGCGTTATCCGTTACGCCACCGAGGTCGTCAAATTCGTCGTCGTCGTCGTATTAATAATTGTATTCTCATCTTCT
Source organism: Malacosoma neustria (assembly GCA_963693495.1). Lineage (NCBI taxonomy): Eukaryota > Metazoa > Arthropoda > Insecta > Lepidoptera > Lasiocampidae > Malacosoma > Malacosoma neustria. Next base: position 2,730,429 of record OY856372.1, read on the forward strand.
TTCATTTCAAGCATTTCATTTTTTGTTGTTTCAATTCATTTTGCATGATTTGCAAAATAATTAATTTCTTCCATTATTATATTTGTAGTAGCGTCCTCTATAGGGTTTTACTGAAGTATTTAGATTGTTGTATTTTCTGCTGAATAGATAGCGCTAAGAACCGTCAACGTATCTGCGTTTCTCAGTATATATTATACGTGCTTACACGGAGGGTATTTTTCGATATTATTAAAAATCAAATAACGATAACCTTAATTGGACGTAGTTACGCAAAAAGGATCCAACCCACAAAATGTTACTTTTGAATTATTAAAGATTAAAGTTTTAGCTGTATTTCCGCATTGATGTATTTGTTAGTGTCTATGGGTTCTTAAGAAAATATAAGCGTAAATGTATCATTTCTCATACAAATAAGTTTAACTGCTCTTATTTTAGGCCCAGAATGAGTACTTTGTTATACTATCTAATTATTCTACCATATTGTGGGTTGGATCCTTTTTGCGTAACTACGTCCAATTTTGCCATACGTTACATATGTCTAAAACTCATTTTTATCACAGTTTCTGTAGTTATCTAGTTTACAGACACCGATAATTTTTAGTATTTGAAGTCTTCCGTAAACTTCTATAAGCATAAACACTGTTTTAAATTGAAATGTTGGGATTATAGCTTAGTATTAAGATTTATTGTTGTTCTTAATCAATGTTCAATTAAATCGAAGGTTTCTGTATCGATATTATCACAACACCTATCTTTTTACACTGATATAATAGTTTTTAAAGGCACAAGAAACGGTCAGCTTTCCTATCACTTTCATTCACATATCACCTCTTTATACAACTCAACAGGTCTTCAGAATACTTTGAGCTAAATTAATTTATTCCCATTATCACTTGGTTATAAAAAAAAAACAAATTTTATCTTACCACACCATTAGCAAAATCAATGCCCAAAGCATTGGAGCCAAAAATAACAAAAATAGAATAGAGTGCGACATACAGTATTACATACGAAAGCGATATACGTGGATATTGGCGAGCTAATGGGCGTCCATAAGGTCATTACAATTAATATTTGAATTTCTCTCCGACCATACGGCTAACTTGGACAATATCTGCGTATAATATCGAACGTAGCCGATAACAGGTGCAAGCAAGAGCCCAATTCGTTATTCATAAAGGCGCGCACACATCTGCGACACTACAAATTAGCTGATCAATTAGTCGCGCCGCGTACACGAGGCTATACACATTCTGTTTGCTGTGATGGAAGCACTCGACAGAAGCTTGTTAGTGAAAACAATTTGAAATTCATTGTTTGATTTCAGGTGTTTCGAATTTATTGGTACTTGTGTAACATCCTATGACGTCATTCTGCTAAGTTTGGACTTTCACTTTGAGGGAACAGTACACCTGCTATACTTGTCCAAGGCGGATATAACTTCGGGTCACATTACAATAATTTCGGTATGCAGGTTCACGATGTTTTTCATCACCGTTAGTGTATGGAAATTCGAAAACCCTGCACGGAAAAAAATGTTTTTTGTTTGCTAACCTAACAACATTTTATAGTGAACATATCAATATTAAAAATCTTTTATATTTTAATTAAAATAGATTGACTTGGCAATCGCACTAAACAATCTTATTTAATTTAATATAATATGTTATGCATTACTTGTGAGATAAATTGTGTTTTCATGCGTGCAGGGGCGAAGAAAGAATATTGACCTCTGCGGCCGGGGTCGGCCTGTCGTAAAAGGCGACAAAACAACCCACCCTAGCTACGTGGTAGGGCCCCAAGCCCGTCTGTATGGCGACCACCATTGGTCTTAAGTATGCCGCCATAATAACTTTGTGTTGTATAAAAAAAAAAAAATTGTGTTTACAGAGCATGCCATTGTAGGAATTGAACCCCTTAGGTGTAGGTAGTTTATACATGAATTTTGGTTATAAATAAAATATGATAAATGAACAAACATAAAAACAGAAAGCTAGATAACTCTTAGACTACTTTAATTTAGAAGAAATGTGCCTGCTGGATAATTCTTAATCTCTTTTAGTTCATGTCAAAGCAAACCTAGATTTAACAATCCAAAAGGAATCGATATCCCGGCCATTGGGGGTAATACTGCTGGATTTTTCTTGTCTCCGAGTCTATAATCCAGGGAGCTACTCTTTTACAACCTAGTCGGCATTTTAAACTATTGGGGAAATAACATTAATAATAACGAAAAAGATAACAGTTTTTTTTATTACATAAAACTATCTTCATTTGCTTCTGCATTCCGAACACTTTACGTAAACAAAATAGGTGAATATTTATCCATATATGGTTTCATCAATTTTTGAATTATTTATAAACATCAATGAATATTGTAGAATTATATATAAATGCAGTGCAGTTCAACAATTTCTTAACAGTAAACTTAAATTTAAAACATTTTATGGAGGTATTTAATTTTGCTCTCAACGCGAATGAACGCCATTCTAACAGTTCAACGTACTTAAGATGCAGAGCAAAGTAACATTTCATTCGCTCTTAAAACTATTAGTTGTTAATTAAGCATAAACCCTAGTTTACACTGTAACTTAATTAAAATTAACTATTTCCAACAAACAACAAATAAAGCTGGATGCACACAGTAGTTACGCTAAGACAGTGTATACGTAAAGATTATCTTTAAAAGCGGGAGCACAAGTTTCATTGCGTTCGTTGTATTAATTACTTTTAGAACTATTTTATTGCAAGACTGCAGTTTAATCACTAAACTAATTATTTTCTTGATAGGTTTAAGATATTTTACAATGTTTAAAATATTTCGTTAAGAATTCTTACAATGAAATGTTATTTTATTGCCCTGCAACAGTTGACGACAACTCAGTTAAAAGCAGTTATCATCGCCTATACATGAAGACAGGCTGACGGCCCACTTAGAATTTAGCAGTTACCGTCACCTATGGGTGTGCCAACGTCAGTGGCATCGCGAACACGCTGCTGTTCCATAAGGGTACAGGAACTTGGGTCACTAATGCCTGAACCCAACACAAGGTTATTATGGTGGCATACTTAAGACCAAAGGTGGTCGCCATCCAGACGGGCTTGGGGCCCTAACACGTAGCTAGTGTGGGTTGTTTTGTCGCCTTTTACAACAGGCTGACCCCGGCTGCAGATGTCAGTATTCTTTCTCCGCCCCTGCACGGATAAATTTTACTTTTACTAATAACAGGACAGATGATCACTGCTTCTATAAAGTGCTTTTCAAAAGTACTCAAAATTGGTTGGTTTTTTGATGGAAATAGACACATTAAAAGGGTTACTTGGACTCTGTGTTAATAAATTCAAACAGAAACAATGTTTTTTTATTTCTCTAAGACATATATAAAGTAATAATATCATCATGGGTTATAATAATCTGTTCTAAAACTTAAATATTATTTTTTATGTTTTCAAATTAAATTTTGTCTTAAGTACCTCCTCTACATTGAGATATACCATTGAAGTTAAAAAAAAAAACTTTATATACATACTTCTTGTATCTTTAGCAAAGTGAACAAGAGCTCGGAGAAGTTTCCAGAACAAGTTGTGTAAGACCGGCTTAACTTCGTTTCTAAACGCCATCTGCTGAGTCTGATGGAGCGAGATTCAAGTTGCAGTCAAGTTAGGTGACACGTATCAATTAACTTCCAGACTGTGCTTGATTTGCTATACAAAACATTGTTTATTCACAGTTTATTATGAATATTAAAAAAAGCGAAGAATAAAGTGAATGCAAGATGGAAATGGCGACAAGTCTCAGGAACAATTTGTGATCCACAAGTATGGATCAGAGTGATGGACCACAAAAGGGAAAGATGAAAGGTTATTGCACGCAGAGATGCGAATGTTGAGATGGATGAGCGGAGTTACAAAAATGGATAAAATTAGAAATGAGTATATTAGGGGAAGTTTGAAAGTAGCTAGTGATTGAGAAGCTAAAAAGTAATAGGTTGGTCTGGTATGGCCACAGAATGCGAAGAGAGGAGCGTCATGTAACAAGGAGGATGCTGAAAATGAGAGTAGATGTATACAAGAGAAGAGGTAGACCAAAGAAAAGATGGATGGATTGTGTAAAAGATGATATGATTAAAAAGCTTCAGATGATGGCTAATAGAGGAAAGTGGAAGGAGAGAACGTGTTGTGCCGACCCCACATAGTTTGGGATAAGGGCAGACACGTATTATTACAGATGTGTGCTAGAATTTACCAGGATATTCTCGTGCCATTTTGCATAATATGTAAATTATTCTTATTCTAATGGAAAGAAGGAAAAAATTTATCATAAAAATATTTGTGCAAAATCACGAAAACCTAATGAAATCAATTTCCATGCCGTAATGGTCCCTGCACGCGTAGACTATTCCCGGCACTTGTTTTATTAGGGCCCATTATTCATATGGGAGCCATCGTCGTTCATTTGGCCCGGCAAGCTTATAACACTACATCATGACCCTCGGCTTTCTCTATACATACACATGTTATATGAAAATTATTGCTGAAATCAGCATTGAATATTAGTTGTGTGCTAATGCAACATTGCCCAATATTTTAATCCTTCAAATTCAACTACTTGTTTAAATTATTTATCGTCAAATTTCTGCGAGGGTCAAGTATTTCCCGAATGTAATAATGTAAAGTATGTATGTATTTATTATTATTAAAAAAATGTAATAAGCATCATAACAGTTGCTTCGTACCGTTTACTGAACAATGCTTTAAGATTATTTGTTACTTAAACTTGGAATTGATGTATTTTGAGATGTGTACTCAAAATGTTATTAGGATCTGTCGTGAGTTTTCGTAATGTACGATGGAATTTTCTTGGAAAGATAAAAAAATACTGGCAGGTATAGCCCAAACATTAGATATAATATTAAATATAATATTAAAAAGTAATCAATCCTTTTAAGTTTATTAAAAATAGAAGTCATTTGTTTGCGTCGTGTCGGAACGTGTTCTTAAAAATGGATAAAATTGAAGTTCGCGCGGTAATAAAATATCTCTGCTTAAATTTTTTTACTACAGAGCGGGTAAATCAAGACTTGAGAGCAACATTAAAGGCTCATGCTCCTCCATATTCTACGGTTGCGCGTTGGTGTGCTGAGTTCAAGCGAGAAAGAACTTCCATTAACGATTCCGCACGGGACGCCCTACATCGATAGTGACTGAACAAATAATTAAAAAAGTTGAAAACATTATCTTGGCGGATCGTCGTGTTATTGTTTGTTTTATAGCAGAAGAAATAAAGATTTCTATAGGAAGTTTCCATAACATTATACACAACCATATGGGTATGAATAAAATGTTAGCGCGCTGGGTGTCCACAATGTTTTCTCACGCGCAGAAACTAACGAGACTGAGAATTTCACAAAGCTTTTTTGGATCGATTCATAACTATGGACGAAACATGGCTTCACCATTATGATACGGAAACGAAAAAACAGTGCAAAACTTGGAAGAGACCGTCATATCCAACTCCAAATTTAAGGCGATTCCATCCGCCGGTAAGATCATGGGCTGTTTTTTCTGGGACAGCCTAAGGGTGGTAATGATCGAATACCTTAATCATGGAACTACTATTACGGGAACTTTGTACGCAAGATAAATAAAAAAAGTTGCGCGAGGAAATCCGCAAGCAACGCCGTGGCAAACTTGCTCAAGTGGTTTTGTTTTACCAAGATAACGCCCCTGCGTACAAGTGCAGACAGTTGCGATGGTTGCCATTCACTGGACCTAGCTCCTAGTGATTTTTACCTACTTTTGCGGTTAAAGGATCATCTCAGGGGCCATAAATTTGAAGATGATGACGCAGTAGTCACCGCGGTACAAAATTTTTTAAGGAATCATGAAGAAATTTTTTTTAAAAGGGAAATTTTAGCTTTAGAATAAAGATATACACAGTGTATATCTTTAATAGATATAAACTTGAAAGATAATAATAAAATATCCATTATCACTTTTTATTGACTTAAGGCCCTGGTTGGGAAGAATTTTTAAGGATTTTCTTATGTTAAGAACATCGTATTGAGAAAAGACGGTAATATACGGGATTCACTGAACTAAAACCGTGTTCTCTCAAATACTACCACTACTTGATGAAACTCACGTGTAAGACGCAACTGAAATAATATTACAATTCAAACAATATAATACTGTTCTCAATAATTTATTTCAAGGTGAACGCGCATTGGGATATGTCAACCTTCCCATTTTATATATATTATTATTCAACACACTAAAATACGTCACGGCTTATTTATCGATTATACGTGTAGGGGCGGAGAAAGAATACTAACCCCTGTGGCCGGGGTCGGCCTGCCGTAAAAGGCGACAAAACAACCCACCTTAGCTATGTGGTAGGGCTCCAAGCCCGTCTGGATGGCGACCATCTTTGGTCTTAAGTATGCTGCCATAATAACCTTGTGTTGTGTTCCAGCATTAGTGACCCAAGTTCCTGTACCCTTATGGGACAGCAGCGTGTTCGCGATGCCACTGGCGTTGCAAGCACCTATAGGCGACGGTAACTGCTAAATCCTAAGCAGGCCGTTAGCCTGTCTGCTGTCCTACAGCAATAAAAAAACGGCTACGATGACATCATTAGGTGAGAAAAGGCGAAGAAGACGGTGTCATTAGAGGATTGAGGGAAGTGGCATATAAGGCGTTCTTGCATGACTATGTATTATTTTTACGAATAGAATACGGCCTTTGTCTCCGGGCAGAAGTGGAGAGAGAACCCCTGCGGTCAGTGGCGGCTGAAACAACCCTAGCTAACTAGCTAGAGTTGTAGTCAGCTTCAATCACCTGTAGGACTCCAAATCTGTCTGGATGACAACCACCCCTGGTAGAAAGCAGGAACATAACACAAGGTTATTATGGTGGTAAGAGTAATATGCCACCATAATAATCTTTTATTGCGTTCCGAGATAAGTGATCCAAGTTCTCGTTCCCCCGCGCACGGTATCGTGTTAGCTGTACCCTTGGCGTCGCAAATATCCGTACGCGTCGGTAACTACTTATTATTAATTGGACCGTCAATCTGTCCGCTGTTCCGCAGCAATAAAAAAATGAAAATCTTGAGTCTATGAAAGGATGTTTTGGTACCAAAGATACGTAAGAAATCCCTAATTAGGCATAACAACGGGCATTGTACGATGCCAGTCACGGACCGAGATTGCATCGTACAGGAATGAGAAGAATAGCTCGAGAGCAGTGGACTGTATGAGAGAGGAGGGAGGGACAGGAGCGGTGGTTAGGGAGACGCGATACCTTGCAGTAGGCGAAGAAATCGCACTGACCTTGATTCCACCCATTCCCGTATTGGTTCAGGTCCACTCGCGGAGGAACTGTTGCACGGCACTAGCTAAATGTCACACACACTGAACACATGATCTTATGGCACGGCCAGTAAGAGTTAGACTAACTGAAGCCAATCCAAGCTAAAAACAGAGAATGGTCTTCAGTGAGGTCGAACGTTGACCGTCTCGCGTGTTTAGGAGCTCACGCGAAATCACCGGTTCAGAGAGGTCGAACGTCGACTGTCTCGCACGTTTAGAAGCTTACGCGTTACTACGTGGTCAGGGAGGTAGAACGTTGACAGTACCGCGCGTTTAGAAGCTCACGCGTTACTACCTATATTATTTGCGTCCCACCCTCGCTTTTACCATTTACCTCACCGAGAGTGAGAGTAGGCAACAAAAATCAGGAGGCGGGATTTCAAATACCCTTTATGCAAGGATCGAACAAGCATAGAAACAGGCAGTGCTATTCATTGCGAAGGGCAAGCATATAACAGTTCATCACGACCCTTGCGGTTAAGCTAGTTGTGTTTCAGTTGAATGTATGTCAGTCTTAGGAGCATTCCAAAAATGGAGCAGATGTGTCGTTAAATTTCAATTATAAACTATAAGTGCGCGAATGAAAAATAAAATTGGCGATGTATTTACTTCTTTTTATTTTATATTCTTTTAAATATTTTCTAAGAAAAAGATACCCATATGGGACAGCAGAGTGTTCGCTATGCCCCGAACAGCGCATAAATCCAAAGGCGACGCTAAATATTTAATATTAAGTGGGCCGCCAGCCTGTCTGCTGTTCCTCAACATTAAAAAAATCTCTACCCCCCATTTATACTTTTTTCAAAGTTTTACTTTATTATTTTTTTATTTTTTATTGCGTAGGACAGCAGACAGACTGACAGCCCGCTTAGAATTTAGCAGTTACCGTCGTCTATAGGTGTTTGCAATGCCAGTGGCATCGCGAACATGCTGCTGTCCCATAAGTGTGCAGGAACTTTGGTCACTAATGCCGGAACACAACACAAGGTTATTATGGCGGCATACTTAAGACCAAAGGTGGTCACCATCCAGACGGGCTTGTGGCCCTACCACGTAGCTAGGGTGGGTTGTTTTGTCGCCTTTTAGGACAGGCCGACCCCGGCCACAGAGGTTAGTATTCTTTCTCCGCCCCTGCACGGATAAGGTGCTTGTGTTAACTTGGTTGTATATGTGTAATAATAATAAATACAATTTTGTTACATGATTATCTGTCTCATTGTAATAAAAAATCAATGATTATTCAAATCAAGTATTATTGGATATTAATCATTGTTAGCATGAAATACTTACATGCACCTGCTTTTTCGTACAGACAGATAATCATATCAGTAGTTACTCCATCACCCTTGATGCTCTTAGACAAGCCTTTGTCGGCCGTCAGTTACACTGAATCATTGTTGATTATTCCACATTTATTTGAAAGTGGGTTTGTACAACAACTATCAATTGTGGTCGGTGTAAATAGGGAATAATTCATACACGATACTTAGTTATATTTTAATGTTAGTTATATTTAATTGCAGCGATAATTTTCGAGAAATAGCAAACTACTAAGATTTATATCAGGCAAGTTTGACTCGGTCATATACCTCGACTGTATCTTCGTTCATTAAAGCGGCCTTCCGACTTGTCATTTGGGGACAGTCTATAGATATAATGCTTTTTTGGACTCATCTGTTGTGTAGCTGTCAACTGTTTAAATAAAATTATTTCAGCTACTTTTCGAAGACATCAGGGACGATGAAATGACTAGCCACTGCTCTTCAATTTTGTAGTCGAATACAACTCTCCTCTATAAAAGGGGTTAAATTAAAATTTGTCACTGATTCCATAAGTTAACCAAACATTATTTCATTAGTGACCAAAGTTCCTGCAAACTTATGGGACAGCAGCATGTTCGCGATGCCACTGGCATTGCAAACACCTATAGATGACGGTAACTGCTAAATTCTAAGCGGGCTGTCAGCCTGTCTGCTGTCCTACGCAATAAAAATTCAACAATTCCTTAGCTCATGTATGGAAAATTGGGCAACTGTTCTAAGGTATCCAGGCATTGAAGATCTTTCTGTTTTGCGCGAACCTATAAGGATTAAACGAAGCATCTTTCAAGGTGACAGTTTGAGCCCGTTATGGTTTTGCCTGGCCTTGAATCCACTAAGCACTCTGCTTAAGGAATCAAAGCTGGGCTTTCAACTTCGCAGAGGGGGTGAGATTATATCGCATCTAATGTATATGGATGACGTAAAGTTATTCTCATCCAAAAAACTTCACCTGATGGAGTTACTAAAAATTACTGAAAATTTTAGTACCTGCATTGGTATGGAGTTTGGTGTGAATAAATGTGCGATCATGCATGTACAAAGGGGGAAAGTTGTAGATTCAGGTAATATACAACTCTCTGAAAATATAACTCTCAGATCTCTCTCCGAAGGTGAAACCTATAAATATCTTGGTATGTCAGAGTCACTGGGTATACCCAATGATGATACGAAACAGACAATAAGGGATCGCTTTTTCTCCCGCTTAAGAAAGGTCCTGAAAAGTCTTCTTTCTGGGGGGAATAAAGTTCGAGCCTTTAATAGTTGGGTCGTACCATCATTGGCATACTCCTTTGGCATATTAAGATGGACTCAAACTGAGTTAGATGCCATAGATAGGCGAGTCCGTTGTTTGCTGACAGCATATCGTATGCATCACCCACGCTCGTCGGTTATGAGATTGTACATTCCACGGAAATGTGGAGGTAGAGGGTTCTTAAATGTCAAAGACCTCCATAACCGCGAGGTGTACAATCTCAGAGAATATTTTCTAAATGCCGATGGGGCTCGGAGTATGCATTGTGATGTGGTGTCAGTTGACAAGGGACTAACTCCGTTATCCTTAGCGAAATAGAACTGGCAAAGTCCAGTGGTGATGAGTGCTTCCGACCGAGCAGTTATATGGAAAAGCAAGGAGTTGCATGGTAGGTTCTATAAGGCCTTGAATGGGCCCGATGTAGACCTACTAGCGTCGGTAAACTGGTTACGCTCCGGAGACCTATTTAGAGAAACCGAAGGTTTTGTCTGTGCAATTATGGACGAGGTTATCAAGACGAACAACTACAGGAAGTACATTCTGAAGGACAGTACGCTTGATATTTGTCGAGCGTGTCACCTCCCTGGTGAATCCATCAGACATGTTACTTCCTGTTGTTCTCGTCTTGCTAACTGCGAATACTTGCACAGGCACAACCTAGTAGCCAGGATTATCCACCAACAACTAGCTTTGAAATATAATCTTGTTGGAGGTGCCCTATTACCAATATAGGCCTGAGCCAGTTCTCGATAATGGTTCATATTTGCTCTACTGGGATCGGTCGATTATCACGGATAGGTGTATTGTTGCTAATAAACCTGACATCGTGATAGTGGACCGATCTGTGAGACGTGCTATGATTGTAGATATCGCAGTTCCACATGATGGTAATCTCGTTGGTGCTGAAAAAGAAAAACAATTGAAATATATTGATCTCGCACACGAGATTACTGCTGTGGAAATTGGATAGTACAATGATAATTCCGATAGTAGTGTCAGTGAATGGTCTGATAGCGAAGAGTCTTGATCGACACCTTGAAAGGCTCTCGCTTGGTCCCTGGCTGAAGGGTCGAATACAGAAGGCAGCTCTCTTGGATACGGCACGAATTGTGAGGAGGTTCCTTACTCTGTAGCCTGACCACCGGTAGTTTGGAACTGCAAGGACCCGCTGCTGTTGGAAGACGATTTTTTATATTTTTTAGGATATTTTATTATTGATTTTTATATAAAAGTAATACTATGGTACTGTTTTTATAAAAAAAATGTAAGATATTGTAAAAAATATAAAAAATTTGTGAAATAAAGAAATAGTAATATATAATACAATTTTGTTACATGATTATCTGTCTCATTGTAATAAAAAATCAATGATTATTCAAATCAAGTATTATTGGATATTAATCATTGTTAGCATGAAATACTTACATACACCTGCTTTTTCGTACAGACAGATAATCATATCAGTAGTTACTCCATCACCCTTGATGCTCTTAGACAAGCCTTTGTCGGCCGTCAGTTACACTGAATCATTGTTGATTATTCCACATTTATTTGAAAGTGGGTTTGTACAACAACTATCAATTGTGGTCGGTGTAAATAGGGAATAATTCATACACGATACTTAGTTATATTTTAATGTTAGTTATATTTAATTGCAGCGATAATTTTCGAGAAATAGCAAACTACTAAGATTTATATCAGGCAAGTTTGACTCGGTCATATACCTCGACTGTATCTTCGTTCACTAAAGCGGCCTTTCTACTTGTTATTTGGTGATAGTCTATAGATTTTTGAACTCATCTGTTGTGTAGCTGTCAACTGTTTAAATAAAATTATTTTAGCTACTTTTCGAAGACATCAGGGACGATGAAATGACTAGCCACTGCTCTTCAATTTTGTAGTCGAATACAACTCTCCTCTATAAAAGGGGTCAAATTAAAATTTGTCACTGATTCCATAAGTTAACCAAAAATTATTATTACGTTATTGATTTTATGGTTAATTGCTTGTACTAGTAATCTTATAACCTACTAGCTGACCCGGCAAACGTTGTTCTGCCATAAAAATAATAAAATGTCAAAAAATAAAAAATAAAATTTAGGGGTGGACTACCCCTAACATTTAGGGGGATGAAAAATAGATGTTGGCCGATTCTCATAGATACCGGATAAGCACAAAAAATCACTAACTCAATTTAGTTATCTGCCTACTGCCTACCCCCTAAGAACGATGGCGTGATTATTTATAGCCTATGACCATTTCTAGGTTATCATCTATCACCATACCAAATTTCATCAAAATCCGTTCAGCCGTTTAGGCGTGAAAGAGGAACAGACAGACAGACAGACAGACAGACAGACAGACAGAGTTACTTTCGCATTTATAATATTAGTATGGATTCTCTTCTGTTGTTGGGAAGGTTTTGAAAGATTTTAATTTGTGAAAAATGTAGCGAGAACTTATTCAAGGTTCTTTATGTATAGTATTTCAGTTATCTAGTACCCACACATAAATATAATTCTTATTTTGAGTATATTTACTCCGTACAGAGGCGGATTAAGAATACTGACCTCTGCGGCCAGGGTCGGCCTGTCGTAAAAGGCGACAAAACAACCAACTAGCTACGTGGTAGCAACTAGCAACAAAGCAACTAGCTACGTGGTAGGGCCCCAAGCCCGTGTGGATGGCAACCACCCTTAGTAATTGGTGTTCCGCCATTAGTGACCTAGGTTCCTGTAGCCTTATGAGGCAGCAACGTGTTCGCGGTGCCCCTAGCGTCGCAAACATCTGTAGACGACGGCGCTGTCCCTCAGTAATAAAAAAAAAATTATTTATACATTCAATCTAATATATAACACCTATGTTGTGATTGGCTTGAACGTTTTGGTGGGCCCGTTGCAATAGCTATTTTAAAATATTTCACCCAATTAAAATAAGCTTCTATTAAGTTGTTTTCTTTAAATAGCCCACGTAAAGTAGTAATTAAAAGCAAATTCGTGATTACAGAGCCCCGTGTACAAGGTAGTTTTGATAAGGCTCCTTGTTATTACTGCTATGAATATTTTCTTTACATCAAAAACAATGTCTTGTTCGATAAAACTTTAAAAATACATAAATTATACCTTTAAATATGGAATGTTATTATAATGTCGGAATACGGACTTCAAGTGTCTATTTTGTATATATGTTAATGAAGTTCTTCGTTCAATGACTTTATATTTTTAGATAGATAACCTTTTTTTTTATTTGATGTCGATTTAATCGTTGATATATAATCTGTAGTGTTGTTAAGGGATGTAATTAAAAATTATATCACTGAAAAACAGAAATATTTAGATATATTTAATATAAAAAAGTGCATATAAATGTAATTTATCTTTACAATGAAACTCAATTTACTTTTATTTTATAAACCCGTAGCACAATGAAAATTTACTTAAAAAAAACAATATTAAACAACATTAACATCAAATTATTAATAAATACCACTTTATAAAATATACAAATAGTTATTTTATACAAATAGTTCAAATAGTATATAATTACAAAATATAATATATTGGAACAATTCACACAACGCCATCTACTACCAAACTAAGTTGCATATAGCTTGTGTTATGGGTACTAGACAACTTTGTTAAAATATTTTTAACGATCAAGTATCTATTAGATAATTAAAGTAATGAATGTGCTACACTAGGCCGTTGAAAAACATAGTTTAATTCTTACAAATTAAATCCAGATTGAACATGATGCTAGACAACTAAGTATACCTAATCTTGTTCTTCCACCTGTACCATTGGGGTGAAATGGGGCAAATGACTGTAACACTTAATAACGTCTCTGTACTCTTAGTAATTTAATAAAAAAATAAAATAAAAAAGAAACTTTTTTTTATTGCTGTAGGACAGCAGACAGGCTGACGGCCCGCTTAGGATTTAGCAGTTACCGTCGTCTATAGGTGTATGCAACGCCAGTGGCATCGCGAACACGCTGCTGTCCCATAAGGGTACAGGAACTTGGGTCACTAATGCCGGAACACAACACAAGGTTATTATGGCGGCATACTTAAGACCAAAGGTGGTCGCCATTCAGACGGGCCCGGGGCCCTATCACGTAGAAAGGGTGGGTTGTTTTGTCGCCTTTTACGACAGGCAGATGCGTATGGATATCTGAATGTAATTCAGATAATTATATCAATAAGCCGTAAGGTGGTTAAAAATTGTAATATAATCAGCTCTTTTTTTCCATTCTTTTAAACATACTCAATTATTTGAATCTCGATTAAAACTGATTCAAATACTTAAAAGAGAATCATCAAGTTGAATACAAAAGAATGCTGAATATTTTAAAAATTAAAACATCACATAATAATAGCACATAAACAGTTTTTTCATAAAGTTATGTAGCATAATAAGCGAGGACTGTTCATAAATTTCATAGTTTTTATTACTTTATATCGTGTTCACTTAATTGCCCTGCATTTTGATATACATGCAAGTGAGAATTTTAATTGAACTGAAAGAGAGGGGATATCCCACATATCCCACGTGAATATGAACATTTTTAATTTCATAAAATTTTTTAATTAACTTCAAAATTTATTCGTTGTTTGTAATTATATTATTTTTAGTTTGCTGTCAGGTTATGTTTACAATGACATTCTATATAAATTAGTACTTATGGGAGGTTGTGAATTTTAATTTAATTGGAATAATCAACCAAGTTTCAGTACCCCTATGCGGGTAGCAGCGTATTTGCGGTGCCCTTGTCGCAAACATCTGGAGGCGATTACTGCTTACTATTAAGTGTACTATCAGTCAGCTGCTCCTCAGGAAAAAACATAATCATTCTATTCAGTCAATTATAAGCTTATTCATCTATACAAATAAATATTTTTTACAATTTTTGTCTGTATGTCTGCCTGTTTGTTCCAGCTAATCTCTGAAATGGCTGCACCGATTTTGACGGGATTTTCACTGGCATATAGCTGATATATCAGGGAGTAACATAGGCTATTTTTATTTTAGAAAAAAAAAATAGTTTTGTTAAAAATGATAAGTTTCGGAAATTTTATATTACAATTTAAGTTGACCTCAGATTTATATCATCAATCATATGAAATAGGGTTCAGCTTAGGCTAGACATTGTAGGTTCTACTCGCCTGCGCGGGTATATAAAGAGCGCCGATAGGATTCAAGAAAATTTGGAATCTAGAGATCAGAGTCTCGAAAATGATCATATGTATACGATACGCTATTTATATTTCTTACGCGAAATACAGAATTAATAAGTTATCGTAATCCTACTAATATTATAAACGCGAAAGTTTGTATGAGTGTAGGTTTGTTACTCTTTCACGCAAAAACTACTGAATTGATTTTAATGAAAATTTACAATAATATAGCTTATATATCAAAATAATACACCCTACTTATATTTTATAAACGCAAAAGTTTGTAAGAGTGTAGGTTTATTACTCTTTCACGCCAGAACTACTGAATGGATTTTAATGAAACTTTACAATAATATAGCTTATACATCAGAATAACACATCCTACTAATATTATAAACGTGAAAGTTTGTAAAAGTGTAGGTTTATTACTCTTTCACGCAAGAACTACTGAATGGATTTTAATGAAACTTTACAATAATATAGCTTATACATCAGAATAACACATCCTACTAATATTATAAACGCGAAAGTTTGTAAGAGTGTAGGTTTGTTACTCTTTCACGTAAAACTGCTGAATGGATTTTAATGAAACTTTATAATAATATAACTTATACATCAGAATAACACATCCTATTAATATTATAAACGCGAAAGTTTGTAAGAACGTAGGTATGTTACTCTTTCACGCAAAAACTACTGAATGGATTTTAATGAAACTTTACAATTGAAACCGACCGCTCTTTTACTTCATAGTTCATTCCAAGTCAAAATTTTAAATTGTATATGTTGATTGATGGTGGATAATTTATCTGATTTCATATATTGCTATCCTATTCTGATGAATGATACTATAATAATATAGAAATTCTATTCTGTCCTTTGTTTTGACAGATAATAGAATATAATTTATTTCAACATATACTTGTTCTTAATTTTTTTATCGATGCATCGAAACCATCGATGTTTCAATTCGATATATCGAAAAACATCGATGCAACCGCTCCGACTGATGCATCACAAAAAACATCGATGTATATTTTAAATGAACATACCTATCTCTCATACAGTCCACTGCTATCGATCTATCCTCTCTCATCCCTGTACGGAGCAATCTCGGTCCGTGACCGGCATCGTACACTCACAAAACACCAAAAACATAAGATGTTATTTAAGATTTTATTGCTTCATAATGTTCGAAATAAGAAAATCCGTGAAAGAGCGAGGGTGTCACTTAATTTTCCCCTCGAGAGAAAAATGCAGGTGAAATTCTACAAAGTAAATTAGACGGATGTTTTTCGCATATTCGGAGACTATTAGTTGGGTTTGTTGTTCATTTAGCCCGAGATTAAAAAGTATTAACGAAATAACTAGGTGTTACTGAAAGACAATGAAGTTCACTACAGAAGCCGCTGCTGATTAATGTTACATGGCAGAACGAATTGTATACTTTTTTAATTTTTGTGACTTTTTTGACGTGAAAATGCTTGATGCACGTGCTACCTTGCACTTGGGGGCATGCGGCGAGGTATTTTGGGTTTTTGTGCGCGCTCCTACGTCGTTGGTATTGGTATACTAGTAGATATTTAAACTCCGTAATCCGCCGGCCTGGGCGTCTCTCCTGACTTTTGTGACACTAGCTTGTCTTGTAAAATGTTATATTATGATATTGGAACTGTATGTAAGCACGAATATTAATCGATTTATGACTTCCTGGAAAAGCAATAAAGGAATTATTATGTACTAATTCATAGCCCGAACGAACACAGTCATAAATTTAAATAACTAATGTACAGTAATTTACGTAATTAAAAAGTTTTTAATTATTTCGTAAATTTCGTACAAACTGCGTGACAACTAGGGCCATGAATCATACTGAATTACATCTCAGTGGTGAAGTTCGCGTGGTTAATGCGGTTTAACTATACTGCAAACGACACTTCCTCTAAATATTTAAATAAAGTATTCTTAAGAAATACTTAGAAAAGATTTAAGCTCTAACTTAGATATTTTTTAATTGAAAATATTTTCAGCACACCCTGCTACTTGGGATCATACAGTACAAATTGCAGGGCAGTATGTATCTGACTGTATACATCCGGGCGCCACGGACTCAATGCACGTCGCTGGTATACCCACTAAAACTACCTTGGCATTCCATCATGATCTTGACCCCGACTGGTGCCGAATCACATTTGTAGATTTCTACAAAGCCGAGTAGGTGGTGAACTATGGCATGTCTTAGTTCACGCAGAGTGCTTTGGGTGCGACGATATTCCACACTACCACATCTGTGTGCTGATTATTACGGGGAACATGCAGGACACACTTGCGCCACAGTGTTGGCATTTTGTCGTTTGCCCTTTCTTAGCGATGCAACACAGGTATTGCCCGAAACAGCCGTGCCTCGAGAGTACCTGTGTTACTTTGATGAACTTTCTTTTTTACCACGCTTTTATTCATTTGACCTGTATGTATCTCTGTTACGGAATATCCGGACTTGACTTTTACATTTCTGAATTTTGTATGTTTGTCAAGACCACAACAACACAACAGATAATACACAAATTTAATAATTTTGTCCCATAGTCCTTATCAGGATCATTAGAATTAAAGCTTCCTTTCCTTTTGCCGGAAGATGGCGTTAAATTAATATAAACATTTACCGATCGACAACAAATAAATTATAGTTAAAAAAAAACTAAGAAACACGCTATTATAGATAATCAAACTAAAAAGCAAAAATAGGTCTTAACATAAAAATAAAATTAGTGAGGAGAAAATTAATGTCACTGTTCTAATAGCGTGGGATGCTCGATATCAATCGCAAAATTTTTTTCTAGTTTAATTTTGAAATGCAGAGTTAGTTTAAAAATATTATACAAATCCTTATTTATACAAGGTAATTTTTTTCAGAAAGTAAGTTCTACCAAAGATTCAGCATACTGACGTTTAAAAAAATGAATGGTTCGTAAGATAAAGTTATAAAAAATATTGCTTACGCCACTTAGGCGTCGTCTAGAGTACATGTTTGGGCTAATCTTAAAATTAGCGGAAACTTTCCACGCAATATCGGTCCCCAGGCAGTCGTTGGTGAGGAAATTGTTCCGCTGCATCCACATCTAGGAAAAACTGATGCTGGATAATATTTTCACAAGATAAAATAAATGTAAGTTGCTTTATTAGGTGTACAAATGATGAACAACTAGGGAATGGAATTAATTACAATAGTTTTTCTGGTTCACAGTGCTGAGTTTAAATTTTTATATCTTCACAACAAATGTAATAATTGTACCGGGAAAGACATATTAATTCTGTTTTTACTACAGTCACTACAAATTAAATAAAAGTGCTGGCTTGACGCCGTAAAGGGTGATATGCGTCCCAATGGGCTCACTACCAGGGATGCCGAAGACCGTGCGAAGTGGAGTAGAAAGAGTCGGAAAGCGGACCCCGGGTACCGAAGCGGAAGTTTAGGTTGCAACCGGGATCATCATCATCATCATTTAAGCGTACTACGCTTAAATGATGATGATGATGACACTACAAATTAAATAAATGTAAAATACGAAAACAATGCATTTTTACAAATTGCATGTTACTAATAAATTATAGCTTTATAATTTGTAAAGTTTTGAATAATTAAAGTTATTCACGGATTCTGGACATACGGCGTATAGCTGTGAGGATCGGCGTGTGACTCCAGCATTGAAATTATTCAAAGGGCACAAAATGGCATACTAAGATACCTGTCAAATGCATAAAGACACGGTTAAAGAGGTTATAAAGCAATATTCAGCCAAGTACAAGAACCGCCTTAATAAACATCCTAACCACATGGCAGCACAATTGACCAGTGTAAATTACCCTAAAAGATTGAAACGACAACATATAATGGACCTAGCACAAAGAGGAGAATGAAAGTAAAATAAGGAAAGGAGAGACACTTAATGGAGTACTTCTCCATCACGACAACACTACTCAAAACACATCTGTTTATAGTTGTGGGACTGATCGCAGATAAAATCACAAAAAAAAAAAATTCACGGATTCATAATAACAATAACACAACGATAAGGTGTTTGTGCTCATGATGTAATGGAGAACAGATTTGTATTTTTTTCGTTCTTGTTTTTTTTTATATATGATAAAACTAGCTGTGCCCGCGACTTCGTCCGCGTGGAATAGTGACTTTGGGCAGCATTTTTTGGATATATGAGGTTAACTTAAATTGGAAATTCAAATTGAGCGCCGGGGGGACGAAGCCCTGACCCCCTGGCGCCAACACTTCAGAAGAGGCCCGCCTTGAGAGAAAGGGCGGGCCGGCGTCGGCCCGGGCCACGAGATCGGCAGGCCACATATCCGTAGGCCCGGGCGTAGGCGATAGGAGAACAGCGGGGTTTTTTAGTGGGTAGTCGGATGGCTGAACATCTTCCCTGGAGTCCCACATATCCCTGGGTCCCCCCGGGCCGTGGGAACCCGTCAAGAGAGGTTTTTCCCCGAGACAAAAAAAAAATTGGAAATTCAACTTACTAGGTCCAGCCTAAACTGAACCCTATTTCATATGATTGATGATATAAATCTGAGATCAACTTAAATTGAATCTTGAATCATGAAATTTCTGAAACTTATCATTTTTAACAAAAACTATTTTTTTTTCTAAAATTAAAATAGCCTAAGTTACTCCTTGTTACATCAGCTATCTGTCAGTGAAAGTCCCGTCAAAATCGGTGAAGCCATTTCAAAGATTAGCCGGAACAAACAGACAGACAGACAAGACAAAAATTGTAAAAAATGTTGTTTTGGTATATGTACCGTGTATACGTCCGAATGCACTTAGTAAAAAGCGGTTATTTTAATATTACAAACAGACCCTCCAATTTTATTTATTTGTATAGATTTGTATAGATGAAGTCCTTCGACGCGTCTGTCTGTTTAAATGAAACTCAAAAACTAATGAATAGATTTTCATGCGGTTCCCGCCAATAAATAACAATTAATAAGACAGGTTTAGGTTTATAATTTGTCATGGTTTTGTGTAATAAATATATGTTAAATGTTACCGCAAAAATGAAAGGGGCGAGAATAAATTCTAGCGCATTTCTCGCACTGATGACTTGCTGTTGCAATCAACCCCGCACCGCACCGCGCCACTCCTGTTGCCGACTGTTTCTATATACTTGTTTTTTATTACTGTAGGCCAGCAGACAAGCTGACAGCACGCTTAGAATTTAGCAGTTACCGTCGCCTATGATTGTTTGCAACGCCAGTGGCATCGTGAACACGCTGCTGTTCCATAAGGGTACAGGAACTTGGGTCACTAATGCCGGAACACAACACAAGGTTACTATGGCGATATACTTAAGACCAAAGGTGGTCGCCATCCAGACGGGCTTGGGGCCCTACCACGTTGCTATGTTTTGTCGCCTTTTACGACAGGCCGCAGACGTCAGTATTCTTTCTCCGCCCCTGCACGGATAGTAATAATATAAAACATTTAGGTATAATATACCCTACGACCCGCGCGAAGCCGGGGTGGATCGCTAGTTTGTAATAATAGAAATAGGATAAATTTAAAAAATCTATAAATAAAGTAACACAAGCTAATTCTCAATTTGCACGTAAATGTATGTGTACAACGTAGAAGAAATTTTATTTAAAAGGACGTTTGGCATAAATGTGAAATCTTTTTATTTTAAAACGAATGTGACCACATATTCTACTTAAGATGTTGCTATAATCTGTGCAATTGGTCCCAGCGTGAGAACGGCACTCGCATGAAAAATTCATGACCACTGGACGTCCACATTCACGATCGTACAACTAAAATTGGACATGTGGTAAAAGCTTTAGTGTTGTCTTTCTAGTATAATATATGTTAAGTCTGTTTAAATGTAGTAATATGTGGATACATTGCAAAATGAAATGAAGACTTTTTTATTGCGGGAGTTCACCTGACAGGCAAACGGTTCACCCGATAGCATGTGGTCATTGTCGCCTATGGACATTTGCAATACAAGAGGCATTGATACTAATACTGTGGTTTGAAAACCTCAGCTGGAAGCACATTCCATAACTGAAGAATACGTAAAATGAAAGTTTTTGAGAGCCGTTTCGAACAAGAAAAAAGAAGCTACAGGAAACGGGGATGAACGGCCAGTCGATGCTAGGCATTGCAGTGAATGCAATGGAATAAAGGCACCAAACAGTTTATCAACTCCCCGTTATAGAGACGGTAAAGTATGCAAAGAGACGCAAAGTCTCTCCGAAGGCCAAGCTCTCTAGACAGACCAACTGTGAGAATAGGATCGTCACCAACACGAACTGTGCGCCGTTGAATAGATTCTAGGGGATTGAGCTGACAGGTAGGTACTCAGTCCGTAAATGTGAGCAGTACCCCTGTATAGCACAAGTCTTTAGCGTGGAGTGAAATACTTTAGCTTTCCTCTCCAGTGGGCCGCTAAGCTGCATATCATTCGTGATGTTGACATGTAGGAACCCAATACTTTTAAGATGATAAGAGAATTTCCTTGAAACTGTGCGAATGAGCACAGGCGCGAATGAGGTTTTTTAGCGGAGAATACGTCGAGTTCCATTATCGAGAGGTAGAGTTGAGTAAAAATAAAAGCAGTCATCCCCGGCAGATCAGTTTTTGGAGAACTCTGTCATGTGACTGATACAGACAGGAGTATACTCGAGTAGAACAACCGACATCAACTCGCACCCATTCGATGGATGGGTCTTTGAGATCACTAAAACAGCATACATCATTCCGGACGTAGAGGCAAGTTACAGTTTCTGGGTTTCTTATAGCCAGGCAAAGGTACGATGAGTCGGTCAGGGCAGATACCTGCGTCTCCGTCAGAAACAGTAGAGATGACTAATTATGACAATGACATGAAAGCTGCTTCATGTCCATGACATTGCGGACAAGCTACAAAAGGGTCATGTATTTGTATATCCATGTACTACAAAAACTGGCTATTTACGCAGTAAGTAAATATTTTATAATGTCATTTCCAAAGGCCCGGCTTACTCGCTGGTTTCTCATGGTAAGGGAGGCTTAGGCTGGACGAAGAGAAGGGTTGTAAAGCGACTAAATAGAAAGTGTGAGATGCAAAATGATGATAAATATTCTCTATATTTTATAATACTTAAAAAATTATGATAAACGGTCATGTTCGTTACGTCTCTATCTCTCGTCTATTTGTGTAGAGGCAGAGAAAGAATACTGACCTCTGCAGCCGGGATCGGCCTGTCGTAAAAGGTGATAAAACAACCCACCCTAGCTACGTGGAAGGGCCCCAAGCCCGTCTGGATGGCGACCAACTTTGGTCTTAAGTATGCCGCCATAATAACTTTGTGTTGTGTTCCAGCCCATTAGTGACCCAAGTTCCGTACCATTATGGGACAGCAGCGCAGCGTGTTCGCGATGCTACTGGCATTGCAAACACCCATAGGCGACGGTAACTAATAAAATCTAAGCGGGCCGTCAGCCTGTCTGTTGTTCTACAATAAAAAAAACACACGACTAATAAGTTACTTAATTAATTCTTGAACTAGTAAATAACTGTGTAAAGCTTTCATAACTTTAGAAATGTAAAGACCATGCATACACTTGAGTGTGATAATAGCAAATTTATTACATAATTATTATTTAGTTCCTAACTCTCTTCAATGTTTGGATAACCTCAAAATTCTGTAGATAGTTCATTCAGTAAACAATGTTAAGTGGGTAAACAGTTTAGTAGCTACCGGCAGTTTATAGATTGTTGTTACTTTTAACTGAAACATGTCTTATTTTGTTACCTCTTTATGGTACTGAGAATTCTATATGCAAGGAGATCTCTCTGTACAGGGGTGGGGTTAGAATATTGACCGCCGCGGCCGGGGACGGCCTATCGTTAAAGGCGATAAAATAACTCAAGCTAAGCGGTAGTGCTCCAAGCCCGTCTGGATTGTGTTGGTGTCATAATAAGCATTTCGAATAAATAAAATACAAAAAACTGTTTCAGATTTTCTAAAATAAATAAATTTACTATGATATAGACAGTGCCACCTAGTTCCAAAGTAAACAGCAGAGCGCTTGGGTTATGGATCTTAAACAACGAATATACTAAACAAATACATTTTCCTGTAAATAATACAGTACCTGGATGATTTTTCGGCTTCGTGAAGTTAGATTGTTTATAAGCGTTTTTTTCCAAGATCTTTTAGGCATTTTTAAGTGAACACGTGCATTAAGAAGACACAAATAATATAAATAATTGATTTTCTTAGTCTAACCTTAAAACAAACACTCATTGACTTCGTGTTACTTAACAACGCCATCTGCTGGAATAGCTTTAGTGTTGTTGTGTCGTTAAAGCAATTTAAAAAAAATAGTATTATTATTCGCCGATAGATGTCAGGAAGAGTAATTTTTCAGTAAATTGGGACTACTCAAACGCCACCTTTTGACATTTTCTAGAAATGATTCCTAGCTAGATCGATTTATCGCCCCCGAAACCCCCCGTATCCTAAATTTCATGAAAATTGTTGGAGCCGATTCCGAGATTCCAATTATATATATATATATATATATATATATATATATATATATATATATATATATATATATATATATATATATATATATATATATATATATATATATATATATATATATATATATATATATATATATATATATATATATATATACCTAGTCAGGTCATAAATTCTGTCACATGTTTAATGTAAAATAATTGTAACAAGTTTATTCATTATGTAACCATTCATATACCAAAATGAACTTAACAAAACATAGATTCTTATGACATTAAAGTTTATTCAAAATGACCTCCGTGATTTTGAATACAGGCCTTCAATCTGCGCGGCCAGTCGTCTATCGCAGCACGAACGAGGTCCATGTCAATATCGGCGGCTGCCTTAATCAAGGATGTCTTGAGTGACTCCAAATTGGGATGAGGCTTTGAGCACGCCTTTTCCTCCAAGTGTTGCCATATCTTGTAATCTAACGGATTCAAATCTGGACTGGAGGAGGGCCAGTCTTCGTGCCGGATGAAGTCGATTTCACGCGCCGCCAGCCAGTCTTGTGTGCTCTTCGCTCTATGAGCTGGCGCCGAATCTTGTTGGAATACCCAGTGCCTGTTATTGAACATGGTATGAGAAACAGGTTCCACAAGGTTCGTCAGGACTGTATTTTGATACACAACAGCATTCGTTTTTACACCTTTCTCACAAAAATGTACCTCTGTTAAGCCCCAATAAGAAACTCCCAACCATACCATGAGCGAGGATGGAAAATGACCTCGTTGGACACGCGGAATACGGTTGCTCGCTTCTTCACTACTGTGTGCGTACACCTTATCATTTTGTTTGTTGTAGCTCTCTTCTACGGTAAACATTTTTTCATCCGAAAAAAGAATTTCCCGATATTTTTTCCCGCGTACCGCTTCAACAAAGCGCGGCATCTCTTCAGTCTCAGGTCCATTAGACGAGCAATCAAACGATGTCCTGTTTTTCTTCGATATGCCCGAAGCCCTAAGTCTTCATTTAACACCCTTTTCACCGTGGTTCTGCTTAACCCCATCTGAAGGGCCAACAGTTTCTGCTTACGTTTGGGATTTCTTTGAATTCGTGCCTTCACAGCTTTTATCACTGCTGGAGTCCTAACAGACCGAGGGCGACCACTTCTTGACCTGTCATCTACACTAGAGTCTTCATTGTATCGTTTGATGGTACGATAAACGAATCTTTTGGTTTTATTCAAATTTTTCAGTATGTTAAAAATTTGAATTGGCGCGTAACTGCAACGATGCAACGCAATAACTGCAACACGGTCTTCTTTAAGCGTCCACTCCATATTTAAAAATGAGTAAATATGGAGTAATGAGTAAATATATATATATATATATATATATATATATATATATATATATATATATATATATATATATATATATATATATATATATATATATATATATATATATATATATATATATATATATATATATATATATATATATATATACCTAGTCAGGTCATAAATTCTGTCACATGTTTAATGTAAAATAATTGTAACAAGTTTATTAACTAAGTAACCATTCATATACCAAAATGAACTTAACAAAACATAGATTTTTATGACATTAAAGTTTATTCAAAATGACCTCCGTGATTTTGAATACAAGCCTTCAATCTGCGCGGCCAGTTGTCTATCGCAGCACGAACGAGGTCCATGTCAATATCGGCGGCTGCCTTAATCAAGGATGTCTTGAGTGACTCCAAATTGGGATGAGGCTTTGAGCACGCCTTTTCCTCCAAGTGTTGCCATATCTTGTAATCTAACGGATTCAAATCTGGACTGGAGGAGGGCCAGTCTTCGTGCCGGATGAAGTCGATTTCACGCGCCGCCAGCCAGTCGTGTGTGCTCTTCGCTCTATGAGCTGGCGCCGAATCTTGTTGGAATACCCAGTGCCTGTTATTGAACATGGTATGAGAAACAGGTTCCACAAGGTTCGTCAGGACTGTATTTTGATACACAACAGCATTCGTTTTTACACCTTTCTCACAAAAATGTACCTCTGTTATGCCCCAATAAGAAACTCCCAACCATACCATGAGCGAGGATGGAAAATGACCTCGTTGGACACGCGGAATACGGTTGCTCGCTTCTTCACTACTGTGTGCGTACACCTTATCATTTTGTTTGTTGTAGCTCTCTTCTACGGTAAACATTTTTTCATCCGAAAAAAGAATTTCCCGATATTTTTTTCCCGCGTACCGCTTCAACAAAGCGCGGCATCTCTTCAGTCTCAGGTCCATTAGACGAGCATTCAAACGATGTCCTGTTTTTCTTCGATATGCCCGAAGCCCTAAGTCTTCATTTAACACCCTTTTCACCGTGGTTCTGCTTAACCCCATCTGAAGGGCCAACAGTTTCTGCTTACGTTTGGGATTTCTTTGAATTCGTGCCTTCACAGCTTTTATCACTGCTGGAGTCCTAACAGACCGAGGGCGACCACTTCTTGACCTGTCATCTACACTAGAGTCTTCATTGTATCGTTTGATGGTACGATAAACGAATCTTTTGGTAATATTCAAATTTTTCAGTATGTTAAAAATTTGAATTGGCGCGTAACCGCAACGATGCAACGCAATAACTGCAACACGATCTTCTTTAAGCGTCCACTCCATATTTAAAAATGAGTAAAATTCTAAAAGTTATACATTTTTATTTTCATGAACAATTCGAAATTCGAATTCAATAAACTTTTTTGTGGCCAGCATTCTAAAAGAAAAGTTTTTACTGTGTGACAATACTTATGACCTGACTAGGTATACCTAGTATTAGGTATACCTAGTCAGGTCATAAGTATTGTCACACAGTAAAAACTTTTCTTTTAGAATGCTGGCCACAAAAAAGTTTATTGAATTCGAATCTCGAATTGTTCATGAAAATAAAAATGTATACTTTTAGAATTTTACTCATTTTTTAAATATGGAGTGGACGTTTAAAGAAGACCGTGTTGCAGTTATTGCGTTGCATCGTTGCGGTTACGCGCCAATTCAAATTTTTAACATACTGAAAAATTTGAATATAACCAAAAGATTCATTTATCGTACCATCAAACGATACAATGAAGACTCTAGTGTAGATGACAGGTCAAGAAGTGATCGCCCTCGGTCTGTTAGGACTCCAGCAGTGATAAAAGCTGTGAAGGCACGAATTCAAAGAAATCCCAAACGTAAGCAGAAACTGTTGGCCCTTCAGATGGGGTTAAGCAGAACCACGGTGAAAAGGGTGTTAAATGAAGACTTAGGGCTTCGGGCATATCGAAGAAAAACAGGACATCGTTTGAATGCTCGTCTAATGGACCTGAGACTGAAGAGATGCCGCGCTTTGTTGAAGCGGTACGCGGGAAAAAAATATCGGGAAATTCTTTTTTCGGATGAAAAAATGTTTACCGTAGAAGAGAGCTACAACAAACAAAATGATAAGGTGTACGCACACAGTAGTGAAGAAGCGAGCAACCGTATTCCCCGTGTCCAACGAGGTCATTTTCCATCCTCGCTCATGGTATGGTTGGGAGTTTCTTATTGGGGCTTAACAGAGGTACATTTTTGTGAGAAAGGTGTAAAAACGAATGCTGTTGTGTATCAAAATACAGTCCTGACGAACCTTGTGGAACCTGTTTCTCATACCATGTTCAATAACAGGCACTGGGTATTCCAACAAGATTCGGCGCCAGCTCATAGAGCGAAGAGCACACAAGACTGGCTGGCGGCGCGTGAAATCGACTTCATCCGGTACGAAGACTGGCCCTCCTCCAGTCTAGATTTGAATCCGTTAGATTACAAGATATGGCAACACTTGGAGGAAAAGGCGTGTTCAAAGCCTCATCCCAATTTGGAGTCACTCAAGACATCCTTGATTAAGGCAGCCGCCGATATTGACATGGACCTCGTTCGTGCTGCGATAGAGGACTGGCCGCGCAGATTGAAGGCTTGTATTCAAAATCACGGAGGTCATTTTGAATAAACTTTAATG
This sequence comes from Malacosoma neustria, assembly GCA_963693495.1. Taxonomy (NCBI): domain Eukaryota; kingdom Metazoa; phylum Arthropoda; class Insecta; order Lepidoptera; family Lasiocampidae; genus Malacosoma; species Malacosoma neustria. The sequence goes on from OY856372.1 coordinate 2,758,108, forward strand.
TCATAAGAATCTATGTTTTGTTAAGTTCATTTTGGTATATAAATGGTTACATAATGAATAAACTTGTTACAATTATTTTACATTAAACATGTGACAGAATTTATGACCTGACTAGGTATATACAAGAAATGCTCGTTTAAAGATATAAGATTACATAAACACTCGGTGTTTATATATAATATCAAAAATACACATGTAAAAATGAAAATTTGCTGAACGGTTATTATTTTTATAATACTTATGTAAGAAACAAATTTCTGGCTACAATGCATCTACAGAAAATTTTCAAAATAATTCTTCGTCGACTTTTCAAACAGCACTGGAGACCATAATTTTACAACGGGTGTACTAATTGTTATATTAGCCTTCTATTGACTGTCTCGGAATGTCAGTATGGGTTTCGCCCTGGTCATGGGACAATGGACCCTGTATTTGCCCTAAGGACTATCATGGAGAAATACAGGATGAAGAATACAACTCTGCATTACCTGTTCCTGGACATGCAGAAGGCCTTCGACTGTATTCCTCGGGTGACGATCTAGTGGGCATTGCGGTCTAAAGGGGTTCTAGAGACTTATATTGACACTATCCGAGACATGTACCGCGACTCCGATTCCGTAGTTCGGACCGCTGTTGGCGACATAAAACCTTTCTTCATCACCGTCGGGGTACACCAAGGATCCTTCCTTAGTTCGTTTCTGTTCAGTGTAATACTAGACGTCGGACCGTGCGAAGTGTAGTAAAAAAAGTCCGAAAGTGGACCCCGGGCACCGAAGCGTAAGTCTACGATGCAACAGGGATACAACGCTGACACGATGATGAGCCTTCTAATACGTATATTTAATTACCAAAGAAATTCCTGCAGTTAAGTGTAACTAATTAATGGCACGCTCCATTTCGTAAATAAAACTCAATTTGTTTTAGATTGTAATTCATTTAGTATTTTAATTGTGCGGTTTATTGCAAGCGTTTGTACGTTGGCATCGGTTTGTGGTTTTCGTGTGGATAGACATAAAATTTGCATTATTTGGAATTCAGATTATGTTTATCAGTCATTATACGAGTATATCAGTGGAATATTAAAATAGAATAGTTTGAAGATTCCGAAACACTAAGATGTAAAGAAATTTGTAAGGCACTTGGTACTTGATTCACGTGGCAAGGAAGATCATAATATTGTTTTGATTTTTTCAGTGCTATAAAAAAGGTTCAATCTATTTTACAACACTAAATAGTGATCGGTAACCCACGGAATAGTCACCGCTATGCTCGCTCATAGTTGCCCCACTTCCTCTTGAATTTTTCCAACATAAAATTTTTCTCTAATTCCTAGCTAATTTCAACTACAGGATGGGTCCTAAAATTTTGCACATTTGAAACATGAATAGAAATAAATCTACAAATGTTATATTGTTGATCATTTATGTTTATTGAATTTTTTTTCTAAAATGCGATCGTCCAGATCTGCCTGTTTTGTCGTTGGCACTCCTGCAATCGACCACGCAAACTTTGGTAAACTCGCTGACACATGCTGCAAGGGATTGCGGATATCTCCTCATTGATGTTTTCTTTTAAACGGGATGTGGTCGTTGGTTTAATAAGATACACTCAACTTTTCAGGTATCAACAAAAATCGCATGGTGTAAGGTACGGGTTTCTTGGAGGCCTTGGAATATCACCTCTGTGAGAAATCAATTTGTTAGGAAACATTCCTTTGACCACCGGTAAAGTCACATTCGACGTATGGCATGGTTCTCCATCGTGTTGCATCCAAGTCCTGCTGTTGTATCCTTCAAACTTATGTAACTTTGGTATCAAAACTCTCGCAACACCTTCACGTATTCCACTGAGTTCACACATACGTTATTTCCTTGATTAGTTTCAATAAAATACGGACTATTATGCTCTTTCCTGATATGGCAGCCCATGTTGTTTTAAATGAACTAAGTGGCTCTTGGTGTATAAGGCGAGGATTTGCCTGCTCCGATATCGATAATTGTGCTTACATACGTACCTATTGATGTTAAAATGGGCCTCGTCCGTAAACAATACATTCTCAAGGCTAGAGAATCGCTCCAGCATAGTGTCAGCCAATAACTTACGTTAAATGTAATATTTTCGTTTCATCTCCTACATAGTTTGCAGTTTATATGGGTGTAGTTTGAGGTCCTGATGTCAAAAATTCTCCGCAGATTAGTCCTTGTTATTGCCAAAGCCGCCGAACGCATACGCGTAGATGATTCTAGATCGTTCCTAACGGAAATTTCAATATCCCGAATGTTCTCATCGCTTCTTCTTGAACGTGGCCGCCCTATTTGTTTAATATTCGTTGGCATTCCTGTTTGCCCGAATTTCTTGACCCAAACTTTGATTAAATTAACATTTGGACACTCATTTATATAGCGTAGTCCGTATTCAATTCTAAATAGGCGTCATACAGTAATGCAGAAATCGTTATTTTAATAAAAAAATTTACTCAAAAAGCACGCTGTCGTTCCGCGAAGCGCTTCATTGTGACTAAAATGCGTGAGGCCGTGAGGCGATGCACAATTCCCCGCTACCCGCAGGCCCCTCCCTCTAACAGTTTTTGAGAAATCGAAGTGTTGCTATTTGCAAAATTTTTTGACCTGTATTTTCATAAAATAGTTTTTTCCTTCTGCTAACTCTCTTTTTTGCTTCACTTTTCCTTTCTTCCTAAACTTGCTACCGTTAGTAAAGTAACTTAATTTTAAAGAATTATTAAGACTGTGACTGTAAGACTACATGGGATCATTTTTATACTCCACTCATTTCTCACAAATAAAAAGGGCACTCGCTTATTCCTTATATAGTTAATTTTCCCGGAATAATAAAAGGCTTGGTAGGTGTCGCTATCATTTATTACTACTAAACATAATCATTCTCCAACATACATTATATTCAATATATTATTATAATTTAGTACATATAGTGTTAGATTAGAGAATCTGTCCATTAGAGTAATCTACCATGAGCACTCCCACTAAACAGCTGTCGTATTAACTCATGCGCATGAACGACGTAGTCACAAAACACGAGAAGATAGAAGTTAAATACTGTATGAATATCATTATACCTATTCGCGCTACCAACAGACTTTGCCTATTGGTAGCGCGAAAGTTGTTAACTCTAGTTTATAAGATGTGTTACGAGGTAAATTAAAACTGAACCCCACATTTGCTTTATTGTAGCCCTAATATAGGAAAAAAGTGTTACAGGAGGACGCCAATGTAAACAAGGGTATAATAATTGAGTGATAATCTTTTAAAACTTTAGTTTTCAAAGCATTACATTGCTGAAAAAGATACCAGGCTGCACCTGGAGAGTTACTGCATGGGTGTGGTAAAAGATGCCATCAAGCGAAATTCTACCCGCGAAATTATACCACATGGTACTATTGAAAACCCATTTATATTATAAATTTTTTTTATCTATGATAGGGATTGGAGCGGAGGAATGGCTCACCTAATAATAATTTAAAAAAAGTATTACATAGAAATTCAAATGTTATGAAATATTTCTAATAAAAAAAAAATAACATTTCCGACATGGAAGAACGTCACTGAACCTATTTAATTGCACTGAACCTATTTAAATAAGGTCATGATTTATCGACTGTTATGGTACCGATCTCTTTGAATTGAGACTATGAATGCAATTTTCGTACAAATTTTTTATTCTTGCTCAGCCACATCTTTCTTACTCTTCTAACCTTCTCTGCTTTGGTGGTATTGCTTTTAATGCTGTTATGCAACAAAAACACGTTTTATCATATGAGACGTCTGCTTGGCTTTAGTAACCAAAAAACACCTTACTACTAAGAAATCGAATATATTTCATTAATCCAATCTTACACGATATACATATATAACAAATGTGTCTATATGTATGTATGTATCTCAAACAGAATTGGTATACGACAGAGATATGGTTGACACTTTTATATGGATATAGAAATATACTTCTCATCAAAAAATCGAAACACTACTGCAAGTATTATTCAGGCAGCATTTAAATGAAAAAGAGGATGGATATATAAAAAAATACACCAATATATAGCTGGCAGTTTAGTCTATACATTGGTTTACCAGAATTTGAAATTTAAATTAAAATTTTCGATTTTTCATCCAATAAATGAATGTACAGATTGTTTTCAATATGTATTCCGTCGGAATTTCTGCATTTAATCACATTGTTTTGCATAAATTATCGTTTTATTTTTAACTGAACTCTAAACTGTGCTGAGAGTGATTATTAACTAAGCTCTATGACATCCTAACAAAGAGATCTTTTTCTAATAAATATGGATATCTGGCCCACAGAAGCCGCCCAAGTCGTGGCGTTGCTGGCTGCAGGGCATAGTCAGCGTGTTGTGTCTGTATGATTGCATCTCAGCCTCCCTACTGTCAAAATAATGTATCAGCGTTATCTGGAGACTAGTATGTTTACTCACCGTCCAGGATCTGGTAGACATTGACTTACGTCTGAGCAAGATGACCGGTGTATTGTGTCAGTTTCTCTAAGAAATCGCCACTTTAACTCTGTTCAACTGCAGCAGTGGCTCCGTGAGGTTCGAAGATTGACTGTAAGCGATTCTACTATAAGAAAAAGATTGGTGGAGCGTGGTATAAAACCTCATAAAGCAGCCAATGGCCCAAAATTGACCGTAGACCACCGAAGAGTGGCCTCAATTTTGGAGTTAAAGTGGTCATACGTTCAATGGAACAAAGTTCTCTTTTCAGAGTAAGATCATGCTTCATCATGGTTGATCATGCATCAAGATCATGCAATGACGGAAGAAAAAAGGTATATCAAAGACAGTGAGAGCGTTTTGCACAGTGCTGCATTGCAGAAAGAGTCAGTTACGATGGTGCTTCATGGACAGTTTGGGGAGGCATAAACGTCGATATAAAAACTGAACTTGCGTTTGTATTTGGACTTCGGTTACCATCATTAAATGAATCACGTTACATCGAAGAGTGTCTGGAGTCTCATATGATACTCTACACACATTTTAATGGCCAATACTTCGTTTTTATGCAGGACAATGCGAGAGCTCACATCGAAGGCATTGTAAATGAATACCTGAGCAAAGCCTGTATTGCGGTTATGGGCTGGCTAGCAAGAAGACCGGATATGAATCCCATAGAATACCTGTGGGATAGGTTGAAGAGACGAGTCAGAGCTAGAGATCCTGCTCTGGAGACGCTTGGCCAGTTTAAAACAGCTATACTAGAAGAGTGGGATATCATCCCACAATACAAGATTGTGACGCTTATCCGTTCCATGAGGAATCGCATGGAAGCAGTGATAAGAACCTGGGGAGGAAACACGAGATACTGAATATCTTTTTTTAACATTTTTCTGTTTTACATCTTTGTTTCTAATATTTAACAATTGCTCCTTATAGGGAAAAACATACCTGTTGAACAAAACTAAACAAATTTAATTTTAATTTAAAAAATTAATATTCGTTAAATTATATCTTATGATATCCACAATCAACTGGCATTATTTATATTTTTGGTTAAATGTAAAAAAAAATTAAACTCATTCAAAACCAAACTTCAGGGGTGTTTCGATTTTTTTGATGAGAAGTGTTATAGGTTCTGAGTCAAATAGGATTTTACAAACACGACTGCAGCGTGACTCCTAGACTCTGAAAGGAGCAATTGAATTTTATTTGCTACCTATAAACTAAAAGACGGTAACATTTAATTATCACTTTTTGCGGGTGCATATCTGGGTGACAATACTGCCAAAAAACGTATCTTAACAAAGTGTAAATTCTGTAAATCTCAGCTTTTGTGTCGTTATCAACTAATACGTGACAGTAATCCCGGGATGCAATCGTAAAACAGGATTTAATCTATCACTCACCGTCTTATCTCGTTTATTATGGGATATTATGTTAATGTTATGCACTAATATTTTTGTGTTAGCAATGTGCAGTGTTGTGTTTTATGGAGATGCGGTTCTTTGGATAATGGAATTGAATTACGTTATTGTTGTGCTCGTCCGGATATGCATCATGCATGATATCGTTTGTTTTTCTAATGTTTGTGTGTAATCTAAACATATATTCGAATGTAGCTTTTTTAATAGTAAGTAGTAACTGTTACCTACCTCCATGTAGGGGAAGCAAAACCTGGGTCACTTAGGCCGGAATAAAATACAAGATTATTGCGGCGGCACATTTAGAGATCAAGGTGGTTGCCATGCAGATGACTTTGCGGCCCTAACATCTAGCTAGAGTTATTTTTTAATGACAGGGTCATAGAGCCGCATGGGTCAATATTTTTGTTCATCCCCTGCATGGAGAGCTAATGAGGAATAATAATACTGTCCCTACTAATACTAGTGATAACTTAAGAATATATATACTAATACTTACGTTCATAAGTTACGTGTTTAAAAGTATTTATGAAACGATTTAAACATCGCTTAGGAAAAGACAACAAGAGTAAAATAGAAAAGTGTATATTTACAAATATATTTGTCTAAATTTAGGATTTATCGAGCGATTAAACTTACCTCTCCTCCTCCTCGCGTCGGTTTCCTCAGTGCTGAGGGTCGTGATCATCTCGATGGAGTACTTTGGTGCGTATTATTTGCCGCCATCTGCCCCTATCGGAAGCAGAGTGTAAAGCGTCGTGGCCAGTGGTTTCAAGGGCAGTGCGAATCTGATCTCTACAAAGCATATTATAGCACGAAACAATATATGGACGATAAAAATGCTTGGTCTTCGGTCCCCTCCTGCATACGGCAATGATTTTTTTTAAATGTACATTTAGGTTATTCTCAGCTGTATCCTTTTAAACACTTGCATTTCCTCGGCCTACTGACAAATAATATATCAATTTCGTGTTGTATAATTATGATTATATACTTCTTAATAAAATAATAAAATGTTTGTATAAAATACATCCATGGAGTTTCTTGTCTGTTCTTCTCCATAGGATTCACTTCTGGAACAGACACATAGCTTATGACGTTTTAAAAGTGCTTGTTACTCAGATCTATTTGAAATAAAAAAAAATTGACTTTGACTTTGATTGGTCCATCGCATTCTTCCTCTTGGTCTTCTTCCCAAGACTTACCTCTAACTCCCTAAGAAGAAAAAACTCTAAGAGCTAGTCACAAGTTTTAGTGAAAACTCATACTCCCACATTTCAATAGAATTGGCTTTATAACAACCGTGGCGTGTTAGTGGTCTCCTGGCGTAACAAACATCCATAGCCGACGGTAACTGCTTACTATGCGTGAGCCCTCAGCGTCTCTGCAGTTCCACAACAGTAAAGAAATAAATGACTGTGTAGGGTTTCTTAACTTTTCTTAATCCGGGATAAAATATATTAATAAAACAATTGTTCTACACATTTTTGGTACCATGTACCATTTCATCCGTACAGGGGCGGAGAAAGAATACTAACCTCTATGGCCGGGGTTGGCCTGTCGTAAAAGGCGACAAAACAACCCAACCTAGCTACGTGGTAGGGCCTCAAGCCCGTCTGGATGGCGACCACCTATGGTCTTAAGTATGCCGCCATAATAACCTTGTGTTATGTTCCGGCATTAATGACCCAAGTTCCTGTACCCTTATGGGACAGCAGCGTGTTTGCGATGCCACTGGCGTTGCAAACACCTATAGGCGACGGTAACTGCTAAATTCTAAGCGGGCTGTCAGCCTGTCTGCTGTCCTACGCAATAAAAAAAAAAGACTGATAAACAGATAAACCCGAAAACCCTTGCGTAATTTCAACAATAACTCCGATGCGGAACTTTCTTGTATTCTGCAATAAAACGACTCGTATTGTTTACATCTAACATTGAATAACAAAGATACGAGACATATTACAAGCAACCCATTCTCCATTTTCAATGCTCTACAAAGAACAACAGTTGCTTTAAGTTTCAAATGTGTATTTGGCATCGTAGATTTTATTGCTCCGATTTGAATGTAGATTTTTTTAAGTTTGATGCTTTTGTGTGGTTTCTGGTCATGTCTCATCAGATTAGTGAATTATTTGATATCTGCACTTTTCCACTTTAATTGAAACATCACCTGGAAAGCATTACTAACTCCAAACATATTTCTTAGAACTTTTATTATTCGGTGAGATGGTCTTTGATGATGTTTCATTTTGATGTTAGATTTTTTTTATAAAAATTGTAGAGTAACCTTCTGCCTTTATTTAGTGCAAATTATATTATTTAGTACATTTTAAAGGTTTTCTTTATTTGTATTTTCTTATATAAATATATGATATAAATCTTTATCGGTTTCTTTGTTCGTACTAAATTTTACAGGTCCAAGATGGACCTACTTATTTGAATATAACTTTATGTAGCTGATCAGGATTAATGTATACTTTGGAACCATCTGCTCTTTAATGTGATGGATTTTAACTCGTTAATTGAAATACATCAGGTTTGGGATTGTTGCTAGAGCTTGTTGTCGGTGTCGGTATTTACAGTGTGGTGAATAACTCCATTGATCGGTCTCTTTAATATTCTGTTCATCTGAGTTGCGGTTATTATGATTTTTTAAATCTGCAAGCCTTCCCCTATAATTTAGATATAAATATTGTGCAGTGATTTAAGTTTTTCTATCTATGCAATGCTCTCTTTGTTACTGACAGTTTTTTTTTTAATTTATTTATTAAAAATAATAATTTTACAAAATATTCAACTACATCCAATAAACCCGAGAGGGTTTGTCTTGGATGTCACATTCACATCTTAAAGTAATTACAATCTAAAAATATATTATTCATTCGCATCCTAACTTTAGTAAAGTACCTACAATTTATTTATTCCTACCGTACATTCATAGAAAGTTTGTTGAATGACAACAAAACAGTACAATGAGATCACTGCATAATAATATCAGGAGTGAGTAGGATGGCAATAACATAAATCTCTTTTCACATAGACATTACATACAGGTTGATGTTTTCGGTGCAGTATATTATATGGTATATTAAATAATTATTAATTTATAGTTAAACGCGTTAATATAATATAAATATATTATGTTTTAAAACAAATATAATAGTTTAATTTTTGCTATATACAATAAATAATATTGTAGTGTTAAATTGTGTATTTTATTTTTATATTTATGTAGTTTATATTATAAACTCTTGTTTTAGGTTTAGTATAATATGTTTCATGTTTTTTGCATTTATTTTGTTTCTTGTTTCGAATGGAATTTGGTTTTTTAATCTAGGAATTATATAATCTGTTGTTCTACTTCCATAAAAATTTGTAGCTCTTATAGTGATAAATTTTCCCTTTTCAGATTGTCTAGTGTCTTTATTATGTAATATTTGGCAATTGTATTCAAAAAAGTTTTCGAGTAAAAGTTGTATATTAACCTTATTGTGAATTGGAGTTACATTACAATATTCAAATAAACCAATGACATTAGTTTTGTATTTTTTACGTATATTTTTAGGCACAATAGTTTTTAAGATTCTTATTTGTAAATTTAGTATGCGATCTAAATAAGTTTTGAAAGTGCGGCCATAACTACTGATTCCATATGATATTATACTTTCTGCTAATGCTTTATAAATATTAATTTTTATATTATAGGGAATTTTATATTCTAGTACGTAAAATTTTGCTAGAATGGCTCTTAACTTTTCGCATACAAGATCAATGTGTTTTTCCCAATTAAATCGATGATCAATGACTAATCCCAGATATTTTACTTCGTTTACTTGTTCAATCAAAGGGCAGTTGCACTCTGTTAAGTTTTGATGAAGGCATTTATGATTGTGCGATATTAATTTAATTTTATCTAAATTTTGGTATCTGTTTTGAGAAGAACATACGTATAATAATTTTGTTTTAGCACAATTCAGAACTAATCCATGGTCGTGAGACCACTTAGTGATTTGGGTAAAATCCTCTTGTAGCATATTTTGTGCTGTTGAAATATCTCGATCTGATATGACAAGGCACGTATCGTCCGCGTATTGATATATTTCACAGTGTTTTATTATGTTTTCGACGTCATTTACGTACGCCAAGTAGTGCAACGGGCCGAGGACAGATCCTTGGGCCGTTCCTTCAGATACAGTGACACTATGACTAAATTCCGATTCTACCTTAACACGAAAAGATCGGTTTTTCAGATAATCAGTACACCAATTGAGTATTGGTCCAGCTATACCACTTTGTTCAAGTTTTTCTTTAAGTATGTCATGTTTTAAAGTATCAAAAGCTCTACTATCATCATCATCATCATCATCTCAGCGTTCATCCCGGTTGCAACCCAAACTTCCGCTTCGGTGCCCGGGGTCCGCTTTCCGACTTTTTCTACTCCACTTCGCACGGTCTTCAGCATCCCTGGTAGTGAGCCCATTAGCACGCATGTCACCCCTTACGACGTCAAGCCAGCACTTTTTGGGTCTACCCCTCCTGCCGGGGCCCGGCGGAGGCGGCATGGCCAGACATTTGTTTCCCACGTAATCATCCGGTTGCCGCAAAACGTGGCCGTACCAACGGAGCCGACACTCCTGCAATTTATCCGCAATGTCACGGACATGAAGACTGCCGCGAATGCGGGAGTTCCTAACGCGGTCCTTCCGCGTCACTCCACACATCCACCGCAGCATATTCATCTCCGTGACACGCAGTTCTTGCTTGTGTCTCTCTAACACCGGCCACGCTTCACAGCCGTATAAAAGGACAGGCCTAATGATGGTCTTATAGACCTGTCCCTTCAATTTTACCGGCATCTTGGGGTCACAAATGACACCAGTCACCTCACGCCATTTGGCCCACGCGGCAGCAATGCGTGCCTTGACGTCGTAATCGATGTCACCAGACGCATGAAATACAGATCCCAAGTATTTTACTCGGTCTGTGCGCTCGACCGTGTCACCGCCTATGCGTACGGGTGTGGGATCTGTGGAGTTACAGGCCAAGTACTCGGTCTTCGCCACATTGAGCTTCAGACCACCGTTCTCAAGCGACTCCTTCCACGCCTTCACGCGTTGCACCAGCCTACCCCTGTCTGAATCTGTCAGCGCGATATCATCAGCATACATGAGCAACCACGGGGGCTGCTCATGTGAGTTTCTGATGCTGTCTGACAATACGTCTAATACCACGCTGAACAGAAACGGACTAAGGACGGATCCTTGGTGCACCCCAACGGTGATGGGGAAAGGTTTTGTGTCGCCAACAGCGGTCCGAACTACGGAATCGGAGTCATGGTACATGTCTTGGATGATGTCAATATAGGCCTCTGGAACCCTTTTGAATCGCAATGCCCACCAGATTATCGCACGAGGAATACAGTCGAAGGCCTTCTGCAAGTCCAGAAACAGGCAGTGCAGAGGCGTATTCTTCGTCCTGTATTTCTCCGCGACAGTCCTTAGGGCAAAAACTGGGTCCATGGTCCCATGTCCAGGGCGAAACCCATACTGACACCCCGAGACAGTGCACTCCTGCCGAATCCGAGAGTCGATAACCCTCTCGAAGAGCTTCATGGTGTGGGACATGACCTTTATTCCACGGTAGTTACCGCACTCCTGCACCGATCCCTTGCCTTTGAAGACTGGAGTAATGATACTCAGCCTCCATTGGTTCGGGATCGTACCGGTGAGGAGTGTCCGGTTGAAAAGGTTGGTTAAGATGCCCACACCACGAGAGCCCATCGCCTTCCAGGCTTCGATGGGGACTCCATCGGCTCCGACAGCTTTCCGATTTTCCATGCGGCGAAGACAAATTTGGACTTCTGCAGGCGTTACCGGTGGCACTAGTCCTTGATTTGGAGGAAGATCTGGCGGCTGCACCTCTTTATGCTGCTTGTTCAGCAGCTCGTGGAAATACGAGCGCCATCTCTCCTTCACCGCGAGGTCCTCGCATAACAGGTTGCCCCCGGGGTCTTTTACACAGCGGCACTTGGAAATATCCTGTGCCGCTTTGACCCTGGAACGCGCCAACTTATATATGAGCTTCTGCCCCTCAGACGATTCCAACTTATCGTAAAGTGGTTGTAAGTGGTCTCGTCTGGCTCTGGCTACAGCTTTCTTGGTGGTGCGCTTGGCAGCTCTGTATGCGTCGCGATCTTCAGGAGATCTGGACGCTTGCCACTTCTTAAAGAGGGCTTTTTTCGCCCTGGTCTCCCTCTGGACTGAGTCATTCCACCACCAAGTCTCCTTGTCACATTTGCGTCCACCCTTAGACTCGCCAAGCACCTTCCTCGCCGACCCAAGGATAGCCGCCTGAATCCTGTCCCAGTAAGCTTGAACCGGTTCGCCCTCACCACCGACGCACTTGTCGCCGATGGCAGAGGCGAACTCCTGGGACTTGACTTCATCAAGCAGCCACCACCTGATTCGGCGTTGAAGGCGATCTACACGTTTGCCTTTGGGCTTCACGCAGAGGTCCATGACAAGAAGACGGTGTTGTGCAGTGAGACTCTCACCGGGTATGACCTTGCAGTTGGCTACATTGCTGATGTGGTGTCTCCTAGTGAGTAGGAAGTCGATTTGGGTAGCATTCCTCCCGCTCTTGTAGGTGATGAGATGCTCGGGTCTCTTTTTGAAATACGTGTTCACGATGGCAAGGTCGGCAGCCGCACACGTATTGAGGATGTCCTCCCCTTCCACATTGCGGCTACCATACCCAAATCCACCGTGAACACGCTCAAATTCCCCACATTCATCACCCACATGACCGTTTAGATCACCGCCCAAAACGATCCCATGTGACAATGGAATCCCACGAAGCACTTCTCCGAGTAGGTTCCAGAACGCTATCTTGTCGGCGTCACTACAACCGGCCTGTGGCGCGTAGGCGCTTATCAAGTGGGTAACTACCCCACCAACAAGCACCCTCACAACCATAAGCCGATCGCTACAGCGCTTCACCTCCAAAATGTCGTCCTGGAGCTCCTCCGAGAGCACTATGGCGACCCCATTTTCCCCACCAGATGCACCCGTGTAGATCAGCTTGTAGCCATTCCCAATGAACCGGGATCTGCTGGCCTTCCACCGAGTCTCCTGCAGGAACGCCACGGCCACCCTCCGCCTGGAGAGTACATCGGCCAATTCCCTCGCGCGTCCGGTTAGCGTGCCAATGTTCCATGTTGCGAAGCGGAGTTTCGATTGGGCTAACGTCTTTAGCCGTGCTCGCCCACGGCACGGCAGCCCTTGTCCACTTGTCACAGAAGTCGGGCGAAGCTTCTGCGCGTCGTTTTGCGGCGACGCTCTATCCATGACTGGACCTTTCCTTGTTCTGACCATTGTAATTATTGGCTGGTTTTGGTTTTTACGGGAGCGACTGCCGTCCGACCTCCCAACCCCAAGAGGAAAAACCGAGATGTGCACTTCCTTGCCGCATGTAGGCTGGCGAAGGAGTAGTCCATCCGTCGCCTTTTACGACTCCCCTGGAATGACCTGGGGTGACCCTATTCTTTTCACTGGCCGGGGTCACACGGCCATCAAAAGCTCTACTATAGTCTATAAAAACCATTAAGACATGTTTCCGTGCATTAAGACATTCGTTGACATAATTTGTAAAATGTGAAAGTAGTTGTGTCGTACTTTTGCCAGGTTGAAAGCCGAATTGTTTTGTGGATAGAACATCATGTTTTTTGTAGAATTCATGAATTTTGTTTGAAATGTGTTTCTCAATAATTTTATCAATAATAGGCAATATTGTTATAGGACGATAATTGCTACAGTTGTCTTTAGGTCCCTTTTTGTGGATTGGTCTTACTACACCAGTTTTTAGTTCTTCAGGGTAAATACCTTTTTGAATGCTTGTGTCGATGAGTTTGGCAATTGCAAGCGATATGTTCTTTGCAACCAATTTTATATCAATGGGTCTAATTTTATCATAACCTGCAGACTTATTGGTTTTTATATTACCTAAAATTTTATATATTTCTGCAGGATCTGTTCTTTTTAGGTATATAGATGCATTGCAATGTTTATTGTAGTTATTTTTATTTAGAAGATTAGTTTTACAATTAGAAGTTATGTTTTTAACTGTTTGATGAAATTCATCTGCAAATTTGTCCGCAATCTGTTTAGGTTGGTACATTTTGAATGCTTTCGTAATAACTTCATCAATAGAATATTTGATCCGCCCTGTTAAGCTGTTTAAAATGTTCCATAGTTTTCTCATATCTCCTTTATTTTCCCATATAGTTTTCCTTAAATGCCGGTTTTTGGCTTCTTCAATTAATTTATTACATACATTTCTAAGTTTAATATATTCTTGTTTTAGTATTTTATTTTTAGTTAGTTTCGTACAAGTAAATGAAAATGGAAGGAAAGATGTTGTTATTTAAAAAGTAATATGTTATTTATAAAATCATTTGAGGTTTTTAATCGTACTAATTCGAACGATTTAATATCGACATTAGTTAGTGTTATTTTATATTACAAATTTTTTTTATTATTGTAAAAAAAGAAAGCTTCAGAGTTTTAAAAGTGCACTATCTTAGGTAAACTTTGGGACTTCCACAAGGTTTTATTTAATTAATACAAATATGCATAAGCAAGTTAATTGAGAAGATTCTCTTACTTACCTTATAGAAGGTATTAGTTTTCTGTTTTACATATTGCTGCCACAGGCTATCAAGTTAAATTGGAAAAGACACTTTACGGTGTTTTTCATGATTCTGTTTTACTGGTACTCAGACGATGTTTATTATATATTTTCATACCATAACACAAGCGTAATTTACTTAGCTGGGAAATATGTTGTAGCGATAGTCAATGAACTGAATTTTCGTAATCCATCGATGGCGTATCCCACCTCTGTTGCTCTACATGAGTGACGTATTTCGGGATTCCGCAGAGCGGCTCGCCGCGCTACTGTTCCGTACCGTTTTACGATCAGTGTAATAGCGATCCCATGGCAGTCGGCATATTTACTTTTATTGCGACGTCTCCCCCGTATTTCGTGGTCCCTGATGTTTTGTAAGGTTTATGTTTGCTTGTATGAAAAATTCTTATGTAGCTAGTTTTTGGGGCGGCCGGCGTATTGTACGGACGAGGAATGTTTAGGGTGGCATTAGATTAAACATTTTTTTTATATATTCAAACAATCCTAATCCTATTTTCCACCAACGAGTGAGTTTTTCATCAACGAGTGCCTAATGCATTACCATAAAGTAAAAAGTTAAAAAAATGGTTTTAATGATTGTATTAGGAGTTGAAATGTATATTGGTTGGATGTGACATGTTATGGAGAGTCTTTGGGTGTGAAAGCCTACACAGGTGAAGACCATTGAAGACCACGAGCTGGAAATCAAAGAACGTTTTAATTGATAAAATCCTTATATTGTCGGAACCAAAGTCACCGACATAGCCCGGATGATTGCAAAACTGAAGTGGCAGTGGGCTGGGCACATAGCTCGAAGGACTGATGGCCGTTGGGGCAGAAAAGTCCTCGAATGGCGACCGCGTACTGGAAGACGCAATGTTGGTAGGCCCCCCACAAGATGGACCGATGATCTGGTCAAGATCACCGGAATAGGTTGGATGAGGGCAGCGCAGGACCGATCATCGTGGAGGTCTTTAGGGGAGACCTTTGTCCAGCAGTGGGCGTCTTCCGGCTGAAATGATGATGATGATGATTGTCGGAAATTTCTTTTAGAGCTGAGGAAGAGCAGACAGGCTGACGGCCCACTTAATAGTAAGCAGGTACTGTCGACTGGATGTTTGCGATGATAGGTGTGTCGTGAATACGCTGCTGCCCCATAGGGGTGTATAATTTGTAAGTATACCGGAGAGATCGAACTATTTTAATGATTATCATCTAGAATTTTTATTTATTTTTTATGTTTATTGTTGTAGGACAGCAGACAGGCTGACGGCCCACTTAGAAATATTAATATTTGTTAAATGATACCTTATAATATCCACTATTAACTGGAATTATTTATATTTATAGTTAAATGTAAAAAAAATTACACTCATTCCAAACCAAACTTTAGTTTGGTTTGGAATGAGTGTGTCAGTTTAGTTTAGTTGGATTTTTTTGATGAGAAGTGTATAATATTACGATCGACATCCGAGTATATATTAATTAATTGAATACAATAGTCAACAACGTAAATTCCTGAAACTACTAGCATTCCGGTAACCCTAACATACTTCTTGAAGTTCAAGCGTACCAGTTTGAGACGGGACTGAACCTTTGCAGCCCTCGAGACCAACTAATTCAAATACTTGACTAATGAATACACCCGACATGTTAATTGTTGCATGGCATATTGTTTATTGTTTTGCATAGTCAAAAAGCCGGAATGGCAGAAATTGATATCGATATAAGCTATCAATATCAAAGTAACAATTTGCATGTATTTTGTTTTCCTGAATTATAATAATTTGTATCTTTATTTACATTTTATATGATAGTTTTATTAATATATTACGCGTATCAAAAATATTGTATCCCTTTACACGAAAATTACGCGAACAGAGAAATATAAAGCTTGGCAGTTAATGTTTATATGGAGAAGGAGTGCAGATAGTTAATAATTTTTATAATCTCCATCCAGAGTCGCTTGTCGCCATCCAAAGTTGCCATCCAGACGGGCTTGGGGCCCTACCACTATGGCGACTACCTTTGGTCTTAAGTATGCCGACATAATAACCTTGTGTTGTGTTCCGGCATTAGTGACCCTAATTCCTGTACCCTTATAGGACAGCAGCGTGTTCGCGATGCTACTGGCGTTGTAAACAGCCATAGGCGACGATAACTGATTCGAAGGGGGCTGTCAGCCTGTCTGCTGTCCTAAAGCAATAAAAAATATAACACGTAATCTTTTATATAACTTTGAACATTATATAACTTTTTCTTCATGCAGTTCCTACAACCACCGCCTTTTATAACTTTGCGAAGTAAGAATACTGACCTCTTAGGCAAGGGGCCGATGGCAACCGCCTTGGTCTCTAAATATACCGCCATAGTAACCTGATGTTGTGTTCCGGCATATGTGACTAGATTCCGGCACTTTTCGGCAGACGGCAGCGTGTTAGCGGTGCCCCTGGCATCGCAAATATCCATAGGTGATGGTAACTGCCAAGTATTGTATAGTGCTAACTATTGTAGAGTATAAAACCTAAGTGGGTGATACGCATTTAATGTTAAGTTCAGAATTTACATGACCCAAAGTAGTTTGATGTACTAAACGTAAATAATGTTTTCTTCAAATACTCAGTCTTTAAAATCAAAAGCTACAATTGTCACAGAGCACGCAAATGTAGAGAATCCGGACTAAGCCACTCATAGCGCACTCGAAATACTTTATACGCCGGTAATAAAATTATACGGCAGTAATATTTTATTGTTATTTGATTATTTGGTTAACTTGACATTTATGAATTTATGAGTACTTAGTTTACATTATTGGTTTATGATATTAATGATTAATAGCTTTGGACCAATTCTTTGATATAAATTTGTTATTTCTGTTAAAGTACTGGTTCAAGTTGGACTTACATAAAATTATTTTATAAAGTATTTTCGACGTACATTACCTTTTTGTTGGTAAGCTTTGGATTAGGGGACTGTTGTGGTGTTTGACCTGGAGTCAGTCATTGTATTTTTTGCTTATGGTTATCGTAAAGAATCCAGTTTTCGTCACATGTCACAATTCGATCTAATATTTCTGTACCAATTCAACAAGGCAACACAAGTTTTAACACTCATTTCTTTCTGCAGATCAGTCAAATCATGAGGCGCTCATTTTTCATATTTATGATTTGATACTTATTGGTTTGATGCAAATGAGTCAGTCAATATTGTAGGTAGGGGTAACGTTAAACTAAGCCGCTAATTCTTAGATAGTTTGACTCGGATCGGCTTCCACCATCTCCATCAATTCAGTGTTGTTCACCTGTGTGATGGTCTTCCACGTGGTTCGTTCTTCAAGTCAAAGTTTTACTATTAAAGTCAAAGTATTACGAAAGCGTTTAAACCAAAAACGCACAATGCGTTCATCAGCAGTCTCCTCTCCAAACACAGCGTTGATATTCTGTCACGTTAGTTCCTCATCAGAACTCGTATTCAAAAATTACTCTGATTTTCGAAGTATCCATCTTTTAGGTCCAAGCTGAATTAAACAAAAACAATTGAATTACGAAAATCGATGGTATACATTTTTTAAAAGAAGAACCTCATAGGTATCACGTGAACAAAGTTTCACTCGAAAATCTCACTCCATGAAGGTTTTATGCCTTTTATGTTTTATTATTCTATTGAAAGTATCTATTACTATACAACGGCAATTTTATACTTTAACCCCTATTATTTTAATGTACTCTCCAATTGTGTTATTCTACAAGCGAGTCAACGAGAAATCGAGTGTTGCGATTTAATATTTACTACTTTTATTCGTGAGGTATAATAGTTAAATATACCATTAAAGTCCCTTAGCATGAAGGTGCCATATGCTCTAATCATTACATTTCGTGACAAACTAGTCTTTTAAATAAAAATATGCTACCAGCCTCTGTGTAAGTTATATTCAAGCTTTTTTCTTCTTGCAGGGGTGGAGTAAAAAATACATGCTATGCGAGGACCTCGCGGTGAAGGAGAGTTGGCGCTCATATTTTCACGAGCTGCTGAATAAGCAGCAAAAAGAGGTGCAGCCGCCTGATGTCCCTCCGAATCAAGGACTAGTGCCACCGATAACGCCTGCAGAAGTCCAGAATTGTCTTTGCATAATGAAGAATCGGAAAGCCGTCGGTGCCGATGGAGTCCCCATCGAAATCTGGAAGGCGATGAGCTCTCGTGGTGTGGGCATCTTAACCAAATACTCTAGTACTTTTCAACCAAATACTCCTCACGAGTATGATTCCGAGCCAATGGAGGCTGAGTATCATTACTCCAGTCTTCAAAGGCAAGCGGTCGGTGCAGGATTGCAGTAACTACCGCGGTATTAAGGTCATGTCCTATGCGACATGGATGGTATGCCATGAAGCTATTTGAAAGGGTCTCTCTCTCTCTAAACTCTCGGATCCAACAGGAATGTACTGTCTCGGAGTGTCAATATGGGTTTCACCCTGGTCACGGGACCATGGACCCTATTTTTGCCCTAAGGGCTGTCACGGAGAAATACAGGACGAAGAATACGCCTCTGCATTGCCTGTTTCTGGATATGCAGAAGGCCTTCGACTATATTTCTCGCGTGATGATCTGGTGGGCACTGCGATCTAAAGGGGTTCTAGAGACCTATATTGACACTATCCGAGACATGTATCGTGACTCCGATTTCATAGTTCGGACCGCTGTTGGCGACATGAAACCTTTCCCCATTACCGTCGAGGTGCACCAAGAATCCGTCCTTAATCCGTTTCTGTTCAGCGTGGTATTGGACGTACTGTAAGACAGCATTAGAAACTCACATGAGCAGTCCCCGTGGCTATTCATGAATGTTGACGATATCGCACTGGCGGATGCAGACAGGGGTAGGTTGGTGCAAGCATGAAGGCGTGGAAGGAGTCGCTTGAGAACGGTGGTCTGAAGCTCAGTGTGGCGAAGACCGAGTACTTGGCCTGTAACTCCCCAGATCCCACACCCGTACGCATAGGCGGCAACACGGTCGAGCGCACGGACCAGGTGAAAATACCTGGGACCTGTATTTCACGCGTCTGATGACATCGATTGCGACGTCAAAGCACTCATCGCTGCCGCGTGGACCAAATGACGTGAGGTGACTAGTGTCATTTGTGAAACTAAGATGCCAGTTAAGTTGAAGGGACAGGTTTATAAGACCATCATTAGGCATGTCTTTTTATATGGCTGTGAATCGTGGCCAGTGCTAGAGTGCCACAAGCAGGGACTGCGTGTCACGGATATGATTATGCTGCGGTGGATGTGTGGAGTGACGCGAAAGGACCGCGTTAGGAACTCCCGCATTCGCGGCAACCTTTATGTCCGTGACATTGCGGACAAACTGAAGGACTGTCGCCTTCGCTGGTATGGCCACATTTTACGGCAACCGGCTAACTACGTTGGGAATAAATGTCTGTCATGCGGCCTCCGCCGGGCCCCGGTAGGAGAGGTAGACCCAAAAAGTGCTGGTTTGACTTCGTAAGGGGTGATATGCTTGCCAATGGGCTTACTACCAGGGATGTTGAAGACTGTGCGAACTGGAGTAGAAAAAGTCGGAAAGCGGACCCCGGGCACCAAAACGGAAGTTTCGGTTGCAACCGGGATTTGACGCTGGGATGAAGAAGAATAAACTTGTGTTCTGACATTAGGTTCCAGTTCCTCTACGCGGACGGGAGCATGTTAGTGCTGTCCTGAGCGTCGCAATCATCCATAGGTGACGCTAACAGTATACCATTAAGTGTGCCGTTCGCCTGTCTGCTGTTCTCAGTATTAAATAATACATTTTCAAAGTTTGGTAGCAATTGTCATAGAATTATAACATAGATAGATAGATATATAACACTTTATTGTAAACCAAATAACTTACAAAAACAATGAAAATTATTTACATAATCGATATCTACTTGACTTACAATGGGCGGCTTTATCGCTACAGAGCGACCTCTTCCAGGCAACCCGGGCTATAGGACATTATTCCTTTTATATTGATGTAGAAGGGAGGTATGGCAATAAATAATAATAATATTTTATTTACAGAATAAATAGACAATATACATAGAATTTAATAATACATATACATAAATAAACATACTTAAATATCTACCTAGTCAAGTCATAAGTATTGTCACACTGTAAAAACTTTTCTTTTAGAATGCTGGCCACAAAAAAGTTTATTGAATTCGAATTTCGAATTGTTCATGAAAATAAAAATGTATACTTTTAGAATTTTACTCATTTTAAAATATGGAGTGGACGCTTAAAGAAGACCGTGTTGCAGTTATTGCGTTGCATCGTTGCGGTTACGCGCCAATTCAAATTTTTAACATACTGAAAAATTTGAATATAACCAAAAGATTCGTTTATCGTACCATCAAACGATACAATGAAGACTCTAGTGTAGATGACAGGTCAAGAAGTGGTCGCCCTCGGTCTGTTAGGACTCCAGCAGTGATAAAAGCTGTGAAGGCACGAATTCAAAGAACTCCCAAACGTAAGCAGAAACTGTTGGCCCTTCAGATGGGGTTAAGCAGAACCACGGTGAAAAGGGTGTTAAATGAAGACTTAGGGCTTCGGGCATATCGAAGAAAAACAGGACATCGTTTGAATGCTCGTCTAATGGACCTGAGACTGAAGAGATGCCGCGCTTTGTTGAAGCGGTACGCGGGAAAAAAATATCGGGAAATTCTTTTTTCGGATGAAAAAATGTTTACCGTAGAAGAGAGCTACAACAAACAAAATGATAAGGTGTACGCACACAGTAGTGAAGAAGCGAGCAACCGTATTCCGCGTATGGTTGGGAGTTTCTTATTGGGGCTTAACAGAGGTACATTTTTGTGAGAAAGGTGTAAAAACGAATGCTGTTGTGTATCAAAATACAGTCCTGACGAACCTTGTGGAACCTGTTTCTCATACCATGTTCAATAACAGGCACTGGGTATTCCAACAAGATTCGGCGCCAGCTCATAGAGCGAAGAGCACACAAGACTGGCTGGCGGCGCGTGAAATCGACTTATCCGGCACGAAGACTGGCCCTCCTCCAGTCCAGATTTGAATCCGTTAGATTACAAGATATGGCAACACTTGGAGGAAAAGGCGTGCTCAAAGCCTCATCCCAATTTGGAGTCACTCAAGTCATCCTTGATTAAGGCAGCCGCCGATATTGACATGGACCTCGTTCGTGCTGCGATAGACGACTGGCCGCGCAGATTGAAGGCTTGTATTCAAAATCACGGAGGTCATTTTGAATAAACTTTAATGTCATAAGAATCTATGTTTTGTTAAGTTCATTTTGGTATATGAATGGTTACATAATGAATAAACTTGTTACAATTATTTTACATTAAACATGTGACAGAATTTACGACCTGACTAGGTATATTTGTAGAATAAATTAATATTTGTTTTGTTGTTACACTAAAGATAAGTAGTGATTAATAACCAATTTTTAAAAAGTTGGCAGTGATTTAGACTGTCTTATATAGGTAGTGCATTCCAAAGTTTGATAGCACGAACAATGAAGGAGTATAAACATACTACAACATACTTGATCTTTGAATGAAATAAATTAATAATTAGTTTCTATTAGCAGTATGTTCTCTTTCTATAAAACAGTGTTTGTTGTGATGAAAAATACGAATACTGTTATTTTCTCCTTCTCCAAGATTCATCCGGATGTAGCCGAAAATTTCACTTAAAAGCCTGAGTTGCGGAGTATTATTATTAAAATTCCCGCGACTTTGGCCTCGAGGCTTTTCGGAGATATTTCCTCTCTGTTTACAAAGAAGGAATAGAAAATTTGTGGTTAAATTTATTTTTTATTTGGTCTCTGAAATCCTGAAAGGAAAAAATGTTTTTCTGCATAGCAAAATGTTAAATCGATTTTACACTCCAAGGACTAGATGGTTTTTTGTGCTATCTGGATGTGTATTGTCCGTCATTCGGTGGTGTGTAACACATGTTATCTTGTAATTGCCCCTGAAATACATTATATTCTCCGTGAGACCGTACATTCAAGTTTACACCGGTCTCCTAATGACATTATTTACACCGTTCAAAATTTTGCTTTATTACTGAAACTTGAACCAAATGTATCGTGAACTGTCAAATTAGAAATATTCCGTGGCACTGTTTGTTTAACATTATTACGGGGATTGGAGTTTTACGATCTTAATATTAAAGTTTATTTTGATTTGGTACATACTGCTCGAGACTGTAAGGAAATCAGTTGTGGAAAGTTGGAACAATGGTATCAAGTTTGAGAGCAACAGATGTTAAGGGACCCACTAATGAAATCAACAGACTCTGGTGCCCAATTAATTAATTTATATTTAAAAATGGAATGAAAGACAAGGCTCCTGCAAAGCTACTAGTGCTATCAACAATTTTTTTTTATTAAAGTAGTCGCGTTGAAAAAAGAATGAAGAACTACAGCGATAACGGAAAATGCGGTACTTGTCAACCAACTTCTCTATCTTAATACGGTTCTATTAATTTCGATTACCTGTTACATTGGACAAAACGATTCCAATTTAAGTTGCCTTCTTTTAGTATTGGCTTCAGTAGTTGACTCAATACATTCGTCATGTTTGGCAAATGATCTTAATTCTTCACGGTGTTTTACTTCACCGTCGGTACGCATTAATTATATTAGAATATGCACATTATGCGAGAAAAACAGTCTGAGCATGCTTTCATGGGATTTGAATCCGTAATCTATAGATTGGTTTCCAAATGTAAAACTACTAAACTACCAGGTAACTAATGTTAGTTTATTAAAAATAAATTCATTATTAATCGTTTTGGTCTTCTGTAGTGAAATCTTCACTTAAATATTAGTATTTAAAAATACATATAGTACGCACATCAAAAACGTCTAAGCAACATGTACTAATTTAAATTTTAGGATGGTGAATGAGCCGCTGTATGGATGAACTTCCTGAATGCACCTGAGCCTTTCAGTATTTCTGGGCCGACGGTACACTCACACCTTTTTTGTATCAGGCCTAAACCCGAATCGCGACTCATCGGAAAACATAATTTTATCCCATTGTTCCTGGGTCCATGTTCTGCGTACTCTACATCATTCATTTCGACGAGCGCGATTCCCGTTACGTATCGGTGGGCACCTAATTGGGCGTCGAGCTCGTAGGCCGTACTCATGCAGTCGATTTCGCACAGTTTGGGGACTTACATCAACACCACTTGAATTTTGTAGCCTCAAACTTATCTCTCGAGCGATTAACATAAGCTGGCGTCTTGCAGTCAGTTGTATGTACCGGTCTTGCCGAGTGGTTGTACTCCTTTTACGGCCTGGATGCTGTTCAGCGGTTTCCCTTGTATTATTGTAGCGCTACCAAAGACGACAAATAACACTTCTATGAATGACAAAATGCCGAGATACCTGAGATTGATTACTTCCCGCTTGCAACATCCCTACAGCTCTTTGCATTTTATTTGCCGTCAAATGACGTCGCTCTATGACGTAAAGAATATCTAACAATTCAATTATGTCGGTAACTTTATTTAAATGGTTGGTAAAATTATAAAATCAAGATTAAACGTAACAATAAAAACGCACTTAAATTCAAACAAATTCCCTTTCATTTAATTTTATGAAAAAAACAAAACATAATCGAATTTTTTTTACTTCCAGCCAGTATGTCATCAATAACAAAAAAGTTTACATACCTACGCACTTTGAGTGAGTAAGACTTAGAAATGAATTAGTATAAATGGTAAATTTGTAATATCATGCATGTTACTTGGACTTTTTTGATGTGTATATTATAATAAAGTCAAGGTCAAATGATGCTATCTTTATATTATGAAAAGGCATCAAAAACCGGACAAGCTGGGTAGGTGACTTTTAGAAAAAACTCTGACATAAAAAGAGCTCAGTACTTTTTCAATGGTACTTCCGAATTAATTATATAGAACGCTTCAATGGGAAAAATTAGCGTGAATATTGGTATAGGCGTCATCTGCTTTTATAATTGTGTACAAATTAAACCCAGGCGCAAATAATTCCTCAACAAACAAATCTACTAATCATCGAATATTTTTTTACTTTACTTCAGTAATTCAGCTGATATATTTTCTAATAAATATAATATTTCTAGACCATTCAATAATTAGGTCAGGTGTTCACACACCCAAAGTCCCTTATGGGGCCAATTTGTGTTCGAAACCGTGTTCTGATCGGTGATCATTGGACCGTTGCGTTCGCTCAACTGATCAGTCCTAACTAACGTTATTCAGTTATGGTTGGGCTCAGGATTTGCTGATATCGATTGCTGAGTTCTGTGTTCTAGGACGTTAGAAAGCAAATGATACGCCTTTCATAATAAAAATAAGATAAGGGAACGTTCAAGTATTACGTAACGAATTTTTAGAGGTTTGAACTACGCGTTATGTAACAATGTTTTTTTAACCCTTCAGAACGGTCGCGTAGAGAGAAGAAAAACATAACATTTCAAATGTTAATAAACAATATTAACGCGATTAAAACATCAAACAAGGTATTTTAGCGACTTTCCGGTACCTTATGCCATATAATTGTGACTTTTAGGTAAACATTGTCACTTGGTGGTTACGTAACGTTTACGGTGCGTTACATTTTTAAAAATATCCAAAAATTGCGTTACGTTATACTTGAACGCTCCCTAATCTTAAAGCATGTGGAAAGATAATGCTATTACACGGAGGTCAAACTAAAGGTCAAGCAAACATGCAATAATTAGACAGTTTTTCTTACCTAATGTGTATATACATAATGTGATACATACATTTTTATCCGTGCAGGGGCGGAGAAAGAATACTAACCCCTGTGGCCGGGGTCGGCCTGTCATAAAAGGCGACAAAACAACCCACCCGGTCTTAAGTATGCAGCCATAATAACTTTGTGTTGTGTTACGGCATTAGTGACCCAAGTTCCTGTACCCTTATGGGACAGCAGCGTGTTCGCGATGCCACTGGCGTTGCAAGCACCTATAGGTGACGGTAACTGCTAAATCCTAAGCAGGCCGTTAGCCTGTCTGCTGTCCTACAGCAATAAAAAAAAATTCAAAACTATCAGATACTTCTTAAGAAAACTGCTCCACTGAAATTATTTCCATGCAGGGGTGGAGTAACAATACTGACCGCTGCGAGCTAGGCATTTTATAAAGGACGAAAAAATAATCCCATCTAGGTGGCAGGGTTTCAAACCAACCCCTGCCCTCCCAATATGCGTCATAACCTTTTGTAGTGTTTCGGCATAAGTGACCCAGTTTGAAGTTCCAGTACACAGACGGCAGCGTGTACACAACGCTCCTGGCGTCGAAAACATCTATAGGCGGAGGTAACTGCTCCTTATTAAGTGGGCCTGCCTGCCTGCTCTTCCTCAGCAATAAAAATTAAGTGTATCACGCTAGCTTACCTTGGACAAGTGTGGCGGATATAGAAAGAAGGGAATATTTTTATTGAACAAATTAACAAAATATTAAATATAAGAAAAAAAAGCAAAAAATTATAGTTGATGTTCTATACTGGATCCAGGCTCAGCATGATACTGAGAACGTATCAAAAACCGGAGTTAGTGACTATTAAAAAATTACTGACATAAAAAGAGTTCAGAAATTTTCAATGGTACTTCAGAATATAATAATATCCCTATAGCCCTACAGTAACACCCCTACGACCGTCGACGGCCTGTCGTAAAAAGCGACTAAACAACCCCAGTTAGGTGGTATGCTAAGCATAGTCTAGATGGCCACCACCCAGGGGTGGTGTCTAAATATGCCGCTATAATAACCTTGTGTTATGTTTCCGTAAAGGACCCAGGTTATAGTTCCCGGACGCGGACGGTAACGTGTTAGCGGAGCGTTACTATGAAGGGGTTTATCAGCCTGTTTGTCCCACATCAATATAAAATTATAATAATAATTAAAAATAAATACTGGACCACTAGAAAAGTAAGTAGTATCACTAGTATACTTATCCCTATGGTGTAAGCCCAGTGGTGGGACTTTTTTTACTTAGGCTAATTTTGACAACCAAAAGGCCAATGAACTTGTAGAGATCAGCGAAGAACAATGTTATATATATATATATATATATATATATATATATATATATATATATATATATATATTGTAAGTAAATGGTTGAAGCTCTATATTACTAAATAGAAATCATTAAAATATTTTAAATAGAAAACTGAGCATTGTTGGCTAAATAAGCACTTGAATACTGTAAGAAAAAAAAGCAAAGAAATGAAGATGTAATGTAATAATGATGCAACACCTTTACATTATTCGTACTGTTGGTTTTTTTGATACATAAAATCATAATCATAATCTTTATTTGTTAAAATGCAGGTCTGTTTACAAATGATGTCAGTTTATAAATTCTTCCCAGTGTATTTTTGCCCCCAGGCGTACAAATATATATTATTATTTGGGAAATTAATTAACTACTTAACAATAAATTCTTAATTCTAAAAACTTTCATATATTATTAATTTATATTAATAAATAAAGGTAACTTTATTCCCGGAAAGCAATGTTGTAATCAAAAGAGGTGTGCGTTACGAGTACTATCAAACGACTCTAACATCATACAAGCGCAGCAGACTTTGCCAGAGAGCTATGGTCATGTGTCTCTGTCACCAGGCCGCCATTTTGGGGTCACAAATGAAAGGCATAAGGGCTTATGTTGACGTGGTAATCAAAGACAACGCGATTCCAGGTGTTTAATACTAAATCTATTAGAACCATAAAATACCGCACATCGCTATTTGAGTTAGTTTGATTATTTTTATGAAAAAGACGTGTATAACATTTAAAAGTTTAGGTACATGATACGCTGTGGTAATATTGGGTATATATATGGAATATATCTATACAAATAAATACAATTGGGAGTGTCTGTTTGTAATATTAAAATAACCGCTTTTTCTAAGTGTACGTATACACAGTACATATACCAAAACAATATTTTTTACAATTTTTGTCTGTCTGTCTGTTTGTGCTAATCTCTGAAATGGCTAGACCGATTTTGACGGAACTTTCACTGGCAGATAGCTGAAGTAACAAGGAGTAACTTAGGCCACTTTTATTTTAGAAAAAAAAAAATAGTTTTAGCTAAAAATGATGAGTTTGACTAAGATAATGAAGTTGACCTCTGATTTATATCATCAATCATATGAAATAGGGTTTAGCTTAGGCTGGTTATGTAGGTTCGAACGCACGTATTCCGGAGGCGCATGGCGTAACAGTTGCATTCGATAACACTGACTGTTTGCATATTTCATTTATTTATATTTTAGGGTTTATAGGGTTTGTAATCAAAAATAAACCAAAAGATATATCCAAAAAATGCTGCCCAAAGTCACTATTTCACGGTGACAGAGTCACGGGCACAGCTAGTATGGAATATAAGTATATAACTCCTTCATAGCTAACCTTCAACATGAAACGCACACACATTACTAAAACCCAATACCTTCTCTAAGCCAAACAGAAAGATTTTATATTGGAAAGGCTAAACTTGCATAGTTCCAAATCGCTTGTAAATTCTGCGTCCATACTCCCAAACTTATATTTCTTATATTTTAAACTGTATCCCTCTCTAATAAGAGCGAAGATGACGCTCTGAATATGTTGGTAATTTTCTAAACAAACACAGTCCGGTACCAAATTGTTGCGGTTTCCGGCGCGTTCTGTCTGTTTGTATGTTTGTTTACACAACACACAATTGTCGTTGATTTGTTTGCGTCGGTAGTTGTTATTGTTTGGCAGCTGATGACTTTTGGAATACTTGTTTGCGAGGTTGTGCTGGACAATGTAGAGATAGTATAATGTATGTTAGATGCAAAATTTGATTTGCTTTGCTCGTTGAGAATGTTCTAACTAAATTAATTTGAGAAATCTTTCTATGTCATATATAAATTTTTGCACAGCGAAATATCGGCGATATCAATGAAAGTCGATGTGATGAAGTTGAAGTAGTAAAAAAATTAGATAGCATTCTGGGAGCTAACCAAAGAGTAGCCGCACTCCAAGACACAAACAAAGAAACGCTCAAACGCTCTCCTGTTTATTTTGTGAGTAGATAGCGCGGTGTGCATTGTCATAATATATTTATTTTATAATAATTTCTAATACTTTCCCATTAATAGTTATTGTTTAAAAGTCGAGGTGAAATCCAATATTCGTAACAATAAGGACGCTTAGAGAACTTTAAAACAGTCATGTATCATTATCCATGTTAAGTCTCAGTTTTATGCAGAAATTTTAAATCTATAATCCAAACTACGAAAATGAATAAAAAATACATGCCTTGGACAGATTCAATCTTTTACAAATATTGTATATATATATATATATATATATATATATATATATATATATATATATATATATATATATATATATATATATTATACATGTCAATGTACAAAGTAAAATCGAAAAGTACATGTCTTATGAAATCATTAAAAATATTTTAATTTTTTTCGTTAATAATCAAAGTGCGCTAATTAGTAAGCGTTTTAGGTTTTAAAAATCTTGACGCAACCTCTTAAATATGGTACAATATATTCATAGTATTCCGTTCAATATTCGGCCTGTTGTAAAAGGCGAAAAAACAACTCTAGCTAGCTACGTGGTAGGACCCCAAGCCCGTCTGGATGGCGACCACCTTTGGTCTTACGTATGTCGCCATAATAACCTTGTGTTGTGTTCACCATTAGGGACCCAATTGCCTGTACCCTCATGGGACAGCAGCGTGTTTGCGATACCATTGGCGTTGTAAACACCCATAGGCGACGGTAACTGCTTAATTCTAAGGGGGCCATCAGCATGTCTGCTGACCTACAGCAATAAAAAATAAAAGAAAATGGTACAATTATTATTTAATAAGAAACATATTTCAAGCTCATGTAGATTTCGTTTACTTACCCATGTGTGTCAAAAATGTTAACCGAAAATAAATGATTTCAATGTCTAACCCTTGAAGGATGCTTGGGTCGCGGACATATTGTTACCGGGCACAACCGGTTGTCCAGCCGTTGCGGTTAGCGTAATAGGTACAGATATCCGGGCACGGGGAAAATAATGGTTCCAAATTCAAATAGTAAATTCTATTTTATTTGATCCTACGTCGTGTATTGTGGTTGTGTTGGCAACAATGACGTTATTTTCATAATTAAAACTGATGGAAATAAAAAGTTAATCAACCTTTTTGTTTATCGCATGGTTTACACAGTTATGCTCTTTACTTTTTTCAAAGTAGGAATGTATATTCATCGCGCCGAGCAATAACAAAGCGGCGATGTTATTTGGTCCCGGGTAATGCTTAGACGCAGTTAAAAAATATGTTTAATATTAAAATTTATTATTTAACTATATATATTTTATGAACACTTTATTTAATATATTTTAATAACGAGTAATGGGTCTATTTAATAATGTAAAATAATAATATTTTATCTTCTAGTTAAGCCCGTAGCTGATCCAACAGAATAAAAATCATATAAAAATATTATTTGCCTCTAACCCCTAACATGTTTATTATAACCAATCAAACTCCTTACAGCAACGAAAAATAAACATAATATTCCTTCAAGAGAAATCTTATTATTTTTCCAAACGGCCGGGGCCCCAAGCAATTACCGGAAAATTGATTCAGCGCGCCAACTTCGTGTAAGCGCAAAATATCCTATGCATTCCGTAGTGATTCGATAACTGGCCACTCCAGCTCTTGTTATGTGTAATTTTATGGATGTTACCCTAAAGCCCCGGCGGATATTTTCCCTTATCTATTTTGGTCTCCCTTCTTTTAACCAAAGAGTAGAAAATTTCGATGAAAAACATTTTATAACTGACAAATATAGCGAATATGAAGTTTAGATTTCACTAGACTGTGTCGCGTCGGTTAATATTGTAGGGGTCTCTGAAAAGTGATTTGTCGATGGCCTAAAGGCACGGAAGAGAAGTTAATTGCAGTCGAGTAGGTATCATAGATCCGACCAATGGGACGGCCTGTTTATATTGAATCAGTTGTTATACCTCAAGGTATATCATACCTGTCTGGAGGCTTGTTTATTTTGGCGCGAATAAGGGCAATTTTGTATTTTCGCTAATGTCGGTTTAAATTGTGAATTTTAGGCGTAATGAGTAAAAGGGACGCTGGGGCGACTAGTTTACATAGATTCAAGGCATCATTGAACAATTTAGGGTCCTATAAATAATGTTGATATTTACTATATAATATACTTTTTTGTTAATTACATTAAGTAAAATTCATGCATTGCTGTGTTCGCTGTAATCATTTAGGTAAACGAAATTTAAATTATTGTAATTTTTATCCGTGCAGGGGCGGAGAAAGAATACTGATCTCTGCGGCCTATCGTAAAAGGCGACAAAACAACCCACCCTAGCTAAATGGTGGGGCCCCAAGCCTGTCTGGATGGCGACCACCTTTGGTGTTAAGTATGCCGCCATAATAACCTTGTGTAGTGTTCTGACATTAGTAACCCGGGTTACAGTACCCTTATGGGACAGCAGCGTGTCCACGATGCCACTGGCGTAGCAAACACCTATAGGCGACGGTAACTGCTAAATTCTAAGCGGGCCGTCACCCTGTCTGCTGTATTACAGCAATAAAAATAAATATATATACATAAACACTCGGGACGACAATCGAACCCGTGACCCCAGCAGTTTCAACGTACGAAAGCTGTTGCACTTCAGAGGGCGTCTCTGAATTATTCAATTCTATTTTTCCTGGATTATTATTTTTTCTCCGTGCAGTGGCGGAGTAGGAATACTAACCTGGGCCGGGATCTGAGGCCTGTCGTAAAAGGCGACAAAACAACCCTTGCTACATGATATACTATGGTGTGCCAAGCCCGTCTTAAGTATTCTGCCATAATAACCTTGTGTTGTGTTCCGGCATTAGTGACCCAGGTTCCTGTACCCTTATGGGACAACAGCGTGTTCGCGAAGCCCCTAGTGTCGCAAACATCCGTAGGCAACGGTAGCTACTTACTATTAAGTGGCCCGTCAGCCTGTTTGCTGTTCCCCAGCAATAAAAAGATCGGACAGATTTAGCTCTTTTAGAAACACATATCTATGTCATCTATCAAAAGCAAAGCCCCCCTTTAATTAAAATAAATGTCATTAAAAGAAGAACTTTTTTCTATAAATAAACTGGGATAATATACACAGCGCCATCTAGTCCCAAAGTATACTTACTTTACTTAAGCATAGCATTTGTTTTATGGGTACTAGATAACTAATATACTACATATATACTTTTTCTTTAGTAAATAAATTAATACATTTTTTAATGCTGTAGGACAGCAGACAGGCTGACGACCCGCTTAGAATTTAGCAGTTACCGTCGCCTATGGGTGTTTGCAACGCCAGTGACATCGCGAACACGCTGCTGTCGCATAATGGTAGAGGAACTTGGGTCACTAATGTCGGAACACAACACAAGGTTATTATGGCGGAATACTTAAGACCAAAGGTGATCGCCATCCAGATGGGCTTGGGGCTCTGCCACGTAACTAGGGTGGGTTGTTTTGTCGCCTTTTACAACAGGTCGACCCCGGTCGCAGAGGTTAGTATTCTTTCTCCGCCTCTACACGGATAAAAACACGGATACACAGTACACAGCACGGATACATATGATACATAAATGATTAGAAGCGAAACGGCAATCGAAACCGTGGCCTCCGCAAGCCTAGTCAATGATGGCGTAACGGCCATGCACAGGGCAACGGCCTACCGGGTGGCATATAGTCACCGTCGCCTATGGCCGATTGCAACAACAAAAGCATAGCCACGCCGAAGATATTTTATAACGCATTTTTTGAAAAACCCTATATCGGTTTTTGATTTTTGTAACATTCTTTAACATGCTGTATTGAAGAGAAAGTTTCGGGTGATATAGAAAAAAAATTGTGATTGTAACTCTTTTATTAAATTAAAAAGCTAATATTTTTATTTATATAAAAGTAGATTACTAGTTACCTCACATACACACTAGCACTGCTTAAATATGTAAAAGTGAACATGTGATA
Source organism: Malacosoma neustria (assembly GCA_963693495.1). Taxonomy (NCBI): domain Eukaryota; kingdom Metazoa; phylum Arthropoda; class Insecta; order Lepidoptera; family Lasiocampidae; genus Malacosoma; species Malacosoma neustria. The sequence continues at coordinate 2,790,797 of OY856372.1, forward strand.
CTTGGCCGAAGACAACTTTGAGTAGTATGTGTGTCACAGCGTAGCAAAATAAATTCTAAATTAAAAAATATTATAATCATGGCTATTAAAAATGGACTATTCAGACACAGAAAAATTTATACATACTGGAGAATAATACATATTTATGCTAGCTAGAAAAATTCATACCTACAGATACGCACACATACATACATACACACACAAACTCACACACACGTGCGCGCACAAACACTTCCTCGCACTAGCGCATAATAACTCACATTGTAAAATATATAATATTCATTTATGCAGAATTAGTTAATTAAAAATGGGAGAATAAACTTGCCCCAGAGATACAGATAGATCTAGTTCTGGAGCAAGTGGAATCAATTATTTTATCTACTTTTAGTCATTTTATTTAAGTCTGTAGTATTTAAGTTTCACCCTTATAATGTTTGGTGCAATAAAAAGCAATTTAATTTAATGTGCTTGATTGATTTAGGGGATGTGATTGATCGATCTCCTAATTGAAATAAAATATTTCTTTCTTTCTAGGCTAACTGTGTGAAAACACATTTCACCTATATGTTATTATTGCAACTTAATATTTCTCGCGTATTTACAAAAGCATTTGTGTTAAAAATAGAAAGAAACAAATTAGATGGACACAATAAATGTTATAAATTTATAAAATTCCGAGCAAATGTTTATTGCGTGGAGTCTTGAGCCAGAAAGAAAGAGAAGCGTTGTATTTCGTTTTTATTTTGGAATTTATGAAAATTTATTTATGAAAATTCATCTGCCATACATAATAAATAATAACTCAAAAAGTATTTAATTAAAAATGTTAATACCTAGTCAGGTCATAAGTATTGTCACACAGTAAAAACTTTTCTTTTAGAATGCTGGCCACAAAAAAGTTTATTGAATTAGAATTTCGAATTGTTCATGAAAATAAAAATGTATAACTTTTAGAATTTTACTCATTTTTAAATATGGAGTGGACGCTTAAAGAAGACCGTGTTGCAGTTATTGCGTTGCATCATTGCGGTTACGCGCCAATTCAAATTTTTAACATACTGAAAAATTTAAATATTACCAAAAGATTCGTTTATCGTACCATCAAACGATACAATGAAGACTCTAGTGTAGATGACAGGTCAAGAAGTGGTCGCTCTCGGTCTGTTAGGACTCCAGCAGTGATAAAAGCTGTGAAGGCACGAATTCAAAGAAATCCCAAACGTAAGCAGAAACTGTTGGCCCTTCAGATGGGGTTAAGCAGAACCACGGTGAAAAGGGTGTTAAATGAAGACTTAGGGCTTCGGGCATATCGAAGAAAAACAGGACATCGTTTGAATGCTCGTCTAATGGACCTGAGACTGAAGAGATGCCGCGCTTTGTTGAAGCGGTACGCGGGAAAAAAATATCGGGAAATTCTTTTTTCGGATGAAAAAATGTTTACCGTAGAAGAGAGCTACAACAAACAAAATGATAAGGTGTACGCACACAGTAGTGAAGAAGCAAGCAACCGTATTCCGCGTGTCCAACGAGGTCATTTTCTATCCTCGCTCATGGTATGGTTGGGAGTTTCTTATTGGGGCTTAACAGAGGTACTTTTTTGTGAGAAAGGTGTAAAAACGAATGCTGTTGTGTATCAAAATACAGTCCTGACGAACCTTGTGGAACCTGTTTCTCATACCATGTTCAATAACAGGCACTGGGTATTCCAACAAGATTCGGCGCCAGCTCATAGAGCGAAGAGTACACAAGACTGGCTGGCGGCGCGTGAAATCGACTTCATCCGGCACGAAGACTGGCCCTCCTCCAGTCCAGATTTGAATCCGTTAGATTACAAGATATGGCAACACTTGGAGGAAAAGGCGTGCTCAAAGCCTCATCCCAATTTGGAGTCACTCAAGACATCCTTGATTAAGGCAGCCGCCGATATTGACATGGACCTCGTTCGTGCTGCGATAGACAACTGGCCGCGCAGATTGAAGGCTTGTATTCAAAATCACGGAGGTCATTTTGAATAAACTTTAATGTCATAAGAATCTATGTTTTGTTAAGTTCATTTTGGTATATGAATGGTTACATAATTAATAAACTTGTTACAATTATTTTACATTAAACATGTGACAGAATTTATGACCTGACTAGGTATAATAAATTCAAAATGTATTGTGCGACCCGAGAGGTTAGTTCTCTTTGAAATTTTTTATCTGGAATATTAGTTTTGTTTATGAAATATCGAATACCAAGAAAGTAGCTTTATTTAAAACAACACAATATGTCATGTAAAATACGTCTTCCTAAAAGAAAAATACATTTTAATGCAGTTTATTTCGATACTGATCGATAAGTGAAATTGTGTAATTGTGAATAACATTTGACTAAACGTCAGCTGGACGTGGGCTTTCACGTAGAGAGAATGGACAGCATACCTGCGAGGCTTATCGAAGGCACATTGGCAAGATCAATGCCCAAAGCGTTGGAGCCAAAATTAACAAGAATAGAATAGAAGGCAGATTGGCAGGTTACATCAGTGTGCTAATTTTGGGACGGTATTTTCCGTCGCCATCTGTACATTTATTAATAATAAAATAAATATACTACAATTGATGAAGTGCCGTCTAGTTCTAAAGTTAGTAGCATAATGCTTTTATAATGGGTAGGTACTTATAGTATTATTAGTTTATTATTTTATTTACATTTTGATTAAATACGTTTTGGTTTCTGAATTAATATTTTTAATTTGTATACTGTCGTTGTCTAACCAATATCTGTTAATTGAATTTTTTTGAGATTTCAACATTTCGACTATTATGACTAGATTACCATCAAAACTTTGATTTATAAAAAGTTCTATGTGATTCAAATCATTACATTATTTTTTTAGTATAAATAGCTTAAAAATAAATAGTTTGTTATAAAATTTTATATGAGAATATTTTTACTCCTTATCTCAGAGTTTAACTTTTTGCGCATAGCAGATATTGGATGAGTACGTAGGCACACGCCCAAATTCAAAAGTTTCAATATTTTGGACGACGACGTAATCTTCTCTTATGGCTCAGGACTTTGCGTCAAATTTATAATGTGCCCGTCAGTGTTATTTTTGTAAATGTAAGGTCTTCAAGTAAGAAATTGCCGGTGTATAATAATATATATTATAAACTGACATAAAACCTTCATGGTGTGAGATTTTTGAGTGAAACTTTCTTCACATGATACTTATGAGGGTCTTCTTTTCAAAAATGTGCAACGTTTGATTTTCGGCTTTCAATTAATTTTTTTATTTAACTCAAACCTGAAAGATGGATACTTCGAAAGTCATTTTCAATACGAGTTCCGACGCGGAACAAACGCGGCAGAAATGGCTCGCAATATCAAAGCTGCGTTTGGAGAGGAGACTGCTGATGAACGCACCCTGTGTTTTTAGTTTAAACACTTTCGTAATGGAAACTTCGACTGGAAGAACGAACCGCGTGGAAAATTACTCACACAGGTGAATAACGCTGAATTGAAGGAGATAGTGGAAGCCAATCGAGTAAAACTACCCAGGAATTATTGAATTGAATTATTGAAACTTGTGTTGCCTTGTTGAACCGGTATTGGTTTTGGTTGGTATTGGACATGTGGTGAAAAGTGGATTTTTTACAATAACCGTAAGTGAAAAATGCAATGGCTGACCCCAGGTCAAACGCCGCAACAGTACCCTAAAGCAAAGCTTACCAATAAAAAGGTAACTGTTTGGCGGTCTCTTCTAGTGTTATTCACTATAGCTTTCTGAAATCTAGTCAAGCAGTAACAGCAGATGTTTACTGTGCCAAATTTCGAACATTGATGGTGAAACTGGCAGTAAACAACCCCGACTCGTGGATCGATCTACAACCATTATTGCTTCATGATAAAGCAAGATCTGACACTGCATTAGAAACCGTTGTAACTCTACAGGAGCTTCAGTTAAAACCATACGTCATTCACCGTACTCGCTAGACCTTGCTCCAACGGACTACCATTTTTCCGTGATTTGGACATTTTTCTACGTGATAAAATCTTTTCTTCCGAGGAAGCAGTACAAAACGCTTTCACACAGTTTGTCGAATCTAGATCCCCAGAGTTCTATCGTAAAGGCATAAATGAACCTTCGTTTAAATGGCAAAAATGTATGATGAGGGTAAATATTTTGATTAAATAATTATGTAACAACTTAGAAAAAAAGTATCAATTTTTCACTACAAATCGGCAATTTCTTTAACCATTAATACTATAAAACCAACAAAAATTCAAACACAGGAAATATTAAAGTGTAATAATAATATTATAAATGTATAAATAAGTGTTGTACGTTTTATACGAATAAAAGGAAATGTTTTATTTGGGATATAATAACACTTATAATTTTATACATTAAGTTGATAATATATGTGGTACATCAACAGACAACTAACAATTACAGGATCAACCAACCACATCCCCTAAAGGTACTGAAAGCTACTTACTGATTTACTGCTTAGATACTTATTGATAATAAATACATATTATATATAATCCATGATCCCCGTAGGCATTCCCACATGCGAAACACGTGGCACAACGGAGTTTATTATGTTATTATGTAATACGCATATTATGTAAGAAAAATTTCGCCCATGGGGTGTAATGCCATTGTGGATTGGTATGTGATAACAGGTACTTACCCCATCAACATAATACATAAACACCATACGTCATAAAATAAACAAAGTTAAAAATATCAGTACTTCAAATCACGATCGTTATACCGAAATAGAAATCAGATGGCGGATATTCTGTCTGGCGCTATATCCGAACAAAACCGCTGCATATCCGCGTAAAATCGTTATTACTTCAATATTTCTAATAGCTCCGATCCAATCTCGTGCGATAGCTCCAATATCACTCGCTATTTCGATATTCTGAACATTTGATTTTTTTATAATCATAGCATATTGGATTTTTCGTTCAGCTATCAAAGGGATGTTTGTTACATTCTAAATATTTTAAAAGAAATAAAAAACTGCTTTTATGTATTTTAAAAACGGTTAAAAAACATTAAATCTTAAAAATAAAGAATTATACTAAAATAATTATATATGTATATAATTAATAAGTAAAGAAGCAGCATTACTCATGATGTCTTGATATGATAAAACTATAATCAACGTATAATAAAATCATACTAATTCGAGTTTAGGTTTGACGTTTGCAAGGTCTACACGGGCAAGGATATTTCCATTGTCTTGGTGACACGAGAGTAACGGAAAAGGACGGAGAAGAAGAAATGGGTGGGGTAAGAGATGTGTAGCAGCACCACGATCTGCTCCTCACGCTTACAAGCAAGCGAGACAAATGTGGCGAGCGTAGAAACCGCAACGTTTTATATTTACGGTGTGCGACACGGTACGCAGATATCTTCCGTTTCACTCACACATTTATATCGTTTTAACTTAGCATCTTTTATTATTTATTTATTTTTATCGTTGTCACATAGCAGCTATTCACACACTATATTTGTAAATATATACAGTGCATTTTATTAATAAATCATGGAATCCTGGAACTAAGTTTTATTACAAACAACAAAGAAGACCTCCGAAGAAGAACTCTGCCTCAACAATAAACTTATTGGAGGCCAGGAACCCCTGCACCTCCAAAGATGTAAACATTACAGAAAATAAAATCTTTATTCAGAGAGAAGAAATACTACTAAATTTAATTGTTCTCCTATACTGCTTTTTCATCCGCGCTGGGGCGGATAAAAAATACTGACCTCTGCAGTCGGGGTCGGCCTGTCGTAAAAGGCAAAAAAACAGACAGTTTGTCTGGATGGCGACCACTTTTGGTCTTAAGTATGCCTCCATAATAACTTTGTGTTGTGTTCCGGCATTAGTGACCCAAGTTCCTATACTCTTATGGGACAGCAGCGTGCTCGCGATGCCACTTACATTGTAAATACCCATAGGCGACGGTAACTGCTAAATTCTGAGTGGGCCGTAGGCCTGTCTGCTGTCCTACAACAATAAAAAAATAACTGCTAAGCTTGCGCTGTCTAACATAAGGCAATTACTTTGAATTAAGAAAAATCGATATATTTATTTCTTTGTAATCGATTATGCTGGGTGCCATTCAAGAGAATTTTGTGGAGCCATTTTCATAAATCACATACCAGACAAACTGGAAAGTTCATTTGTATATTTTACTCTGTCTTTAATGAATCTAGGAACTTAGTCTCACTGTAGTACCCCAGGCTCCGAATAATATTTATATGTTTTGGATACAGCCAACATGAGTCTGTGCAAAGAAGTCTAGGACTCTGGTTTAATTGTTTCAAGTCAGCTCATGTTAATCGTCCAATGGCCAGGATTCAGACTCTCGACCTTGTAATTTATATTCTAAGATTAAATGCCTTGCATTTAGACCACAAACCTTCATCAACGAGAAACAATATAAATATATTATCAACCATCATTGGACTTATTTATCTCTATTTCCGAATAAAGAGCAGCACGAGAGTCCTCCAATAAAGTGCCACAAACGCGGATATAAGGCGCATTGCTTTCAAGACTACGCCTCCGGGAGAAACACAAAGTGCATCCGACAATACGATATGCTTTACACTCAATAACGATATTGTATTAAAAAGACTCAAAGAATTTATTTATATTATTTGAATTTTATGTTTTATGTTTTATAGGCAAAAATCTTAACGTACTATGAGATCTATCATATATAATTGACTTGAAAGTACGGTATGTACTACTATACCATACTCGTATGATTTCCCATATAAATTAAAAATAAAACGTTTTGGATAGGATTTCCGTAAAATATGTTCTTAATAAACGTTTAAGTCACGAAACGAGTAACCGTGCTAAATTTCACGCCATTCCGGTGTATAGTTTTAGAAATTTCGTAACGCGTAGTATTGCTTTTACATATCTATACAAATAAATAAAATTGGAGTGTTTGTTTGTAATATTAAAATAACCGCTTTTTACTAAGTGCATTTGGATGTATACATGGTATATATACCAAAACAACATTTTTTATAATTTTTGTCTATCTGTCTGTCTGTTTGTTCCGGCTAATCTCTGAAACGGCTGGACCGATTTTAACGAGACTTTCACTTTTTTTTTATTGCGTAGGACAGCAGACAGGCTGACAGCCCGCTTAGAATTTAGCAGTTACCGTCGCCTATAGGTGTTTGCAACGCTAGTGGCATCGCGAACACGCTGCTGTCCCATAAGGGTACAGGAACTTGGGTCACTAATGCCGGAACACAACACAAGGTTATTATGGCGGCATACTTAAGACCAAAGGTGGTCGCCATCCAGACGGGCTTGAGGCCCTACCACGTAGCTGGGGTGGATTGTTTTGTCGCCTTTTCCGACAGGCCGACCCCGGCCACAGAGGTTAGTATTCTTTCTCCGCCCCTGCACGGATAAACTGGCACTGGCAAATAGCTGATATAACAAGGAGTAACTTAGGCTACTTTTATTATAGAAAAAAAATTATTTTAGCTAAAAATGATCAGTTTCGGAAATTTTTATGACTAATTTAACTTGACCTCCGATTCATATCATCAACCGTATGAAATAGGGTTTAGCTTAGGCTGGATTTTAGGTTCGAACGCACGTATTCCGGAGGCGCATGGCGTAACAGGTGCATTCGAAAACACTGTTTGCATATTTCATTTAGTTATATTTTAGGGTTTATAGGGTTTGTAATCCAAAATAAACCAAAATATACTATATCCAAAAAATGCTGCCCAAAGTCACTATTCCACGAGGATGGAGTCACGGGTACAGCTAGTATATAAATATTTATCGAACATACAGAGCCGACGTAGTACCTATATAGGTATATAGCTGGGGGCTGTAGGGCAGCAGACAGGCTAGCGGCCCGCTTAGAATTTAGCAGTCACCGTCGTCTATGGGTATTTGAAATGCCATTGGCATCGCGAACACGCTGCTGTCCCATAGGATACACGAACTTAGGTCACTAATGCCGGAACACAACAAAGTTATTAAGGCGGCATACTTAAGACCGAATTTGGTCGCCATCCAGACGGGCTTGGGGCCTTACCACAAAGCTAGGGTGGGTTGTTAACAATTATTGTGAGTTCAATTCTGGACATAGCGTTAAATATATTATAAATTTCATTGCAAGATCGCTAATTATTTATTCAGAATATGGAACAAAATTTACGGGGAGTAATGAACATACTATGCCAATTATTTTAGGTGGAGATTTTAATTGCAACTTTAAAGATGAAAAATCTGTGCCTTTGGTTGATTTCCTTTCAGAAAAATTTAATATAATGATGAATAATGATCTAAGGGTGAATGGTAATTTATTGACAAAATGCAATCTAAAACTTTTGTATCATATTTTAATTATCATTAACCAATAGTTACTTTTGTATAATATAAGAATGAGAATAGTGGTGTTCAAATAACTGAATGTACTTCCGATGAACATACAGATAATAATGCTTTGTGAATGATACCATAACTTTATCTTAAAATTTTATGTAAAACTTTGTACATATAAGGCTATATATGAATGAACAACTAATATATGTAAGCAATAAATCTTATTATGCAAAAATTTCAGGAATTATTTTCATATTTGTTCCTTAATGTTCTTTCCATACTTGATTTAATTAATGTTTACCTTTCTGGAAGTGACTGCCATCTGATGCCCTTACGCCGAAAGGAAAACCATCGTCAGATCCTCGTCTCATATTAAAAAAGGCCAGCTTGCAGATAAGGTTGACCTCTGCCGCGAAGGTTTTGGTGGGGCTCTTTACACCCCAGAATTTTCAATAAAGCGATCTCCAATAATAGAATACGTATCTCTTACATACAAAATACAACACGAATTGTTCACCCGGAACAAGTACACATGAAGAAATATTTGTGAATATCCGCCACACCTCGTAGCCTATTTCGTAAAATAGGCTATACATCCTGATAGTGTTTCACCTCGTGATCTTCAGATATTTCACCACGTCAAACTGAAAGAAAATAGTCGTGCGCTATGTTTTAGTCACGGCCATGCTTGTTTTGTGTGTCTACATTTCAGCGTATTGAGGAAAACGTACGAGAGATGATTTATATATTTACACTGTGAATTTGTAGCAAGTTTAATTGGATATTATTGATATTGACTGAATAAACATCTAGTGTTAAAACAATTGTATAAACATTGTTTTAAATAAGTTGATTTGTGCTAAAGCTAATTTTGAATTGATAAATCATGTAAAAGATTGTAATTTATTGTATTTATTGTAATTAAAAATTAATAATTAATATTTATTTAATTGAAAAATAACCTCACTTAGACGTTCAGATTGTAAATAGGTAATGATTCCACCACTAGCGACGGTTCTGTATGTTCGATTGCAATCCAAAAACAATTTACAATTCGGATTTTATACAATCCATCAATTAGATAATTGAAAATCTTGTTTAAATTATTAAACTACTAAGATTTCACAAAAAATATTGCAGAGTTATTATTAACAATATTATCACCATCCAAGCAGTTCATCATCCAACCTAGACGTTGGATCTACAGCTTTATCTTAATATTCTAGGATTCGTTGCGTATAGAACATTTTTATGCCGCGTACCTATGAAACAGCATAAGAAAATCCAGCTCTTTTCTTGATTTATTCAGAAAAAATTAACAACTAAAAAAAAGTTAAAAACTTAAATTGGAAAAAATAAACAGACAGGCAGTACAACAGTTTTACACATAAAGAAAATTTTTGTGGGTAGAGTAGCAAAAATATACGTTTTCTCGCTCCGGGTGCTGACAATATTGATAGGCCAAATGTAGATAAAGCGTGAGACCGTGAGTCGTTTTAGGAAATAGGCATATATTTCGATATGCGAAAATGTTTGAATAGATATATCATATTGTTACATTTTACCACCTATTTCTGTATAAGTTAACATATTATTTTTATATTTACACTTTAGATGTATTTACCGTCGTAAATATGCTTAAAAATCTATTCTAGTCAAGCGTACAAAAAAATTCGTCGTCGGTATTTTTTGAGTAACTGAATTTATATCTATAAAATATACCCATTAAAAACCCTTTCACATTTAAGGGAAATATTATTCCCTTCCATAAAATTCGTAATTGATTATTCGATAATTACTTAATCGCTAAATTTCTTTGCTGGATGTAATGTTAGAACGCATGTCCAAGGCAACTAATGTGTTCCTGAACGTTAAAAAATAACTGTAAAATTTTCTTTGAGTTATAATTAAAATATTTGCATACTTATATTTAGTCTTGGATATGTTATGGTCACGAGAGAGAAATAACAAGAATGAGTGTTATTTTGTTGGTGGAAGAAAATGAAATGTTGTTAAGAAAATGTGTTATGTGGGAAACGTCTAAAGCAAGGACACAGTACTATCGGTTTATTATTTAGCAGCTGAGCTCAAAATGAAAATTTTGTTGTAGTTTTTTTTATAGCTTGAGTTCAGCAGACAGGCAAACGGCCCACCCTGGCAGGTGGTCCCCGTCGCCCATGGATGTTTGCAGTATCAGAGGCACTACCAACGCGCTGCTGGTCTAGAAGAAATTTTTAACGCCTTTTTTGAAGAACCCCATATTATACCGCGCTGAGAAACCTCAGCCGGAAGCTCATTCCAAATCCTGAGAGTACGCAACATGAACATTCTGGAGAACCGTTTCGTACAAGAAAGAAAAGACTCCAAGAAATGGGGATGAACACCCAGCCGATGGCGGGCAGTGCGGTGGTAGAAAGACGACGAGGGCACCATCTTAAATAGTTCTTCAGAACACTCCCCGTTGTACAAACGGTAGAATACGCAAAGAGACGCAAAGTCTCTCCGAAGTCCAAGCGTATCTAGACCGTCTGTGAGTATGGGATCGCCGACAACACGAACTACGCACCGTTGGATCGAGTCTAGGGGATTGAGCTGACAGGCGGGTGCTCCAGCCCATAAATGTGAGCAGTACTCCATATGCGGTCTGACCTGTGCTTTATATAGCACAAGCCGTTGCCTTGGACTGAAGTACTGCTTGTACCGGTTTAGCACACCTAGCTTTTTGGAGGCAAGCTTAGCTTTACCTTCCAATTGTCCCCTAAACTGCACATCATTCGTGATGTCGACACCAAGGATCCCAATACTGCTTGCGATGGAAAGAGAGGATCCTTGAAACTGTGGCGCAGGTGCGAACGGGGTGTTTTTGGCAGAGAACACGCAGACCTGCGTCTTCGAGGGGTTGAACTGGAAAAGGTTTTGTCGTCCCCATTCAGAGACTTTCTCTAGAGAGTTCTCTACTTCAGACACAAGTCTGACCCGACTTTTTCCCAAAACCGCAGGAGAGAGACTTACACGACCAGTGTACCGTGCATCGCCGGTGCTATCATCTGCATAGCAATGAATGCCATCTATAGATAACATGTCATTGATATGCAGAATAAATAGCGTCGGCGACAGCACATAACCCTGGGGCACACCAGCATTGATAGGTGTCACACTGGAGCAGCAACCGTCAACAACGACCTTAATACTGTGCCCAGCGAGAAAGCTGGATAGCCAGGTGCAAAGACTCCCAGGTATCCCGTAAGATGGAAGCTTCGCAAGAAGAGTCCTATGCCCGATCGAAGGCCTTAACGATGTAGAAACAAGTGTGGATAATATGCCACTTCTGGTCAGCAGCACAAGAAGGGTAGACTAGGCTTCCTCTGTGACACTAGGAAAGCAGTTTACTCGGGGTATATTATAAACTGGTGTTAAAAGACAATTTTATTGACAACTTTCGTAGCGCAGCGGTTTTTAACATCGGAAAGCTTATGGGAGTCATATATTTGATTTCCGTCGCGAATCTATATTTTTATATAATATACTAGATGACACCCACGACTTTGTCCGCGTTGCTTGATATTATATTAACAAAGTTTTCGTCATCAGAGGTAGAATACATTTCCCCTTTCTTACGCGTGCGGGCAAATAGTGTATGGTTGCCCCACTTCTTCTCAGAAAGAAAACACACATCACTGAACACGTAGTGCTCATAGAAATTGTTGTTTCCTAAAACTTTAATAACTTTATATTAAATAAAGATATCAAATATTTTTTTTAGATAAGGACGAGTGTTACGTGTCTTAGAAATAAAACTTAGGAAGTTTGATTGAAATCTATCCAGGAGTTTTTCCGTGATGCGCGGCACATCTGCAGACCTGTATCGTTTTATTTAAATATATTTTAACGAAACCTTATGAAAAAGCTATGAATTTCATGAATCAGCCTCACGAACTTTATGAATCAGCGGTGGACAGTTCAGAAAAATGGCAGGCAAACCGACAGCTTCCTGGCAGGCAGACCGACAGCTTCCGTTCTTTGTTCTGTTATGAATAGTAACCAGTGGTGGAATGGCAGGTAGACCGACAGACAACCTCCGCATGCAACGACGGCCGAACGAAAAAGGTCCTTGGCACCTACTTGCGGCGCTTTATATAGAAGCGGCTGGCCTGTCCCTCACTCGTCCCCATTTCACACTCCGGAAGCGACTCTCATTGGTCGCTTATACTCCGCAAGTATTACGCTCCGGAAGTGTGATTCTCATTGGTTATCCAAATGTTAGATTCTCATAGGTCGTTTATACTCCAGAAGTGTTACACTCCGGAAGTGATTCTCTTTGGTTGTTTTAAATATTAGTCAGTGTTGCCAATAAGATAATTTTGAATTCGATATTCATAACATATATAATAATTATTTATTTACAAAAGTAAAGTATAATATCTAAACACAAAAGATCCCATTGGGTCGAAGTGTCCGAGATAACTCTCGGCCCCAAAATAAGATAAGATAATATCTAATAGTATATCAGTTGTTTAGTGTGAGCAGCTATGCAGCTTATTTCATACTAGATGGCGTTGTGTGATTTATCAGAGTATATATTTATTAATAGAACGGCACACGTGAGATGAAGTGGGTCAAAGCAACAAAAAGTCGTTAATGCCGAGTGGGAGACAGAAATAATTGTGCTCAGGTAAAAGTGTTATCCCTTAAACAATATTAGTTACGTGATACGAATCAGTTACAAATTGACTTACGACTGTACCCTTCACGTCACGTTGCTCGCTACCAAATAGCATTATTGCCTTAACAATATATGGATCCCACGTTACGAATGGAGAATGAAACATATATATCAAGTGTATTTGTGTTTTGCACTGTTTCAAAATTATTACACTGTCTTTTAATTTTTTTATCGCTGTAGGACAGCAGACAGGCTGACGGCCCACTTAGAATTTAGCAGTTTCCATCGCTTATGAGTGTTAGCAACGCCAGTAGCATCGCAAACACGCTGTTGGCCCATAAGGGTACAGGAATTCGGGTAACTAATGCCGGAATACAACACAAAGTTATTACGGCGGCAATACTTAAGACCAAAGTGGTCGCCATCCAGACGGATTTGGGGCATTAACGCGTAGCTAGGATGGGTTGTTTTGTCACCTTATATGACAGGTCGACCCCAGCCACAGAGGTCAGTATTCTTTCTCCGGCCCTGCACGGATAGAGTTTAATAGTAAAAAAATTAAAACACCAAAATATTTTAATTAAATACATATACGAGTATATTAACTTTTTAATACTTTTAACATAATAATCTAATAGATCGACGATACAATTCACAAGTTACTTAATTTTCACTTCTATCGGCAGTCCCCAAAGACTGCCTCGCATTTTGAAGAAAGAAAGAAAAACTATTTATTTGGTGATTTACAACTATAAAAATTTAAACATTATTTATACTCCATTTTATATTCTGTGACAGATCGTCATTATAACTTCAATTTATCTACCTGACACCAGTTTGGTCTTTTCCCAATTATTTGGGACCATTATAACAACTGGTGTACCTGAATTCATGCACCATACATTCGTTTCATTGCTTTTTAGGTGTACCTTTGGCCTCGTAGCTACTTTATCTATATTAATATCTATGTGCAGCCTTTCTGCATAAATTCTACTTTTCTAATCTTTGGCATTTTTTCCTTAACGTGTAGCATTTATCCAACGGTAAATATCTGGTAATTTTATTTCATATAGAGGCGCAGTAAGATTACCATATATATATACAGAGATGCCGAAGATCGTGCGAAGTGGAGAAGAAAAAGTCGGAAAGCGAACCCCAGGCGCCGAAGCGAGAGTTTGGACTGCAACCGGGATTAAACGCTAAGATGATGATGCAAAGTAAGATTACTGAATTCAGCGGCCAGGGGCGGCCTGTCGTAAATGTCGACAAAATCACCCTAGCTGACAATAAGCCCATCAGATGGCAACTACCCCTGGACTCTAAACATGCTTGGTCTCCATAATAACTTTGTGTTGTGTTCCGGCATAAGTGAGGTTCTAGTTTCCTTACGGCAGCGTGTTAACGGTGCCTCTGGCGTCGCAAACATTCATAGTCGATTGTAACTGCTTGAATGGTATGTGGGATGTCAGTCTGTCGGCTAATGTTCAATAACATAAAAATAAAATTGTTTATCAGAAGAAATTAAACATTATTATTATATAGGTATTATTAAATTGAAAATGTCGTCTTTTTTTATCGCTGTGGGACAGCAGACAGGCTGACGGCCCGCTTAGAATGTAACAGTTACCGTCGCCCATAGGTGTTTGCAACGCCAGTGGCATCGCGAACACTCTGCTGTCCCGTAAGGGTACAGGAACTTGGGTCGCTAATGCCGAAACACAACAGAAGGTTATTATGGCGACATGTTGTAAAATAATGATAAATTTATAAAATAAAAATAATACACATACCTACAATTAATCTCAAATCTATAAATGCACTTAGCGTTGAATCCCGGTTGCAGCCCAAACTCTCGCTTCGGCGCCCGGGGTCCGCTTTCCGATTTTTTCTTCTCCACTTCGTATGATCTTTGGCATCTCTGGTAGTCAGTCCATTGGCACGCATATCAATATTTAAGATGTCAAGCCAGCACTTTTTGGGTCTACCCCTCCTGCCGGGGCCCGGCGGTGGCGGCATGGCCAGACATTTCTTTTTCACGTAAATAACTGGTTGCCGTGAAACGTGGCCACATCAGCGAAGGCGACACTCCTGCAATTTATCCACAATATCACGGATATGAAGGCTGCCGCGAATGCGAGAGTTTCTAACGCGGTCCTTCCCCGTTCTTCCACACATCCACCACAGCATATTTATCTCCGTGACTCGCAGTGCTTGCTTGTGTCGCTCCAGCATCGGCTAAGCTTCACATCTGTATAAAAGGACAGGCCTAATGATGGTCTAACTTATCGTAAAGTGGTTCTAAGTGGTCTCGTCTGGCTCTGGCAACTCTTAGTGGCGCGCTTTGCTCGGTATGCGTCGCGATCTTCAGGAGATTTGGACGCTTGCCACTTCTTAAAGAGGACTTTCTTCGAGAGGAGAAAGCTTCTAAAGTCTTCTAAGTCTTCTTCGGGAGACTAGAGATTTCCCTATGGACTGTGTCATGCATGACATGCGTCAGCCGTTACGTCACGGCGGTCGTATTCCACGAAAACCTGCTTTCATTTCTGTCTGGCTAATTGTAAAGTAAACATCAGAACATATTAAATTAATCTGACGGTTATTATTAAGTAAAAATAATTTCGCATTCCATGAGCTTTTTCATTATATTTAATAAGTCTCCGAGTTCGTTGAGAGCAAACAGGTAAACTTCGGGGAATACTCATAACTTTTTCAACTTTATTACTAAGAACCGTCCGACTATTATATTATACTTCAATTTTATTCTATATGTAATTTTCTCTTTTGAAGCCTGGATATTGTATTTTGTTCCATGGGAGAAATAACACTGAGTTATAATGAATCCAGCCGTTCCACACGACTTGGCTTGTGTTTTTTATTCGTGCAGGGGCGGAAAATGAATAACCTCTGCGTCCGGGATCGGCTTGTCGTAAAAGGCTACAAAACAACCCACCCTAGCTACGTGGTAGGGCCCCAAGCCCGTCTGAATGGCGACCACCTTTGGCCTTAAGTTTGCCGCCATAATAACCTTGTGTTGTGTTCCGGAATTAGTGACCCAAGTTCCTGTACCCTTATGGGACAGCTGCGTGTTCACGATGCCACTGGCGTTGCAAACGCCCATAGGCGACGGTAACTGTTAAATTCTAAGAGAGCTGTCAGCCTGTCTGCTGTCCCATAGCAATAAAAAATGTGACGACAGAGAGAAAGATAGATTCCAGGGGGACTTTGATTCAGTCAAAATCAATATACTAAATAAGGAGGACATAAGCGTGGGAGGTGATTTTAATAGACACATGGAAATAATAAATGGGTAATATGAAATAGTGCATGGTGGATGGGGATTCGGAAACAGAAGCGAATCCGGGAAACTATTTAGCTATAATTAATATTTAAATATTACAAAAAAAAAACAAATCTGCATTTGATAACCTATAGCAGTGGAAGCCACTCAAATAGATTATTTCCTAATTAGAAGGAATAGAAACAATTTCGTGAGAAATTGCAGTGCTAAGTGGGCCGTCAGCCTGTCTGCTGTCCTATAGCAATAAAAAAAAAACAAAGAAATTGTTGTGGCATACGATATGTAATCTTTAGCTTTGTTTGTTCTGTTACGCAAAAGAAGTAACAACGTACAAAGTACAGACACGTTTTTTAGTTACATTACAAACCCGCATGTATAAAATCCACATACAGTCGACTCTCGTTAATTCAAACCTGCGATAATTCGAACCTCTCTATAATTCAAAGTTATTATGATGTCCCCAGAAAATCTCTTTATATTTCGAACTAAATCAATACATTTTTATACACTTGGTAATTCGAATGAAAAAATCATCGCTACGTAACAAAACCACCCGTTAATTCGAACTCATCGGCGTCAAACACTCGATAATTCGTAAAGGATCAGATCTTCTTATAAACAAGCCCGAGTAATCCATCGAGTTAAGTATTAAAAAAGTAGAGGGAGGGGAGAAGAAAAGTGATATTGCAAAATAATTTTAGATTCCTCTGAGTATTCTTTCAACAATAATAGACTCTTTTGTCATTTGTTCTCATTAAATATTAAAGTATAGAAGTTAATCTATACTACTATTATAAAGAGGAAAGATTTGATTGTTTGTTTGTTTGTTTGCATTGAATAGGCTCCGAAACTACTGAACCGATTTAAAAAATTCTTTCACTGTTGGGAAGCTACACTATCCCCGGGTGACATAGGCTATATTATATTTTCAAAAAAATTAGGGATCCTTACTAAAACTCCAATAATGTAACCCAAGGTGTAAAAAAATTACCTAAAATATTATTTAAATCGCGTGCGCTGCGAAAACTATTGATGATAGAATAAAATAATGTACTACAACTTTGCAGAACACATCATTATTTACTCAAAGTGTCGCGACAGCATATGTCTAACTATTATAGTTATGCCACAATAAGTGTGCTTTTATTTTAAAAATTTCATTGAAATGCCGCCCCTAGAAAAGGCTCTTTATTTGTATCTTGGTATTAATCCTTATCAAAATAAATTACTTCATATTCAAAACTACTTCAATACCTTTATATAACTTTTTGAATTATTCAATTCGGATAAGATATCACGAGTTTAAAAATGTAAATATTAGAAAAATTTTGAGTGGTAGCTGCTCACCCTGTTCGG
The DNA here is from genome assembly GCA_963693495.1 of Malacosoma neustria. Taxonomy (NCBI): domain Eukaryota; kingdom Metazoa; phylum Arthropoda; class Insecta; order Lepidoptera; family Lasiocampidae; genus Malacosoma; species Malacosoma neustria. The sequence continues at coordinate 2,808,492 of OY856372.1, forward strand.
CTAGCTAGGCAGCACCTTAAGGTAGGATTCCACCAAAATAGTGTGCAGCACATTTGTTCACAAACATTTTGTGCAAAACTCCAGCTTAGTACGTACTAAGCTGGTATCGCATTTAACCTCTGTCTCCACCGGCAAGGCTGTGTGTAACTTTTGTAAGCGCACAGTTTAGCACACTTGTGCGCGAACATGTTCACTGAGCAGAAATTTCTGCCTTCAGTTGTTAATATGGACGGGCAGGAAAACGTTGTGCTTTGTGCTGCAACCTGTGTTTTATCATTCCTCCAATCCATATGTGAAATGGTGTGCGCGTACAAATAAATGTTTTCGTTCCGATAGCGGAAACAAGATTGAGTTCGCGAACAACAAGTGTGTACGCGTCGACGCGAGTCCACTGCTTGTATGTGTGCGCGCACAAAAGTACACAGATGTGCGCGAACATTCAAGAAATGTTCGCACACATTTTGTTATAGTTTGCTTGAGTGAGTCGACCAGAGTGAACATTTGTGTCGTACACTGTGCATAACAGTGCCGCACAGTTTAGCGCACTGGTGGAATCGCATCTTTATGCATTGTAGGCGTGCGTCACTGGGGTTTTTACAAAAATTAGAAAAAAAATACTTATTAAAAAATAACGAAAAATAATTCGTTAGCGAGTTTGTTTATCTGGGTTCTTTGATCAGCGACCAGGGAGGCTGTAGCGGAGAGATCCGTAGACGCACACAAATGGCCAAATCTGCAATGAGCAAGATGACTAGAATTTGGCATAACAGAAGTATCTCTAATACCACAAAGATGAGAATTGTGCGATCTCTGGTCTTCTCGATCTTTCTGTATGGCTCAGAATCATGGTCTATTCGTGCGGCTGACCGGAAAAAAATCGAGGCTTTTGAGATGTGGTATTGAAAGAGGTTGCTACGCATATCGTGGACAACAAAAAAGACCAACACATCCATTCTTGACCAGCTGAATGTCAGAACCAGATTGTCCACGACCTGGTACAAGCGAGTACTCGGCTATTTTGGCCATATCGCTCGAAAAGAGTCAGACAACCTCGAAAAACTGATAGTGCTGGGCAAAATAGAGGGGAAAAGGCCCAGAGAACGGTCACCAACTCGATGGTCGGATCAAATTAAGGCTATCACGGGGCTCACTTTGTCTGCAGCTCTGAAACAGGCCGAGGACAGAGTGGTGTGGAGGCAGTTCGTCAGCGTCTCCGTAAAGGCTTATCAAGACGGGCACGACCTTCAGGAATGAAGAACACGACGAAGAAGAAGAACGAAAAAAAAATAAAAAATAATAACAAAAAAAAATCATTAAAATAAAAGTTCATAGAAATAATAATATTCAAACTTTCTTTATAATTTAATTTTTTTAGTAACCTGGTGCAAATAGAAGGGTTTATGTGTGTGTATATGTTACCGGCAATCTGTATAATTCAGGTATTCCATACAATACCTAGGTAATGTATAGAATACCTAAAATGTTAAGGTAATGTATGAAATATTATGAATATTATTTTCCAGTATATACTTTACTTAGGTAATAATATATACAATTCCTAGGTATTTTATAGAGTACCTGCTGGTCCACCGGCAATGTGTGAAATAACTATATTTGGGCCTGTATTTATCATTGTCATGTAATGTAAGTAAGTAGAAGGGTATAAAATGACAGACAAAAATAACACATTAGATTTGCTTAAAATCAACTTTATTAAAATTAACAATTAGTAAGTTCTGATTAAAAACAATCTTTATTCAAAGGTAGGTCATCATCATCATCATCTCAGCGATGAATCCCGGTTGCAGCCCAAACTCTCGCTTCGGCGCCCGGGGTCCGCTTTCCGACTTTTTCTTCTCCACTTCGCACGGTCTTCAGCATCCCTGGTAGTGAGACCATTGGCACGCATATCACCCTTTACGACGTCAAGCCAGCACTTTTTGGGTCTACCCCTCCTGCCGGGGCCCGGCGGAAGCGGCATGGCCAGACATTTGTTTCCCACGTAAGCATCCGGTTGCCGTAAAACGTGGCCGTACCATCGGAGCCGACACTCCTGCAATTTATCCGCAATGTCACGGACATGAAGGCTGCCGCGAATGCGGGAGTTCCTAACGCGGTCCTTCTGCGTCACTCCACACATCCACCGCAGCATATTCATCTCCGTGACACGCAGTTCTTGCTTGTGTCGCTCTAACACCGGCCACGCTTCACAACCGTATAAAAGGACAGGCCTAATGATGGTCTTATAAACCTGTCCATTCAACTTTACCGGCATCTTGGGGTCACAAATGACACCAGTTACCTCACGCCATTTGGCCCACGCGGCAGCAATGCGTGCCTTGACGTCGCAATCGATGTCACCGGATGCATGAAACACAGATCCCAGGTATTTCACAAGGTCCGTGCGCTCGACCGTGTTGCCGTCTATGCGTACGGGTGTGGGATCTGTGGAGTTACAGGCCAAGTACTCGGTCTTCGCCACATTGAGCTTCAGACCACCGTTCTCAAGCGACTCTTTCCACGCCTTCACACGTCGCACCAGCCTACCCCTGTCCGAATCTGCCAGCGCGATATCATCAGCATACATGAGCAACCACGGGGGCTGCTCATGTGAGTTTCTGATGCTGTCTGACAATACGTCTAATACCACGCTAAACAGAAACGGATTAAGGACGGATCCTTGGTGCACCCCGACGGTGATGGGGAAAGGTTTTGTGTCGCCAACAGCGGTCCGAACTACGGAATCGGAATCACGGTACATGTCTCGGATGATGTCAACATAGGCCTCTGGAATCCCTTTGGACCGCAATGCCCACCAGATTATCGCACGAGGAATACAGTCGAAGGCCTTCTGCAAGTCGAGAAACAGGCAATGCAGAGGCGTATTCTTCGCCCTGTATTTCTCCGCGACAGTCCTTAGGGCAAAAACAGGGTCCATTGTCCCGTGACCAGGGCGAAACCCATATTGACAATCCGAGACAGTGCACTCCTGTCGAATCCGAGAGTCGATAACCCTTTCGAAGAGCTTCATGGTGTGGGACATGACCTTAACTCGTCGGTAACTACCGCACTCCTGCACCGACCCCTTGCCTTTGAAGACTGGAGTAATGATACTCAGTCTCCATTGGCTCGGGATCGTACCGGTGAGGAGTGTCCGGTTGAAAAGGTCTGTTAAAATGCCCACACCACGCGAGCCCATCGCCTTCCAGGCTTCGATGGGGACTCCATCGGATCCAACAGCTTTCCGATTCTTCATGCGGCGAAGACAATTCTGGACTTCTGCAGGCGTTATCAGTGGCACTAGTCCTTGATTCGGAGGAAGATCAGGCGGCTGCACCTCTTTGTGCTGCGTGTTCAGCAGCTCGTGGAAATACGAGCGCCATCTCTCCTTCACCGCGAGGTCCTCGCATAGCAGGTTGCCCACAGGGTCTTTTACACAGCGGCACTTGGAAATGTCCTGTGCCGCTTTGACCCTGGAGCGCGCCAACTTATAGATGAGCTTCTGCCCCTCAGACGATTCCAACTTATCGTAAAGTGGTTGTAAGTGGTCTCGCCTGGCTCTGGCAACAGCTCTCTTAGTGGCGCGCTTTGCTACCCGGTATGCGTCGCGGTCTTCAGGAGATCTGGACGCTTGCCACTTCTTAAAGAGGGCTTTCTTCGCTCTAGTCTCCCTCTGGACTGTGTCGTTCCACCACCATGTCTCCTTGTCACACTTGCGACCACCCTTAGACACCCCAAGCACCTCCTTCGCCGACCCAAGGATAGCCGCCTGAATCTTGTCCCAGTAAGCCTGAACTGGTTCGCCCATACCACCGGTGCACTTGTCACCGACGGCTAAGGCGAACTCCTGGGACGTGACTTCATCAAGCAGCCACCACCTGATTCGGCGCTGAACGCGCTCGGTATACGTGTCTTTAGGCTTAGCGCAGAGGTCCATGATAAGAAGACGATGTTGTGCAGTGAGACTCTCACCGGGTATGACCTTGCAGTTGGCTACTTTGCTGATGTGGTGTCTCCTAGTGAGTAGGAAGTCGATTTGGGTAGCATTCCTCCCGCTCCTGTAGGTGATGAGATGCTTGGGTCTCTTTTTGAAATACGTGTTCACGATGGCAAGGTCGGCCGCCGCACACGCATTGAGGATGTCCTCCCCTTCTGCGTTGCGGCTGCCGTACCCAAATCCACCGTGAACACGCTCGAATTCCCCACACTCATCACCCACATGACCGTTCAGATCACCCCCCAAAACGATCCCCTGTGATAATGGGATTCCACGGAGCACTTCTCCGAGTAGATTCCAAAACGCTATTTTATCGGCGTCGTCACAACCGGCCTGTGGCGCATAGGCACTTATCAAGTGGGTAACTACCCCATCGATAAGCACCCTAACGACCATAAGTCGGTCGCTATGACGTTTCACTTCTAAAATGTCGTTCTGGAACTCCTCCGAGAGCACTATGGCAACCCCATTCTCCCCACCAGGTGCACCTGTGTAGATCAGCTTGTAGCCATTCCCAATGAACCGGGATCTGCTGGCCTTCCACCGAGTCTCCTGCAGGAACGCCACGGCCACCCTCCACCTGGAGAGCACATCGGCCAACTCTCTCGCGCGTCCGGTTAACGTGCCTATGTTCCATGTTGCGAAGCGGATCTTTCGAGATGTTTGGGCTGCGTGAGTTGGGGCTAGCGTCGTTAGCCGTGCCCGCCCATGACACGGTAGCCCTTGTCCACTTCTCACAAGAGTCGGGCGAAGCTCTTGCGCGCCGTTATGCGGCGGCGCCCTAGCCCTTATACGATCTCGCATTCGTGTTCTGTCCATATGATTTGGCAGATTTGGCTTTTACGGGGGCGACTGCCGTCTGACCCCCCAACCCCAAAAGGAAAGCCGTCGTCAGAGCCTCGTCCGTTATTCAGCAGGGTGCGCCGACTTGCAGGTGAGGTTGACTTGGGCCCCGAAGATGTTGGTAGGCCCCTTACACCCTCTTTATTCAAAGGTAGGTATTTATAGTAAAATCACAATCAAATAACATTGAACTTAAAATTCTTCTGGGTTAACTAACATAATCTAATTTATTCATAAGTAATCAGTTAAAAAACTTAGGCAACCAAACAATTCTGTAAAAATAGGAAGTAGATCTACTGGCTTCCCAGAATACATACTTTTATCCGTGCAGGGGCGGAGAAAGAATACTAACCTCTGCGGCCGGGGTCGGCCTGTCGTAAAAGTCGACAAAACAACCCACCCTAGCTACGTGGTAGGGCCTCAAGCCCGTCTGGATGGCGACCACCTTTGGTCTTAAGTATGCCGCCATAATAACCTTGTGTTGTGTTTCGGCATTAGTGACCCAAGTTCCTGTACCTTTATGGGACAGCAGCGTGTTCGCGATGCCACTGGCGTTGCATACACCTATAGGCGACGGTAACTGCTAAATCCTAAGCGGGCCGTCAGTCTGTCTGCTGTCCTACAGCAATAAAAAAAATACATTAAGTAAAAAAAATATTTATTTATTTTTACATGAAGAACTATTGTAGTGCATATGAATTTTGAAGTGCATAAAATCTTACTTTTAAGACATGAACACTTTTTAGTATCACAGAGTTTTTTACGTGTACATTAGACAAATTCCTGACCTGTCCCCGTAGATTGCCGATAAGCAACTGTACGGAGCGTCGTTTCTTCATTAGGGACATCTTCTTTCTTAAGTAATTCTTGATGACAAACTGTAAACTGCTGTCTTGAATACAACGTCTTTATAACACCTTGCTTTGTTCCAATTTTGTAAAATCGTCATCCGTTTTTTGTAAGACTACAGCCAATATTTTGCCGCGACCTCTATCGACTTCCGGAACAGGGATTCTAACAGTAGTACCTATTGGCACCGGAGGAAATTTTCTTTAAAACTGATGCGGTTCCCTACAGCTAATGTGTTTTTTACACATATAGGACAAAAAACTTTAGAACCATAGCCTTCTGCAATATCTTTCTCCGGAGCAGCACAAATAGCATGGATGGGTTTATTGCATTTTCTACACGAATGAGCACCCGTAATCTCCTCTGCTATCGTCTTTTACACACATTGCCGGCAGCGCATTCGGTATTGTATAGAATGCCTAGGCAAAGTATAAAATGAAAAATATTTCATACATTACCTTAACGTTTTAGGTATTCTATATATTACCTAGGTATTGTATAGAATACCGTATTATACAAATTGCCGGTAACATATATAATTTTTCATTTTGAAATTTTTGTTAAATACCCGTGCGCAGCTGGGGCGGGCCGCTAGTGAATAATACATAATTGAATATCAACACTCAATAATTCAAAGTTTTATTTCGTTTCTCTCAAAAATTTCGAACCATTTGATATTTCAAACACTCGATAATTCGTAATATTTTAAGAGTCCCTCGAGTTTCGAATTAATGAGAGTCGACTGTATATTGAAAAATCACGATAAAATATAATATTTAATTCATTACGGAGCAAACGAACCGTATTGTGTCACAGTCAATTGAATCGCACGATACAGTGTCACATCGTGACGTATCGTGCTATTTTAAATTGGAAACGTGCCTTTTCGGCGTTTGTTTATTAAAAAGCGCTCGATTATGAATTGGCAATCAACTGGCAACGTTTAAAATAGTATTCATGAAAATATTTATAAATATCTTCCCCAGATATGATTATTATGTGGTTCCGGCTGGAAGTAGATAATAAATGTATTGTAATGATTCCTAGAATAGAATACAATATAAAATTCTTCATTGTTACACATATATAAATTAAGGGGAATAAATAGAAAAGTATGAAACAATCGGCGGTCTTATCGCTAGGAAGCAATCTATTCCAGACAACCTAATACAAATATTTACAAAAAGACATTTGAGGGCTGGGTATAAAATAAATTATTCACTCAGACTCATACAGCAGCATCTAGTCCATAAGTAAGCATTAAAGCACTTTTCTTATGGGCATTAAACTGAAATTATATGCATATATACTTTCTTTTATAAATAAATACATATATCCAGACTCTGTGTGTGTGTGTGTGAGTGTGCGCGCGTACGTGTGTGCTTAATCTCTTTCTCCTTTGTAAAAAAGCACAATATGGTTTATGTTTAGTGATCGAAACTGCCGTCATACTTCAGCCCTGAAAAGAAGATGGGGATCTTCGTGACATAACGGTATGCCACAAAGATCGTCGACGACAATAGGGCTAGCTAATTATTTGCCTCCTTGCACTTATTACATACGTAGACCACAAAGGAAGACCTTTGTTTCAGTTTTCTGTCAGGGTGTCATCTTAGTGCGTGACATGAAAATTAGTAACCTGAGATATGTGGACAACACCACACTTCGCGTCGTCGGAGATGGAACTTGGTGACTGGTTTCGCAGAGTGGAGTATGAGAGTGGATTGGTGGGATTCTCTATTAATAAATCCAAAACGAAAGTCATGGTTATGGACAGATCCGGCCAAGTCTATAGAACTGCAGAACTCTCGGACTTAGAATTTGTCAACGAGTATGTTTATCTCAGATCCCTATTGTCTGACCAAGGATCAAAAGAATAGAGATCAAAAAAAGATCACAATTGACCAAAGCTGCAATGACCAAGTTGACACGCATATGGCAAAATCGAAAGGTGCCAACGTGATTAAAATGAGACTAGTCCAAACATTGTTCCTTTAAATTTAACTCTACAGGGCAGAATCATGGACAATTAAATAGATGCTCTTGAAATGTGGTGTTGGAGACGAATGCTCCGCATACGCTGGATGGCCAAAATAATAAATAAATCTATTCTGGACCAGCCTCGCATTAAAGTCAGGCTCTCAACAATTTGTTATCGGAAGATTCTTGGGTACTAGTCACATTGTCCGACGACAGCCGGATAACTTAGATAGATAATAGCTTATGAGACAGGCCACGGTTGAGTTTCAAGGACACAACCTTCAGCAATGAAGAATTCGACCAAGAAGAAGAGTTGCCACGTATCACGTAGTAATATGAATATCAGATATTCGTCATTATAATTAAATGATCAATAGATAAAATGATCATCGGAACCGGTGGAACGTGCCGTTATAATGTAAATACAAGACGACGGGATTTAATTAAATGCGACGGTATTATTTGGCGGACCCGGTAAGGCAACCGGGGACCCCAAATTAGTATTCCGCTCGTCGCCTCAGCCGACCGCTGTAAACAATACGCCTTACGCTTGTGAATCATTCATTTGCAAACCATGAATTTTAGGAATAGTGGCGTTAATTTTAAAACAAGTCGTCTTGATCTCCGAATCGTCTTCTATTTGTGGGCTCTTAAATAAATAAATAGCTCGATCGAATACTTCCTTAGCAGTTTGTAACTGGTATATCCTTTATTCCATGCGGCGGCGAAGTAAGAATACCGAGCACTAAAGCTAGAGGCGGCCTGTCGTAAAAGGCAACAAAAAAACTTTAGTTACGTGGTAGGGCCCCAAGCCCGTCTTGATGGCAACCACCTCTGGTGTAAATACGCCACCATAAAAACCATGTGTTGCACTCCGACTTAAGTGGCCTAGGTTCCACTACCCATATGCTGACGGCATGTTTATTTAGAATTCTAAGGTAAACTGTAACTATCAACTAATAAGTGGGCCGTCAGCCTGTATGCTGTCTCACAGCAATAAAAAATAAATATCCTAGATTTTTTAGCTAATATAATCCTCAAGTATAGCGTCTTCTGCTTGTAAAGCATCAAGTAGGTCGCTTCTTTGAAAAAAAAAATACGTATTTGACATGAACACCTTATCTCGGCATGGGTGCGAAAGCCATTGAAGCTCTACTGGATGGCAATCGAACTTAATTTTTTAAACACATCTAAGCAAACGACTACAGACAACGATGACCTACTATCGGGCCGTTTGCCTGTCTGCTGATTTCAGATATAAAAAAGCAAATCTTTTTACGCTGTATCATTTATAAAGGTGTTCAATAATTCTAACACATATAATACGTAATATTAATATATATTTCAATGATTCTTATTTTCTTAATTTGATTCTTGAGAAACGTATTCTACGTTCCATACTTAGTTATTTTCCAGCTTTCATCGCTTCTGGAGAGATCTATGAATACGAATTGATATAAAACGCTTTGATATTGGGAAGCGGGAGCGCGTTTTGATCCCCAATACGCACTTGATACGTGACGCTAATACGGGAACGCGTAATATGTGCTATTACGTATTAAGTATATGTAACGCGAGATATTATCTATAAATACTTGAGTGGTTAACACCTTTGATAATAATAGTTGGAGGAAATAACCTAAATTATAACCAATAAACTATCTACTAATCTAGTAGTCACGGTTCGATCTCACAATGGAAAGTGTGGACAGTTTTCTCGCTTAATATGCATACACCTAATTGCCACAAATCAACTGAGAATGAAAACATTGTAAAGAAACTTGCATGCCGAGATCACTGGCTGATTTAAAGATATCGGCAGAACATTTGGACCTAAAATTTATGTGTCTGGTAGATCAGGTGCAAGTGAATGAGAAGAGTATTTAAGTAGGAAGGTGGGCGCATCATAAAACATTTGGAAGAATAATGAAGAAATCAATACCCGAAAGTTAAAGCTGCTATTCTTCTGCACCGTTTATAAGGCGGAATTATTTGCTATATGCGAAGCCACGAAGGTGATCTTGGAGAGCTTGGAAGAAGGCTTCGGCATATTTAGTGATTCGAGGTCGGCACTGCAGATATTAGTAAACTGGCAAACCCTGAACTCATTGGCTGTTAAGGCAAGGCAAAACATAATACAGCGCTATTGACAAGGCAAGGCAGTTTAGTTGTATTGGGTAAAAGCGCACGCCAACATTAAAGAGAACAAAAGAGCAAACCAGTTGGCCAAAGAAGCGGCTTTTAAACCAAAGAGCAAGCCACATTACGACAAATGTCCTGTCTCATTCGGCAAACGAAAGATCCGTTTGAAGATTGACGAGTGGAACCATAAATATATTGGGAGCCAACAGCCTTTACAACAAAATTCTTCTTCCCTGATATGGTTACTGCGGATGCGATAATGAAGCAACTGTCCGTAAATGCCACACGAACTCAAATCTTTACGGGGCACGGCAGGTTCTCTGATGATACTAACGTAGATTCTGATTCTTTTTGTGAAACAGCCTCTTCAAAGCCCTCCGCTACATCCTCGCACACACTTTTGCACCCATCAGTCAGTTCCTTACTGACCATAGGAGACTTAGTGTCGGGCTCATCTCGAACTTCCTCCACGACTGGCTCTAAGTTAGTCCTAGACAAAGAATGTCGGAACTTTTCGCGCTCTATAGGCATAAGTTGGTCTATATGTCTACGCCATTCGGTCCCATGGCCTACATATACTTTAAAGGATATTGGGCCTGTTTTTTTTTTTTTTTTTTTTTTACTACTCTGCCTACTGCCCACATCTCTCCTTTGGAGGTATAATCGCGTGCCAAAATTTCATCCCCTGGGCTGAGTAACCGCATGTGGCCCCCTTTCGATAAAGTTTGACGTTGTTGCGCGGCGTCCACTACAGTCACCGTGCTTGGACGCAGCGCGTTCAGGCATCCTCGCAGCCTGCGCCCCAGCAATGCCATCGCTGCCGATACGCCCGTATTTACATGATCACAATTACGATAGCGAAGCGAAAATTTGCTTAAAGCTTTAGATACATCCTCCTCTTCAAACAACGCTCTTTTGATTATTTTTTAATGGTTTTAACGGCGTTTTCAGCTACACCGTTGTTCTGTGGTCTATGAGGACTCAAAGTTACATGTTTGATACAATTTTTTTTGACAAAATTCTGTAACTTCTTGTAAAAAGAATGGTGAACCGTTGTCTGTAACCAGTTGGGTTGGGAGGCTGAAACGTGCAAAAATGCTTCTAAACGTTGCTTTGTTAGTTCTTAAAAAAACTACATTTACTTAATTTAATAGTTAGTCCCATGTTACGCAGGCGCTCGAGCACAGTCCTTACATTTCTTAAGTTATTTTCTATAGTGGATCCGCTTACACAAATGTCGTCTAAAAATAAGCCGCACCCTGGCACCGCGCGTAGAGTTTCTTCCATTATATTTTGAAATTTTTCGGGGATACATGATAGACCGTACATGGTACGATTATAAGCAAACATACTGATATGTGTGGTAATTGCTTTATATGGCTGAAACTCTTCTTTTGTAAACTTGACTCCCCCTCTAAGTGTGACAACTCCTCGATACGAGGTAAGGGGTAGAAATATCTTTTTAATTTAAGATTAATAGTAATTTTGTAATCACCACAAATACGTATTTCGCCATTTGATTTAATCACTGGAACCATTGGGGTGTTGAAGTCTGAGTAATCAACGCGGTAAATGGTGCCATCACCCTACAAGCGTTCCAATTTGGCTTCAACGCGCTTGCGCAAAGCTAAAGGGACTGGTCGTGCGCGTACGTAAATGGGTTCTTCTTGTTTGTTAACTGCAAATGAATGGACTGTTTGCAGGTGCCTAACTTATCTGAAAACACGTCTTGAAATTTGGAACACAATTGGTTTACGTATCTATCCTCACAAATTTTATTTATGTTTGTTTGAGAGATGTTAATTGCCCGCAACCAGTCTCTTCCGAACAGAGGGCATGCCCCGTCTTTTATAATGAACAAAGGTAAACAATTTACTTTTACACCTCCTAAGCTCACATCTACATTTATGTAACCTAGGGACTCGACACGTGAACCCGAATAGCTGCGTAAGATTGAGTTATCCGACTTAATAGATATGTTAGAAAAATAGCGTTTGTACATTCACTAATAGCAGAAATATGATTCCCCGTGTCGATTTCGCATTCCAAATAAATGTTATTAATGCAGAATTTAATATAATACGGCTTTGTGCCGTCTGCTACAACTACAATATTACACAGATCATCCGAATCATCATTATTATAATCATCACTTACATAATTCTGTCGTTTATCCTTACAGACTTCGGTATTTTTCACCATTTTGCACATTACTTTTAAATGACCTCTTTGTTTACACTTATCACAATTATAATTTTTATAACGACACTGGTCCGCACGATGTGCCATACCACATCGCCAACATAGCTCCGCTGGCACCGCGCCATATGCGCCCCATGCTCGCGCCGTGCTGCCCCGTCTCGGCCGCTTCGCCGCTTGCACCTCAGGTCGTCCCAGGTCCCGTGCTACCACTCACCTCCGCGTGCCTTTCTGCGGCCAGAGCCAGCTCAATCGCCACCTTATATTGAATTTTTTTCTCGGAAAATATTCTAGATCTCATCGCTACATTATCCAGAGACGAACTGGTCTCGTAAGTTCTCCTCAAGCGATGAACACGACTGACATCTGCCGAAATTGCACGTAGCAGCTAGGTGTTTTAGGGCCTGTAGGTATTCCGACAACAGCTCGCCTACCCGTAGTCGGCGTAATCTAAGAACGTGCCGCTCCGCAATTTCGGATATTTGCGGTTCCAGATGATTGGACACTAATGTCACCAATTCATCGTACTCTATCTTTATCTTCTGGGAACGTCGGTGCACAAAGATCACACATTAAAGAATACGTTTGTTCGCCTACAACCGTAATTAACATCGACACTTTTCTGATAAACCTGAACTAGTTTTACATCGTTTAATAAAATATATTGATTCACACGCCTGATATATGCGGCACTGTTTTGAATGTAAGTTAACTAACTTTCCAATAGGCATTATTGAAATCCAAAAATAATATTCTATCGCGTGGTAATTAATAATCACGGTCCTCGTCGCCAGTGGAGTGTCAATAAAATATGGCGCACTGAGCTGACTGGTTAATTGAGTTACTGCAGGTACTAACATAATGATCCCCTCAGGGGCGCTCCTCTGTCCGAGGAGTGCACGGGTGTGCGTACCCGAGGTGCCCGAGCATTCGTTGCCTCACTCCTCTTCCCGTCCGAGGCGACGGAGTCCTACCTTTCTTCCCGTCTACCTCCCACATCCTCTCCCCAACTCCCTCATCTTGGGTCGGGTCAGCTGTGTGTCGGTGTGGCTGGGGGTGTATGATGTCGCTCCATGCCCTGGATTGGCGTTCGACACTCACGGCCGTTCTCTCACTGCAGCCACTTCCGACCGAAGATGTTACGCATTGCCCTAGACTTTGTGGTTGGGTCTGGGGTGGCGTGTCACAGCCACCTGCGTTACGGCCTACGCAGCGGAGCCGTACGTCGGGATGATGGGATCCTGCGAGGCTGAGCCGGTGTAGATGGGCAACCTGTCATCGGCAACACGCCCGTTTGGCCCAGATTTCTGACCAGACGGCTGCCTTGTAGCTTAGCCAGCTGCAGGGAAATGGTCATTGGTGGTAGTGTCAAACACACCCGGCTAGGGAAGGTCGTCAGGTAGGAGGTCATGGTGATGGGGCAAGAGTTTCGTGGCCTAACCATCTGCGTCTCTCATGCCTCGGATACCGCACCCACCGCCTCCGACTACCCCTATATCCCGTTGGTAGCCCTGGCGGCCCTTGCGTAGAGCTCTGCTCCGCCTGGGTCGTCCCCACTTGCGGACTCCATGGAGGGTGGGGAGCCAATGGGATGAAACCTATAACTACATGAGCATGGATTATTCGGTTGAACTTAATTTTAATAATAAGGAAGGAAGTAGCAGACAGGAGGAAGAAGATAGGGAGAGAGACAATAGTAATGAAAAGAACAGACCTCTGAGGAGGTCTCTAAGAACAAGGAGGAAAGAGGTAGATAAGGAGTCAGATTCCTCCATCTCGTGTGCTGATCTTCCTCCGATCTCCGCCAGAAGGATGTCCTACGAGGATGGATCCGAGGAGATCAGGATCAGCAACGAGACGGGGGACAAAAGGTTCAAGGTGAAGGATGGGGTCGAGACTGCTGCGAGAGCGGTGGTTTCAGACCCCGATTTAAGGTCAACAAGTACCCTCAGAGCGCGTAGGGGCAAAGGGGGGAAAGTCGTTATTTCCAGGCGTTCCAGCGCCGCCCCCGGCCCTGACAGTGAGTCGGACTTCAATGTCGGGGAATCTGTGGAAATCATGGGGGAGCGGATGCTGGAGCGCATATATAACAAGTCGGGGAGTTTTTATGTGCCCGCAGCAGACATAGAATTTGAGTTGACCGAGGAGACCCCAGAAAATCTGGAGTCTATGGACCTCGTTCGGCTCAGGGCTGCTGCGGGCCATGAAGTAGCCCAGATCCAGCACGTTGCCACTCGGTCGGGCAACTTAAAGGGGACATTTGTAAAGCAGCTGAAGGTGTCGACTGCCAGGATCACAGACATCGTGGAGATCCTGGCGGAAAAATCGGAAAGCAGTGAAAACCGTCGACTCCGAATTGATAATGATCGCCTCAGACGCGAGCTCGCGGCTGTTAAGGGCGAGCTCAAGGCGCAGAGGCAGGCCTACGCGGAGGCGACGGCCAATAGACGCTCTTCCCCCCCTCCTGCCGTCTCCCCGGCCGCAGCACCAACATCCGTTTCGGCTGGGTTTGATATTGACGACCTGAAGAGGTCGGTCTTAGAGACGGTTGGGAGGTTGATCGAGGCCCGTTTTGAGGGCCTCGAAGAGCGCCTGTTACCGGAGATTAGGAGAAGGCCCCCCCTCGCCGCGGACGCCAGGCGAAAGAATGGGGTCCCAGCGTCCCAGAATCTGCTAGGGGCGATCAGGCCTCCGACGCCGCTTGTTGGGGGTGCTATGGGAACGGCGACTGGGGGACCGCGGGGCCCCCTGACGGGCGTGGCGAAGGGGAAGCGCTTAGCAACCCCGGCCCAGGAACCCCGGATGGGTGTAGCCCAGGAGCCTGGGAGACTGGGCATGAAGAAGAAGAAGAAGAAGAAGAAAAAGAAGACGGCCCAGACTCCCGGGCCCTTTACCGAACCGGAGGTTTACCGTGGTCCATCGTCCCTGCATCCCGGGACGCTAGGGGCCCGGAGACATGTGGAGGCGCGTGGTGTTGGACCACCAGGACCGCAACCGCCTGTACGGCCCACCATACCGCCGCCACCACCTCCCATGTATGGAGGAGCGGGCCCATCGTCGTATGTACCATCGCCGTGGCCCGCCTTCCACCCGGCAACTTATCATGCCGGGTGGAATCGGGAGGACTTCCCCCAGCTGCCACCCGGGAGGGGGCAGACTGCCATAGAGCCCCAGCCTCCCCTGCGACCCCTCGGGGAGGCATGGACGGTGGTGGCCCGCAAAAAGGGGAAGAAAAAGAAGGGCAACAGTGCCACAGCGCCTCCGGCCCCCTCTGCTTCTCCCCCCAAAACCCAGCAAGGGAAGAAAAAGAAGAAGGTAAGGGTAGATCCCCCTAAGGTGGCAGTAATACAACTCTCGCTGCCACCGGGCGCCTCAGAGAGGGGGATTTCTCTCCCACAATTGGCCCTGATAGCGGAGACCCAGGTGGAAATTAAGGACCTGGGTTTCCAAAGGGGCCTTAGGAGTCGCCGAGCTGCCGATGGCAGCATCCTATATGAGGTTGAGGGGGAGGGCAAGGAGGAGAAGGCGGACCTCCTTGCCTCCCGTATGAGGGTGGTCCTCGGGGACAGAGGGCTCGTGTCGAGGCCAGCCAAAAGAACTGGCCTCTACATACACGGGCTATCTGTCTCCGTCACGGAGGAGCGCCTTCTGTCGGCGCTGGCGGAGGCAGCACAGGTCCCTGCTGATTCCCTCAAGGTCTCGGAGATCAGGCAGGGACTAGGGGGCTTGGGCTCATCAATTGCCCAGTGCCCCATCGAGGGAGCTCTTCGGCTCACTCGTACCGGGGAATTCAGCATCGGCTGGGGGGCGGCCCAAGTGAGGCTCCTCGAGCCGCTCCCCAGGCGGTGCTATAAGTGTTTTTCGATGGGGCACACCAAAGCGATGTGCCCCTCGCAAGTGGATAGGTCAGACCTATGTTTCCGGTGTGGGAAGCCGGGACATGGGTCCAACAAATGCAACGAGCCCCCGCGGTGCGCCGTCTGCGCCGATGCGGGCAAAACGGCGACCCACGTGATGGGGGGCAAAGAATGCCGCCCCCCCAACGTTAAGGGTATCTGGCGCTCCCTGCCACGACAGGGAGCGTCAGAACCGACGGTTATGGAGGTTGTGGATGCCCCTGTAAATGGATAGCGTAGAGGGCATGCGCATCCTCCAGGGGAACGTTAACCACTCCGCGGGGGCGCAGGACCTCTTCCTGCAGTCCCTCGCGGAGTGGGGTGGTGATGTTGGAGTTATTGCAGAGCCCTACCTCGTCCCGGTCCGTGACAATTGGATCGGTGACTGGGACGGCACGGTGGCAGTGACCGCCCGGGCAGGTGAAAGCCTCCCTCTCCAACTCCTGGAGAATGGGTCGGGATATGCGGCGGCAGGTTGGGGTGATTTCGCCATTATTGGCGTGTACTTCTCCCCCAACCGCCCCCTGGTGGAGTTCGAGTCATTTCTCGACTCCGTCGGGGCCGCCGTCGGCCGGATGCCGCCGAGGAAGACCTTGGTCCTCGGTGACTTCAATGCCAAATCCCGAGCCTGGGGCGGTCCTACCACCAATGCAAGAGGTAGGGCCGTAGAAGAGTGGGCGCTGCGGAGTGGCCTCGTCCTCCTGAACAGGGGGGCGGTTCCCACTTGCGTGCGACCACAGGGCAGTTCAATTGTGGATCTCTCGTTCGCCACTCCTTTGGTCGCATGCAGGGTGGTGGACTGGCACGTTGAGGAGGAGGTAGAGACGCTGTCTGACCATCTGTACATCAGATTCAGCGTCTCCCCCCTCCGCAGCACTCCGCAGCCGCAAAGAGGTGAAAATTTCCCTCGCTGGGCACTCGGCCGTCTCGACAAGGAGATGGCTGAGGTCCAGGCGATCGCCGAGCGCTGGGTTTACAACGCATACCCAGCGCCCGTAGGGGAAACAGCAGAGGAGGCGGCCGGTCGCCTTCGCACGGCCCTCACAAGGGTCTGCGAGGCGGCTATGCCACGGGTCCGGCGGCGTCCGGCTCGGAAGCAGGTGTACTGGTGGTCAGCCGAAATAGCGGAGCTGCGCAACGCTGCGCAGCGCGCCCGCAGAGCCGTCCACCGGTACCGACACCGGAATCCGCAGCCGGACGAAGAAGAACTCCGGAGGATAAAGGGGGAGCAGAATGCTGCCAAGAAAGCCCTTCAGCGAGCAATTAGCCAAGCGAAGGCCCGGGCTTACGAGGAGCTCCTCGAGGGCCTTGACAGGGATCCCTGGGGGCGTCCGTACAAGTCAGCGCGCAAGAAGATGCGTGCTGCGGGCGCCCCGGTAACGGCGACCCTGTCAGAGGAGGCCCTCAATCGCATAATTGAGGGGCTCTTCCCGAGCCTGGGAGCATTCACTCCCCCATCTATGGCCGTCCCTCTGCTTAGAGAGGAGATCGTGGATCCTCCCCCCACAACAGAGGTAGAAATTGAAGATGCCCTGCGACACCTTCAGGGCACCAAGAAGGCACCTGGACCCGACGGGATTCCGGGCAGAGTGCTCCTCCAAGCCGCCACTCACCTTGGCGGCTGGCTTCGGGAGCTGTTCGATAAGTGCTTCAGCACCGGACAGTTCCCGGCCCAGTGGAAGGAGGGCAGGCTCTGCCTGATTCCCAAAGTGGGCCGTTCCCCAGATGATCCCTCCGGTTACCGCCCGATCGTCCTGTTGGACGAGACGGCGAAGACCTTTGAAAGGGTAGTTGCGAGCCGTCTCGTCCAGCACTTGGACACGGCAGAGCCGGGACTCTCCGCCGCCCAGTACGGATTCAGGGCGGGGCGCTCCACGCTGGATGCGCTAACCGCCCTGAAGGGCATATCGCAAGAGGCGGTGAGTCAGGGAGAAGTGGTCCTGGCGGTATCGCTCGATATAGCGAACGCCTTCAACAGCCTCCCGTTCGAGACGATACTGGAGGCACTCCGGTTCCATGGAGTGCCTCTGTATCTGCGGAGGTTGTTGGGGGCATACCTCCGGGACCGTTTCATAGTCTGGGAGGACGGCCACGGTCGGGTCCGAAGGAGGCGCGTTGCGTGCGGCGTTCCGCAGGGGTCGGTACTGGGACCACTTCTGTGGAATATCGGGTATGACTGGGTCCTACGATGCCCAGTCACGCCCGATACGAGGGTGTTGTGTTATGCGGACGACACCCTCGTCGCAACTCGGGGTGAGTCATATGAAGATGCCGTCCGGCGGGCCACCATCAGCACCTCGCTGGTGGTGGACCGAATTGAGTCGTGCGGTCTGAGGGTCTCCGTAGAAAAGACGGAGGCCCTCTTTATGCATGGACGAAGAAGGAGACCACCCCGAGACGCGCGCATCGTGCTCCGGGGTGCAGCGGTCGAAGTGAAGCCCCAGATGAAATACCTGGGGCTCACACTAGACCCTAGGTGGAGCTTCGGGCCACATTTTGCCCAATTGTGCCCGAGGCTGGTCTCGGCCGCTGCCGCCCTGGGCAGACTCCTGCCCAATGTGGGGGGGGCCGGGCACAGCCGTGAGAAGACTGTACACTGGCGTCGTGCGGAGCATGGCGGTGTATGGTGCGCCTGTCTGGGCAGACCACCTCACATCTCGTAGCAGGGCCCTCTTGAGAAGATCTCAGAGGGTCATAGATGTGAGGGCCATTCGGGCGTACCGTACAGTGTCCTGGCGGGCGGCTGCACTCCTGGCAGCCGACCCGCCCTGGGAGCTGCGGGCGGTTGTCCTCGCGGAGACATACCGCCTGCGCCGCGATGCCAGGGAGAGGGGACTCCGGCTGTGCCCGGAAGAGTCGCGACGGGTCAGGGATCTCGCCCAGGAGGCCTTGACCCAGTCCTGGTTGAGGATCCTGGGGCCACCCGAGCCGGGCCGGGTTACGGTTGAGGCAATCCGCCCCTACTTGTCGGAATGGGTCTCGCGGTCAAGCGGGACCCTGACATACAGGCTGGTGCAGGTACTGACCGGCCACGGTTGTTTCGGCAAGTACTTGCACCAGATTGCGGGGCGGGAGCCGAACCCGGCCTGTTGGGAATGCGGCGCGCCAGTAGACACCGTGGAACATACGGTGTCGGAGTGCGCCGCCTGGGGGCCCCAGCGTTTCAATATGCAGAGCGTGGTAGGAGGTGACCTCTCGCTGCGGGCAATCGTAGGTCAAATGCTCCGCAGCGAGAGGAACTGGAACGCGGTGGTCTCCTTCGCCGAAAGTGTCATGCGGCAGAAGGAGGCCATCGAGCGTGCGAGGGAGGAGGACGCGGCGGCTCCACCGATTCGTCGGCGTAGGACGAATCGGGGAAGGAGACGCTATGCGCACCTCATCCCACCCTGAGAAGGGGTTGCCGGTCGCTCTCTTGTAAGAGCGGCCAGCCGGGAGTTCCGGGGGAAGCTCCCGGCGAAGGCAATGAGACGGAGGGTGCCCTACCCCGACTGGACACTCTGTGTCTGGTCACCGGCAGGTCTAGTGTGACCGCCGGCAGCGGGAACTGTCACTCGGGGTACCCTCATTGGAGACGTCTGGCTGGGGGCCTAGCAGAGTAATGCCAAAAGGCGATCCTGCGAAGCCCCCTCTAAGGCCAAGAGTGGCGACCGGGGTTTTTAGTGGGTAGGACCGGCGGCCTTAGCCCCCGGTCCGCCCGAGGGGAGTAGGCAGCCCCCTCGGGAGGTAATCCCACATACCCCACCGGCCTTCCCCCGGAGGCTGGTGGAAACTGTAACAGTTTTCCTCGGTATAAAAAAAAAAAAAAAAAAAAAAAAAAAAAGGTACTAACATAATGAATAAAAAATAAGACCCTGAACAACACTATAGAGATCAATACAAGCAGCAAATAAATAGAGCTAAAACCTTTTTCAACAATTAATTTGAATTTTCAACAAATTGGTTTATAGAACTTAAAAATATCAAGTTGTCATTCCTGTAAAATAAACAAAGCCACACATATCGTCTCTTTGGTCAAGAAAACTAAGTATCATAAAAAGGGATGTCATCCAAAAAGTCGGCTCTTTTTCTGTGACAATATTAAATTGATAGCTTTGGTTGCAAAAGAAGATTGCAGAATAGGATGGCTGCTATTGCTACAGGTATACCTCTTACAGACCTGCCACTGATTCTGATTCGCGGTACGTGACCTATTGCGTCATTTTGAACAGAAACACGAAGTTGAATTGATTTCAAATAAACTTATTTTTATTTTATTCGGAAAACAAACATTAGTGATTTGTTAAATCAAAATAAAATATGAAATTAAACACACATATACTCACAAATATATAACATAAAAAACATACATTTATCTAAATTATATATCATTGGGAAACTTTGAATGTAAAAAATTGTAACCAGTGTATAGTAGTAGTATATATATATATATATATATATATATATATATATATATATATATATATATATATATATATATATATATATATATATATATATATATATATATATATATATATATATATATATATATATATATATATATATATATATATATATATTACTACTACTATACACTGGTTACAATCTTTCAAATCAAACGGAATTGTTATTTTATTAATATAGTGCAGCCACAAAAAAATAAATAAAAAACGAATAACTCTAGATTGTGCAAAATTGGTTTAATGCCGAAAAATAAAAACAACATATACCTAGTCAGGTCATAAGTATTGTCACACAGTAAAAACTTTTCTTTTAGAATGCTGGCCACAAAAAAGTTTATTGAATTAGAATTTCGAATTGTTCATGAAAATAAAAATGTATAACTTTTAGAATTTTACTCATTTTTAAATATGGAGTGGACGCTTAAAGAAGACCGTGTTGCAGTTATTGCATTACATCGTTGCGGTTACGCGCCAATTCAAATTTTTAACATACTGAAAAATTTGAATATTACCAAAAGATTCGTTTATCATACCATCAAACGATACAATGAAGACTCTAGTGTAGATGACAGGTCAAGAAGTGGTCGCCCTCGGTCTGTTAGGACTCCAGCAGTGATAAAAGCTGTGAAGGCACGAATTCAAAGAAATCCCAAACGTAAGCAGAAACTGTTGGCCCTTCAGATGGGGTTAAGCAGAACCACGGTGAAAAGGGTGTTAAATGAAGACTTAGGGCTTCGGGCATATCGAAGAAAAACAGGACATCGTTTGAATGCTCGTCTAATGGACCTGAGACTGAAAAGATGCCGCGCTTTGTTGAAGCGGTACGCGGGAAAAAAATATCGGGAAATTCTTTTTTCGGATGAAAAAATGTTTACCGTAGAAGAGAGCTACAACAAACAAAATGATAAGGTGTACGCACACAGTAGTGAAGAAGCGAGCAACCGTATTCCGCGTGTCCAACGAGGTCATTTTCCATCCTCGCTCATGGTATGGTTGGGAGTTTCTTATTGGGGCTTAACAGAGGTACATTTTTGTGAGAAAGGTGTAAAAACGAATGCTGTTGTGTATCAAAATACAGTCCTGACGAACCTTGTGGAACCTGTTTCTCATACCATGTTCAATAACAGGCACTGGGTATTCCAACAAGATTCGGCGCCAGCTCATAGAGCGAAGAGCACACAAGACTGGCTGGCGGCGCGTGAAATCGACTTCATCCGGCACGAAGACTGGCCCTCCTCCAGTCCAGATTTGAATCCGTTAGATTACAAGATATGGCAACACTTGGAGGAAAAGGCGTGCTCAAAGCCTCATCCCAATTTGGAGTCACTCAAGACATCCTTGATTAAGGCAGCCGCCGATATTGACATGGACCTCGTTCGTGCTGCGATAGACAACTGGCCGCGCAGATTGAAGGCTTGTATTCAAAATCACGGAGGTCATTTTGAATAAACTTTAATGTCATAAGAATCTATGTTTTGTTAAGTTCATTTTGGTATATGAATGGTTACATAATTAATAAACTTGTTACAATTATTTTACATTAAACATGTGACAGAATTTATGACCTGACTAGGTATATTGTTGTTGAGACATGAAATGAAATTTTAAAAAGGAACGAAAAGAATAAGTTTTTCTTAATTTTTATTTAAATGTTGTCGTCAAATATACATCGGCAGCATTAGCTGTACCTAGTCAGGTCATAAATTCTGTCACATGTTTAATGTAAAATAATTGTAACAAGTTTATTCATTATGTAACCATTCATATACCAAAATGAACTTAACAAAACATAGATTCTTATGACATTAAAGTTTGTTCAAAATGACCTCCGTGATTTTGAATACAGGCCTTCAATCTGCGCGGCCAGTCGTCTATCGCAGCACGAACGAGGTCCATGTCAATATCGGCGGCTGCCTTAATCAAGGATGTCTTGAGTGACTCCAAATTGGGATGAGGCTTTGAGCACGCCTTTTCCTCCAAGTGTTGCCATATCTTGTAATCTAACGGATTCAAATCTGGACTGGAGGAGGGCCAGTCTTCGTGCCGGATGAAGTCGATTTCACGCGCCGCCAGCCAGTCTTGTGTGCTCTTCGCTCTATGAGCTGGCGCCGAATCTTGTTGGAATACCCAGTGCCTGTTATTGAACATGGTATGAGAAACAGGTTCCACAAGGTTCGTCAGGACTGTATTTTGATACACAACAGCATTCGTTTTTACACCTTTCTCACAAAAATGTACCTCTGTTAAGCCCCAATAAGAAACTCCCAACCATACCATGAGCGAGGATGGAAAATGACCTCGTTGGACACGCGGAATACGGTTGCTCGCTTCTTCACTACTGTGTGCGTACACCTTATCATTTTGTTTGTTGTAGCTCTCTTCTACGGTAAACATTTTTTCATCCGAAAAAAGAATTTCCCGATATTTTTTTCTCGCGTACCGCTTCAACAAAGCGCGGCATCTCTTCAGTCTCAGGTCCATTAGACGAGCATTCAAACGATGTCCTGTTTTTCTTCGATATGCCCGAAGCCCTAAGTCTTCATTTAACACCCTTTTCACCGTGGTTCTGCTTAACCCCATCTGAAGGGCCAACAGTTTCTGCTTACGTTTGGGATTTCTTTGAATTCGTGCCTTCACAGCTTTTATCACTGCTGGAGTCCTAACAGACCGAGGGCGACCACTTCTTGACCTGTCATCTACACTAGAGTCTTCATTGTATCATTTGATGGTACGATAAACGAATCTTTTGGTTATATTCAAATTTTTCAGTATGTTAAAAATTTGGTTTGGGGCGTAACTGCAACGATGCAACGCAATAACTGCAACACGGTCTTCTTTAAGCGTCCACTCCATATTTAAAAATGAGTAAAATTCTAAAAGTATACCTTTTTTATTTTCATGAACAATCGAAATTCGAATTCAATAAACTTTTTTGTGGCCAGCATTCTAAAAGAAAAGTTTTTACTGTGTGACAATACTTATGACCTGACTAGGTATATGCCACTATGACTATCCATCCTCGTTACGTCAAACTTCTTAACAATCTCATCTGCCGTTAAATTTCAATCTCAACAACCGTAATCATCATTGCTGAATGGAGGTTGACAGTGCAACCGATGGTTCAACTTTCAAAAGTCAAAATGTTCAGTATTGTTTGTTAATTTGCCTTGAATTTTTCTACGTTCTTGAATATATCGATTATTCTAACATAATGACCTTATTATCCGAAATTTCGGTTTTGTGTTCAAATACGCGTCGTATAAGAATGTTGTTAAATCATTCTAACAATTTTATATAAAATAATATTAACACAATAGATATTCTTAAATTAATATAAAAAATACATGCGGGGACTGCCGATAGAAGTGAAAACTAAAAAGTAAATAACTTGTGAATTGTATCGTCGAGCTATTAGATTATTATTTTCGGTTTATAAAAATTGTTTATGATCAAGTATTAAAGTTAAAATTGGTCATTAACACTTCTTATAAACCAAAAATTGTTTACCTAAAAAGTGCTTAACAAGCCTAAAGAAGTTTTCACTTCTAAAACACAACTGTATCTCATTGTAATAAAGTCACAATTATAAATTAAACCTTAAATCATTAATAATAAGGTTGGTATTACTGAAGCAAAACTCCGTCTTAAGAATCTTAAGAATTTTCGATCAGGACACGTGACCTGACGCGAGTTTAAAATTTTTTACCCATCACAAAAAAAGTGCTCAACGCCGCTAAAGAAGATTTTACTTCAAAAATACACTATTTTACAAAAAAAAACCAGGAAGTATATGGTAAATAATATATTGATTCCAGATCGCTTTCAGCCGGGAACGTTCCCAAAATATTATTATTATTATGAGGCGCTTGTTTTATCCCAATTAAATTATGCGGATATTGTTACTGGTCCCCGGCTCCTTAACAGAACTCAGAGACTTGTTCAGAGGGTTCAAAATGCTTGTGCTCGGTACTGCTTCGAAATCCCATTTGGAGGTCATGTAACCCCATTTCTTAATAGTTGTTCTATGCTTAAAATGAAGCATCGTCGGAAACTTCATTTAGCATGCTTGCTTTTTGGCGTGATCAAAAATGAAGCTCCATCATATTTATTCAATAAGCTATCATGGGCGGGTAACAAAAGATCTGCTTGCCCTCGTCAATGTGCAATACAGCTAGTGACTCAGCATCATCATACATCCACCTTTAGGGGGAGCTTTAGGTATTCAGCAACCAAAAGCTGGAACAATATACCGCCACCTATAAGAAGCCAACATTCAATGCACAGCTTCAGGGTAAAATTAAAAGCATTCCTGTATGACCATCAGCGTGGGCAGGCAGATCTTGTGTTGGATACAAGTGCACTTTAGAAATTTTGTAACCTTTCAGTTAACTGTGTTTCTGTATTATTGTTATTTAATACTGTCCCTACAACACTAACGCTTATCATGTTCTCACTACATTTATGTATATATATATGTAATCGTGAAACTGTCTGTTTTTAACCGCTTTATTGATATACAAGGGCCTAAGCCAAGTGAACATTGTATTTAATTATTTTAAGTAGAAATTTAGTATGTATATTCGCTATTAAACGATAAAAGAATCGGACTAATCTGCATATATTTCTAACTGATTTTTGCAAATTACGGAAGAGATACGATTTTTACAGATTTTTACTAATGTAATTCTCCAATTGTTCGGTACAACTATGTCTACGATAAAGGCGGATGTGTTGGCTTTGTCAATTAATACAATGTGTGGTCATATTACTATTATTATATTTATGGTATAAATGTCACTCCGCGGGTCTAGCGGAAGACCAGCGCTGGTTTTATACAAAACCAGCATATGCTGAGCTAGGACCCATTTAGGACTTCATCAACTATTTTATTTTATGTCAAAATTTAACATTTATGTATTTTGTATAATAATATGTGTCCTAAATAAAAATATTCTATTCTATTATTAAAACGCTGGTTGCATTACCGCGTTGGATGGCAACGTATATATTATAACGCAATATGCGTTGCTCAACCACTTTTTTTGGATATCAATTTCTGAACTTACTAATATTTTGTGGTTCAACGCAATGAAATAACGCGTATGATAACTGTGTTGATATACATTCCGCCAGGGAAATACGGGGCTGTCTGTCCGTCGGGCTCATGTTCCATGGTTTACGACCTCGGGGACGCAGGTACAACCAATTGTTTCCCGGATATATTATTATAGTTTATAGGCTGAACATTTTCTGGTAGAAATTCGTTATAAAAATTATTTTTTAAAATATTAATTTGTGAAAAACTGAATCGCCGGGATGTTTTCAGCAATACTAATGACGGACATGTATACACGTATTGCCCACTTACGTGGACACTAATTCGGCTATGCTGTCAAATGTCAATGTCAAATTATTCCTGTTTAGGGAAATAATTAGTTATTCAATAGTACAATTTGCTTAAGACTTGGAAAACCTATATTTTAATCAAATTGTGTCACGACTATAGCATGTATCCTTACAGCCTTATTAATATCTGAGCGGAAAATTAAAACGTGTAAAGTATCTTAAAAACTCTCTAAGGAAAAATTAAAATTAAACTCACAGCTTAGCGTATTTTTTATTGCTGTAGGCCAGCAGACAGGCTGACGGCCCGCTTAGAATTTAGCAGTTACCGTCGCCTATGGGTATTTGCAACGCCGGTGGCATCGCGAATACGCTGCTGTCCCATAAGGGTACAGGAACTTGGGTCACTATTGCCGGAACATAACACACGGTTATCATGGAGACATACTTAAGACCAAAGGTGGTCGCCATCCAGATTGTTTTGTCGCCTTTTACGACAGGCCAACCCCGGCTGCAGAGGTCTGTATTCTTTCTCCACCCCTGCACAGATAAAACGGATTAGCTATTTATAATCGTAAGCCAAAAGCGGAATTTCGATTTAAGATAATTTAAAGTATCAGATAATAAAGCATAATTGGATGCAAATAGGGCTAACTTTGAATGATGAATAATGAAGTATAATGAAACGATTCAAATAGTGCCCTCACAGTAAGCAGAAGAGCGCTTCTCTAGTGAGTTCTAGATAACTGATACTTCAATTATTTTGTGCATAAATAAATTGTATTTTATTTGGTGCATATATACATCCCTTAATACCTAGACACGGGAATAAAACTCGTGACTTCAGCAAGCTTTTAGACGCGCGATAGCCTTGTAAGTCGTCCTTAAATAACTAGATGCTGGAACAACATACCGCCACCTATACGGAACTTAAAGTCGTTAAATAATTTTAAATCTAATTTAAAGAAATTCCTGTATAAACATCAGCGAGGACAGGCCGATTTAGCTCTTGATACGAGTGCTTTTTAATGTAGCTAATTTATACCACTAATAATTATTCTATCAGTCACTTGATAATTAGATGTTATATCATTGTGTATGACTTATTTCATTTTATATATTTAGTCTTGTTGACTTCTTCCCACTTTCGTCATATATAATTTGTAATGGTTTATCTCTTGTATTGTATCTATTTCTTGTATGGTGTATTTTTTCTCACATTTTTCTGTTTTTTGTTTATGGCGTTTTTAATGATTTAGCAACTCACTTATTTTATTCTATCTTTCTATATTATATACTATGTATAAACAGAAAATTAATTTTATCTGAAAAAGAAAGAAACTAAAAACAGGAAAATTATAAATAATAAATTGATTCCAAATCGCTTTCGGTAGGATACGTTTCCAAAACCAAAAATAATTTAGCCAGAAATTATTTTAATACAATTTTATAGAATTGTTTTGTGTTAATAAATGTTACTTCGTTTACTCTTTAAGTCTGGATTTTGTTATGTGACGTCATTACCGGGTTCTAACGGAAGACCATTTTTTTAAGACCAGCGCTGGTTTTTTCTAACCAGTTTATGCTGAGTAGAACCCTTTTAGGACTAATTTTAAGTGTCTTCAATTATATTTTTAATTTTTTATATCTGTTTGTATGTTGTAGTCCTAAATAAATATTTTTCTTTCTTTCTTTCTTTCAAATAAATTTATTTCATAGCACTTTTCTCACGAAAAAGAAGACACCGGAGAGCATCGATGAAAATAAGTATGCGGAAATACGTGAAAATACTTTAGATATATCCAAGATGAAACGTTTGTTTAGAACGACAAGCTTCGGAAGAAATCTCGAGCAAATTTAGAGAACAAAAATTATAACTCGATTCCATAAAGGGCACGAAGTGAGCAAACGAAAAGAAAACCCTTTCAAATGTCTACCCAATTCCTGAAATTGAGTCTCGGGACAAAAAGAACAGTTTGAAAACTTTTCACTCCAAATATTTGTAGCGACGAGTTTGATTCGGGAAAACCTTTTTTCCCCTCAGAGTAGCGGTAAATTCATAAAGAATGAAATTTGCAAGTGAAATGAAAAACGGAGACCGGGAAAATAAAAGATCCCACCGAGAGGAATTCCTATTGTTACAACGTGCCCGAAAGAGGTCCATTTATGCATACGAAAACTTATTACGATTCCTTGTGGGAATAAAGAAGTGAAGATTCGACGGTTTTCATTGCTCGCGGGCTTCGGCAAGTATATAGTACATACGCGCGGCTCAAACTTAAACGTGGATCGAGTGTTCATGATAGCAATACGTTCTTACTGAGTCAAGTTTAAATACCAATAATTATAATATAACTTATCAAAATTAATTTAATTCTATATTTTTTTGTGTTTCAAATTAATAAAACAATTAGATATAATAAAATTATGACTGCAACTAAATGAATATGTTAATATTATTTTCTAATAATTTGAAGCATAAAAATATCTTTATTTTAAATATTGTACGACTTACAAAGGCAAACTGTTGATACAAAATGTACTAACCAATATATACCATTTAGTGTACACAGTTTTAACAATAAATAAATAAAGAGTGCTGGCTTGACGTCGTAAGGGTTGATATGCGTGATAATGGACTAACCACCAAGGATGCCGAAGATCGTGCGTGGAGATGAAAAGTCGGAAAGCGGACTCCGGGCGCCGAAGCGATAGTTTGGACTGCAACCGGGATTCAACGCTAAGATGATGATGATAATATAACTTATCAGGTCTGTTCAGAGTTAGAGGTCTTTTAAAGAGCTGTGTGAACGTGGTCAGTGCTAAAGTGGTATATAGTGTCTTCCAGCCACAGAGATTTTATATGTATTTGATAATTTTATAAGATCGTATCAGATTCAGGATACAAAGATGCAAGAAACCGTAAGTACCAATAGTCTGATAGGAATGGAGACGTATGATGTGCAGAAAAAATCCCCGGGTGCTGAATAGTTGCAAGTGTCTGAATGCTGAATGCTCTGATATTTATTATATGTAAATGAATCTTATTTTGGCCTGCTTACCTTGTTAATTTTTTTTTAATTTACAGATATGCCTATGTAGGTCCCTAGTAAATGATACGATTTGACATACTCTCGGAAAATTACTCTTCTGCTAAGACCGTTCATTTAGTAACGTTAAATAGTTTTTAACATATTTAGAAATTTATTAATTTTTTCAGTATTGTTGAAAACCTCGAAAAATAAACAACTCTATTTCTTATTCTTAGTATTTGATTCTTTATCTTTTGTCACCTACTTTCACGATTTTCAGCGTCTGTATTGGCAGGGAAATAAAAATATTATTTTATGACATCAAATATTTTCGACCCAATCTGAGAATGCTAAAAGAAAATTGTATGGTACTTTACTATGTAATACTTGCTAGATATTTTATATATGTATTATAATTTCACTTTATTATTTATTTAATGACAGATTAAGACAAGAATTAAAATACTATAATATGACAAAATTAAATTGTTGTTAGTAAATATTATAAATACCTAGTCAGGTCATAAATTCTGTCACATGTTTAATGTAAAATAATTGTAACAAGTTTATTAATTATGTAACCATTCATATACCAAAATGAACTTAACAAAACATAGATTCTTATGACATTAAAGTTTATTCAAAATGACCTCCGTGATTTTGAATACAAGCCTTCAATCTGCGCGGCCAGTTGTCTATCGCAGCACGAACGAGGTCCATGTCAATATCGGCGGCTGCCTTAATCAAGGATGTCTTGAGTGACTCCAAATTGCGATGAGGCTTTGAGCACGCCTTTTCCTCCAAGTGTTGCCATATCTTGTAATCTAACGGATTCAAATCTGGACTGGAGGAGGGCCAGTCTTCGTGCCGGATGAAGTCGATTTCACGCGCCGCCAGCCAGCCTTGTGTGCTCTTCGCTCTATGAGCTGGCGCCGAATCTTGTTGGAATACCCAGTGCCTGTTATTGAACATGGTATGAGAAACAGGTTCCACAAGGTTCGTCAGGACTGTATTTTGATACACAACAGCATTCGATTTTACACCTTTCTCACAAAAATGTACCTCTGTTAAGCCCCAATAAGAAACTCCCAACCATACCATGAGCGAGGATGGAAAATGACCTCGTTGGACACGCGGAATACGGTTGCTCGCTTCTTCACTACTGTGTGCGTACACCTTATCATTTTGTTTGTTGTAGCTCTCTTCTACGGTAAACATTTTTTCATCCGAAAAAAAGAATTTCCCGATATTTTTTTCCCGCGTACCGCTTCAACAAAGCGCGGCATCTCTTCAGTCTCAGGTCCATTAGACGAGCATTCAAACGATGTCCTGTTTTTCTTCGATATGCCCGAAGCCCTAAGTCTTCATTTAACACCCTTTTCACCGTGGTTCTGCTTAACCCCATCTGAAGGGCCAACAGTTTCTGCTTACGTTTGGGATTTCTTTGAATTCGTGCCTTCACAGCTTTTATCACTGCTGGAGTCCTAACAGACCGAGGGCGACCACTTCTTGACCTGTCATCTACACTAGAGTCTTCATTGTATCGTTTGATGGTACGATAAACGAATCTTTTGGTAATATTCAAATTTTTCAGTATGTTAAAAATTTGAATTGGCGCGTAACCGCAACGATGCAACGCAATAACTGCAACACGGTCTTCTTTAAGCGTCCACTCCATATTTAAAAATGAGTAAAATTCTAAAAGTTATACATTTTTATTTTCATGAACAATTCGAAATTCTAATTCAATAAACTTTTTTGTGGCCAGCATTCTAAAAGAAAAGTTTTTACTGTGTGACAATACTTATGACCTGACTAGGTAAAAATGTTAGTTCATAAATAGGTACTCGTATATACATGTAATATACCTAGTCAGGTCATAAATTATGTCACATGTTTAATGTAAAATAATTGTAACAAGTTTATTCATTATGTAACCATTCATATACCAAAATGAACTTAACAAAACATAGATTCTTATGACATTAAAGTTTATTCAAAATGACCTCCGTGATTTTGAATACAGGCCTTCAATCTGCGCGGCCAGTTGTCTATCGCAGCACGAACGAGGTCCATGTCAATATCGGCGGCTGCCTTAATCAAGGATGTCTTGAGTGACTCCAAATTGGGATGAGGCTTTGAGCACGCCTTTTCCTCCAAGTGTTGCCATATCTTGTAATCTAACGGATTCAAAACTGGACTGGAGGAGGGCCAGTCTTCGTGCCGGATGAAGTCGATATCACGCGCCGCCAGCCAGTCTTGTGTGCTCTTCGCTCTATGAGCTGGCGCCGAATCTTGTTGGAATACCCAGTGCCTGTTATTGAACATGGTATGAGAAACAGGTTCCACAAGGTTCGTCAGGACTGTATTTTGATACACAACAGCATTCGTTTTTACACCTTTCTCACAAAAATGTACCTCTGTTAAGCCCCAATAAGAAACTCCCAACCATACCATGAGCGAGGATGGAAAATGACCTCGTTGGACACGCGGAATACGGTTGCTCGCTTCTTCACTACTGTGTGCGTACACCTTATCATTTTGTTTGTTGTAGCTCTCTTCTACGGTAAACATTTTTTCATCCGAAAAAAGAATTTCCCGATATTTTTTTCCCGCGTACCGCTTCAACAAAGCGCGGCATCTCTTCAGTCTCAGGTCCATTAGACGAGCATTCAAACGATGTCCTGTTTTTCTTCGATATGCCCGAAGCCCTAAGTCTTCATTTAACACCCTTTTCACCGTGGTTCTGCTTAACCCCATCTGAAGGGCCAACAGTTTCTGCTTACGTTTGGGATTTCTTTGAATTCGTGCCTTCACAGCTTTTATCACTGCTGGAGTCCTAACAGACCGAGGGCGACCACTTCTTGACCTGTCATCTACACTAGAGTCTTCATTATATCGTTTGATGGTACGATAAACGAATCTTTTGGTTATATTCAAATTTTTCAGTATGTTAAAAATTTGAAATGGCGCGTAACTGCAACGATGCAACGCAATAACTGCAACACGGTCTTCTTTAAGCGTCCACTCCATATTTAAAAATGAGTAAAATTCTAAAAGTTATACATTTTTATTTTCATGAACAATTCGAAATTCGAATTCAATAAACTTTTTTGTGGCCAGCATTCTAAAAGAAAAGTTTTTACTGTGTGACAATACTTATGACCTGACTAGGTACATACTTATTTAGATATGGATAGTCTACCCGGTTCGCTATCATGTTCAGGACGCTGTTAGGACTGCCATGGATTCTGTGCACCATGGATGCAATACGCTTCCTCATCAACGCATGTAAACCATCGACGCGGGCGTCCGCAAACATGACCGACGCGCTACAGTAGCGCGGCAGTCCCATCAATTTCCTGAACGCATTATTATATTGGATATTATGTATCTTCGTACGATTTGCTGATCTAAACATTCCATAGGCTGCAGACGTACAAAAATGTGCCCTACACGCGGAACAATGTGATCTTAGCTTCTTCCGAGCATCGTGCAAACCTAAGGGAAATAATGGTGGCTGTAACCGACAAATCCCTACGTTCCCGTTCCAGATCATCATCGTCATGCAAATCGGAGATAACCACATGGCCCAAGGATTCAAAATTTTCAACCTTTTCTAAGGCGACTTCTCTTATTTTTAAGGTCGGAATACCCGATGGTAATTTTGTTCGCACTTTGAAGACCATTAATTAATGTTTCCTACCCAGTGCTGAGTTCAACTTATGTTCATCCATGTAGAGATTGAAGAGGACAGGCGAGGTTATTCCCCCCTGCCCCACCTCACATTTCGCTGTTTATGGGTCTGACAACTATCCAGACCTCCGAACAATATTTACCTGGCTTCCATACCAATACCAAAATAATTATTTATGAGGACAAATTTATATTTTTGAGATTTTCCCATAGTAAATCATATGACACCAGGCCAAAAATCTTTACTAGTAATTTTACTAGTGTAATATCTGACAGTAGAAAGTAGAGTCACTTGCTCTATGGAAAATATGAAATATTAAAGACGACTTGATATAAAACTGCTCTCTAAAAATATTAGCTATGTCTTTCGTGTCACAAGTACCATTCACACTCATCAGGAAGCTATGTTCACCATTTTCCAAAGACCTTTATAATCTTTATCCAAGTGTTTACTGGAAATAATGTCCATTTTAATCTGATTTTCATGATCTTGACACCATTACAAACGTGATTTAAATATTTTATTACTATTTTTCATTTCCTCATACTCACGGTTATTTAACACTCCATTATGCATAATATATATGATACAGATAACGGATTCTGCTTACAGAATCCGTTATCTGTATCTTAAGCCATTGTTATCTATAATATAAAAAATGTGCTGACAAAATGTGTTGGTAAGCGCATAACTCAACAACGCCTGGACCAATTTGGCCAATTCTTTTTTAAAATGTTCGTTGAAGTTCAAGGATGGTTTTTACGGCGAGAAAAATTCGAATAATTGAAATGAAAAATGAAATGAAAAAAAAAATGAAAAAATATTTATTTACAACATGTACAATTGTGCGAAATAACAGATATTGCAAGTGCAGACAAAATGTGTACAAACATACATGAAGAACTAAGCAATTCAAAACAGATTAACCGTGGCCCCCACGCTAGATCAGAGTCTGTGTTGTGGGGACCCAATACGATCAACAGAAGTAGCAGGCTCGGTTATTTTCTAAGTTAGAATAATTAGTATTAATAGTTAAAATTTGTTTGGAGAAACCTCAAGATGTAATGTTGTATATTGTATAAGTTTAATTTTGGTTAATAAAGTTAATTTCTATTTAAAAGATAAAATTATAATATAAGTTCACAAATAAAATAAATTATTCCTGTAAATATATAAAAGTAAGTTTTAAAAACATATATGTGAGTTTATAATAAGCTACATAAATTATACCAGTAGATTTTCAGTTTCTTGGTACGAAAGCGTTTTTAGCCAATTCGTAAGTACATTTCTTACTTTGGTATTCGGGAGATGTTTTATGTCACATTTTTTAACAACTTTGTTATAAATATAGATCGATAAGAAAGGGACAAATCGTTTGGCAAAGTAGGTATTTGTACACGGATACTGTAGTTTGAATATTCGACGATTTAATAACTGATCATAAGACTTGCTATTAATAATAAATTTATGAGTATCGAGGCAAACATTTAGTATGAAGAGCTGTCGAACGGTTAAAACACCGCTTTCTTTATATGCTTCTGCTGTGGGATGACGACGTGGTTTTGACAACATAGTTTTAATAACTGCACGCTGAGCTCTTTCAATCTGTAGCATTGATGTCTTAGAGGCTCCGCCCCAACAGGTAATGCAGTAAGTCAGCAGTGACTGACAAAGAGCAACGTATGTCGATTTTAATATTTCGAATGAAGCAGAGCCCCGAAGTTGCCTCACGACTGGAACAATTTTACGTATCCTTGAAGATAACTGATTCAGGTGTTCATTGAAATTTAGACGTTGATCCACTAGTATACCCAAATATTTAATTACGTCAGCTCTACTTTTGCTGTTGCAATTGCAAGTCGCCGATCCAACACAACAGCTATGGATTTTCAAATAGTTTTCGCTCAGGGATGGTCGTGACGTATGAGTTTTATGAAAGCAGATATATTTGGTCTTTGCAAAGTTTAGGGTTAGTAAATTTTTCTGCAGCCAATCGAAAACTAATCTCATGCCTTTTTCCGCGTTAGAAAATACTTCACTCCAACTAGAACCATAAAACAGTATAGCAGTGTCATCAGCGTAGCATATCACATCAGCTTTGGATGATAAATTATCATGTATGCTATTAATGTAAAGTATAAAAAGAGTAGGGCCTAATATGCTACCCTGTGGAACACCAAAATTGGTCGAAAATACATCACTAGCATAGTCACCTACGGACACATACTGTTTACGATCTGTTAAATAGCTTCGAAACCACTCCAATGCGATTCCCCTAATTCCAAAGTTTTCCAGCTTCTTGAGGAGAATAGGAATAGATATGGTGTCGAACGCTTTAGCGAGGTCAAGAAAAACTCCGATGCATCTTCTATTATTATCTAATGCCTTAACAATTTTGTTAAGAAGAAATGATAACGCTCCTACAGTGGATTTTTGTTTCCGAAAACCAAATTGATTATCAGAAATTATTTTGTGCTTGTCATAAAAATTAGTTAAACGTTTATTTATTATTTTTTCTAATACTTTTGAAAATACACTCAAAAGAGAAATAGGTCTGTAATTTTCTGAACATTCTCTTGATCCCGACTTGTAAATAGGTATTATTTTTGCTAATTTCCAGGAATCAGGGAATACTCCAGTGGCTATACTTTTATTATATATAATTGAGAGAGGTTTAGCAATAGACTCTTTGATTTGTTTTATTAGATCATTAGTAAAACTATCCGAACCGGGAGCCTTATCACTTTTCAAACCAGTAATAACTTCTGTTACTTCCTTTTCATCAGTGGGGGTCATGAAAAAAGAATGAACTATGTGTTGACAAGGCTTATTTATAGAGGCTAAATTTTCTTGACTTGAACCTAGTTTTGTAAGTGTTTCTAACGCGAGATTATAGCCCAATGAAGAAAAATATTGATTGCATTGATTCAACGATAATTTAGGGTTTGAGATTGAGTTTAAAGTTAGAAGTTCAATTGGATCTTTATTTCTTTTATTCAAATGACAGATATTTTTTATTGTTTGCCATAACTTTTTTGAGTTATCCTTATTTGATTGTAATTCATCACTTTCATACTGACGTTTCAATTTATGAAGCAGACGATTACAAAAATTACGATACCTAGTATATATTAAATGAAGGACCGCATCTTCTGGTTTTCGTTTGGAGCGACTATGTAACTGATCACGATGACGCATGCATCGAAGTAATCCAGGAGTTACCCAGGGCTTAATAATTCTTTTAGAATGAGGTATAGGCACTTTTTTTGTATGTATTTCAACAATATTGTTTAATTTGTTACTGAAAACGGAAACTAATTCATTTACATTATTATTAGACAGCAGTTCTTCCCAATCCAAAAGTGAAATATCTTGGATTATGGTTTCAACATTCCTTATCATTTTATATTTTTTAGGTGTAATTTTATATTTCATATTCAGAGAAATACCTAGCATAATCATGCTATGATCAGTTAAGTCAGTGTTACAAACTACACCTATACATTTATTTTTAGTTTTAATAAAAATGTGGTCAATGCAAGTTACATTCCTAGTAGGTAGCGTAATCGCAGGAATAAGTCCATGTTCTGCTAGAAGACACGCGTATTCAAGACTGTACCGGTTGTCAGATATTGAAGAGAGATTAATATTGATATCCCCGGCTAACGTTAGATTAGGTCTGTTCTTAAGAGTACTTAGTAAAACGTCCAGGGAGGATAAAAAGTTATCGGGGTTGCAAAAAGAAGGGGGACGATATGTACCTAAGATACAAATGACACTGGGAATATCTATAATGATACAGTTTGAATCAGCCAAATTTGGTTCCGAGAATTTCACACTCCAGATATTTTTCACATATACAATAACTCCACTATTTTGATTTATTATTTTGGATGTTCTGTATGACAGATAATTTGGAATATCTGGTATAGTTGATAAAGTATCTAACCAGCATTCTGTCAATATAATAACGTCATAGTCAATTTCCAATCGCTTGAACGAAACCAGCAAGGAATCAAAATTTTTGTTGACACTTCTTATATTAATAGCAAATATTTTAAAATTATACTTTTTATTTAAAATTGATTTAACTTCTTCGCATTTCTGAGTTGCATGACACTTTATTACTAATGAATCTATTTCTGCAGCTATACTATCCATATCCATTTATATATTGTACTGTTTTTTCCAGTTTTCTGTTACATAGGATTATAATTATGTAAGTTTTGTGGCATAAAGTATTACACTGATTAGACTTATTACAACACCTTTGTTTTACTATTTGAAATAATTTAAAGTAAGTAATATAAAAAAGAAGTATTCCCCAAATTGAGTTTGACATCTTTGGAATAAACAGTATAAACTGTACTACATATAATATTGTAAATAATATATTGAGAAGAAATATGTAGTTAGTTATTAATACACTATCAATTAGTAGATGGTGATTAGTAAAATTATTCACTACTGTATAATTTATGTTATTCCCTACCTTAAAATTACGTTGAGCGCAATAATGAAACTTAAAAATAAGAAATACAATCAAACATATCGTAGCACTTAAAACAAGATTTAAAAAAAAAAAGTACAACTTAAGACAGCAGGACCGAAAATAGCCTCCAAGCTAGAAATGGTCGACACAAGCTGAGCACTCTTCCCCTCTCTCTGCCGTACATAAATCTTGCCTTGGTTGCACCAACAATAGGCAAAACCGTGATGTTTGGACTGAACTCTAGCTTCTCGAAATAACTGCCTGTTTTCTTTAGTAAGTCTTTCATTAAAATACAGTTTATGAGCAGTTCCTTTAACTTCGAGGTCTGTGCTTGTTATAGTTTTCCTTATTTTAGCGGCCTTTAAGATTTGGTTTCGCTTAAAGTTGCGTGTAAATCTT
Source organism: Malacosoma neustria (assembly GCA_963693495.1). Taxonomy (NCBI): domain Eukaryota; kingdom Metazoa; phylum Arthropoda; class Insecta; order Lepidoptera; family Lasiocampidae; genus Malacosoma; species Malacosoma neustria. The sequence goes on from OY856372.1 coordinate 2,845,803, forward strand.
ACCACTACCGGACGTGGAGCCTTTGTTTCATTTTCAGCACTGTAAACTGATAATACACGTGGACCTACACGACTCACCCAGTCTATTTCGGAGTCCACAAGCTCTACACCAACCTTTTGTGCAGCGACCAAAATTATGTGATGCAGATTCTCATTTGGAAACTCTGGTATGCCAGAAATTTCCATTTCATTACGAAGGTTACCTTGAGCTTGTAGATTTATTTCCTCCTTCAGCTGAGAAACTGTCGATTTTAGAATATTGATTTCTTTTTCTCGATCCTCGATGATCTTAATTTGGTGGTCATGCTTGGTGACAATATTCCCAATTTCTTCAAGGCGTGCATGGCAAAGTGTAAGGGACGATGTAGCTTCATCCAGTGATTTTTTAAGAGTAATGATTTCTTGCGTTAATATCCGGACCTCAGATATAAGCTCTTTAACTTCAGAAGACTGATATTGATGTTTCGAAGCATAGTCTGGTTTATTCTGTTCATTTATATTTAAATTACCGCAAAATTCGCTTTTAGCTGGGGTGTTGGTATTGTCACCCCCTTTTTTCGAGGTAGCACAACATTCCGGGCACTTCCATGCTTTTCTAATTTCAGTTGTAATGTTAGACGAAATATTTGCGCAATGTTTACAAAATATTTTTTCACAATTATTTACCGTGCATTTTATAGCATATGCATCTTTGATATTAATTAAACACCCTGAACATTTCATTTTTAATCTGATGGTAATGCGCGCAGTATTTGTACCCAACAGGACAGTCTGCCGCTTATTCTTTGATCGTAAGTTTATATTCACGTATCGTCGACACGGAGGTAGGCACTCGGTGGACAGCAAGCCGATGCACGCAAAAATGAACCGAACGCAGTGTTAATAGTTGCGAGAATCCAAGGCACTAACAGTTCAGAATAATGTCGCCGGTGATTTGGTTTATTTTTGTTAACTCAGTTAATATTATGAATTTGTAGGTTTAATACGTTGTATTTCACACTATTTTAAGAAATAACAAATAGTTAACTTCACTAAAACATAGACTGAGGATATTTAAACGTAAATTATTAAGGGATAACAACGATTTCACAATATTTTTACAACACTTCTAACAAACACTTCTTAACAGAACCGAGCCGTGGCAAAGAATTGCCGGAAAAACCATAAAAACAGCCCTTTTCTTTTTCCCATACAAATGTTTTCTAACTAAAACGTAGTCAATTTGAGCTTTATTGCTATTGTATAAAGTTCATATTAAATTACAAGCACTCACTGTTGTATAAGCAATGTAGGTGTGTTCCTAACGTCAAAGATCATATATATCAAAACAGTGTGCGTGTATGCGTTGGAGCACAGAATACATCGTTGGAGGAGTTTAATGTCGCGTTCCGAAACTCGCGTTTCTTATGAATTACTTTCGGCACGCCAGATAGAATGCATCCAGTGTTCACGTCATTACATCAGTCAAACACAAACCGCGTTACCAAAAGTGTTTTATTTTTTTTAATATCACAATTTTACATACTTAAAACATTGGTACGGCTTAAAGGATTTGGCTTCCAGTCATATCAAATTAAAAAAAAATAGTGTTGATGTAATATCGAAGTTCACCAGGTGCTTACGGCCTATTTTTATTATATTTTATTTTTTATCTTACATATTATAATCATACACATCCGTCATTATATAAACTTTATTTTATAATAATTTGTAAATTATATATTATACATATATATCATCATTTCAGCCGGAAGACGCCCACTGCTGGACAAAGGCCTCCCCCAAAGATCTCCACGATGATCGGTCCTGCGCTGCCCTCATCCAACCTATCCCGGCGATCTTGACCAGATCGCCGGGATACATATATATATACATATATATATGTATTATATTTTAATAAATTGTTTAGTTTGCCGTGACTTCGCTCTAGGTTCAAGCGGAAGATCAGCGTTGGTCTAACAGATCGACATTTTGCTGAGCTTGATCCAATTTTTAGGACTTTTAAGTATATCTTGTCTTGTTACTTAGTGGTAGTTTTTATCTTTGTATGTGTTAACGTGTTTGTTTCACTTGTGTATGTTTGTCCTAAAATAAACTTGTTTTCTTTCTTTCTTTCTTACGTGGGAATCAAATGTCTAGCCATGCCGCCTTCGCCGGGCCCCGGCAGGAGAGGTGGACCCAAAAAGTGCTGGCTGGATGTCGCAAAGGGTGATATGCGTGCCAATGGGCCCACTACCAGGGATGCTGAAGACCGTGCGAAGTGGAGTAGAAAAAATCGGAAAGCGGACCCCAGGCACCGAAACAGAAGTTTAGGTTGCGACCGGGATACAACGCTTAGACGAAGAAGAAGATTGAAGCTCACCGGGTCATCTATTATAAATATGAATGTAACTCTGTCTGTTATGTTTTCATTTTGATGAATTTCAGTAACAGAGATAGATTGTACCTTGGGGAAGAACATAGTTTATTTTTTAATTTATATGGCAGAACAACGTTTGCCGGGTCAGCTAGTATCATTATAAAACTTGTCAATTAACATTTTATGCGTCAAGTTATTACAAAACCATTTTACAATGATTTAATTCAGAGGAAAGTTAATGTGGCGTAATCTTCTTTCTACGTCACAATTCTTAGCATATATTTGGTCTAGGTCTCTCTCTTCCCACAGAGCATGACTTTTCTGCGTGTCATATTTCGGACATTTCAGTACTAACAAATTAAAATTACATTCTAATACAATGGTAAGTGATCTGACCAATGGTGCAAAATATTTTCATCAAGCATGATGTTTGCTTGATGAAAATATTTTGCACCAAGCTCTGGGCAGAGTACGTAATTAGACAATGATCAAACCATCGCTTACATCCATTTGCATCATTAATAAAAGTACAATTATTACAATCTATTCTTTAACATATTAATATCTACACATGTAGTAAAATATATGTATTTACAACGAAACGATATCAACAAAACGGATAATCTACATTTGCCAAGTTCTACGTACACCCGCGGGTTATAATCCTCTTTGGGTTGGCTTTTTAAGTCCATTATCTGCCGCGGTAGCAAATGCAAAACGCAAAAGCGAATAAACAAAGGGCACAGCGGACGGACAAAGGAGTGGTTTTCTAGAATGCTCTTACCAGAGATTTTTCGGTTTCTTTTCGAAGATTTATTAGGGAGGTCTTAATAGCGTGTATTAAACGGCTTTATTTTCAGTTTAGATCTTGCTTATATATCGAGTTTTACGTATAAAAGTTATTTTTAATGTGTTCAAAAAATGTTTTAAATTTTAATACATCGGAGCTAAATTGTTTATGATCATTTAAGTCGCATTTATAAGGCAAAATATTTGTGAGAACAGGTTATTTATATGTGATGATATGATGTATAATTTCAATGGCGAGATATATATATTTTGCTGCAGAGTGCAATAATTGAAACTAAACTAAATCTTTATTGTAGAGTTTTATTGATAAACGACTATGCTTTAGGTTTATAAGTCTAAGTAATTTATATTTAAGCATATTTCAAGTTAGTGTTAGGTATTTGTATGCATAAAGTGTTTTCATTCATTCATTCCTTGTGTTGTTTATTGACTAGCAACTATTTTCTCCTATACTTTTTAGTTGTGAGTTTCGTTGACGAAGGAGTTAACTCTGAAGCTGTATCCTGTTTTTTCTTTTAAAAACGAGTGAATTTATTTACTTTAACCGGTTTATAAAGGTTTACTGCCGTTTAACCTCTTTAACTTGACATAAAATTTGATGTCAGAGAAGTTTATTTTTAAGTAAGCTAGTAGGTGAGGTAGACTTGGATTCTGCAGATGTTAGAAAGATCCTTTAATCCAAATGGAGTCATCACAGTTTATATGCGTGCCAATGGACTGACCACCTATGATGCTGAAGATCATGCGAAGTGGAGAAGAAAAAGTCGGAAAGCGGACGAAGCGAGAGTTTGGGCTGCAGCCGGGATTCAACGCTAAGATGATGATGATGAATGTTTTTTCTTATTCCACGATTTAATTCAATAATAATTCACGGATGTGCCTAACCCTTTGCTTGCTATTTTATCAATCACTCAAGTCAGTGTCGTATTAGGTTAACTCTTACGCGAGTATTTTCAGATGGTTCTGTTATTATTTAGTGTAATTCCAACGTAGGGTTTAGCTTAGCGTCAGTGAAGCTCAGTCCAAAACGGAGCTTTTGGACTGTCAAGTAAGTCAATTAGGTTTAATAATTTATCAGCTCCATATTTAGATGTAGTTGTTATTTATTTATAGGAGCATTCAATTGTATTATTTTATTAGTAGAGTTTTTATTTTGTAACACTTGAATAAATCCCCAAAAAGGTATCGTCAGGCAGGCGGCCGGTTGTAAAAAGTAAGTCAAAACTATTCAGCGTTCAGGGTGTTGTTGCGGTTGCCTCGCTCCTGTAGCGCATCGGGCATGTTTGCGGACGCGCATGTAGACTGTTTTTACGCTACGAGGCGCAAGCGAGCCATGTCCCTGGTGCGGCGCGTGCGGGCCAGCACCAACAGCATCCTGAAAATGTTTGCTTGTAGACTTGATGTAGCCTACATTAACCGTTGCTGCAGGTTGCACAATCCATTTGCATGATTTTTGTGGTATGTCTACTTGTATGTTATTATATTGTATTATTATTATAATTTTTTAACATTTGTAATTTTGATTTTGATTTTTAACTATTTTACTTTATTCATTAATTTATAATTTTTGTTATTGATTGATTTTTGTAATGTAAATAATGGACCATGTTGTTCGACAAATAAATAAATTATTATTATTATTAGTACAACATGTACTCCAAGGAAAAGGGAATGCAACTACGTGAAAGGAGAATGAGAAAGCGAAGTAAGGAGAAAAATAGCAGATGTATTAGAAAAGAGACGAATAGATATATTTTACCTGCTAGAGACGAAATGGAAGGGTTCGAGAGATTGGGCGGGGTATGAATTTCGTTATTGCCGAAGTGATGGTAAGAGAAACGGCGTGGATGTGATACTAGACAACGAATTGAAAAAATGTGTAACGGATGTTGAGAGGATAAATTATAGTAGTCAAGTTATTGGTAGGTGAACGTACATTTAATATAGTGTGTAGGTATGTCCCTCAAGCTGGATGTCCGTCTGGAAGCTGGATGATTTATCCATTCAGGGGCGGAGAAAGAATACTGACTTCTGCGGCCGGGGTTGGCCTGTCGTAAAAGGCAACAAAATAATCCACCCTAGCTACGTGGTAGGGCCCCAATCCCGTTTGGATGGCGACCACCTTTGATATTAAGTATACCGCCATAATAATCTTGTTTTGTGTTCCGGGATTAGTGATCCAAGTTCTTGTACCCTTATGGCACAGCAGCATGTTCGCGATGCTACTGGCGTTGCAAACTCCCATAGGCCGACGGTAACTGCTAAATTCTAAGTGGGCCGTCAGCCTGCCTGCTGTTCCATAGCAAATAAAAAAAAAGTGACGACAGAGAGAAAGAAAGATTCTAGGGGGACTTTGATTCAGTCAAAATCAATATACTAAATAAGGAGGACATAAACGTGGGAGCTGATTTTTAATAGACACGTGGGAAGAATAAATAGGTAATATGAAAAAGATGGGGATTCGGAAACAGAAACGAACCCGGGAAGCTTTGATTTAGCTATTAACATTTATTACAAAAAAATAAACCTGCATTTGATAACCTATAGCAGTGGAAGCCACTCAAAACACCCCCCTAATTAAGTGGTATTTTTAGAAAAGGAAGAGTATGAGAGTCATCATTTCAGCCGGAAGACACCCACTGCTGGACAAAGGCCTCCCCGAAAGATCTCCACGATGATCGGTCCTGCGCTGCCCTCATCCAACCTATTCCGGCGATCTTGACCAGATCATCGGTCCATCTTGTGGGGGGCCTACCAACACTGCGTCTTCCGGTACGCGGTCGCCATTCGAGGACTTTTCTGCCCCAACGGCCATCAGTCCTTCGAGCTATGTGCCCAGCCCACTGCCACTTCAGTTTTGCAATCATCCGGGCTATGTCGGTTACTTTGGTTCTCCTGCGAATCTCCTCATTTCTGATTCGATCTCGCAGGGAAACTCCGAGCATAACTCTCTCCATTGCCCTCTGAGCGACCATGAGCTTTCTCATAAGGCCCATAGTTAGCGACCACGTCTGCGTTCTGTATGTCATCACTGGCAACACACATTGGTTAAAAACCTTCGTCTTGAGACACTGCGGTATTTGGGACGAAAAGATTTTATGGAGGTTCCCGAACGCTGGCCATCCGAGTTGGATTCGACGAGTGACCTCTTTCGCGAAATTGGACCTGCCTAACTGGTTCGTTTGACCCAAGTAGACGTATTCGTCAACAATTTCGAGAGTACAGTTCCTAACTGTTACGGGGGTAGGTGCGACATGGACATTAGACATGATCTTCGTCTTGTCCATTTTGAGACCTACTCCTTGGGAAGCTGTATTGAGGCCATCAAGCGTATAGTCAACGGTAAATGTCGTCTTCGATCTCCAACGTATAAGCGCTGTTCATAGCCTAAGGGATTTCACGCGTTACATTTCTCTTTTCCCCAGGAAATTGGAATGCAATTGAAACTGGAATGAGCTTCCGGCTGAGATTTTCTTAGCGCGGTACGATATGGGGTTCTTCAAAAAAGGCGTTATAAAATTTCTTCGTGGCCGGCAGCGTGTTTGTAATACCTCTGGTATTGCAAACGTCCATAGGCAACGGTGACCACCTGCTAGGGTGGGCCGTTTGCCTGTCTGCTGAACTCTAGCTATAAAAAATATACTAAGAAGTTGTATTGTGGGACACTAAATGTAAAAGGTTAGGATCGCATTTTCGCGGGGTTTCAAGGCGGTTGGTTACTTCACCGAGCAACATATTTTGGCAAAACACATTGTAGAGGTCCTAGCCTTGAGTTAACACTCTATAACTCGGCATAAACTCAGGGGCAACGACCCTCGGTGACGTGGTTCGAGCTGCGGGTGTATGGTGTGGTGTGTGGTGTTTTTGCTGTGGCAGCTCTACATTGGCCCATCTTGGCTTGTACGAGTATATTCATCACTCTCCGATGTATGTAATGTCGGCCCCACGTCCCTGCTTCTCGTGAAATGACAGTGAAGGTATCACAACTATACGGTATAACTGTGTTTAATAATTATATATAGTGTATATATATATATATATATAGGTACACTGTATAAAGTGGGCCGTTAGCTTGTCTGCTGTTCAGAAATAAAAAATAATAAATCTATTTTGCTTACATATTTTGCTTTTATGAAGTGAAGTTTTGACAGACAAAATTCGATTTCTTACGGAGGCCATCATACTGAAGGATTCTCTAAAGGTTTTCCTGAGAAAATTTGCTCACTGACATACACTGACAGCCTTGAATATGACTGAGAATGTCCATTTCCTTTTGGAGAGGGACGTCCATTAGTTGAAACTCTACGGCAACTGTACAACAACGGACCTCGGTACCGAAGAGAAAGCTTGGATTGAATACTTGGATGATGATAATCCCGTAGAACTAGGAAGTCTTCCTTTAGGGACCAATAACTAATAGTTTGCCAATGCTTGAAGCAAAGTTGAGCTCGTGGCAAAGTTAAAGTCAAACTTATATGAACGTGAAGAGATTTTAAAAACTTTTCCCATAAAGGATTATGTAACACTTTATGAATATGAAAATATTGTTCGCAAAATTTGTTGAACATTGCAACTTTAAAACGGTTCGTATCGGCAAAGTTGGATACTTTAGCTTTTGAGCTGTTATAATTGAATTTACACATCATACGTGGATCTTTGACACATCATAATAAAGCTAGACGCACACTATTTGACGATTTGCTTTGAGCAAAGGATTTTGTATGTAGGAATGCCTGTATGAGTCACTGGTTCGATTCCCATTCCTAGTCTGGGTATTTATCTACAAAAATATGATATGTATTTATTTATAAAAATAGTAACTATCTAGGATACCAGTTGTCTAGTAACTTAAAAACAAATGCTCTGCTCATTACTTCGAGACTCGACTGTACTGTGTGAAATATCTCTTATAGTATATTTATTTATTTAACGAGCACTGGGTATATACATTTATTTATTTAACGATCCAAGCCCTCCTACACGTACACATATAAGACAAATGGTCAGTTATATTATTTATCTTGCAGCTGAGTTTTTAAAAATAAATTCGGTTTTGCAAGTCATTCTTATGCCCATGCCAGAAAATCATAGTAGAGGTCGCCGTTGACGGATACGTCAGGGATATCATCATAATTTCATGCACAGGTAGAGATTATGATCATCTTTTATCAGTTACCAGAGCTATTGGACTTTTTGTAACTATTGGTCTTTGGAATCGACCCAACAGACGTGGCTGTAAACCGCTGACCTAGTCATTAAACCATATTTTCGTTTTAGATATTATCTCTTTTCAGCTTTCACAGATAATGTTGAGGATTCAGACGCTTTTTTGAGAAAGAAAGGAGATCTTATACGCCAGTACATGACCTAAGACACTAATTTGTGTGAGTTGCCATGTTGTGTCGATTTTCTGCGTATACTATATGTTATTAAGTTAGCGCTGTTATATATTTTTATGTAGTAAAGTTGGTGAGAGAAGAAGAGACTGGAGATTTAAAATATCCAGAAGGTCAGAAAAAGTGGCAACTGACCTGACGTTATCCCATAGAAAGGAAGTAGTCATAAAATTATCAATTTAGAAATTATTATATTATAACATATAAGATTATTACAGCCGTGTATGTAAGTTAGCGACGTGTTGAAAGATGGGGGGGGGGGGGGTGGGTGTCAGTCATGGGTGGAAAGGCGCCATGGCGCCCTGACTTTCCGCCTGACGCAGGTCCTCTCGGGGCACGGTTGCTTCGGGAGGTACCTGTGTCGCATAGGGCGGGAGATGACGTCGGGGTGTCACCATAGTGGCGCGGGCGACGAGGAGGACATGGTGGATCACACTGTCGCCGTGTGCCCTGCGTGGCACGAGGAGCGCCGCGCCTTCATCGCCCAAATCGGCGTGGACCTGTCGCTCCCGGCCCTGGTTCTGTCCATGGTCGGGGGCGATCCTGGATGGACGGCCGTCGCCTCCTTTTGCGAGGCAGTCATGTCCGCAAAGGAGGTGGCGGAGCGGGAGCGGGAGTCCACCACCACACTCCCCTCCCGCCAACGCAGGCCACGTCGTCGGCGCCGGAGGACGAGCAATGACCTCCGGCCGCCGTAGAAGCGGCGGCGGGCGGCCCCTCGGGGGAGGATCCGCCGCCCGCACTATTGCCGCGAGGGAGAGGGCCGCGTGCTGTTCCGGGGCCCCCCTCAACTCCTACAATACAGGAGAGCGCCGGGGGGACGAAACCCTGACCCCCTGGCGCCAACACTTCAGAAGAGGCTCGCCTTGAGACAAAGGGCAGGCCGGCGCCGGCCCGGGCCATGAGATCGGCAGGCCACATATCCGTAGGCCCGGGCGTAGGCGATAGGAGAACAGCGGGGGGGGGGGGTGTCAGTCAAATACTGAGAAGTGCGGCGACACACAATATCTGCACTGACTTGCGGGTAGAAATGGAAAAGGTGCCTATCCGAAAGTATCTTCATTTATTCATACTTAGATTTCGTTTGGAATCAATATATGCTCAAGCGGCAAAAGCGTTTAGGTTTTCATTTGTGATCAAAGACTAGACGAGATCTATCGAATTATCGAATTGCTGATCGCTCCTTCCTGAGGACGATTTTTATCTTCGATGTATATAAAAGTATACACGGAAGTAGACTAATCTACGAACTAAATGTAGGAAATTTTAAATTTAGTTTAAATTTCGGCGTCGAGCTTGCTAAGAGTTTTAAGTCATCATCGATCACCGTGATACGATCGCAAAAAGTGATTTATTATACTATGGCTGATTTTATATTTAATATATTTTTAAACATATGTTTCCATTTATTTTAATATTACAAACATACCCTCCAATTTTATTTATTTGTATAAATTTAAGTTGACCTCACATATCCAAAAAATGCTGCCTAATGTCATTATTCCACGCGGACGGAGACGCGGGCACTGCTAGTGTATAATAAATATGTACCTATTTACATTATGTTGTGGGAAGTTTTAGTTTGTATCTTATTATTGGTTGGCTGGCTGCGCCAGTTGAATAAACGAGCTAATTCTTACCGATTCTTTTAATGTTCGCGATATCATTTAAACCTTTATCACACAAGAAAAGTATATTAGTATCTATTGTCTAGTATCCATTAAATAGGCGCTCTTCCGGTTGCTTGGGGACTAGATGACGACACTCTAAGAATTTTCATTATTTATCAGTTATTTAAAAAAATTAATGATTTTACAATACTAAAGATATAAATGTTTTTAAGAGAACACAGATCATTTTACTCTGCACATGTATATAAATAAGTGCATCATATTCATACCACCTATAGGTACCATCTAGGTAGGTAGTTTAAAATATAATGCATTAATTTGGTGAAAAGTGGAGGTTCGCTCGCAGCGCATTACCTCGCGACAACCGCTGAGAGGCGTTGCATGCAGATGACAAGTACTATTTAGTGGTAAAGCAGAAAATTTAATTAAAATTTATTTTTGTAAAAACTTGCATTACATTGAATGACATACAGCAATGAAATGGCAGATGAACTGGCAAGAGAGGGCTCAACTAATGATTTTATGGGTCCGGAACCATGTGTAGGCATTCCGACTAGCCTCGTGAAGGCCACATTCAGGGATTTTGCAGACCGCAGTCAACAACAACACTGGCTGACTAGAATCGGTCTGGAACACTCCAAAAAATTTTTGGGATCCACGTACAAAGCACGAGGATCCATCTGGAACATGAGCAGGGGGCAAATACGCTACTTGCTTGGAGCCTTTACTGGGCACTTTGGAACCAACAACATGCTCATGAAAATGGGTCTAACCGCGACACCCATGTGCAGGTTGTGTGGGGAACATACAGAACGCATGGAACACCTACTGTGTACATGTGATGCATTGGCCAGGAGGCGAATGAATCTTTTGGGGGTAAGATATCCAACACCGGAAGACTACAGGCTCCTATCTCCATACCTCATTGTTAGGCTCATGAAGCAGATCTTCAAGGAGATTGGAGAGGAGTGATTGCTATCTAGGGGAACACAAAAGATCCCATTGGGTCGAAGTGTCCGAGATATTTCTCGGCCCCAAAATAAGATAAGATAAGAATGACATATTGAGTGACATATGACATATTGACTGTTAATTGTATATGTATGAAAAATAAGTATGTAAGTAGACAATAATTAAAATTAAAGAAAGAAATGATAGAATACAGAATAGGGAAAGAAACACGTAATACAAGAATTAACGAAAAGTAATAGAGTTGCGGTCATATCGTTCGGGTCCGCGGGCACATGGCCTATCATTTTGGCACTCCGTAAGCGGTTGCTGTAGCGAGCGATCCCGAGTGAGTTCAGCCGAATAACAGTAGGCGGCGTAAGCGTTTCTTGGTGCAATGTTACTGCAGTCCCCGAAAAAAGAAATCTTCCAGCCGTCACATCCATTATGTATCTTTTACGATCCCAAACAACTGGCGGGGTAGCCATATCCTTTTTTTTAACTTATTTAGAACTTTGACAAGTAGTTTCTGGTAAAAACAGCGAATATCACGTTGCAAAATGTAATATATAATTTTATTTTCATATTTTAACATATCTTACATACTTGAAAAACTAAATTTGAACTCTTTTTCTTTATGCCTTTATCCCATATTTTATTGGGTCTGTCATCTGTCAACTTAACATTCATCTCTTTGATATACCCCTCTTTCTGAATCAATTTTTCGTATTTAATTTTCTTGTTGCACGACTTTTGTTTCTTCACATTCTTCTTAATTTGAACACAAATAAATATATCGAGACATTTCACACAACGTCATCTAGTCCCAAACTAAGTTACATAGCACTTGTGTTATGGGTACTAGACAACTGATATGCTATATAAATACTTTTCTTTCGTAAATAAATACAAACTATACATACACACCAAGACGCTAGACCGGAAACGAACCCGTGCTTGCGCAACCGTATCAACGTGCGTTAGTCGTTATGCCAGGAGGTCGTCAATACATACAATGACATACATACATAAATATTTCTTTTTTATTGCTGTATGACAGCAGACAGGCTGACGGCCCACTTAGAATTTAGTACTTACCGTCACCTATGGGTGTCTGCAACACCAGTGGCGTCGCGAACACGCTGCTATCACATAAAGATACAGGAACTTGGGTCACTAATGTCGGAACACAACACAAAGTTATTATAGGGGCATACTTAAAACCAAAGGTGGTCGCCATCCAGACGGTCTTGAGGCCCTACCATGTAGCTAGGGTGGGTTGTTTTGTCGCCTTTTACGACAGGCCGACCCCGGCCGCAGAGGTCAGTATTCTTTCTCCGCCCCTGAACGGATAAAAAAAATCATAGAGTCTAATTTAACAAAAATATGGACACAAGTATTATGTTTATAAATTAACGGCTAAAAACCACTCAGGTTTGTACAGTGATATCATAAGTCTACCCACATTCAGAGACCCGCGTAAATTTATCTTCTAACTTCTATAAAAAATATTGATTATTTAGTCTGAACCTGATTACACAGCTGAGTTATGTATGTTAATGTAAAAATAAAATATACATTAAATTTATCTTCAGTTTAAAATAAAATTAAAGGTAAAAACCGCACAACAAGCAATAGCGAGAACATAAATCGAATTTGTAGCGAACTTTGCATTGGGAATTTTCGTGCGAACACCGAAACTTCTCTGTCCTGATTTACTTAAACCGTTTACAATATGTCCGCAACGGCACGCTACCACATAAAAGACTCTAATAAATTCAATTGAACGACTGTCGCCAGCAGACATGGCTTGCTTCCACGTCCCGCTCGGGATACCTGACTTCTTAAAGAGGGGAATTCACATTGTCATTTGGATTGAGAGGTTTCATATAAATAAACTGTTAAGGGGAGACTCGTGGAGATGTTTATGATTTTCAATCTATATCTGAAAGTGTCAGAAATTAAATTAAGCTGTATCTATGCTTGATACATGAAATTTGCAGATTTTCTTCATTTCGTGTTTTTCTGGTATTTCGCTTTCATCATTATTCCTCTGTGAGATGAACAATATTTTTTTTTCTAGGAAATACTCTTGGGGGAGTCGGAGGGTTTGTGAGAGTCGTTACGACTACCCTCCCGAAAAAATCAGCGCTGTTTTCCAATAGGAAATACCCTGTGCTAACGGACTGGTAGATTAGCAAAAACCATGGTTTTGGCTGGCCATGGCCCAGGCAACAATAAACATTTAAATTAAGATTATAATAATCACTTGTAAAATATTGATTATTAATTTTTTTAAGCTTGGATATTTGTTAGTCATATTTTTTTAAATACACGGCGTAAAAACCTGTCTAAAAAAACAGATCATAATATTATGTTGTTCTACAAAGAGATAAAATGTACAGGCCAAGTAAGGAATCTAACGGAGTCTCTGTTATTAAATATTATATAAAAAAACAATTCTAATCGCTTCCACCGATAAGGCAACTGTGCAATATTGTTAACTATATTGTAAAAAATAAAGTGTTATCTATCTATCTATACATTCTTATTCTATCTATATATTGTTATAAAAGATGGAATCCGACACATCTATTACATAAGTATATCATCTAGATATACTCCTGAGACTAAAGAGTAAAGCATGTGTTAGCTCTTAAGAAGATTGCTTACAACTTTAGAACGGGTACTTGTTTGTATAAAAGTTTTACTCATACAGTTCTACGCTTTGAATGAAAACTCATTTCCACTGAGAGAAAAGCTATAAAAGATGCTGAAAGAAAAAATATATTAATAATAAAAAATAATGTGTAGATCCGGCTCAATTTTGTAAGAAATATTTTTTAAGCATTTTTTTTTTATAAATATTTATGTTTTACGTCGGCTGATATATGTTTGCTTCTTCACATATAATATTTTTTGTCTAATATACATGTATTGTATTTCTATAGTTTATCTAAGTTTTGGATATTATTAACATCCGACTTCACTCAAATTTATAGAATTTTTTTTATTGCCGTAGGACAGCAGACAGGCGGACAGAATTGAGGAGAGGAGACAGAAACAGGAATTGAGCAGTTACCGTCACCTATGGGTGTTTGCAACGACAGTGGCATCGCGAATACGCTGCTGTTCCATAAGGGTACAGGAACTTGGGTCACTAATGCCGGAACACAACATAAGGTTATTATATTTCTGGCCCCCGAGAAACAGTGTAAACTAGTTCAGGGGCCAGGTGAATTAAACTAGATATGTATATGTTACTTTTCAGAAATAAATTTATTATTATTATTATATTATTATTATTATATTATGGCGACATACTTAAGACCAAAGGTGGGCGCCATCCAGACAGGCTTGAGGCCCTACCGCGTAGCTAGGGTTGTTTTGTCGCCTTTTACAACAGGCCTACTCTGGCCGCAGAGATGCGTATTATTTCTCCGCCCCTGCACGGAATTTTCTTAATGTGCTAATTTTCTCATGTATCTTAACTTTTTCACATGTTCAAAGTTTAGTTACATAGTAAATTGGAAGATATTTTGAGTTTTAATAAAAAATTTATCCTATAGTAAATACACACAGAAAAACTGTGTTCGAGAGACTAAGAAGAGAAGGTTAATTTCTTCTGCGATTTTAAATGTTCTTTTTCTTGAGCTTCATTGCAGGTACACGTAAAATGGATGCAGCTAAAGTCAATGCTCAGGAATAGATACCTTCTGATGTTATTTGATAAAATATAAAGCGGTGGCTTTTATTCGAAGCTTGTTTTCTGTACAAGAAGTAATCTATTTGTTTACCCGAGGATAGAGGTAAGTAATAGATACTTACGTATAATGTTTATGTACCCAGTTTTAATAGTATTTACTAGGCTGATTTCAATGAGGTTTTTTGAGATATAGAAAACTCGTATAGCTTAAACTATAGAGGGATTAAACAGAGAATACTGCATGCGAGAGGAAATGAGAATTATCTCATTTCCTCTCGCATGCAGAGAGATTAGAAAAAATAGTTGTTTAGGAACAATTTTTAATTTGTAATAAAATTCGCACTGATCTTAATTCCATACCTTCTTATTTGTTTCAAAGTTATGCTCTCAAACTATTTATGACATCGAGTACACCTTACATATGTATGCACTAAGGAATAAAGAAACCAACGAAGAAGTCAGAAGAAGAAATTTAGAATGGGTGTACCCAAATTTTTTTTTGACTGGAGCTACGGTGGACCGATATGCCAATCTTGAAAGAAAAGTATGGTATCCTTATGATCTGAAAACTTGCTAATGAAGTTATTAATTTGTTGCATATTACGACTTTTTTAAAAGAGTAGATTTAATCTTTTTTCTTTTGTTTTCTGGCATAGATCGAAAGGGCAAATATTTATAAAATTATTTGCACTTTTTTATTGTTGTAGGATAACCCGCTTAGATTTTAGCAGTTACCGTTGCCTATGGGTGTTTGCAATATCAGTGGCATTGCGAATACGCTGCTGTCCCGTAAGGGTACAGGAACTTGGGTCACTAATGCCGGAACACAACACAAGGTTATTATGGCGGCATACACATACACCAGGGATGGTTGCCATCGAGATGGACTTGGGGCCCTACCACGTAGGTAGGTGGGTTGTTTTGTTGCCTTTTACGATAGGCCAACCCCGGCTGCAGAGGCCAGAATTATTTCTCCGCCTGTGCACGGATAAAAGCGCTTCCTTAATTGAATAAAATTACTTTTGTTATTTTGATCCATCCCATCATAATATTGTAATAACCAAATCTGCTAATCATCGACGATAATTGAAATTGAATATTGCGGTTTAAATGATAAGCCAACCAATAAATTTATTCCATTCCGTCATAATTATTGAATATCAGGAAGCGATTTCAAATTGAATAACGAGTGAGCTGCTAGCAATTTCATTACATTATTAACCTCTACATACTTCGCAATATTCTCTTTATACCAATACAATTATACACTATTTGTACAATAGTTTCATACCATGTATAACCTTCCTTAAAATTTGTAATGCTTTCATTGTTAAACTACTTTTAAGGATCTAAAACGCCTTCACTTTACTAATATACACACATCAAAAAAGTCTAAGCAACATGTACTAATTTAAATTTTAGGATGGTGGATGAGCCGCTGTATGGATGAACTTCCTGAATGCACCTGAGCCTTTCAGTATTTCCGGGCCGACGGTACACTCGCATCCTTCTTGTATCAGGCCTAAACCCGAATCGCGACTCATCGGAAAACATAATTTTATCCCATTGCTCCTGGGTCCATGTTCTGCGTTCTCTACACCATTCATTTCGACGAGCGCGATTACCGTGACGTTTCGGTGGGCACCTAATTGGGCGTCGAGCTCGTAGGCCGTACTCATGCAGTCGATTTCGCACAGTTTGGGGACTTATATCAACACCACTTGAATTTTGTAGCCTCAAACTTATCTCTCGAGCGGTTAATATCGGCTGGCGTCTTGCAATCAGTTGTATGTACCGGTCTTGCCGAGTGGTTGTACTCCTTTTACGGATTGGATGCTGTTCAGCGGGTTCCCTTGTATTGTAGCGCTGCCAAAGACGACAAATAACACTTCTATGAATGCCAAAATGCCGAGATACCTGAGATTGATTACTTCCCGCTTGCAACATCCCTACAGCTCTTTGCATTTCATTTGCCATCAAATGACGTCGCTCCATGATGTAAAGAATATCTAACAATTAAATTTTGTCGCTAACTTTATTTAAATGGTTGGTAAAATTATACAATCAAGACTAAACGTAGCAATAAAAACGCACTTAAATTCAAACAAATTCGCTTTCATTTAATTTTTTGGAAAAAACAAAACATAATCGAAATTTTTTTTACAACCAGCCAGTATAAGACTTAGAAATTAACACATATAATGCCTCGTCAGCCACATATGGCTGGAAAGGTTTTTACATAATAAAACGAACATATTCAATATTTTAGTTGTTTTTAATCATCGAATTGTGACTTTGCAAATCAAACCTATATTGATCATCGTGTCCAAATAGGTATGTGCTCAAACATATCGATGGTATAAATTAAAACAGCTGATACAATAATGCGGCTCATTTGGACAATCTTCGCAGTATGTTACCACTCTTTTGGTCTTGTTTCTCGCATGCATTCTTTCAAATTGGGCACAATTTTCTTTGTAACATCTGGAACAATATTTACGACAAGCAGAAGCCAGCCCTTGCTTCTTCTTTAATTCATGCTTTAATCGTCGAGGCCCAGCAGGGGCATAAATTTCTGAGACTCCTGTGTTCACCAAGTACTCAACCAATGCATTTCTGAACTTAACATCTGTGATTTTTTTTAGTTGTTAATTTATACAGTATATAAGAATTTACAACAGCTGTATTTAATAATAGCTCCATCGCCAATCGCTTGGGCCATTTAATTGTCTTGCGAAGAGGGATCGTGTACGATGACATTTGATCTGATAGATCAACTGCTGATTTTGCGTGATTATAATCAACCACAATTTTTGACTTTATTTTTTCTTTTCCTTTTTTACTGATTCTTCTGAAGCTCACGGAATGCTTGGTAGACAGAAGCAGCACATCTCGCTTGTCCTTCCATTTCATAACTGTTATTCCTTCGCCATTTTCTTGAGCTGAGAATTCGTCTGCTTTCAGCTTGGCTTGAACGACTGTTTGAGGTAGACATCGCCTGTTTTTTCTGAGTGTGCCTATGAGATGTGTTTGTCCTGCTAGTAGCTTCCGTGCTAGATCCAAGCTGGTATACCAGTTGTCAGTGCAAACCGTATGTCCTTTATTTAGATAATCATCACACAAAGCAAGGACGACATTAGTTGGTGTAGTGTTCACATTATCGTAGTTTTTGCCGGCATAAACCTGCACTTTTACCGTGTATCCTGGGTTTGAGCAAAGTTTGAAAGTTTTATTCCATATTTATGTCGCTTATTTTTGTTGTATTGCCTAAATATCACGCGTCCACGAAATGGGATTAGGCTTTCGTCGACACACACTTCTTCATTCGGTGTGTAATGAAATTCAAATTTATCATTCAGTAACTAACAAATGCCTGACTTTGAACAATCGGTCTTTTTTTATCGTCATTCATTTCATTATTAGCAAAATGCAACATCCTCAAAATTACCTCAAAGCGATTTCGGCTTATAATGGACTTAACAAATGGTTGCTCAAAACATTTATTAGTACTCCAATACATAGAGAGTTGAGGTAATTTTACTAAGCCCATCCAAATCAAAACGCCAAAGAAACGCTTTATTCTGTAGGCACCCATTTCTGCATTCTGTATGACGGTGTTGAACTCTTGTTCAAGATTTGTGAAGCCAAACGATTTGTTTCTTCAGCTATGTACTCAAATATTTCATTAGGTACAAGCAATGAATAAAAATCTTCTGGCTTAGCTGAACTCATGCTAGATCGCAATGGAAACGGCTTTAGCCTTGGACAGTCAGTATATGGAATAATACTTGTTTGCTTACCCAATGGATCAAACCATACATGTGTAGATCCTGAATCAGCCGATACTGGAATCGATTCGTCTTCGCTGTCGGATAATATCTGCTATCGACGATTGTTTTTGGTCCGCGGTATTGATTAAGTATCATCGATATCAATGTCGAGTATAGGTGGAGAATCACTATTCGATAATGAGTTCAATTCTTGATCAAACACTGGTAAATCTAGCTGCGACAGTTCGTAATCTAAGTCGTCGTCCATTATGACGTTGAAATAACTACCTAATCAGTAACATACAATTTGAACCATTGAATAATCTTAGAATGCAGTCTACTTCCATGCAATGCGACTTCGAAGTGACAACTGACGCGCGCACGTGCACATCACACCACCAGCGATGCTATAAAACTAAAATGGCGCCGGCGGCAGCTAAAAGCAAGAAAGCAACAGTTTCGCGCGCTTTTGAATTTCAATTCAGATAGCTGACAAAGTGGTTGACGCGGCCCCAATTGAAATTTTATTACCGTGGCGCCGCGTCAGCCATATGTGGTTGACGCCATTGTTTATTTATTTATTTTACTATAAAATATATATAAATATTAAAAAAACATTGTAATAAGATTTTGTTTCAATCAAGTGAACAAATCTTGAAACATAAAAAAATAACAATTAGGTCATATGTTACTACGGCATTAGATGTGTTAATTAGTATAAATGGTAAATTTGTAATATCATGCATGTTGCTTAGACTATTTTGATGTGTATACTTTTATAATATAAAACATGCTGTAAAAGTTTAGGTTTTAGTTTAGTTTTTTATGACCTCAAGCCCGTCTAGATGGCGACCACCTTTGGTTTTAAGTATGCCGCCATAAAAACCTTGTTTTGTGTTCCGGCATTAGTGACCCAAGTTCCTGTACCTTTATGCGACAGTAGCGTATTCGCGATGCCACTAGCGTTGCAAACACCCATAGGCGATGGTAACTTCTAAATTTTAACCGGGCAGTCATCCTGTCTGCTAACCTACATCAATAAAAAAAGTAAAATAAAGAACTATACCAGCAATATCTCTTTACAATATGTTGCCTTGACTTTGTCCTCTTTAGGACTGCACTAAGTTCTATTCCCGAACGAGTATCCAAAGTTGCATAGGTCATACCAGATTTGGCTGATCACGGAGAAAACATGAGTACTAAATGTAATTTTATGTGCATCGGAAAGGAGACTTAGACATACACCCGTGTAAGTATTGGATCTGCTCGGAACTTTGTCGCAGCGATGAGACCCGCACTATGGCGATTGTTAACTAGCAAACCTTTTTAATATTATGGTTTAAATTCATTTTATTCTCACATTTTTCAATTTGTCATATTTTTTACTATCATTTATGGTATAAATCAGAAATATTATTTATTATTTTAAATATTATTATCGTGCTTGCGTCTATTGATCTACTATAAACAAAAAATCAATTTTTCATCCTTCGCGGCTGTTTTTCCTAACACTTTTTGCTATTGTACAACTCTTAAATATATCTATAAAACTGATTGCGTCTTTTGGTCTAATAAAACATAATTAAATTAACTACATTGAATGATAAGAAGTCCATATCTAGTCGACGTTTTAGTTTTTTTAATAATGTTTGTAGTTCCTTCTATAATGTCTCTTCTGATCTAGTCAAAATTCTTACTAATTTGTGACGTGTATTATAGATAAAATATCAATCTTGTTGATAACAGCGTGATTGCTATCTTAGAGGCCGATATGTTTGGAAACAGGTAATTCAAATACATTTTCTTTTGCGTTTTAATATAACTAGAAAGTTACATTCGAAAATGTTAGCCTAATTCTACGGTAAGTTGCCGAGTTTTGTCATAGGGTAATACTTGTGTGCTTTATTCACGCCTCATTTTTTTAATGTAAACAGGGAAAAGAAAATATTTGTAATAGCTGAGGCAAATTAAAAATTAGATATAATTACTAGGGGTACTTGGAGGATTCAATTCTGAAAACCCTTTATTTGCCGAAAGTGATTTTGCATAAATATTTCAGCGATTTCGTTTGTCCAAACCGTGTGGTTAGTCACACTTAGCTTAGATGTGTGGAATTTAATACTCACAGATCTATTCCAAGGGTTTAAGTGATCATACATCAATTTCTCATTACCACCTGATCAGAAAACGTCGAAGATATAATTTTTTGGTCTGTCACCTCATTCCGTATTCCATATCTCAATCTTTTTTAGCATGACAGTCTTTATAGCTTGCTAATTTTGAATTTTCACGCTATCCCAAACCGTGGCATGTCTATAGCCTTATGCATAGTATGCATAAATAATATCCTCCTCAGCAAAATATGTCAGCAAGCTGGTTAAATATTATTTAGCAATAAACTCTGCTTAAATGGCAGGGCTTATTACGGAATATCGGGCGGGTCCGGCGTCAGGCCTGATCGATGGTGGTCACGTGCCACCCTGCCACCACCGGTAATTAGCTCAAGTAATTGCTTATTTTATGGACACACAATTTGGCCGGAGATCAACGGGGCTAATTTCATAAATAGGATGGCAATTTTAAGGGCTTTTTGAGCATACTATACGTAAAGGTGAACGCTCCTGTGTACAACTTTGTACAACCAACCAAATACTTGTATTAAAGTGCTAATCATAAAACTAAAGTAGTTACTTTGAACATTGATTTAGCGATCTAGCATTTTTGCCTCCGCCGGTAAATGACTCGATTATTTTACTGTTACTTTTTCCTCCATTGGGGATCGTAGCTACAAACACAACCGTACCAGATCAATTGCATAACCACAAAACCAGCTCCTGTAAAAGGGAATCGATGGTTATATAGTCAGCTAGCTGACTCAGCAAACGTTGTTCTGCCATATAAATAAAAAAGTAGCCTATGTCCTTCTCCAAGGTCCAGTCTAGCTCTATACCGATTCATCAAAATTACTCAGCGATTTAGGCGTCAAAACGTAACACACAGTGTTTCTTTCACATTTAAAGTGTTAGTATAGATGGATGTTAATGTTTATGGTATAGTTTTGTGTATCTATTGTATAGTCCAAAAATAATAAAACATTTTCATAATCTGCGTCCAGAAAATGGTTTCATTTTATGATATTATTATTTAATTACAAAATCAGCTGTGTTAACATTGTTATATATTTAGTCTCCGTTTGGAACCTACAGTTTAGTTTCTCTTTCAGATATAATTATATGACGGTTCAATTGAAGCATGCAAATTACACGATTTGTCGACGCTTAGGCCATCTATGTTAGGTTAAGACGAACGCATACGTTATAAATAGAACAAGTTAATTGTATAAATCCAGTTTTCATGTATTTTTACTGTTATCGTCATTAGAAAATATTAAATGTACACTCGTAATAGCCAAGATACAAGCTATCTAGATAGATAATTCATAGAACTAAAAAAAAGCATATTTTTTTTACCACTAGATAGAAACACAAAGGTCTAATCGCTAAAGTTATCTCTTCCAGATTAAGTTATATCTTGGATTATGCATTGAAATATTTCGAAAATGGACATTTAATTTAAAAAAATATATTAATATTTTTCTTTATAGCTAAAGATCAGTAGACAGGCAAACGGCCCATCCTGGCAGGTGGTCACCGTCGCCTATGGACGTTTGGAACACCAGAGGTTTTATCAACGCGCTGCCGGCCGCGAAGAAATTTTATAACGCCTTTATTGAAGAACCTCATATCGTACCACGCTGAGAAAACCTCAGCCGGAAGCTCATTCCAGATCCTGAGAGTACGCAACGTGAACGTTCTTGAGAACCGTTTCGTACAAGAAAGAAGAGGCTCCATGAAATGGGAATGAACACCCAGCCGATGGTGGGCAGTGCGGTGGCGTAAAGACGACGAGGAACCATTGTAAATGTTGCGCGGATTGTGGATACATATTTACAAACCATGGATTGGCATCCAGACCGGCTTAGAGCCTTACCACCTAACTATATTTAGTCACCCTTGAAGACAGGTCACAGAGGAGATTCTTACTTCACCCTTGGGCGGATTATTAAAGAATATAATTAAAATATCTATTAGTCTAAAATAAGTTGTACTTAAGTTGTATCGAACAAGAAACATCACCCCGGGGAGGTACAATACCCCTGACTCCAATTAATAAACGAACTTTCGATGCCCGGACAACTGAAACTATTACAGTCAGTTTATCTTAATCAATAAACTATTGTTATATTTAAGCAGTTGTATATTTTTGGATATAGTTATATTTGAAGTGGAAATCGAGGTCTTATTACATAAGTTTAAACATAAGGATAACATAAGGATTTTTTTCTACCTTCCAGTATACAGCACGTATAGAAGTAAAAATTTATGTTCTAAAGAATTTATGTTAGAGGCAGGCAACGCGTTGTAAATGCTTCTGGTGACGGTGACCACTTTTTGTGGTCTGGGCCTGGGTGTGTCTGTCGGCTAATTTCAATTATAAAATATTTAACAACAAATAAAATAAATCCACTCGGAATGATTTCATTCATGCACGTTTTTAAATTGTCTAGATTACACTATACTACTCGCAATAATTATAATAGGGCATCAGAGCATAAGAAAATA
This sequence comes from Malacosoma neustria, assembly GCA_963693495.1. Classification (NCBI taxonomy): domain Eukaryota; kingdom Metazoa; phylum Arthropoda; class Insecta; order Lepidoptera; family Lasiocampidae; genus Malacosoma; species Malacosoma neustria. The sequence continues at coordinate 2,869,044 of OY856372.1, forward strand.
GATGTACTCGAAATGTGGTGTTGAAGACGAATGCTCTGCATACCTTGGATGGCCAAAATATCAAATAAATCCATTCTGGACCAGCTTCACATTAAAGTCAGGCTCTCAATAATCTGTAATCGGAAGATTCTTGAGTACTTTGGTCACATTGACCGACGACAGCCGGATAACTTGGATAAGCTAATCGTGACGGACAAGGTGGAAGGAAAGTGACCTCGTGGCTGATTACCTACCCGCTGGTGTGACCAGGTAACCGCCCTCACTGGACTCCCAATAGCAACCGCTATTCGAGAAGCTGAGGACCGATCAAAGTGGAAACAGCTTACGAGACAGACCATGGTTGATTTTCCGTTTACCTTCAGCAATGAAGAATTCGACCAAGAAGAAGATTTCGTAATATAATAACAGTTCATAGGGTTCCACTGCATTTTATACCAGTCATGCTTATTTAAGTTGGATTGGCAGGTTAGACACAGGTGTTATCGGCTTGTAGGTTTCCTTAGATATGCACATTAGCTGAGAAAAAGTGCCTAAGCAGTGCATCGTGGGATTCAAACCCACTCCAAAACCTCTAGAGACTTTCCGAGAATAATACCACTCAGCTACCAGGTACATTTCTTTCTCATATAAATACTAAAATTCAGATATATATTCTAACTAATATTATAAATTCGAAAGTTAGTTTGTTTGCTTGTTTGTTTGTTACGCCTTCACGCCTAAACCTCTGAACCAATTTTGATGAATTTCCGTATAGTCATAGATTGGGCCATGAATACACAGGCTACTTTTTTAAAGTTCATATGGCAGAACAACGTTTGCCGGGTCAACTAGTTTTAAATAAAGGGAAAAATATTGGACAAAATTTAATTTACATATCTAAGTCTATTTTGTATACAGTTGCAAAATTTATTGCAGGTTGTGTGTATATTTAAATTTAAACTGAGTTTGTTGTTAGCGTAAACTCTTACTTCAGTTGGTAGTTTTTAGAAAACTGCCAGTTTTTAGGTTTGAATGCATTCTTTATCTTTGTCTTATTATTTTGATTAGTAGTCGTAGAAATTTAAGTTTAAACGATTAATATTATGATCTAATTTTTAAAACATTTCCCTGCATTGATTGAGAAACTGTATCGCAATTTTATTTTGTCAAGTACACAATTAATGGACGGTATAGGAAGATTTGTAGTATTTATATAGAATAAGATTTATATAAAATAATGTAATCGATATTTTTTAAGTTAAAACTTCTTTAGCGGCGTTGTTCAATTTTTTGTGATGGATAAAAAATGTTAACCTCGCGTCAGGACACGTGAACTGATCGAAAATTCGTAAGACAGAGGGAGTTTTGCTCCAGTAATACCAACCTTATTAATAATGACTTAATGTTTATTTTATAATGTAACTTTTAAATTATTGCATTGCATTACTTATACATATCTATTCGAATTGCGACTTTATCACAATGAAATACAGTTGAGTTATTTTGAAGTGAAAACTTATTTAGGCGCGTTGAGCACTTTTTAGGTGAACAATTTTTGGTTTCTAAAGAAGTGTTAATGACCAATTTAAACTTTAATCCTTGACCATTAACACTTCTTTATAAACCGAAAATAATAATCTTATAGCTTGACGATACAATTCACAAGTTACTGAGTTTTCACTTATATCGGCAGTCCCCAAAAACTGCCCCGCAAACTGGAGCTCAATAGATAGGTCTTTATTTCATCTATCCATAAATTATACATTATATACTATTCCATTCTACATTCACGAGGAATTTATACATTGCTTCAGATCTTATATGGTAATTAAGATATACTTGATGGAAAAATGAATTTCCCCATTTGATGACTTATAGAAACCGAGATAGGGTTGATATTTGGTTTTAATTTTTGACTTTTTAAGACGTTGGTTGTTATTGACGAGGCTTAGGTTTGCAATTGAGTGTTTCACAGGGCTAAAAGTTTAGACCCTGGAACTAAAAGTGAACGTTTCGACTATGACTGTGGTAATAATAATACCTCATAACCTAGAGGTTGCAGTTAGACTGCAAGGCTTATTTTACCCGTGCAGCGGTGAAGAAAGAATACTGATCTCTGCGACCGGGGTCGGCCTATCTTTAAATATGACTAAAAAACCCACCATAACTACGTGGTAGGCTCGTCTGGATGGCGACCACCTTTGGTCTTAAGTATGCCGCCATAGTAACTTTGTGTTGTGTTCCAGCATTAGTGACCCAAGTTTCTGTACCCTTATGGGACAGCAGCGTGTTCACGATGTCACTGGCGTTGCAAACACCCATAGGCGACGGTAACTGCTAAATTCTAAGTGGGCCGTCAGCCTGTCTGCTGTCCTATAGCAATAAAATAAGGCTCGGGCTTTACCATGGAGGAAACGGACAGTATACATGCCGCGCTTGTAGAAGGAGATTTATCAGGTTACACACACCGATTATATCAATAGGCAGTTTTCCTTATGATATTTTCCTTTAACGTCGGTATGAGGCAATTAAATACGCAAATTAAATACGTGGCAATAAAATATGTCTCCATCATCATTATCATCATCATCATCTTAGTGTTGAATCCCGGTTGCAGTACAAACTCTCGCTTTGGCGCCTGGGGTCCGTTTTCCGACTTTTTGTTCGCCATTTCGCACGATTTTCGGCATCTCTAGTGGTTAATCCATTGGCACGCATATCACCTCTACGACATCAAGCCAGCATTTTTTGGGCCTACCCCTCTTGCCGGGGCCCGGCGGTGGCGGCATTGTCAGACATTTGTTCCCCACGTAAGTAACGGGTTGCCGTAAAACGTAGCCATATTTTTAAAAACCAAACTGAATAATCCTTTTTGTGTCTTGATAAGAGAATTCTTAGATTTTTTGCAAGTGTTGTAATAGTATTGCACCATTTTAGAATTGTGATGAGTTAAGCTAACTTAGTACATTTCATACATTTTTTTACACAGTAGCATGTCAAAGTTGATTAAAATATTCAAAAATTTCAAGAAAAAAGATTGTTTATTTTATTTTTATATTAAAAACTACAAATGTTTTGGTCCTATTTGGAACTGCAATTAATAGTTATGTTACTTAAGTAGCTAATACAAAAAAAGTGGGGATATGTTCACATTTGTAACCACAGTATCTAATCATAGGGTGTAGGGTATCAAATTAAAATTTTTTTCAAAAAAGTTAATGTAATTTTGAAAAAAAATTTTTTCTTGGCTAGTTATTGACCCGACCATACACCGGTACCGGCTTATCGTTGAATTTTGGGACACGTTGTATATAAATAAAACATTTGCCTTAGCCCTAAAAAGGTGCCTAACTCAGCAATGCAAGGAGCTGTTTAAAGAGCATCCTGCGCTGATCTTCAGTTAGGACCCTTGAAGTGACAATATAACAACTATTTGTATCATCATTAATATTATGCAATTAGCAAACATTTATTTAAATTAAATATAAAAGGCAACAAAAAAGATTAGTAAACAAGATTTCAGTACTGCTCCGCAGACGGTAGCGTGTTAGCGGTGCTCCAGGCGTCACAAAAATCCATAGGCGACGGTAACCGCTAACTACTAAGAGGGTTTGTCTGCTGTATCACAGCAAAAAAAAATTAGCGGGAAAAACCGCGATGCATATTATTGTGGATATCGAACCGGTTACCTCTAGGTTACCTTTACTTATGGAAGATACTAAAAATAAAAATAAACTGAATTTTTAAGAAAAAGGGCTTAGGCTAAATTTGACTGTTGAACCTACGTCACTCAGACCCAATTAACATAGTTGTATCATGCCATTCAAATAAGATCATACTGATAATCTCTGAAACAAATAATTAATCAAGTCTAATTAATCGTTAACAATTAAACATTTAATACGGTGTAATTGCCGTATCGGCGTGCCTCTGACGTTACACTAATTAATATACGCAGCGATATTCCCTCGATAGTGTAATTGACCTGAAACCTGTATTATCAGGTGGTTCATTGGTGCCGGTATAACTTGTTACTACATACGCATAATCTTTCTATTACGTGACAAAGGAATCGTCATACGATTATGCTACGTTCAAATATCTACTGTTAACATGATTCAGTTGTATTTGCATTACTGCTAGAAATGGTGTCAATTATTTTAATAATATTTTTAAAATACGGTCGCTAGTTCTTTAACCTATGTATATAACCATGTCTTAGAGGATTTGTCAGCCGAGTACATCGCGATGATGTAGCATGTAGAAGGGACGACGTTGCGTAAGCGGCGTGGCGCTACCACGACTCACTCTTCTTGCTCGAGACTCGAGGGCTCGGATGCGACGGAAGTGTCTTACAAACTCTAGTTGTATTTATTATTGATGTACTTTGTGTTTTAAGGTTTAATTTAATTATTAATTACATAGTTGTTAATTATCTAGGTCGTTTTGTATTTTCTTTTAAAACTTAAATAAACTTCTGATCCTTAAGACATGTTTAATGTTATTTTCTCTGTGCAGTGAAAAACGACAAATGGACTATCTCCTGGTGTAACGGATAACGCACGTCTGTATGCTCGCGGAGCACGCGTTTGATTCCCGTTCAGCGTCTGGGTGTTTATGTATAATATTATGTATTTATTTACAAAAGAAAAGTTTATATTTAGTATATCAGTTCTCTAGTACCCATATCACAAGTGCTATGCAACTTAGTTTGGACTAGATGGCATTGCGTGAAATGTACAAAAAAAACAACAGCAACACTAGGGGGTAGGGTTCGAAGCCAGTGTGGATGACTACCACACCTGCTATATAAATATGCTGCCATAATAATCTTGTGTTGTGTTCCGGCATTAGTGATCCAGGTTTCATTTCCTCTATGTGAATTGCAACATGTTAGTGGTTCCCCTGACGTCATAACAATTTGTAGGCGACGGTAGATGGTTACTATTAAGTAGGTCAACAGACTGTCTGTAGTTCCACATAATAAAACAAAATACTACGCAAAAAATTTGTACGTTAATAGAAGCGACTAGCTGAATGTTTTTCAATAACAGTTTCTTCGTGGACCACGAGAAGTTATAAGTTTTCTTAATATTCTAAGATAGAGTTTTTGATCAAATGTGTCTTTGTGCGATATGAAGATTTTGTTAAGCGATATTTGCTAAGATATTTTTAGTTTATAATAATATTTGTGTTTTGCAGACAATTCCCGATGTCAATAAAAGGTGGGACTGGTGTTCCAGTTGTATTCTGTTTAAAAATCCATGAAGCTATTTTTTTTTATTACTGAGAAACAACAAAGATGTTTACGACACTAGGGGCACCGCGAACACGCTGCTGTACTGTAGACCCACAAGAGTATAGGAACCTGAGTTACTAATACCGTTATTATGGCGGCATACTTATAGACTCAGAGTAGTAGCCATCCCGACGGGCTCGAGGCCCTACCACGTAGCTAGAATTGTTTTGTCGCCTTTTACGACAAGAATTCACGAAGAGACTACAATAAGTGTATTCCAATTTAAACGCTTGATATCACTGTCTGTCATTTTTAATCGACGAAAAAAATGGAGGAGGTTCTCAAGTCGACACGTATATATTTTTTTTAATTTTTTTTTTGTTTTTACAGAGTAGTCCGATTTTAGAAACTTCTTTTATTGGAAAGGGTATTAATACTTCGAAGTTAGTCCCATATAATTTTTTGACAGAATTGATTTATTTAAGCATTATAGCCACAAAAAATATAAAATATACACATCAAAAAAGTCTAAGCAACAAGTACTAATTTAAATTTTAGGATGGCTTTGGCCGCTGTATGGATGAACTTCCTGAATGCACCTGAGCCTTTTAGTATTTCCGGGTCGACGGTACACTCGCACCCTTCTTGTATCAGGCCTAAACCTGAATCGCAACTCATCGGAAAACCTAATTTTATCCCTTTGTTCCTGGGTCCATGTTTTGCGTTCTCATCATTCATTTCGACGAGCGCGATTCCCGTGACGTATCGGTGGGCGCCTAATTGGGCGTCGAACTCGTAGGCCGTACTCATGCAATCAATTTCGCACAGTTTGGGGACTTACATCAACACCACTTGAATTTTGTAGCCTCAAACTTATATCTCGAGCGGTTAACATCGGCTGGCGTCTTGCAGTCAGTTGTATGTACCGGTCTTGCCGAGTGGTTGAACTCCTTTTACGGCCGGATGCTGTTCAGCGGGTTCCCTTGTATTATTGTAGCACTGCCAAAGACGACAAATAACACTTCTATGAATGCCAAAATGCCGAGATACCTGAGATTGATTACTTCCCGCTTGCAACATCCCTACAGCTCTTTGCATTTCATTTGCCGTCAAATGACGTCGCTCCATGACGTAAAGAATATCTAACAATTCAATTTTGTCACTAACTTTATTTAAATGGTTGGTAAAATTATAAAATCAAGACTAAACGTAGCAATAAAAACGCACTTAAATTCAAAAAAAATTCCTTTCGTTTAATTTTATGAAAAAAACAAAACATAATCGATTTTTTTTACAACCAGCCAGTATGTCATCAATAACAAAAAAAGTTTACATACTTACACACTTTGAGTGAGTAAAGACTTAGAAATTAATTAATATAAACGGTAAATTTGTAATATCATGCATGTTGCTTAGACTTTTTTCATGTGTTTATAAAAACTTTTTAACAAAAAAAACCGTCAAAAAAACTGAAAAGCAAAAAATAATAAACCTTCTTTTTAATACCCTTAATAACTAAGTTTTTAAACTAATAATTCTTTACCTACAAGACAGGAAAGCTGCTTAGACCACTGTTTTGCTCGTACAAATTTATTGTTGAAAACGTTGGTTTGTAATACTACGCTAACAGATCATTATTGTGTTTTACTAAACATCTCTAATTCTAAGAACCGATCATACAAAAATAACGTCTCAAATTATAAAGTAACGGACTTTGATGCATTAATAAAGGAATTAAAAGTAATAAACTGGACTAATATATTATCGGAAATGGATTCTAATTCTATGACCAACATATTTTTAAATACTGTTACAAAGACTATTAATAAACATTCCAATAAACGTGTTCTATCTAGGCGTAAACATAACCTCCGTAAGCCTTGGATTACTCCTGGGTTATGTCGTTGTATGAGAAACAGAGATAAAATTCATCAAAAATTACGACATGATCCGGAAAATGAGGTGTTAAAAATTACATACAAACGGTATCGAAATACTTGTAATAAGCTTCTAAAGACACTAAAACATAATTATTATACGTCAGAAATAAGTAAAAATAAAAATAATGCAAAAAAGCAATGGAAATTGGTAAAAGAAGTTTGTAACTTAAATGCTAATAAAAAACAATCTTCCTTGAATCTCTTACAAATTAAAAACACTGAATTAGCTTCACTTGATTATATAAATAAATATTTCAGTAATGTTGGTAAAAATTTGGCCACTTGTATTCTTACAAGAATACAGAAAGATGAACACTTCTTAAAATTGCAACTCCATTCAAAAAACTCAAGCGTCCCTGCGAATTCTTTTGTCTTATTGCCGGTTGATGAAGTTGATATTAAAGAACATATTTTGAGTCTTAAATCCACAAGATCTTGTGGGTGGGATGATATTTCTAATACTCTCTTAAAGAGTAATGTAAATATTTTTGTGTCCCCTATTAAACTCATTATCAATAAATGTATCAAAGAAGGAGTTTTTCCTGACGCACTTAAAATTTCTATTGTCATCCCTATATATAAGTCCGGTAACCCAAATTCAATTCATAATTATAGACCAATATCTTTACTATCAGTTATTTCAAAAGTGTTTGAAAAAATAATTAACGGTAGGTTAAAACAGTATTTAGAAAAAAATAATATGTTGTCAGTTAATCAATTTGGTTTCAGAAATAAAAGATCAACTAGTAATGCAATTCAAGATTTGACCACATTTATTGTAAATTCATTAGATGATGGTAACAAAACTTTAGGAATTTTTTTGGACCTTGCTAAGGCCTTTGATACGGTTTCCTTGCCCCTGCTGGAAAAAAAATTAGAATTAATTGGCGTTCGTGGTTTACCATTACAATTATTGAAAAGTTATTTAACAAACAGGACACAAGTAGTTAAAATCATGGGGTATGAAAGTCAACCTGAATTTATCAAATATGGCGTACCACAGGGTAGCGTTCTTGGTCCAACATTATTTTTAATTTACATTAATGATTTGTGCAACCTAAAATTGAACAATGGCAAAATCATTACATTCGCGGATGACACTGTTTTACTATTTACTGCAAAAACTTGGTTCGATGTGAACAAAACAGCCAATGAAGGGTTTGCTGCAGTAACTACTTGGCTTGATGTTAACCTTCTGACATTAAACTTAGAAAAAACAAAAGTAATGACTTTCAGTATTAATGAAAATTCCCAACCTCTTTTTAATGAAATTAATATAAAATCCCACATATGTGGAAGACCTACAAATTTTAATTGTAATTGCTACTCTATTGATTGTGTCAATAGTATTAAATATCTTGGCGTTGTAATAGACAAAAATTTAAATTGGAAAAAACATATCAGTAAAACTAGTAATAGAATAAGAAAATTTATATTCATATTTAAAACACTAAGAAATGTTTGTCCCCCTAAGCTATTGTTCAGTATTTATTATGCCCTATGTCAGTCACTACTTAACTATGGAATATTATCTTGGGGTGGTACATCAAAAACCTCAATGTTAGTTATCGAAAGAGCTCAAAGATCTTTACTAAAAGTGATGACCTATAAAGACTTCTTATATCCTACTACTTTGCTCTATAAAGAAAATAAAGTCTTGTCGGTGAGAAAAATGTTTATAAAATCAGTAATTTTGAATATCCACGTCAAACCACCTAATCTTATATTTAAACGATGGCAAGACCTTGTTTATAACATTTCACGCTGCAAAACATCATTTGCGCAGAAATTCGCGGATTATCTGGGCCCTAAATTATATAACGAAATTAGCAAAGTAATTAAATTAAACAAACTTCCCATTGGTAGGTGTAAGAAAGTTTTGAGTGATTATTTGTATGAGCTGAATTATCAACAGTCAGAAGAGATTATCAAAGCAATTATTTAAATATAATATTACATTTTACTTATATATAAACTTACATACATTATGTTCACATACAATCATTGTTTCAGTTAATATATGTATCTATATTTTTCTTTCCCTTCTTCTTTCATTAATATTTTATTTTAAATTATTATTTATTTTTACTACTATATCTCATTTAACTACTATATATTATTTAATTATTAATATAATGGTAATTATTATATATTAGTACTTATTTTAAAAATACTGGCCCACTGAGATACAGTATTCACTAGTTCAGGGGCCAGTGTGATTTTCTCTAAGTCAAATTAGTTGTTGTACATGAACTGCTGTGATATGAATCTTTTATATTTAAAATTTGTATGTCATGTATAAATAATTAAATAAATAAATAAATGTAAGCAATTTTTCGGCGGTTTAATTTTTTTGTTAAAAAGTTTTAAAATCAATCTGACTTTAGAAACAAAAGGCATTTAGCATAATCAAGAGTACGGAAATAGAAATGGATCTGATGAAGCTACCTTGTCCAGGTTAGTGTTTCTGTTAGCACTCTTATTGTGGCACAGTAGGTATGCCAGGTTCGATAGCGATTGATTTCTTCGTACATATGTCACGAACAAATTTAAATATCAGATTATTACTGTACTCACAATTTTTTAATTTTGTTTAAGTATTTATTTTAATTTATTTATTTATTTAGACATAAAATACAAATACATATAGCACGAACGTTCATGTAAAAGCCGCTTACTTGCATATAGAAGATTACACTGACAGTATAACACATAATATCATGAATGCAAGTACTAGTTGTACGTATTTGTATTATCTGACTTAATGTTAAGAAATTATTGTGAGTTAAGTTTCTGGGCAGAGAACGATTAACGTGAATTCGTCCCTATCACGAACCCTTCAGCTTATTTGGCGAGATTAACCGACGTAACATATCTTGTAACGGCGATGATATGATGCCAATGACCTTTCAAAAGTATATGATTAATATATCGTTTGCATCGACTAGATCTGTCATTTTTTTGGAGTACACTGTTGAGAACTTTCATAAGTCGAAGTCATGTGCGTTTGTGCCTGAAGTATTATAAATGTGTATTTATAATATTTTGTTTTTTATCCATTTCATCTACTTATATGTCTTTTATGAGTTTGGATTTTGATTGAGGCGAATTTTGTCTGAAGCGCAAACGATGACAGGAACATTTTACATCTCCCGTCATCTACGTTATATAATACAAAGTATTACCATTATTAAATATTCACATTGAACTAAGCCTATGCCAACAAACCATGAAGCCCCACCAATGCGAATACGTCATTGTTATTATATGAGTAATTAAGCAAAACATGAATTAATTTTAGGTTACACTGTGTTTCATTGTCGTTAATTGGTATGGATTGTGCTTCAATTTGAGCTTCCTTTGCGACGTTAGCGGTTATTAGTTTGTGTGCTATTCTCTACAGTCTTATAGAATACTAGCAGCCCGTCCCAGCTTCGCACGGGTATTTAACAAAAAATTAAAAATTAAACCCTTCTATTTTTTTTCGGTCTCGGGGAAAAACCTCTCTTGACGGGTTCTCCCGGCCCGGGGGGACCGAGGGATATAAGGGACTCCGGAAAAGATGTTCGACCATCCGACTACCCACTAAAAAACAACGCTGTTCTCCTATCGCCTACGCCCGGGCCTACGGATATATGGCCTGCCGATCTAGTGGCCCGGGCCGGCGCCGGCCCACGCTTTGTCATAAAGCGGGCCCCTTCTAAAGTGCTGGCGCCAGGGGGTCAGGGTTTCGTCCCTCCGGCGTTCTCTTGTAACAACTCTAGGAGTTGAGGGGGGCTGCGGAACAGCACGCGGCCTTCTCCCTCACGGCAATAGTGCGGGCGGCGGATCCTCCCCCGAGGGGCCGCCTGCGGCCGCTTTCTACGGCGGCCGGAGATCGTTGCCCGCCCTTCAGCGCCGACGACGTGGCCTACGTTGGCGGGAGGAGAGTGCGGTGGCGGACTCCCGTTCCCGTTCCGCCACCTCCCTTGCAGACACTACTGCCTCGCAAAAGAAGGCGACGGCCGTCCATCCAGGATCGCCCCCGACCATGGACAGAACCAGGGCCGGGAGCGACAGGTCCGCGGCCAATTCCGGACGGGACTCGCATCCCCGTCGCGTGCTAGTCAGGCGTGGGTACGACTACCAGACGACACTCCAGAAAAAGCAGAGTCGCCTGACGTCGTAGCCGGCCCAGCAAGACCAACCGACAGCGAGGATGCAATTCCCGCCCCGGGAACACTCTCTGTCATTCTTTGTCACGGCTCGGTTCTGTTAAGAAGTGTTTGTTAGAAGTGTTGTAAAAATATTGTGAAATCGTTGTTATCCCTTAATAATTTACGTTTAAATATCCTCAGTCTATGTTTTAGTGAAGTTAACTATTTGTTATTTCTTAAAATAGTGTGAAATACAACGTATTAAACCTACAAATTCATAATATTAACTGAGTTAACAAAAATAAACCAAATCACCGGCGACATTATTCTGAACTGTTAGTGCCTTGGATTCTCGCAACTATTAACACTGCGTTCGGTTCATTTTTGCGTGCATCGGCTTGCTGTCCACCGAGTGCCTACCTCCGTGTCGACGATACGTGAATATAAACTTACGATCAAAGAATAAGCGGCAGACTGTCCTGTTGGGTACAAATACTGCGCGCATTACCATCAGATTAAAAATGAAATGTTCAGGGTGTTTAATTAATATCAAAGATGCATATGCTATAAAATGCACGGTAAATAATTGTGAAAAAATATTTTGTAAACATTGCGCAAATATTTCGTCTAACATTACAACTGAAATTAGAAAAGCATGGAAGTGCCCGGAATGTTGTGCTACCTTGAAAAAAGGGGGTGACAATACCAACACCCCAGCTAAAAGCGAATTTTGCGGTAATTTAAATATAAATGAACAGAATAAACCAGACTATGTTTCGAAACATCAATATCAGTCTTCTGAAGTTAAAGAGCTTATATCTGAGGTCCGGATATTAACGCAAGAAATCATTACTCTTAAAAAATCACTGGATGAAGCTACTTCGTCCCTTACACTTTGCCATGCACGCCTTGAAGAAATTGGGAATATTGTCACCAAGCATGACCACCAAATTAAGATCATCGAGGATCGAGAAAAAGAAATCAATATTCTAAAATCGACAGTTTCTCAGCTGAAGGAGGAAATAAATCTACAAGCTCAAGGTAACCTTCGTAATGAAATGGAAATTTCTGGCATACCAGAGTTTCCAAATGAGAATCTGCATCACATAATTTTGGTCGCTGCACAAAAGGTTGGTGTAGAGCTTGTGGACTCCGAAATAGACTGGGTGAGTCGTGTAGGTCCACGTGTATTATCAGTTTACAGTGCTGAAAATGAAACAAAGGCTCCACGTCCGGTAGTGGTAAGATTTACACGCAACTTTAAGCGAAACCAAATCTTAAAGGCCGCTAAAATAAGGAAAACTATAACAAGCACAGACCTCGAAGTTAAAGGAACTGCTCATAAACTGTATTTTAATGAAAGACTTACTAAAGAAAACAGGCAGTTATTTCGAGAAGCTAGAGTTCAGTCCAAACATCACGGTTTTGCCTATTGTTGGTGCAACCAAGGCAAGATTTATGTACGGCAGAGAGAGGGGAAGAGTGCTCAGCTTGTGTCGACCATTTCTAGCTTGGAGGCTATTTTCGGTCCTGCTGTCTAAAGTTGTACTTTTTTTTTTTAAATCTTGTTTTAAGTGCTACGATATGTTTGATTGTATTTCTTATTTTTAAGTTTCATTATTGCGTTCAACGTAATTTTAAGGTAGGGAATAACATAAATTATACAGTAGTGAATAATTTTACTAATCACCATCTACTAATTGATAGTGTATTAATAACTAACTACATATTTCTTCTCAATATATTATTTACAATATTATATGTAGTACAGTTTATACTGTTTATTCCAAAGATGTCAAACTCAATTTGGGGAATACTTCTTTTTTATATTACTTACTTTAAATTATTTCAAATAGTAAAACAAAGGTGTTGTAATAAGTCTAATCAGTGTAATACTTTATGCCACAAAACTTACATAATTATAATCCTATGTAACAGAAAACTGGAAAAAACAGTACAATATATAAATGGATATGGATAGTATAGCTGCAGAAATAGATTCATTAGTAATAAAGTGTCATGCAACTCAGAAATGCGAAGAAGTTAAATCAATTTTAAATAAAAAGTATAATTTTAAAATATTTGCTATTAATATAAGAAGTGTCAACCAAAATTTTGATTCCTTGCTGGTTTCGTTCAAGCGATTGGAAATTGACTATGACGTTATTATATTGACAGAATGCTGGTTAGATACTTTATCAACTATACCAGATATTCCAAATTATCTGTCATACAGAACATCCAAAATAATAAATCAAAATAGTGGAGTTATTGTATATGTGAAAAATATCTGGAGTGCGAAATTTTCGGAACCAAATTTGGCTGATTCAAACTGTATCATTATAGATATTCCCAGTGTCATTTGTATCTTAGGTACATATCGTCCCCCTTCTTTTTGCAACCCCGATAACTTTTTATCCTCCCTGGACGTTTTACTAAGTACTCTTAAGAACAGACCTAATCTAACGTTAGCCGGGGATATCAATATTAATCTCTCTTCAATGTCTGACAACCGGTACAGTCTTGAATACGCGTGTCTTCTAGCAGAACATGGACTTATTCCTGCGATTACGCTACCTACTAGGAATGTAACATGCATTGACCACATTTTTATTAAAACTAAAAATAAATGTTTAGGTGTAGTTTGTAACACTGACTTAACTGATCATAGCATGATTATGCTAGGTATTTCTCTGAATATGAAATACTAGCAGCCCGTCCCAGCTTCGCACGGGTATTTAACAAAAAATTAAAAATTAAACCCTTCTATTTTTTTCGGTCTCGGGGAAAAACCTCTCTTGACGGGTTCCCCCGGCCCGGGGGGATCGAGGGATATAAGGGACTCCGGAAAAGATGTTCGACCATCCGACTACCCACTAAAAAACCCCGCTGTTCTCCTATCGCCTACGCCCGGGCCCACGGATATATGGCCTGCCGATCTCGTGGCCCGGGCCGACGCCGGCCCACGCTTTGTCTTAAAGCGGGCCCCTTCTAAAGTGCTGGCGCCAAGGGGTCAGGGTTTCGTCCCCCCGGCGCTCTCTTGTAACAACTCTAGGAGTTGAGGGGGGCTGCGGAACAGCACGCGGCCTTCTCCCTCGCGGCAATAGTGCGGGCGGCGGATCCTCCCCCGAGGGGCCGCCCGCGGCCGCTTTCTACGGCAGCCGGAGATCGTTGCCCGCCCTCCGGCGCCGACGACTCGGCCTACGTTGGCGGGAGGGGAGTGCGCTGGCGGACTCTCGCTCCCGTTCCGCCGCCTCTCTTGCAGACACTACTGCCTCGCAAAAGGAGGCGGCGGCCGTCCATCCAGGATCGCCCCCGACCATGGACAGAACCAGGGCCGGGAGCGACAGGTCCGCGGCCAATTCCGGACGGGACTCACATCCCCGTCGCGTGCTAGTCAGGCGTGGGTACGACTACCAGACGACACTCCAGAAAAAGCAGAGTCGCCTGACGTCGTAGCCGGCCCAGCAAGACCAACCGACAGCGAGGATGCTATTCCCGCCCCGGGAACACTCTCTGTGCAGGCGCAGTCGAAATAGGAATGGTTTCGACTACCAAATCAGGTCCCAGGGTAGAACCCGGGACCCCAATCAGTATTCGCAACCATCCCACCGGGGACCACGCCACGAAAAGAGAGCTAAGGAAAGGGTGTAAGAGGTAGACGGAAAGAAAGGTAGGAGGACTCTGTCGCCTCGAACGGAGAGGGGAGTGAAGCGACGGATGCTCGGGCACCTCGGGTACGCACACCCGTGCACTCCTCGGACAGAGGAGCGCCCCTGAGGGCAAACCCTTCTATTTGCGTCAGGTTACTAAAAAAATAAAATTATAAAGAAAATTTGAATATTATTATTTCTATGAGCTATTATTATTTTAATGATTTTTTTGTTATTACTTTTTATTTATTTTTCGTTATTTTTTAATAAGTATTCTAATTTTTGTAAAAACCCCAGTGACGCACGCCTACATTGCATAAGGTGCTGCCTAGCTAGCCGAACAGGGTGAGCGGCTACCACGCAACATTTTTCTAATACTTACATTTTTAAACTCGTGATATCTTTCGAATGGAATATCCGAATTGAATAAATCAAAAAGTTATATGAAGGTAGTGAAGCCGTTTTGAATATGAAGTAATTTATTTTGATAAGGATTAATACCAAGATCCAAATAAAGAGCCTTTTCTAGGGCCGGCATTTCAATTAAATTTTTAAAATAAAAAAACACTTATTGTGGCATAACTATAATAGTTAGATATATGCTGTCGCGACACTTTTTGTAGATAATGATGTGTTCTGCAAAGTTGTAGTACATTATTTTATTCTATCATCAATAGTTTTCGCAACGCACGCGATTTAAATAATATTTTAGGTAATTTTTTTACACTTTGGGTTACATTATTGGAGTTTTAGTAAGGATCCCTAATTTTTTTGAAAATATAATATAGCCTATGTCACCCGGGGATAGTGTAGCTTCCCAACAATGAAAGAATTTTTTAAATCGGGTCAGTAGTTTCGGAGCCTATTCAAAGCAAACAAACAAACAAACAAACAAACAAACAAACAAACAATCAAATCTTTCCTCTTTATAATAGTAGTATAGATATAGATAAAATTACACCTAAAAAATATAAAATGATAAGGAATGTTGAATCCATAATCCAAGATATTTCACTTTTGGATTGGGAAGAACTGCTGTCTAATAATAATGTAAATGAATTAGTTTCCGTTTTTAGTAACAAATTAAACAATATTGTTGAAATACATACAAAAAAAGTGCCTATACCTCATTCTAAAAGAATTATTAAGCCCTGGATAACTCCTGGATTACTTCGATGCATGCGTCATCGTGATCAGTTACATAGTCGCTCCAAACGAAAACCAGAAGATGCGGTCCTTCATTTAATATATACTAGGTATCGTAATTTTTATAATCGTCTGCTTCATAAATTGAAACGTCAGTATGAAAGTGATGAATTACAATCAAATAAGGATAACTCAAAAAAGTTATGGCAAACAATAAAAAATATCTGTCATTTGAATAAAAGAAATAAAGATCCAATTGAACTTCTAACTTTAAACTCAATCTCAAACTCTAAATTATCGTTGAATCAATGCAATCAATATTTTTCTTCATTGGGCTATAATCTCGCGTTAGAAACACTTACAAAACTAGGTTCAAGTCAAGAAAATTTAGCATCTATAAATAAGCCTTGTCAACACATAGTTCATTCTTTTTTCATGACCCCCACTGATGAAAAGGAAGTAACAGAAGTTATTACTGGTTTGAAAAGTGATAAGGCTCCCGGTTCGGATAGTTTTATTAATGATCTAATAAAACAAATCAAAGAGTCTATTGCTAAACCTCTCTCAATTACATATAATAAAAGTATAGCCACTGGAGTATTCCCTGATTCCTAGAAATTAGCAAAAATAATACCTATTTACAAGTCGGGATCAAGAGAATGTTCAGAAAATTACAGACCTATTTCTCTTTTGAGTGTATTTTCAAAAGTATTAGAAAAAATAATAAATAAACGTTTAACTAATTTTTATGACAAGCACAAAATAATTTCTGATAATCAATTTGGTTTTCGGAAACAAAAATCCACTGTAGGAGCGTTATCATTTCTTCTTAACAAAATTGTTAAGGCATTAGATAATAATAGAAGATGCATCGGAGTTTTTCTTGACCTCGCTAAAGCGTTCGACACCATATCTATTCCTATTCTCCTCAAGAAGCTGGAAAACTTTGGAATTAGGGGAATCGCATTGGAGTGGTTTCGAAGCTATTTAACAGATCGTAAACAGTATGTGTCCGTAGGTGACTATGCTAGTGATGTATTTTCGACCAATTTTGGTGTTCCACAGGGTAGCATATTAGGCCCTACTCTTTTTATACTTTACATTAATAGGGAGGTGCAAATAAGTGAACACGCAGAAATTTTAAGTCTGTGAATTTAATTTATTTAATACAGTTAAAGTCATTACTTTTGTACAAAACACATGTTATGTTTTGAAGATTAGCACCGATTACAAAAGGCTATTATTAACTTGTCTACTTGTTTTGATAAGAAAATGGAATTGTTTGAGAATGAGCTGAAAAAGAGTACGACGTTATCTTCACCCGATGTTTCTTCTGTGGCATCCGAATTTGCCTCTTTTAAGATATTTATATTAGAAGCTCTCAAATCACTTCAAAGTCAACTTGAGCTATTGTCACAATCTATGGATCACCTGGAGATGAGATCAAGGCGTAAGATATTGTTAATTCATGGCATATGCGAAGAAAAACAAGAGGACGTTGCTGCTTTGGTTAAGGATGTCGTGTGTAACAAAATGAAGATAAGCCTTTTTGAAGCTGGAGCCATCAGCCACTGCCATAGACTTGGTAAGCCGGCCCCCAATAAATCTCGTCCTATTCTGCTTAAATTAAAGGATTTTTCGATCCGGAGCTCGATATGGACTGCCAAAACACAGCTCAAAGGCACCGGAATCACCGTGTCGGAATTCCTTACCAAATTTCGACACGAGTTGTTTATGCATGCACGACAACGGTATGGCATCACTAACTGCTGGACTCGCGAAGGCACTGTGTTCGTGTTAGGAGCAGATCACAAAAAACACCGTGTTTTTCGACTCGGCGATCTCGAACATGTAAAACCCCTGCAGGACAAAATCGCAGCTCCAGCTCCTGGGCAACAAAAGACAAAACTCAGGTCATCGAGAAAGTAGTCTGTTTCTCCTTGTACTAATTACTGCAAATGTGTGTGTATGTATGTAACGTGTATATGTTGTTTTTGGTTGGTTATTCTTTATATTAAGAGGGAATGATTGGCTGGGGATGGTATGTACATATACTTATTAAAGTAACAAGCTTGAACTTTGTACATTAATTAAACTATTATTCTGTAAACATGTTACCTATATAATAAATTATAAAGTTCTTTCTTATTTTTCTATTAAGTAACAGCTGCTAAATGAATTCTATCTACTGCTTATTTATGTGCCAATAATGTGCCACTATTTTAATGACTTAAAATTGGATATTATGTAGATAATACTTTTTTCTTTCTTTCTTTTCAATATTTTAAGGTTATTTTATTTTAAGAATTATGTTTACAAATATATCAAAATGTTGACCTGTAATATAGTGGTTAGTTTAGTTTTAATTATTGTAGTAGTGATTAGTTTAGTTGAATGATTTATGTATTGTAATTATTTTCATTTATATTTTTCTTCATATTGAATTTTATGTCAAATAACTTATTATACTGTTTTCCATCTATTTCTGTAATTGCTACATATAATATATAAGATACTTTTTGTTATACACAGGCAGGTGAATGGTGCTATTTAGATTTATTTATAAATATTATAGTTTTTATCAGTGATTATTTCAACAAGCAGATTTTTTTTTTGTTTTGTTTTATATTTTTACTTATATTATATTTATTTATATACATATATAGAAAGAAAATATATACATATATATTTTCTTTATTACTAATATATATAACTTTTTCATATTATCATGTTTGCTATGCAACAATCTAGTAGTGATTCTGATGAATATTTTTCCTGCTCTTCAGACAATTCTGACAATTTGGATATCCCACTTCACCAGTGTATACAAAGTGAGTTTGAGAACCATAAGATGAACTTCAATGTCATACATATAAACGCACAAAGTATTCCGGCTCACTTTACAGATATGTTGGCGTCATTTGATCATAAAAGTGTTCACGCTATTCTGGTATCTGAGACATGGCTGAAACCGTGTCTCCCCTCCTCTTCCTATACACTACCAGGCTATGAACTGATACGCAACGACCGTACTAGTTCTGGTGGTGGGGGTGTAGGCATATATCTTCGTGCTCATATTCCGTACAAAATTATAACTATGTCTTCGCAGCCACCATTAATAAACTCAGGCGAATACCTCCTTATTGAAGTTACTTTATCTCAAAGAACTGTACTTCTTGGCGTTTATTACAGCCCTTCTCTTAAAATTAATTTCTTTTCTTCTTTCGAAAAACTTCTGGAGGACTATTCCTTATCTTATCAGCACATAATAGTGATGGGTGATTTTAACACTTGCCTTTTGAAAAATGATTCTAGGTCTTCTGCTTTCGAAAATGTGGTACGTTCAACTAACCTCACAATTCTCCCATTATCAGCTACTCATCATTTTCCAAACTCAACTCCATCACTTCTAGACTTGATTTTAGTTTCTTCTCCTTCTTCAGTGGCTAAACATGGTCAGTATCCAGCTGATGCCTTTTCATTTCATGATATGATTTTTGTCTCCTATAAACTGCGTCCGCCAAAATCGAAACCTAAAATAATTATGCAACGTAACTTTGGTGGCATGAATGTAGAAAAACTTATATCCGATGCTCGTAATATTGACTGGTCTGAGATAACCAAGGTAGATTCAATAGATGAAAAGGTGCACTTGTTTAACAAGATCGTGATCAAACTCTATGACTCGCATGCACCCTTACGCCCTATCAAAATTAAACATCTTCCTGCACCATGGCTCACAAATGAAATCAAATCAATTATCCAAAAGAAATGTTCAGCCAAAAGCAAATATAAAATGCGTTGCACTGAGGAAAATCGTCTGAAATATGTAAATATACGAAATCTCTGCAATAGAGTGTGTAGAGATGCACAACGCCGTTACATCTATAATTCATTAGATAATCATAACCCAGCTAAGACCTGGAAATTTTTAAGATCATTAGGGGTTGGTAAACCATCTAAAACCGCGCTTCCAAACGATTTAAACATAGAACTTTTAAATCAACAGTTCTCTTCTTCTGTTAATTTCGACAAGCGTCTAAAGTCATTTACTTTAAGTAATATTTCAAAAATACCAACTCCTACTCACTCTCCTTTTATCCTCTGTCAATTTTCAGATTGTGATGTTCGGAGAAGCGTAAAGGCCGTAACATCTAATGCAGTTGGTAGTGATCACATTAGTCGCAACATGATCCTTCCCATCCTAGACGTTATTGCTCCAGTTCTCACTCATATTTTTAATGCGTCTATATCCTTTGGTATATACCCTTGTTCGATTCTCGATGCATCAATATGTACCGTCTAATAAGTTTTTAGTTGGTCTTGAAATATAGTATTAAACACACGTCTCTTTTCATTCGCTCCAAAACAAATATACAGTCCATTAGTAAAGTGAACCCTATTGCAAATAACATTGGTCGACTTCGGCACGGATATTGTCCAGTGACTTAAGTCATTATGTAATTAGGTACGTATTCGACGACGTTCGGCAACAACTACGAAACAATAGTTAATCCGGTGATTCATCGATGCACAAAAGAAATCGTCGCGTTATGTGAGTTGTTAAATGATATTTTAATAAAGATTTTATGAAGAATACATATATGATTATGTGGATTTATAAGTAACACAAATTATTTAAGTGGATTTATGAGACAGTTTGTGTTAATTATTTACAATATGGAGTATTTAGCTGTTGTAGAAGATATTGGGAAAAGATTTCGAAAAAATCAACGTCATTTATCGACATGTAAACAAGAAAGATTCACTAAGGGTTATATTGAAAGTAAACTTGAATGTATTAATGATTACTGGAGTAATTTTAGGAATGCGCACTCGGCACTTTTAAAAGAGATTCCGAGAGATATACGAAACACTATTCCGTACTTAGCAAATGACGAATATTATGATATTGAAGATTTGTATTTATGTTTAAAGGCAGATTTAAAAGATATGTTGGAAAGAATTACGATTAAAGGCTCAACATCAAGTCATTGTAAATTACCGAAAATCGATCTACCGACATTTTCGGGCAAGTATGAGGAGTGGACCTCTTTTTGTGATTTATTTACATCACTAATTCATAATGATAAAGGCTTAAACAATATACAAAAGTTATATTATTTAAAGTTGTGTGTTAGCGGTGAGGCTGAATCGTTGCTTAAACATATTCAAGTAACAGAGTATAATTACGAACGCGCGTGGGACATTCTAAAGAAACGTTATGGAAATAAAAGACTTATTATTAAAAAAATATTAGGAAGATTATTTGGACAGAGTAAATGTACAACTCAAACAGTAACTCAAATCAAGAAGATTTTAGATACAACAGAAGAGTGTTTAAATAGTTTAACCGCTGAAGGTATATTGATTACATCGTGGGATCCAATTATTGTTTATTGTGTAGTTAACAAATTAGATTTAGAAACTAACATGCAATGGGAAGAATATTTTATAAGATTAAATGTTGAAAACGAGTTACCAACCTGGTCCAATTTGAAGAATTTTTTAGAAGAGAAATTCCGAACTTTGGAATTGGTTTCTAATGCAACTCATAACTCAATAGAAAATCCGATAGAAAATGAACACATTAAGGAAGAAAATGCGGTTCATGTTTCACCAAGTTCTCCACAACAATTATGTATTAAATGTCACGGAGATCATACTTTAAGCCATTGTAAGGAATTCAGGAAGTTAGAAATAAAAGAAAGAACTCAGTTTGTGGCAAGCAATAATTTATGTTACAATTGTATGTTTATAGGGCATTCAGCATTTAAATGTCGTATGCCATCATCATGTCGTTTGTGTAGAGGGCGTCATCATTCGTTGCTACATATGAAGAGAAGAACTAAGGAAAGAAATAGTAAACAATATGTTTACCAAAAACGAAAGAAGAATAGAGACAAAGCTGAAGAAGAGAAACAGACATGTGATATAGTGGGTAAACATTGTGCAGCGAACGGATCCACAGCCATGCTGGCTACAGTACTGGTTCCTTTAAGAAATAATAATGGTTCAGTTACGATGTTGCATACTTTAGTGGACACAAGATCACAGGCCAACGTAATTATGGAAAGGAAAGCAAATATTTGGAAACTTGAAAGGACTTGTGGAAGAAGGGAATGCACAGGTGTTGATTTAATAGGGACTGAAAACAACGACATGGTCAATATTGAGCTATTTCAAGGTATGAAGAAGAATTCAAACTCAATGTTAAGACATCTATCACGACCACAATATCAGCCAATTAGCTACCTTCGAGGACTATAATACAACACTGGTCTAGTTGTGGAAATGCTATAACACCAGTAAAATTATATTAGATAGTAAAATTAATGAAAAACAATCTAAGAAGAAATAGGATTTTACTAATTATTTTTTTTTTTGGTAAATGATAAATTTGAAGGAAAATGTGAATTCATAAATTAAAATTCGTGGAGGTACACTATATTTAATATAGAGCAAGGTTAACTGACCAGAAGAGAAAATTAACCAACTACTTGTGTAAATTGAGTTTAAATTATTCAAGGGAACATGTGATATTCTTCAATATGAAAAAGAGGTCTTATTCATCAAGTATGACACTGATATATGAAAAAGGGTAAATTTATAGAATCATGAAAACTATAATTGAAATACAATAAATAAAATTAATAAAGAGATAATAAAGGAAAGAGTGTATAATATATACATAAGAAAATTAAACTAAACATGCACTATTTTCTCGGTGGGCGAATATAAATAATAAATTAGTAGTACTATAGTCAGAAATAACTTATTGTGAAAATAAAGTTCAAAATTTTATTCACTAAAGAATTAGGATAAAAAAATTAGAAATAATTCAAACTTTTTATATCTAAAATAATCATTTCAGTTGTAAAATGCAACCTATTTTAATTTATTCTTGATAGCCTTTTTTGTTAATTGAAATCATGTTGTACAAGTACTCAAAACTTTATGTATAAGGTTGCTGGAGATTTTCTTATTTCTAGTGATTTACAATTTCTTGAAGTTTTACTACAAGCTATTTTATGTTATTTGTTTTATATTACAACTTGCTATAGATTGAACGCTATACAGTATGTGATATTATTTATTTTAGGAGAATAAATCCTATGCAGGAAATAGTGATGAGATGATGTAAGAAAATATATTGTGTTTATACAAATATTATGTAGAATTTGTCCATGTGAATACTGTAATGACTTAACACTGTAAAAGCTTTAAAAAAAAATTCACTGTCTAAAGAATATTTGTATCACAAGGATGTAAGATTATGAATTCTTAAATATTGTTTGATAAATAATGTATATATATTGTGCATTGTATTCTTGGAATATATACAATGTAATCTTATTTTGTGATCTATGAACCATTTATGTGAATTTTGGATTGTTATTAAGTTATGTAAAAGGCCATGTAGCCTTTTGGTGGGCGGCATGTTCGATTCTCGATGCATCAATATGTACCGTCTAATAAGTTTTTAGTTGGTCTTGAAATATAGTATTAAACACACGTCTCTTTTCATTCGCTCCAAAACAAATATACAGTCCATTAGTAAAGTGAACCCTATTGCAAATAACAACCCTGATTCCTGGAAACTAGCCCAAATACTTCCATTACCCAAGAAGTCCAACCCTTCGTCACTTGATTATCGCCCTATTTCCATTCTCCCATTCTTATCTAAAGTTCTGGAACGTTTAGTACATCAGCAACTTACTATTTTCCTTAATACTAATTCCCTTTTTAACCCACTCCAATCTGGTTTCCGTTCCGGCCATAGTACTACCACTGCATTAGTAAAGGTTACAGACGACATCCGTCATGGTATGGCTGACGGTCTACTAACTGTTCTTACATTACTTGATTTCAGTAGTGCTTTCAATCACGTTGACTTTGACATTCTTCTTGCGACTTTGCACTCTCTGAACATATCTCCGACTGCTATTGACTGGTTCCGTAGTTACCTGTATGGGCGCCGGCAGCGAATTCATATTGATGATGTTAGTTCGTCCTGCTGTAATTTAACAGCCGGTGTCCCTCAGGGCGGCGTTTTATCTCCTTTGTTATTTTCAATTTTTATAAATTCTATCACCATTAATCTTTCTTCTTCCTACCACCTATATGCAGACGATCTTCAAATTTACACGCAGTCTAGAATTGAGAGGATTAATGAGGCTATTGAAATTATCAACGATGATCTAGCCAGGATTCTTGACTGGACTAATAAGAATGGTTTAAAAGTGAATCCTAGCAAAACCAAAACTATTATTATTGGCAGTTCACGCATGTTAAGAAGAATAAACTGGACTACCCTTTCTAAAGTGGTGATGGATGGTGTAGTGATAGATTTTAGTGAGAATGTTCGAAATCTTGGAATTGTTTTTGATCGTGAGCTGTCTTGGTGAACTCATCTTACTGAAACAAGTCGTAAAATGTTTGCATCCGTAGCTTCGTTAAAAAGATTAAAGAATTTCCTTCCCACTGCCACCAAGGTTGCTCTTGCTCAATCTCTTTTACTTCCAATATTAGATTATGCTGACGCCAGTTATCCAGATTTAACCCAAGAGCAATTCGATAAGCTTGAAAGACTTCAAAATGTTTGCATTCGGTTCGTATTTGGTCTGCGCAAATATGACCACGTATCAGAATTTCGGAAAAAGCTTAAATGGTTGCCAGTCCGTTTTCGCCGGAATGCTCATATACTCTCTCTCCTTTACAATATCCTATTTGATCCTCGTTTTCCACTGTACCTTAAAGAGCGTTTTACTTTTCTGCCATCGTCCTCTACCCGTGACTTGCGCTCATGTTATCAGCTCACTCTAGCAACTCCTTCTCACACCAGTTCCTCATTTGTGCATAATTCGTTTATATTAAAAGCAGTTCACTTATGGAATTCGCTCCCTGTTAATATCAGAAAAGCAGAAACTGTGTATTCATTTAGAACATCAGTTTTCGATCACTACTTGAGGGAAGCATAGTAGCAGTATTTGTTGACCTCTTGAATATATGTATGTATGTGTTTTATTATTATTTTTTTTTTCTACTTCTCTTTTAATGGTATTTATATTTTACTAGATTAATCGTATAGTATTTATTAAATGTAATATCATTTGCACATCACCGCTATGTATTTTGTTACAATTTCCATACTTCGGGTTGCCTGGAAGAGATCGCTTTAAGCGATAAGGCCGCCCTTTGTCATACAGCATTATATTTTTGTATATATATTTTTATGTTAGTTTTAAGTATCTGTATGCAATAAAGAGTTTTTCATTCATTCATTCATTCATTCATTCATTAATAGCATACATGATAATTTATCATCCAAAGCTGATGTGATATGCTACGCTGATGACACTGCTATACTGTTTTATGATTCTAGTTGGAGTGAAGTATTTTCTAACGCGGAAAAAGGCATGAGATTAGTTTTCGATTGGCTGCAGAAAAATTTACTAACCCTAAACTTTGCAAAGACCAAATATATCTGCTTTCATAAAACTCATACGTCACGGCCATCCCTGAGCGAAAACTATTTGAAAATCCATAGCTGTTGTGTTGGATCGGCGACTTGCAATTGCAACAGCATAAGTAGAGCTGACGTAATTAAATATTTGGGTGTACTAGTGGATCAACGTCTAAATTTCAATGAACACCTGAATCAGTTATCTTCAAGGATACGTAAAATTGTTCCAGTCGTGAGGCAACTTCGGGGCTCTGCTTCATTCGAAATATTAAAATCGACATACGTTGCTCTTTGTCAGTCACTGCTGACTTACTGCATTACCTGTTGGGGCGGAGCCTCTAAGACATCAATGCTACAGATTGAAAGAGCTCAGCGTGCAGTTATTAAAACTATGTTGTCAAAACCACGTCGTCATCCCACAGCAGAAGCATATAAAGAAAGCGGTGTTTTAACCGTTCGACAGCTCTTCATACTAAATGTTTGCCTCGATACTCATAAATTTATTATTAATAGCAAGTCTTATGATCAGTTATTAAATCGTCGAATATTCAAACTACAGTATCCGTGTACAAATACCTACTTTGCCAAACGATTTGTCCCTTTCTTATCGATCTATATTTATAACAAAGTTGTTAAAAAATGTGACATAAAACATCTCCCGAATACCAAAGTAAGAAATGTACTTACGAATTGGCTAAAAACGCTTTCGTACCAAGAAACTGAAAATCTACTGGTATAATTTATGTAGCTTATTATAAACTCACATATATATTTTTAAAACTTACTTTTATATATTTACAGGAATAATTTATTTTATTTGTGAACTTATATTATAATTTTATCTTTTAAATAGAAATTAACTTTATTAACCAAAATTAAACTTATACAATAAACAACATTACATCTTGAGGTTTCTCCAAACAAATTTTAACTATTAATACTAATTATTCTAACTTAGAAAATAACCGAGCCTGCTACTTCTGTTGATCGTATTGGGTCCCCACAACACAGACTCTGATCTAGCGTGGGGGCCACGGTTAATCTGTTTTGAATTGCTTAGTTCTTCATGTATGTTTGTACACATTTTGTCTGCACTTGCAATATCTGTTGTTTCGCACAATTGTACATGTTGTAAATAAATATTTTTTCATTTTTTCATTTCATTTCATTTTTCTGTGCAGGCGCAGTCGAAATAGGCATGGTTTTGACTACCAAATCAGGTCCCAGGGTAGAACCCGGGACTCCAATCAGTATTCGCAACCATCCCATCGGGGACCACGCCACGAACAGAGAGCTAAGTTGGAAAGGATGTAAGAGGTAGACGGAAAGAAAGGTAGGACTCTGTCGCCTCGAACGGAGAGGGGAGTGAAGCGACGGATGCTCGGGCACCTCGGGTACGCACACCCGTGCACTCCTCGGACAGAGGAGCGCCCCTGGGGGCAAACCCTTCTATTTGCGTCAGGTTACTAAAAACGTTTTAATAAAGAAAGTTTGAATATTATTATTTCTATGAGCTTTTATTTTAATGATTTTTTTTTGCTATTACTTTTTATTTATTTTTCGTTGTTTTTTAATAAGTATTCTAATTTTTGTAAAAACCCCAGTGACGCACGCCTACATTGCATAAGGTGCTGCCTAGCTAGCCGAACAGGGTGAGCGGCTACCACGCAACATTTTTCTAATACTTACATTTTTAAACTCGTGATATCTTTCGAATGGAATATCCGAATTGAATAATTCAAAAAGTTATATAAAGGTATTGAAACAGTTTTGAATATGAAGTAATTTATTTTGATAAGGATTAATACCAAGATCCAAATAAAGAGCATTTTCTAGGGGTGACATTTCAATTAATTTTTTAAAATAAAAGAACACTTATTGTGGCATAACTATAATAGTTAGACATATACTGTCGCGACACTTTTTGTAAATAATGATGTGTTCTGCAAATTTGTTGTACATTATTTTATTCTATCATCAATAGTTTTCGCAACGCACGCGATTTAAATAATATTTTAGGTAATTTTTTTACACTTTGGGTTACATTATTAGAGTTTTAGTAAGGATCCCTAATTTTTTTGAAAATATAATATTGCCTATGTCACCCGGGGATAGTGTAGCTTCCCAACAATGAAAGAATTTTTTAAATCGGGTCTGTAGTTTCGGAGCCTATTCAAAGCAAACAAACAAACAAACAAACAAACAATCAAATCTTTCCTCTTTATAATAGTAGTTATAGATATAGACTAGCTGTATTCTGCCACGCTTCACTGTGGTACATTGTGACTGTACTCTGTCACGCTTCGCTGTGGCACATTGTGACTGTACCCTACCACGCTTCGCTGTGGCACATTGTGACTGAATGGTTGAGGAATGAGAAACAAAAAAATAGATAAAAACAATCCTTGATGCGGATTATATATCCGTGCAGGGGCGGAGAAAGAATACTAACCCCTGTGGCCGGGGTCGGCCTGTCGTAAAAGGCGACAAAATAACCCACCCTAGCTACGTGGTAGGGCCCCAAGCCCGTCTGGATGGAGACCACTTTCGGTCTTAAGTATGCCGCCATAATAACCTTGTGTTGTGTTCCGGCATTAGTGACCCAAGTTCCTGTACCCTTATGGGACAGCAGCGTGTTCGCGATGCCACTGGCGTTGCATGGACCTATAGGCGACGGTAACTGCTAAATCCTAAGCAATAAAAAAAATATATCATGCTAAAATTTCAACTCGATCGGTGCAGAACTTTTTGAGTTTTTGAAGCGTACACAAACCAACATAACATTTTTATGTATAATTTTATAGATTTTCTCCAACTATACGTTGGGCAAAATGTTATAGTTAATGTTAACTATAAAAAAGTTTGTTTCGATACAACGCTGAAAGTCGTTGCGACACGGTTGTCTTTTTTTTAGAAGGTGGAAATGCTTGCCGCACACCCCACCGCGTGGGTACGGGCGGCGGCGGGGCAGTGTGGGAATCCCCGTGCAATGCGCCTGTACGTCCTCCTCTCTACGCTGGGACGCGCGTCGCTATACCCACTAAAAGCACCACGGTGTTCCTTCGCGCGCCTCGAGGGCAGAGGCTACGGGACGCGACGAATCAGTCAGACCGTGGCCCAGACTGGTGTTGGCCCAGGGGTGAGCTGGGTTGTGGAAGGAGGGGAGGCTGGTCCTGCTCAGGAAGGAGGGGCGCCCCGCGGACTCGCCGTCCGCGTATCGGCCCATAGTGCTGCTCGACGAGGCGGGCAAACTTTTTGAGCGCATTATCGCAGATCGCCTCGTCAGCCACTTGTGCAGAGAGGGGCCGGACCTGGACGACAACCAATTTGGTTTTCGTCGGGGGCGCTCCACCATAGACGCCATCATGCGCGTGAGGGCCCTGGCGGAGGAGACGGTATCCCGGGGTGGGGTGGTGCTGGCGGTGTCTTTAGACATCTCCAACGCATTCAACACCCTACCCTGGAGTTGTATTCGAAATACCATCGCGTGCCTCCCTACCTCCGCCGTACGGTAGGGGCTTATCTATCGGCACCGTCATGGCACCGTCGCGTCACCTATC
Organism: Malacosoma neustria; assembly: GCA_963693495.1. Taxonomy (NCBI): domain Eukaryota; kingdom Metazoa; phylum Arthropoda; class Insecta; order Lepidoptera; family Lasiocampidae; genus Malacosoma; species Malacosoma neustria. The sequence continues at coordinate 2,898,163 of OY856372.1, forward strand.
GGGGACGTGACGGTGCCGGTCGGCACCTCATGTCGTGCGGTGTTCCACAGGGATCGGTCTTGGGACCGCTTCTGTGGAACATCGGCTACGACTGGGTGCTGAGAGGCGAACTCCTGTCGGGCACCGACTTGACGTGTTACGCGGACGACACGCTTGTCACTGCCCGGGGGAGCTCGCACAGGGAGGCGACGTTGATAGCCACGGCTGCGGTGTCACAGGTGGTGAACCGCATCCGGCGCCTGGTCCTGGAGGTAGCCCTAAACAAGTCGGAGGCCATGGTGTTTCATGGCCCCCGACGTGCGCCGGCGCCGGGATCACACATCGTGGTCAGCGGGGCCCGGATAGCTGTCGAGTCCACCATGAAGTATCTGGGATTGGTGCTCGACAGCTGATGGGAATTCGGACCTCACTTCCGGCGGCTGCCGCCCAAGCTGATGGGTGCAGCGGGCGCGCTTTCGACGTTGCTTCCCAACTTGGGGGGCCCGAGCGCCGCCTGTAGGCGGTTGTACGTGGGAATCATGCGGTCCATGGCCCTGTACGGGGCCCCTGTTTGGGCGTTGGACATGACGGCCAGCACTCTCGCCATTCTACGCAAACCGCAGAGGGCGATGGCCGTCAGAGTCGTCCGCGGGTATCGCACGATTTCCTACGAGGCGGCTTGCGTCCTGGCCGGATCACCGCCCTGGGACCTAGAGGCGAAAGTACTCGCGTCATTATATCGATGGCGCGAGGAAGAGCGAGCACGGGGCTCGAGGCCGGCGCAGCGGCAGATCGCGCTGCACCGAGAGGAGCTCCGTCAGGTCTTGGTGGCGGAATGGCGGCAAAGGCTTCTGCGCCCTACCGCCAGCCTCGCTACCGTCGAGGCGATCCGGCCAGTACTCGACGACTGGCTCGGGAGAAGGCACGGCTCCCTGTCGTTTAGGGTGACGCAGGTGCTGTCGGGACACGGATGCTTCGGCAAGTACCTGTGCCGCATAGACAGGGAGCCGAACGCTCGGTGCCACCACTGCGTCCATTGCGGGGAGGATACGGCGCAACACACGCTCGCCGAGTGTGTAGCTTGGGAGGAGCAGCGCTGTGTCCTCATAAATGAAGTAGGAGGCGATCTGTCGCTGCCGGCCGTAGTGCGGAGGATGGTCGGTAGCGCAGAGTCGTGGGACGCAGTGGTGTCCTTCTGCGAGGACGTGATGTCGCAGAAGGAAACTGCGGAACGGGAGAGGGAGATCTCGACTCCCTTCCCCGGCCGCAAAAGGCGTTTTCCAGCCCCCATGAATAGGTCCAGGGGCGAGGGACTTGGGGAAGTTCCCGCCCCCTATTCGATGGACCCGAGGTGGAGGCGCGCGCGGGTGTCGGCGGGCGCCTTTGAAGCGATGCACGGGGTAGTTAAATACCTCACTACCCCGTGCAGGAGACGAGGTCTGGACAGACCGGGCCAGCACTAGTGTGGGGCTGCGGAAGAATTTGGATTCCCGCGGCCCCGCGCACACGTGTGTGGAGACTAGGGTGACCGCAAAAAATCGATGTCGGATTTTTTTTCGTCTGGACCCCACAAAACGATTCCCCTTTCCAGATATTGAGATAGCCGAAATTTGAGCTCGATTAAAGGACGTTAACACGTGCCGCTCGTCGCTCAAAGTTTGAAAAAATCCAAATTTTTGACCAACAAACTGACATATGGAGCCATATCTTCAGAACGGTAAATAATAAAAACACGCTTAATATCTCAAAAGAAAGCTAATGTTGTTCTTCAAAATTTATATTCTATACATAATTGTTGTTATTTCAAGTCAAACCGAGTTACAACAGCCTTTAGCCTTATGAGTAAGTTTCACTTGCAAGGGGCGTTAAGGAGATTTTAAACATGAAGTTGTCCATTTTGTTAGATCGATGTAAGGTATCCGACAGAAATGCCACGAGAATCTTAATAGCTACTCTAAAAGCACTAAACCTTGACTCTCTTGAGTACAGTCTCGTTCCTCTGAACCTTCTTGACTCTCTTGAGTACAGTCTCGTTCCTCTGAACCTTCTATAATGTAGTAAAACTTTACTACATTATAGAAGGTTCAGAGAACAATATACTAAATTTTTTTTTGATAAAGTAAACCTTCGTGAAAAAGAGTTCGTGGTTGGGACGGTAAAAATGAACAATTTGAGCGAATAGCTATTGCTATTTCATATGGCGAAGAGGAATAGCTGCTGGGAGTTCCTGTATCAGCAAACAGCTTTGGAGAGGAGCAAGCCGTAGCCGTATATGAATGCCTGCATGAATGGGGTCTTACCAACATCGTCAAGGCGAAGTGTTTCGACACTACAGCATCCAACACGGGAAGACTCAAAGGAGCATGCATCATATTGGAGCAAATGTTAGGAAGAGAATTGTTGTACCTAGCTTGCCGTCACCATATTTTGGAAATTCTGTTAAGAGGCGTATTATTATATCCAAACATTTTTAAGAGATTCCTCACTGCTTGGCCCAAGATAGACGAAGGAAAATACAACACAGGCATTAGTGACAATCTAATACAAAAACAGCTAACTCCAGAAGTAATTGCAAATGTTACTGCTGAATTCAATACCAAATTAACTGAGAGCAACCCCAGAGATGACTACAAGGAGCTATTGCAGTTAGTTCTCGTATTTGTTGGATTACTAGACGGCAATTTTGTGGATTTAGAACTTTAGGAGCCGTTCATCACGCTAGATGGATGGCAAAGGCTAGTTAATGCTTAAAAATGTTCATTTTTCGTCGTCAATTTAAGATGTCTAAAGAAGAAAGTTCTATGCGTGGCATTTCTGTATTCCTAGTTAAAATTTATTGTAAAGCTTGGTTCAATGCTCCAAAAGCTCATCTTGCAGCAAAGCAAGATTTAGGTATTTTGCATAGTCTGTTAGACTATAAAGAATGTGACAACGACATTGCAGAAATAGCCCTGACCAAATTTTCGAACATTATAGACGGTGAAAAGTTGTTAATGGCTAATAAATTGCTCAGTAGCACAGATGAACCATCAGGGCACGCTAGGGTTGTAAATCCAAAAGTAGGAAAGAAAAATTAAAAGAGGTAGTTGATGGAGGATTGGTAAATTTACTTACCAAAGAAACGTTTACATTCTTTCACCAATTTAATATAAACATAGATTTCCTAAGACAAAATCCAAACACCTGTCCTCAAAATAAAGACTTCCAAGAAGGATTGAAAATTGGCAAAACATTAAAAGTAGTTAATGCGTGGTGTTAAATTAATAACCAACTTTAACAACCTTCTGACAAAAGATGAAGGCCAAAAGCAATATGTCCTGAAGTTGTAAGCAAATGCCGAGCATTATATCCTGAGGTTTCAAAAACTACTTTAACTAAATCTCTAAAATAGATAAGATAACTGTGTAAAATTATCAACTCATGTAGGTACTACGCCTGTATCTTTCCTGTGTCTGTTTTGTATGTATATATAATACCTGATTTTTGTATTTTAAAATAAAAAATGTCATTAGACTCATCAGTATTACTTGTATTTTTATTATATTTCTACTTTAAACTCAAATATATACCAAAAAAGCAATATTTATCCCTAAATAACAAAATATACGAAGTATGCTCCTAGTGGTACTAGGTCAGGTTTTTGAGGCTAAAGGCTGTTGTAACTCGGTTTGACTTGAAATAACAACAATTATGTATAGAATATAAATTTTGAAGAACAACATTAGCTTTCTTTTGAGATATTAAGCGTGTTTTTATTATTTACCGTTCTGGAGATATGGCTCCATATGTCAGCTTGTTGGTCAAAAATTTGGAATTATTCAAACTTTGAGCGACGAGCGGCACGGGTTAACGTCCTTTAATCGAGCTCAAATTCTGGCTATCTCAATATCTGGAAAGGGGAATCGTTTTGTGGGGTCCAGACGAACAAAATTCCAACATTTTTTTCTCCCTCTATGAGATCCGGTCACCCTAGTGGAGACACGTGAGAGACCGCCTTTCCCCAGGCGGAGGTAGTCCATGAGGATTTCCCCACCCCGTAAAAAAAAAATAGGGGTGAGCTGGGCGCACGGAACATCTGCACGCGCCCGCGACACTGTTGCCTAACTTATCCTAATTTTTAAAGGGTCTTTATAACATGTCTACACTGGTGGTGGTATTTTTGTTATACCTCTGGCGTCCTGGCCTGTCTGGTTCTCAGTAATAAAATATACTCTAGCCAATGTAATCTTTTTATTTGATTTACAGAATTTAACACACTCTTAGAGAGCTTTATCGTAACCTCGCAGCCGTAACTTGGGAGCATAACCGCATATTATAAGAAGACATTCTCACACACGGTTTGGGTATGCAAATTGCACTAAGTTTGCATTTCTGGCGTCTCAAGATATATCTGATATTAACTTTGAGAGCTTATAATTAAAGCAATTATTTAAATATTATGATATAAATTTTATTAATCATTCCACAAAGTCGCTTTTAGATATAAAAAGTCTCTTTGCAAGGGAGCCATAAAAAGCAACAAGTCAGTCGCTCCTGTAAAATTTTGTTTTCTCGTCATTACTTGCTATGGTATGTATACCATAGGCTTACTTGGTAGAGAAAAGCCTGAATTTAGTTTCGCTTCGTGCAAATGCTGTAAGTAGCAGGTAGGCCTCAAGCCCGCTTGGATTACGACCACCCTTGGCCTGAATCAAAATCTGTTTCCCTAACATTGCAAATAGCCATAGGCAACGCTAACTGCTTTCTATTAAGTTAGCCGTCAGCGTGTCAGCTGCTGCAAAGCGATAAAAAACAATTCTCTATTATATTAAATCTAAATCCACAAATCACTATTTAAATTGCACTATTTTGCATTCTCGCTGTCTCATGATATTTTGGCCCCTGATATCCATGTTTAGAATTATGACAGCTTGTAACCCAGGAATATTAATCCCGTGGTATTTCCCGACCGAGCGGCGAAGCTCACTTAATCCCCTTTATCTGCCAAAAGAACAAGCTCGAGCGAATCTCAGTATGAATTGCTGTAAACGATTATGTTGTTGGCTTGTTATTTTTATAAGTTATTTTTACTGTTGTTTTTGCATATATCATTAAAAACATTATTATTTTTAATATCATTAAAAAAATAAAAGTATATAAGCAGTATATTAGTCGTCTAGTATCCATAATACAAACGCTCTGCTGCTAACTTTGGGTCTAGATGGCGTTGTGTGAATTGTCCCGGTATATATACAGGGTGACTTTGACAAACCCGTCCTAATTCACACAGAAGAATCTTTAGTAAAAGTTATGAGAAACATGTATTTTAGTTTTGTATCACATAGTACAATAATGTTGAGTAATCAGCATCACAAAGTCATTCAAAGAACTCGCAATTTACATAATACGGCGCTAGAGTGTCAATGACCTCTCCATCTGACTTAGTAAAAGGCCGAGGACCGCGGCATTGAACCGGGCGAGCGAATACGCACTACTCATTTACGCGGGTGTGACAGAGACAGGTAATAACAGGTTAACGTACGCTGTTTGCACCATATCATTATTCTGTACGATTGAATTAATGATCCTATATGAAATATTTTATGGTGAAAATTTGACATACAATTTTTTTTTGCAAAAATGGGTTCCTTAAATTATGTTTAGTGTGTAAAAAAAATTTGGACTGGTTTGTCAAAGTATAGAGGGATCAAGAGAGAGAGCTCGTGGGATGAAATATCTTCGAAAAGGTCAGATCCAACCTACAACCAAAAGTAAATATAGATTACTCTTTACTGTATACTCAATTTATCTACAAACATAGAAGTACTTACAATTAATACACAATAGTAGCGGGAGTAGTAGCGGGAACTGATAACGTTATGACCATTGGATCACGAACAAACAAAGCTAACAATTTGGAGCCAAAGATCTTTTGTTGACTACAGTCATAAGACAAACAATCTGCGCACTATCTATACAAATAAATAAAATTGGAGGGACTGTTTGTAATATTAAAATAACCGCTTTTTACTAAGTGCATTCGGATGTATACACGATACATATACCAAAACAACATTTTATACAATTTTTGTCTGTCTGTCTGTCTGTTCTGGCTAATCTCTGAAATGGCTTGACCGATTTTGACGGGACTTTCACTGGCAGATAGCTAATGTATCAGGGAGTAACTTAGGCTATTTTTATTATAGAAAAAAAATAGTTTTGTTAAAAATAATAAGTTTCGAAAATTTAATATTCCAATTTAAGTTGACCTCAGGTTTATATCAACAATCATATGAAATAGGGTTCAGCTTAGGTTGGACAATGTAGGTTCTACACGCCTCCGCGGATATATGTATAAAGCGCGCCGATAGGATTTAAGAAAATTTGGAATTTAGAGATCAGCGTCTAGAAAAAGATGGTATGTATACGAGACGCTATTTATATTTCTTACACGAAATACAGAATTAATAAGTTATCGTAATCCTACTAATATTATAAACGCGAAAGTTTGTAAGAATGTAGGTTTGTTACTCTTTCACGCAAAAACTACTGAATGGATTTTAATGAAACTTTACAATAATATAGATTATACATCAGAATAACACATCCTACTAATATTATAAACGCGAAAGTTCGTAAGAATGTAGGTTTGTTACTCTTTCACGCAAAAACACTGAATAGATCATAATGAAACTTTACAATAATATAGCATCTCAGATTTATGTAATCAATCATATGAATTAGTGTTTAGCTTAGGGTAGACTTTGTAGGTTCGAACGTATGTATTCCGGAGGCGTATGGCGTAGCAGTTGCATTCGATAATACTGACTGTTTACATCTTTCATTTATATTTTAGGGTTTATAGGGTTTGTAATCCAAAATAAACCATAAGATATATCCAAAAAATGCTGCCCAAAGTCACTATTCCACGCGGACGGAGTCGCGGGCACAGCTAGTATACTATAAAAGATAGAATGGAGTATCCATTGCTTAAATTTTTACAACAGCGACCCCTATACGAATCCTTAATCCTGAGATGAGAAACAATGCCTTTTACGGTCCGTATCTTCTCCAATAATCTTCTTTTACGATCTTCTAGGTCTCTTTATTTGAATTTCAAACATAAGACCTTTTCAGACTCGTTTAGTATTTAATTTTAATGTCGGAATTCTAAATTCAAACACATGATTTAATAGTCAAAATCTAATCATATTTATAACTAGCTGTGCCCGCGACTCCGTCCGCGTGGAAAAGTGACTTTGGGCAGAATTTATTGGATATATCTAATGGTTTATTTTGGATTACAAACCGTATAAACCCTAAAATATAAATGAAATATGCAAACAGTCAGTATTATCAAATACGTACGTTCGAACCTACAAAGTCCAGCCTAAGCTAAACTCTATTTCATATGATTGATGATGATGACATAAATCTGAGGTTAACTTAAATTGGAAATTCAACCTACAATGTCCGTTCTAAGCTGAACCCTATTTCATATGATTGATGATATAAATTTGAGGTCAACTTAAATTGGACTATACAATTTCCGAAACTTATCATTTTTAACAAAAACTATTTTTTTTTCTAAAATAAAAATAGCCTAAGTTACTCCTTGTTACATCAGCTATCTGCCAGTGAGAGTCCCGTCAAAATCGGTGCAGCCATTTCAGAGATTAGTCGAAACAAACAGATAGACAGACAGACAAAAATTGTAAAAAATGTTGTTTTGGTATATGTACCGTGTATACGTCCGAATGCACTTAGTAAAAGCGGTTATTTAAATATTATAAACAGACCCTCCAATTTTATTTATTTGTATAGATATCACACAATCTTCTACATCTAAGGATAAGATCACTAACTGCGACTATTCGACGTGGAATATTTTGTAGTTCTAAGCTAATTCCATTGACCCTTTCTAATTATTTTTCGACTTTTCTTTGTTATTCGTCCAGCAAAGCGAGTGTGAACGGCTAGTATTATAAACATACGATATATCCGCCATGCATGTCAAACGCAGATTGACTGGTTACACATACAGGTGACCTCGGTATGCATGTACCCTCTATAACACCTTCACCGTCGATACGGCGAGATGCATGTTATTATGGCATTCGAACCTTGGCTGCTACGTACCCCTTAAAATACCTATATTTACTTAGAATTTGAAAAACACTGAACAAAACCGTAGGATAAACGCATGTTATGAAAACGATTGATTTTGTTTTTCATATTTATATGTGGTATGACCAGAAATGTTCAACATACAACCCTTAATACATTCCTGCGTTGAGTATTACCATACAATATAATTAGTGAGCAAAAAAGGACTCGTGATTTGGGTTTAATCAGAGCCCCGCTGTCTCCGTGGCGCGGACCTTTGTCCTCTAATGAAGGGCCCTTTTGGCCCCGGGCATCTTTGTCCCCTTTTAACCCTATGCTATACTGTGATGAACGGCGACCTTGGTTATGACTAAAATGCTTGTAAATACACGGTGATTAAAACAGTGATATTTTTTGTGTTTAATATTGCTTAATAAATTATATTCTTTCTACCATATTTATAAAAATAAATACCAATATCATGGTATTCTTCATGTTTATTTCTAGTTACATTTATGATTTTTTTTATATTATTTAAAATAAAACATGACTATAATACGTCGCTGACATAAAATGTTTACTTGCTGACTTAAAATTAACTTTAAGGTATTTATTTTTATTATCTATAATTTTAGGTACGATGTTACTTTCTCATTGTACTTCGCAATTTCTGAAACATCTATTTTATTTAATACCGGGAAAACCCTTTGTGGGTTTGCCGCTGGAGTTTTGGGCTAAGTATGGTTGAGATCCTACTGGCGGCCAACACATCTACCAAAGGTAGCCGGCGGTAATATAAAAATTTAAGCAATTTTTTCTTCTTTTTCTCTGTGCTGAATATTAGGATGATAACTTACCCTGTTTGCTAAATATGCCGCCATAATAACCTTGTGTCATGTTTCAGCATGAGTTACCAGGTTTCAGTTCCCGTACACTAATGGAAGCATATTAGCGGCACCCCTGGTACCGCTAACATTCATAGGCCACGATAATTGCTTCCTATTAAGTCAGCCGGTCAGTCTGCTGTCCCACAGCCATGAAAAAAAATCTTTTCCAATTGTTTATTTATCTACAACATCATGGCTTCACATTGATCTATTCAAGAAAACTACAAAATTCCCGTTATAAATTATGATGAATTTTGAAACACCTATATTTGTCCTTGCAAAATTTCCGCCAGGTGTCACGGTGAAACAAAATGTTTAAGCAACTTCGTCGACTAAAGTTTCTTTAATTAAATCTTTCGAGGCGATTTCACAACATCTGGCTGCGGGTCTTAGCTTTTGCGGCTTCACAGCTATTTTGCGTGGTTTTGGTGGATGAAACTATTTTAGACGAAATATTGTGCGGTTAACCTTTATAAATCTAAATTTGTTAGCAGCTTCAAAGCATTTAAATTGTAACAGAAAAGAGACTATTGTAATTCTTTCGGAGTAAATAGATTTGATATTAAAAGTATTTGTTGATTATTTAAATTATACATTCTATTAATAATATATTTAAATGACAGATTTCTTATACAGTATTATCACGGAATCAAACTTTTGCATACTCTTAAAGTTTTTCAGTAATACAAAACAAAACAAAAGAAATGTACCTAAATTTGTAATTTACAAGGGCGAATGCTGACAAGAAATTAGGTCCTCACGTAAGTCGGTCGTAACATATAAACATTATTTGAAATCAGGAAGCTGGAAAACACAGTGTTCTCAACAAAGATATTATCAATGCAAACGTCAAAGTACTTCATTAAACAAATCCTTCTTTTAAATTGTAACAAATTTAAACTTTATTTCTTAGATGATAAGAGTTAACTGAATTGTAAAATAAGTTTGCAAAAGTTTCAAGTTTGTGAACGAATAACGCGAGCTGTTACGATCTTTGCCCGATGTAATGGGTAAAATTCATAGATTATAAAAAACAGAACAACTCAATTGCTTTACGTATTTCCTTCTTAGTGTAAATTTTTATCTGAGACAAACTTTATACGTAAGTTACAGTGTATATTTTTTTGAGTTGCTTACTCAAATATATTAACAACTATATATATTGTATATTATGGCATAATAACAAGACAAATCAATACAACATATAAGATAAATCTATGTAGTCATTGCCAGAATACTTATAGTAACACTAAAAGGTCTAGGTTCGTTGCCCAAGACAAAAAAAATTACGGAAGTGTAACAATGTAAATAAATTTGTTAATTATTGTCACAGCTATAAATGTAGGTAGTAGTAGAAGGTAGCCATATACTATCACAGTCAGAGACTAAGCTAAAGGTCTCTCGATTTCCATGATAGCATACACTACTTAAGCAGTTTTTCTCTCCTAATGTGCTTTTACTTAATTGCCTTGAGTGAAGGAGCATCATGAGGAAATCTGCACCTGTTCACAAGTATGTATAATCCTGCGATCCGCCTGGGATAAGCATGGTGGGTATACTGTTTATTTTTTCTAGGTTTTCATAGAGTTGGAGCTCAGAAGTGGGACATCGTGAAAATTAAATTTTGAATGCGATATCCGCAAAATCCGTTTTCAGCGAGCGACTACATCGCGAAACTAGTAACTATGCTAATTCCAATATATATATATACCTATATATATATATATATATATATATTCTTAAAAGATTTGTCAGCTGAGAGTGCGATATATATATATATATATATATATATATATATATATATATATATATATATATATATATATATATATATATATATATATATATATATATCGCTATATAGTATATATATATACTTAGTCAGGTCATAAGTATTGTCACACAGTAAAAACTTTTCTTTTAGAATGCTGGCCACAAAAAAGTTTATTGAATTCGAATTTCGAATTGTTCATGAAAATAAAAATGTATACTTTTAGAATTTTACTCATTTTTTAAATATGGAGTGGACGTTTAAAGAAGACCGTGTTGCAGTTATTGCGTTGCATCGTTGCGGTTACGCGCCAATTCAAATTTTTAACATACTGAAAAATTTTAATATAACCAAAAGATTCATTTATCGTACCATCAAACGATACAATGAAGACTCTAGTGTAGATGACATGTCAAGAAGTGGTCGCCCTCGGTCTGTTAGGACTCCAGCAGTGATAAAAGCTGTGAAGGCACGAATTCAAAGAAATCCCAAACGTAAGCAGAAACTGTTGGCCCTTCAGATGGGGTTAAGCAGAACCACGGAGAAAAGGGTGTTAAATGAAGACTTAGGGCTTCGGGCATATCGAAGAAAAACAGGAAATCGATTGAATGCTCGTCTAATGGACCTGAGACTGGAGAGATGCCGCGCTTTGTTGAAGCGGTACGCGGGAAAAAAATATCGCGAAATTCTTTTTTCGGATGAAAAAATGTTTACCGTAGAAGAGAGCTACAACAAACAAAATGATAAGGTATACGCACACAGTAGTGAAGAAGCGAGCAACCGTATTCCGCGTTTCCAACGAGGTCATTTTCCATCCTCGCTCATGGTATGGTTGGGAGTTTCTTATTGTGGCTTAACAGAGGTACATTTTTGTGAGAAATGTGTAAAAACGAATGCTGTTGTGTATCAAAATACAGTCCTGACGAACCTTGTGGAACCTGTTTCTCATACCATGTTCAATAACAGGCACTGGGTATTCCAACAAGATTCGGCGCCAGCTCATAGAGCGAAGAGCACACAAGACTGGCTGGCGGCGCGTGAAATCGACTTCATCCGGCACGAAGACTGACCCTCCTCCAGTCCAGATTTGAATCCGTTAGATTACAAGATATGGCAACACTTGGAGGAAAAGGCGTGTTCAAAGCCTCATCCCAATTTGGAGTCACTCAAGACATCCTTGATTAAGGCAGCCGCCGATTTTGACATGGACCTCGTTCGTGCTGCGATAGAAGACTGGCCGCGCAGATTGAAGGCTTGTATTCAAAATCACGGAGGTCATTTTGAATAAACTTTAATATCATAAGAATAAAACTAGTCAGGTCATAAATTCTGTCACATGTTTAATGTAAAATAATTGTAACAAGTTTATTCATTATGTAACCATTTATATACCAAAATGAACTTAACAAAACATAGATTCTTATGACATTAAAGTTTATTCAAAATGACCTCCGTGATTTTGAATACAAGCCTTCAATCTGCGCGGCCAGTCCTCTATCGCAGCACGAACGAGGTCCATGTCAATATCGGCGGCTGCCTTAATCAAGGATGTCTTGAGTGACTCCAAATTGGGATGAGGCTTTGAACACGCCTTTTCCTCCAAGTGTTGCCATATCTTGTAATCTAACGGATTCAAATCTGGACTGGAGGAGGGCCAGTCTTCGGGCCGGATGAAGTCGATTTCACGCGCCGCCAGCCAGTCTTGTGTGCTCTTCGCTCTATGAGCTGGCGCCGAATCTTGTTGGAATACCCAGTGCCTGTTATTGAACATGGTATGAGAAACAGGTTCCACAAGGTTCGTCAGGACTGTATTTTGATACACAACAGCATTCGTTTTTACACCTTTCTCACAAAAATGTACCTCTGTTAAGCCCCAATAAGAAACTCCCAACCATACCATGAGCGAGGATGGAAAATGACCTCGTTGGACACGCGGAATACGGTTGCTCGCTTCTTTACTACTGTGTGCGTACACCTTATCGTTTTGTTTGTTGTAGCTCTCTTCTACGGTAAAAATTTTTTCATCCGAAAAAAGAATTTCCCGATATTTTTTTCCCGCGTACCGCTTCAACAAAGCGCGGCATCTCTTCAGTCTCAGGTCCATTAGTCGAGCATTCAAACGATGTCCTGTTTTTCTTCGATATGCCCGAAGCCCTAAGTCTTCATTTAACACCATTTTCACCGTGGTTCTGCTTAACCCCATCTGAAGGGCCAACAGTTTCTGCTTACGTTTGGGATTTCTTTGAATTCGTGCCTTCACAGCTTTTATCACTGCTGGAGTCCTAACAGACCGAGGGCGACCACTTCTTGACATGTCATCTACACTAGAGTCTTCATTGTATCGTTTGATGGTACGATAAATGAATCTTTTGGTTATATTCAAATTTTTCAGTATGTTAAAAATTTGAATTGGCGCGTAACCGCAACGATGCAACGCAATAACTGCAACACGGTCTTCTTTAAGCGTCCACTCCATATTTAAAAAATGAGTAAAATTCTAAAAGTATACATTTTTATTTTCATGAACAATTCGAGATTCGAATTCAATAAACTTTTTTGTGGCCAGCATTCTAAAAGAAAAGTTTTTACTGTGTGACAATACTTATGACCTGACTAGGTATATATATATATATATTCTTAAAAGATTTGTCAGCTGAGAGTGCGAGGATATCGACTGGTTGCGATGACGTAGCAGGTAGAAGGGAAGTGGCGTGGCTCGCTAGCACGACTCACCCTTCTTGCTCGGGGGCTCGATTGCGACGTAAGTGTTACGAACTCTAGCTGTTTTCGTGTTTCGTGATTATGTGTTTTATCGTTTAATTTAATTAATAGTGATATGTTGATAATTATCTAGGTCGTTTTGTATTTTCTTTTAAAAATTAAATAAACTTATGATCCTTAAGAAGAAATGTGAGCCTCGAATATAACCGGATAAACATATTAGATGAAAATAAGAAATGTCTTATCTGTTGTATTTTATTTATTATATGTTAATAGTACTAAATTGCAGCGCGTGCAAAGGAGCTGGAGTTGCAAAATCGATGTCAACGACCCGATTCTTATCGGCGATAACCATATTGCACGAACGTAAAATATCTAGATTTAGACTTCACGCTAGTCGCAATGTCTGCGAAATTTCACAGCGATCATTTCATTTCACGGCGAAGAGACAATATAAAGTAAGTAAAATATTGTATTACTATATGTAATACTTATTTAATTGGATTTCTTATTACATTTCATTTTAATTAGTTTTTTTGGTGACTTAATAGTGCCATCGCGTCCGTGTTTTTTTGTTGATTATTACCATGAATAGTCATCTAAAAATCAAGGATTCGGTCACCGTAGTCACTGTAGCATCTTCTTCCTCCTTTTCCAGTCTTTCTGGTTTATTGACAAGGAACAGATACCCCAAGGAAATTTTATACATTGAGAATACAAGTGCGTAATATGTGCATTTACCGTTTTTTTTCTTAAAACAAAACTCCTTTGCGATATCCCCCGATTACGAGGTATGTGACCGGCTTAGACCGACCTGCCCCTTTTGACATGGTGGGCTTCTTCAATGGTGTAGATCAGAGGATAAGGATTTCCAGTGCTCTCACAGGAGAGCGCTCGAAATCCTTGATTCAAGAGGTAGGACAATTCCGACGTGGGCAACGAGAAATGTTAATTTACTTTGGAGAAATTTAATGGGTGTGTTTCCGTTTAAAGAGAACATTAAGTCAGGCATTTTGTTCGTGCATCAAAATTTTTCAATTCGGAGCGCAAGGGTCGATTTCAGGTAGATACTTTTCTGTAATAATTCCTTTCATGGAAAATGGATAGAATAAGTATGACAATTTTTTTAAAGCGCTTGCCCTGCCCTGCTCTCTGAAGTCACGACCATTGGAAACAATTTGTATTTAATTTTGAATTCGTCGTTTACACTTTCAAATCCGGTGTAATGTAATTTGATGAATTTTATGACAGTCTTTTACTAAACTTTCTTTAAAATCTGGAAATAAGAAACACAATATTTAGATAGATTACGTAATAAAAATACTTTGAGTCTAATGTGAATACGCTGACGTTTTCATTGCAATAATTAAAGAGACAGTCAAAACTGGTCTATTTGACTTGTTATAATTGCTTTTCAGTTAACTTTGAGTCAAAGAAACTAATCTCCAACCTTAATGCTTTGAAATAAGGTTTATATTAGAAATATATTAATTAATTGCCTGTATAATATTATTCAAATATACATTAAAATGTGTAAGGAGGAAATTTTAATGTTCACTTAAAACTTTAGAAGCATCTAGAAATATTATTATGAAATCTGTTTCGCATTACGTTTATCGTAGTGGTGTACTGAAATCAATTTTTACTCCTGGTCATTTAAAGTTATTATTATGTTATATTTATACCCTAGTGTTGAAATGATCAGCGAAAGCGGACTGACACCTGCACGACCGCGGTCAGAGTTATCTGACGTCCCGCGGTCCCGGAGTTGTAGTCGAACGAAAGAACGCTGAGGGTGATTTTAGTATGTATTCCAACAACGTGCGCCCCCTTGTCACCAATAAGGCGTACGACCGGGCTGCATAATCGCGCACTACCATGTTTCAAGTTACGAATAAGTTGTGACGGTACCACTTACTAGTTAATAAAACTATTTAATACTTAAGCGATATTATAAAATTATGGAAAACATCGATGTTATTGGACCAACTTGTAAGTAGGCAGAAAGCTTCAGGAATGTCTTCTCTGTTTACTCACATATTCTACAATTTTAATCTGTCAACAGCACTTGAGATTCCTGAACGTGTGCTTGTTGTTGCAAGACAGTGTAATGGAGTAACAGTATGGCAACTTCGTGTAGAGCTTAGTTTAAGTCTAAGTCGCATTAGACGTGTATCTGTGTTCAAAATCTCTTGACGTTGGATAATGTAGTCAGTATTTATTTAAGTTTTCTTAATAAAAATAACAATGATGACATACTGTAGTGTGATTTTACTGTGGCACGTACCGCAATGTTTAACATTTTTTTTGCTATGGCGAGTGGACGAAATTTGAAATATAGTTAAGGGATTATACGGGGCGAAGCATATAAGGAATGAGATCAGAATCTGATGAGAGGAACAGCAGCCGGAGACTAACTCCAGGAGGATTGATTATGGTGGTTTGCATTGTGTTTGAACTGAAAATGGCCTGTTCTGATCTTTTATGATGTAGATTGCTTAGTCTATTTTCTATCTTGCGATCCGCGATATTTTAGATCAGTAGAACTCCGACGTAGGGAATTATTAGAGTCAGTGTTGGTACTTATTCCGTGATTTAATTTAATATCAATTCACGGGTGTGCCTAACCCTTTGCTTGTTATTTTCTCGAACTAGGGTCCAGTCAAGTCAGTGTTATATTAGGTCAGCTATTACGCCAGGAAGTCCAGATGGTTCAATTATTATTTTGTGTAATTCCGAAATAGGGTTTAGCTTAGTCAGTGAGGCTCAGTCTAAAACGGAGCTTTTGGACTGCTAAGTAAGTCGATTAGGTTCAATATTTACCAACTTCATGGTTTTCCGATTCTCTTGTACTTATATATATATGTATATGTATATACCTAGTCAGGTCATAAGTATTGTCACACAGTAAAAACTTTTCTTTTAGAATGCTGGCCACAAAAAAGTTTATTGAATTCGAATTTCGAATTGTTCATGAAAATAAAAATGTATAACTTTTAGAATTTTACTCATTTTTAAATATGGAGTGGACGCTTAAAGAAGACCGTGTTGCAGTTATTGCGTTGCATAGTTGCAGTTACGCGCCAATTCAAATTTTTAACATACTGAAAAATTTGAATATAACCAAAAGATTCGTTTATCGTACCATCAAACGATACAATGAAGACTCTAGTGTAGATGACAGGTCAAGAAGTGGTCGCCCTCGGTCTGTTAGGACTCCAGCAGTGATAAAAGCTGTGAAGGCACGAATTCAAAGAAATCCCAAACGTAAGCAGAAACTGTTGGCCCTTCAGATGGGGTTAAGCAGAACCACGGTGAAAAGGGTGTTAAATGAAGACTTAGGGCTTCGGGCATATCGAAGAAAAACAGGTCATCGTTTGAATGCTCGTCTAATGGACCTGAGACTGAAGAGATGCCTCGCTTTGTTGAAGCGGTACGCGGGAAAAAAATATCGGGAAATTCTTTTTTCGGATGAAAAAATGTTTACCGTAGAAGAGAGCTACAACAAACAAAATGATAAGGTGTACGCACACAGTAGTGAAGAAGCGAGCATCCGTATTCCGCGTGTCCACCGATGTCATTTTCCATCCTCGCTCATGGTATGGTTGGGAGTTTCTTATTGGGGCTTAACAGAGGTACATTTTTGTGAGAAAGGTGTAAAAACGAATGCTGTTGTGTATCAAAATACAGTCCTGACGAACCTTGTGGAACCTGTTTCTCATACCATGTTCAATAACAGGCACTGGGTATTCCAACAAGATTCGGCGCCAGCTCATAGAGCGAAGAGCACACAAGACTGGCTGGCGGCGCGTGAAATCGACTTCATCCGGCACGAAGACTGGCCCTTCTCCAGTCCAGATTTGAATCCGTTAGATTACAAGATATGGCAACACTTGGAGGAAAAGGCGTGCTCAAAGCCTCATCCCAATTTGGAGTCACTCAAGACACCCTTGATTAAGGCAGCCGCCGATATTGACATGGACCTCGTTCGTGCTGCGATAGACGACTGGCCGCGCAGATTGAAGGCTTGTATTCAAAACGTCATTTTGAATAAACTTTAATGTCATAAGAATTTATGTTTTGTTAAGTTCATTTTGGTATATGAATGGTTACATAATGAATAAACTTGTTACAATTATTTTACATTAAACATGTGACAGAATTTATGACCTGACTAGGTATATATATATATATATATATATATATATATATATATATATATATATATATATATATATATATATATATATATATATATATATATATATATATATATATGTAACATAATTATATATATTCAATATAATTATAAATCATTACACATCACACAATCACTTACATAGACACAGAATACCTATCTGTTTCGACACTAATTATACGTTTGAAGAGTCCTTTTACTCGTCAAAATTAAAAACTCAATAGATTTCACGTAAAACTTGGTACGCAGATATAACTTTATTTGCAAGTAAAATGTTTATCGCGTGGAAATTACTTCAAGTTATTAGTATTCTAAATTAGACACCCGCTGCCATGTATTTTCGAGATAAATGCATTTGCAGCTAAATGTTGCGTGTTAAATTAAATCTTACGAAATAATTAAACACTTGAATTTAAATAATTCTATACTGCTGCAAGCAACGAGAGAGATAGTACAGTAATAACGTTTATAAAATCGTAAATTGACTAAAGTTTTAACTTTGAACAGAGTCTAGACAAATTTGGGTAAAATTACTCTGAAATATCAATATTCTGTTTTGAATAATTTATTACATGTCTCATCTTCAGTTAATAATATGTCTGTCGTACTTTTTGATTATGGAAACTCAACAACATTTCCATCAAAATAATCATTCATTTATTCTTATACGAGTAAACATTAGTGTTGCGGTTTTTATTTTAAATTAAACGGAGTAACGTATGTTTCCTCGCAGAACGTTGAAGAGATGACGTGTTCTGATTAGTAATAACAATAATAAACCCCCCCCCCCAATTACCTATCTAGGGGCTCATACAAGAAAATGAATGAATCATTTTGTTGGTTCACAGGAAGTAAAGAAGTGGAAACGTTCCGTTTTCCTTTGTGGGTGATGACCAGACAGCAGTCCTACTCCATTTAATTTAGCTACATCCATTTCTTAAAGGAAGAGTAAGTATACCTGTTTATTAGAGTAACAGCAGATAGGCTGACGACCCAGTTAATATTAAGCAGTTCTTGTCGCTTATGTTTATTTGTGATGCTAGAGGCATCACGATTACGCTGCTATTTCATAGATGTACAGGATCCTGCGTCACTAATGCCGAAACATATACAAGGTTATTATTGCGGTATACATAACGTGACCATTTATTTTTTGACTCAAAACGGGACATTGATTTATTTGCGTCAATTAATAGGTAGTCAATGAAAAAAACTTAACTTTTTTTAATTATTTATTTAGAAAAACTTAGCTATTATTAAAAATTAAAAAAATATACCTCAAATGTTTAGTTATATTTATATTTATCAGAGAAACAAATTTCCTTTAATATAACTGGTGATGATTTTAAGTACAAATAAAACTCTTGGTATGTTTTTTTATATTTACTTTATTTATCAACATCGTCTTTAGAACTGGAATGTTAAGCTGGGTTTTTTCAGCTATCCACAATCCGTTCATCATAGAAAATACTCTTTCCACTGGAGCATTTGTAGGAGCCAAACATAAAATATATTCAATTAAAATACAAAAGTTTTCAAGTTTCTGAAAACGGGACATTTTTCCGTCCCAGAGTTGATTTTAAGGACACCGGGACAGGCAAGCAAAAAAAAAGGACAGTCCTGTTCAAAACGGGACGTCTGGTCACGTTAGGTATACACCAAGGGTGGTTGCCATCCAGACGGGTTGGACCCTACCACGCAGCTAGTTGTTTTGTCGACTTTTACAACCGACTGCACGAAGGAATGATAATGATGTTCTGCCCTTACAGTTTATTTAGGACGCCGAAATCTGAAAAAATAATGTAAGAACATGAATAACATGTTTCTAAATAACTGAATCGATAAATCGATTCACAGATTCTGATGTAGGTCAAGAGTATAAACCGATTGCTACCTTACTGCCTCGTACCCTTGCGAGGTAATACGACTATAACAATAACGTCGCACGATAGTGCTCCCGCGCCGCTCTTTAATTGCCCATTATATTTTATACCCTATTCCAACACTTGCAGAACTGAACCCCTGCGCTTGGACTCTTGCATACTATCGAATTTATTTATAATAATTAGATTAGATTACTTGTTATCGGTCTTCTTTGTTGTAATCGTAGCTTTATGATTTAAGAAACATGGTTGTTGTTATTACTGTTTTAGACAATTTTCTCTGTTGCGTTATTTTTATATATATTTTTCTATAAATCCAGCTAATATAAAAAATTACTATATGAAAGATTTAAGAGAACCCCATCTAGAACTTGCGACCCAAGCAAGCCTCACCTGTTAGCTGAAGCACCCTGTTCAACAAAGATTTTCTGACGTATGGTTTCCCTTACAAAGTTAGAAGCTTAAGTGCGAATAGTTCCTGCAAATATACAATAGAGACTGAACAACTTCTCGTATCGATATATTCATGACGCATTGGAAACATGAAAAATGTTAATCACTTTACGTCGCTCTACCCTCAGAGATTGTTTTTGACCTAAGGTATAAGAAAAAAATAGATGCAGCTTAAATTTGTTTGAAAAAGGGGCTAATGTCGTCTAACAGAAAAACCCTAGAAAAGTGATAGCTTATTCTTAATTCATATATCGAGAATAGCTATCGCTTTCGTCATCATTATTACAATTTTAATAGCCATATATACGCCTTTTCTTTGATAAATTATTTTTTAAAGACGTGAATAGTAGGTATAACAATTAATGATAGAATTAATTTTTAATGACCTCAGTGGGCTAGTTACTTTTATTTATCTAATTACAGTCTCAAATATAAGAATATGAAACATTGTTAATTACGAGATATTACTAAATATTTTTAGCAATAAAACTCACTTAAAAATGTCAGTGTTGAACGATATGAAGTCATTTTTGACAACATCATAACTAATATTGTTTCATCTGATACGATATTTCCTGCTATTTAAATAAATACACAAGAATATAAACTGTTCCGGCTTATTAAATTGCTGTAATAATTAACCAATACGTAACGCTTGAAATTGCACTGGCTTAAGTAACAATAAACTATAGAGTTGACATTTTCTTATGCAAACACGAGGCTGTAATTATTTTGTGTTGCAAGTAACAGTACCATTTATAAGTTTTACATTTCTTGCAATATGAAAGGGTAAATCAAGAGGGTTAATAGTTGATTATACTGTCCTAAACCTCTCCTTGATGACCTCCGTGGAGTAACGACTAACTTGGTACGCTTGGGAGGTCATGACTTAGATTCCCGTCTCGCGTCTGGGTGTTAAAGAAAATTATATAAGTTTTCTAATACTCATAACGCAAGTGCTAAGCTAGTGAAATTATATGAATTATTAATTAGGTGAAATTATATGAATTGTGTCACTATATTTGTATTTTTATAATAGATAGATTTGCATTATCAGTGGTAGATGTAGGTGTCGTTGCCATTATTCAATAAATTTGTTGAAGAACGTTTGATGTATCAGATCCAGTTTTATATCTAGAGTTGATAGCACAGTTATGGTATTGGTATTATGGTATTGTAAACGTGCCTAATGTCCATTGCTACTGGTGTCATTTGTCATCTTAAGGGCGCCTTCAAATTAGCCGTAAAGTGTCGCGCTGCAGCAGCGCGGCTGCAGCGCTGCGGCCGCGCTGCTGTCGCTTGGTTCGAGTATCATA
This sequence comes from Malacosoma neustria, assembly GCA_963693495.1. Taxonomy (NCBI): domain Eukaryota; kingdom Metazoa; phylum Arthropoda; class Insecta; order Lepidoptera; family Lasiocampidae; genus Malacosoma; species Malacosoma neustria. Next base: position 2,919,456 of record OY856372.1, read on the forward strand.
GTGTTGTATACACGTTGGACTCAGACGAAGAAACACTGCTCTTAGTGTTATGATTTTTCTCGTCATATTTTTTGCGAAAAATGCCTAAAGTGAAATCTAAATCAGTTATAAATTTTGTAAATCAGAATTATGATTTATTAGCAACAGATGCAAAATAAAAATAGAATTTTTTTGGTTACATATTCTGTCCGTTTGATGATTATTTCTTATGTACAATTAATGAGATTATTTAAAAAAAAAAAATGAACAACATTCTTGTGATTATATTATAGTAGTGTATTTTGGTTTTCAAAAAACCCTAAAGAAAACCGGTTTATTTTCAAAGTGATCACTACATACCGGTGTTGAAAATCGTAATCGATTCACATCACTAGAACTGGTGCGTGGCCGCAGCGCGGCTGCAGCGCTGCAGTCACGCGTTTTTGATTTATATGGATTTAGAAAACAGCGCGGCCGCAGCGCTGCAGCCGCGCCGCTGCGGCGCGACACTTTGCGGCTAATTTGAAGGCGCCCTAAAATTCCAATTAAGTTTGAAGAAACATGCACTGCAGTAAAAGCCTCCCAATCCGATGGAACGGTGATGGAAAAGGGAGGGACAGCGATCTGTGGCTAACGTTAATGATGGAGGGTGACGATAAGGTGTACATTGGATAACAAATAATTATTTTTAGTTATAAATTACGTTAACATAAAATGGAGAGATAATGCTAATTAATAAGTTGATATGTTGGTAAAAATCACAGGAAACATAACTGAATCATCAACTCTAACAACATGCAAATAAAACAAAATATTTCTAATTAAATAATAATTTTCCTTATTCAATCCTTGGCGTTTATTTTTATGGTAAGACAGCGTGAAAATAAATCTAAGAACACTCGAATAAACACTTGAGCATATAAAAATAGACTCGGTATTACTTATCATCATTTGCCGGCAGATGATCGGGAAAAAAACGGTATTTGGCAAATTTAAGTTGATCTCCAAATATTAATTAAATATAACATGGCTTGAAATTTATTTGCATAAAAATCAAAAGCCTTCTACTGTCATTATCAACCAGAACCTGAGGCAAACATGTGTTAAGTGTCAATAGAAGAACACATCGTCGCACATTCTTTTTTTTTATTGCTGTAGGACAGCAGACAGGCTGACGGCCCATTTAGAATTTAGCAGTTGCCGTCGCTTATGGATGTTTGCAAAACTAGTGGCATCACGAACACACTGCTGTCCCATAAAGGTACAGGAACTTAGGTCACTAATGCCGGAACACAACACAAGGTTATTATGACGGCATCTTCGATCACAAGTACTATTATTGATCGAAGGGCGGCATACTTAAGACCAAAGGTGGTCGCCATCCCGACGGGCTTGAGGCCCTACCACGTAGCTAGGGTGGGTTGTTTTGTCGCCTTTTGCTACATGGTATGGCCCCAAGCCCGTCTGAATGGATACCGCCTTTGATCTTAAGTATGCCGCCATAATAACTTTGTGATATGTTCCGGCATTAGTGAGCCAAGATCCTGTACTTTTATGGGGCAGCAGCGTGTTCAAGATGCCACTGACGTTGCAAATACCCATAGGCGACGGTAACTGCTAAATTCTAAGTGGGCCGTCAGCCTGTCTTCTGTTATACAGCAACAAAAAAAATCTAGTTCGCAGTGCATACGCGCTCTGTTGCTACAAGAATCTACTGAAAAAAGCTATTAATACATACATAGACATAATACGAGTACAATAATAAGAAAGTATAATAATATTTTCATAGACTGAAGTAAATTTGCTACCGGTTCGCGCGAAACGTGGAATTCGAAAAATTCAATTTCCGAACTGTGAATTTAGTAAGGAATGTAAGAAATAAGCGGAGCCCGGCACGACGTTCCCGCGGGACTCGGGATGTAAAACACAAAATGGGGAAATTACACGTGATACCCACGTCTTAAGCCCTTAAAATAATGCTGTCGTGTATTCGATTTGGAATTTATATTTATAACACAACCGCCTTGCGTGACATTGCAAATCGTAAACAAAAAAGTATCATAAAAAAGTTTGTATATATTATGAGCGTATTAGAAAAAAAACTATTCTTTTTATAAACAATTGTTGAAACATTAATTACTGGTGATATTAAGTTGAGGTTTAAATACTCGTATATTTATGCTTGTGTGGATCAGCCTAGATTTATTAATTGTTATCGTGGATTTTTTTGCAGATAACTACGAGAAGACATTTCTATTCGATCAGGGGTGGGGAAAGAATACTGACCTCTGCGGTTGGGGTCAGCCTAACCGCAGAGGCTGTAGTAAAAGACAACAAAATAACCCTAGCTACGTGTTAAGACCCCAAGCCCGCCTGGATGGCACCTTTGGTCTATAAGTACCTATGCCGCCATAATAACCTTGTGTTATGTTCCGGCATTAGTGAGCTAGGTACCACTACGCGGTTAGCAGCATGTTAGCAATGCCCTTGACGTTGCAAACACCCATAGGTGACGATAACTGCTAAATTCTAAGTGAGCCGTCAGCCTGTCCCTAAAATAAAAATATAGGTATTTTTTCAGTTTTATTAAATAGTAGTCAGAAAACCTAATAGTAGTGTTTTAAATGCCAAATTTAACTATTCAACATCTATACCAATGTTTTATCTCTGTTGTTCTTTGGTCAGGAAAAGTGTTACGGAATAAACAATTTGCTCATATATACAGAAACTTACCTCCTTTTATAATCTTCAAGTATTATGGTAATGAAGTCCTTCTAAAAATTTCTTTTATACTTGTTTTATTCTCTTTAATTAGAAATTTGAGTAGAACTTGAATTTTTAATTTAAAGTTCATTACTAATTTACTATTACTTATAATACTTACTTACTTATAAGTAAACGAATTTAACTTAGTTTACATAATTAAACAGTATAAATTATTGAACCATTATCGAATAATTAAGAAGAATTAAAATCATTAAGAAGACTCCCAAAAGCTTTAATACCGTGTCACCTTGAATGTAGATCAGTCCTTCAAAATGATCGAAAGGGGAATGTAAAGCAATTTTACGTTCGACGAAAAATGGTCCAAATATTTCGAACATCCAATATTCTCGCTCCGGTATTTATGAAGGCATTTTTTTTAATTGAGGAAAGAAATTCGCCTGCCGTGTTTAAGACGTTTTTGTAGTGAATTTTAATTATCTTCCTGATGGAAACTCATTTAACGTCATCACAAAATATTTTTATCGAGTTCTTTTCCTTGCAGAGGAGGGGTGAGAACGCTGACCCATGCGGTCTGGGGCGGCCTGTTGTGAGAGGTGACAAAACAAAGAGTTGTTTTGTCGCCTTTAGCCTTCTACGTTCTATCGCCTTCTGCCACTTAGAGAGCTAGCTCCAAGACCGTCTAAATAGCAACTACCCCCGGTCTCTAAATGTGCACCATAATAACCTAGTGTTGTATTCGTAACTCATGTTCCAGTTCTTCACGAGATGGCAGCGTGTTATCGGCACCCCTAGCATTGCAAATAACCATAGGTGATGGTAACTACTTATTATTATTATTTTAGATGATGTTGACAATTTAATTTACAACATGTTGACAACTTAATTTCTAAATGTTATTATTTTTTTACTACATAATAGAACATATACTTAGAGTAGTGTCCTAACTTATTTCAAACTACCCACATTGCTACACATATAATAATAAACGAATGTGGATTGCGGCAAACTTTGTAATATATATATACATATATTTTGTGGTTGATGTTTCTTGACTGATTCATATGTACCTATTTTAGCTCATTTGTATTAAAAAGGCTTCCGTATCTTCATACTTTTTAGTTTTGAGCCATTCAATCAATTTCATTTTACACTTGTGTTTATGTAGCTCATAAAAGTTTATTATTTTGTTTTTTTTTATTGCCTTAGGACAGTAGACAGGCGGACGGCCCGCTTAGAATTTAGCAGTTACCATCGCCTATGGGTATTTGCAGCTAAAACTACTACTTTTTGCAATCCCATTTGCCAATTTACCAATATATTGTTTGAATCTGTCACATACGTCATTCTGTTGTAAAAGCGAAGCATTTACTTAAAATGCGTGAACACAGCTTACACAGGCGGTTTAATAAAACACGTCTTACGCCCCAACCATATGTTCTCCGCCTAATATTGAACAAGCGTTGTTTACTTAGGGGAATATCTAATGAATGCGTCGTTGTGCGTGCTTCTTACACTATGCGGGTTAGAGTACGAACATACTACGTGCAATGTCATTGTTATCAATACATGATATTTGGGTTTGGTGTATTGAAGTACCTAATCAGCTCTAGCGGCAGATTTGCTTATTTAACTACCCTACAAGGTGAAAATGATCTTCATCCGAAGATAAAATGTCATTAAGGAGCTCAATTGCCTGATTTATAAAGTCAAGCCTAATTCTGGGGTCTTATTCTTGCACCAATTGAATTTTGTACGGGCGTACTTCTGTATCTTTATGTAAAATGCGGTGTAATGATGATCTATGCACATTTAAAGGACTTGCATGCTTCCGAATTGCAAGATTCAGATCCTCACGGACAGACTGTTTTACACTCTCTACATTTTATATTGTTATTGATGATCCTGGCCACCCAAATATTAGATTTTCTAGTGTGGAACCGGTCTATTGAAATTATTTGGCCCATTTTCTAATAAAAATGATACTTTGCGCATGATTTAAGTGTCAAAAACCTCGAATCTTCAACGCGAAAATATCTTCTACGCGTTACAGTCACTGAATCTCTATTTTGGTAAGGCTCTCGAACTCACGGCACGCGTTTCCGAGAAACGCTCCATAGCAACTAAATTTCCAAGATCCAGCCTACCTACTGTCATACCGCCCGCACCATTCAAATTTGATGCGTTCACACAGTCAGCTAAATAAATGTATACTTTCTTAAGACAGATTATATGACTGCCGAAAATGTTTTAAAATTACGTTACAGAAGTGTTTCCTGTATTGGCTAAAATAGCATATTTAGATATTACATCATATTTCAAATAAGATAAGCATTGATTGGATACTTTCTCCCTAGTCGACTAATCGAACGCATATTAAAGATCTTCGTTTCAACACTAGTATAAAGTTAATAGTATTATAGGATTTCAGACCCCTTTAGACCGATATATGCGGGAATTGAATGCCATAGAGATGAATATTCTATGATTGATCTCTGGACCTCGTGAGGAACATTTTCTTTCACAGTGTAGCTTTGATTTCCATAATAAACTGGGTGGAATGTGGATAGTGTTCATATTTTATACTTTGGAGAAAAAAAACCTTTTTTGGTCATCTGTCTCTATCATTTTTAATACTCACGCAGTCTACTATATTTTCCCATATAGTCCCGACCGGTAACCTTGCGCAGGTCATCGCTCCATCGGGCTGGGGGGCGTCCTACGCTACGTTCGCCGAGACGCGGTCTCCACTCCAGGATACGTTTGTCTCAATGCCCATCGGTCTTGCAAAAAACGTGACCGGCCCATTACCAGCTTGCATATTTTGCGAGCTATATCGCTTACTTTGGTTCTCTTACGGATTTCCTCATTTCGGATTTTGTCCATAAGACAAACACCCAACATAGCCCGCTCCATAGCTCGAGAATCTGGACGGGAAAAGTAAGGAACCAGGATGTATGGCGCAAACTTGACGACGGTTACGTCCAGTAGTAGACTACGATTAGTTGACGACAATGGCCATGACTACTGTACTTAAAGGAATTAGGTATCATTCCTCAAAATATTTTATACTTTTTTTACAATTGTAGTATTTTTAAACGAGTAATTGTTGTACGCACGAATACCAGCCCGCATCACTTTGTATGTTATGCAAATTAAATTGTTTACAATCGTGCGCTGTCGCAATTTTATTCACGTAATTGTAGTTATTTTAATATGATTATCTTTCTTCATGCTTTGTTTCAGTTCACGCGCTTGTTTTGCTTTATGGTTTTAAAATATTTTATATACTATTTACGAGAAAATTTACTTGCATAATACTTTTTTTATATTGGGAAAATCCACACAACGTAGCCATAACACTTGTGTTATGTTTATAAATAAATAAATATTTTACATAAACACCTAGACGCGGGAAGGGAATCGAGCCCGTGCCCTCAGCAAGCGTACTGTATACGTTAGCTGTAGCCCCACGGAGGTTGTCAATATATTATATATGTTTTTATATAGAAAAAGACGGAATTTATAATGTAAATTTTATAAATAATTGCATTCAGAATTATCGATGAAAGTGATCATAAAACACAACATAAAAACTTGCTACTTATTATAAAATATAAATTGAATTTGAAAATAGGCTGGTAATTAGGAAATGGTCCTTAAATAGCAGATAACAATAACTACTATCAAAGATGTAGATGCGTGTACTTAAACTAATGTAAAATTCAGCTTCAACCGGCTATCTTGCATGAATCTATTGAGCTGTTAGGTATTCTATACAATCTTTGTAAAGACACGGTTACTGCTGCAGGACTTATTCGACCACAATGGACATATTTCCATTCTTCTTACATATTATAATATAATTTTCGACTTTGGTTGCCCCCCGAATATTTCTATTTATCTACTAGGGTTGTTCAATAAAAAGTGATAGAGTATGACGCAATTATCTTTTATTAAATATTATTTTATTTTTCGACGTAGTCACCTATCAGATTTATACACTTTGTATTTAGTTTTTTTTAAACTAAAATTCCCTTTAGAAAAGTCTTCTTCCTGATCCCTTAAAATCGTGTACCGCGGCGACTACTGCATCATCATCTTTAAATTTATGACCCTGAGATGTTCCTTTAACCGCGGAAATAGGTAGAAATCACTAGAAGCTAGGTCTGATGAATATGGAGGATGTTCCATCAATTCGAAGCGAGCTTCTTGAATGGAGCCATCGCAACTCTGGACTTGTGCGGGGGGCGTTATCTTGGTAAAAGAAAACAACTTTAGCGAGTTTGCTACGCCGTTGCTTGCGTATTTCCTCACGCAACTTTATTTGTCTTGCGTACAAAGTTTCCGTAATAGTGGCTCCATGATTAAGGTAATCGTTACCACCCCTTGGCTGTTTCAGAAATACAACAGCCCATGATCTTACCGGCGGATGGAATCACCTTAAATTTGGAGTTGGAGGTGACGGTCTCTTCCAAGTCATGGACAGTTTTTCAGTTTTCGGGTCATAATGGTGAAGCCATGTTTCGTCCATAGTTATGAATCGATCCAAAAATCGGTCAAGATCTTGTTGTAACAAACCCAAACAGCTTTGTGAAATTCTCATTCTCGTTAGTTTCTGCGCGTCAGAAAGCATTCTGGGCACCCAGCGCGTTGACACTTTTTCATACCCAAATGGTTGTGTATAATGTTATGGAAACTTCTTATAGAAATCTTTATTTCTTCTGCTATAAAACAAACAGTAACACGACGATCCGCCAAGACAATGTTTTCAACTTTTTTAATCATTTGTTCAGTCACTATCGATGTAGAGCGTCCCGTGCGGAATCGTTAATGGAAGTTCTTTCTCGCTTGAACTCAGCACACCAACGCGCAACCGTTGAATATGGAGGAACATGTTGCTCTCAAGTCTTGTTTTACCAGATTCGTAATAAATTTTCAAACATATATATTTTATTACCGCACAAACTTAAATTTTATCCATTTTTAAGAACACGTTCCGACATGACGCAAACAAATAACTTCTATTTTTAAAAAAGCAAAAGAGAATTAATCGCTTTTTTATTATTATTATATCTAATGTCTGGGCTATGCCTGCCAGTATTTATTTATTTATTTTATTATATGCCAGTATGTTACATCTTGAGCAGAATATGACGGCGCAAGAAAAGGAAGCGTCACTCAAAATTATTAATGCCAATATACTCGTGATGGCTAAAATTAAGCATTAGAATTAATATGAGACTGAATGCTTGGATGCCGAGTGCGTGGTGCGTGTTGATTTATGACTTTCATTTGCTTTGTCATTCATTCATTGTGAATTATTATTCTTGAATAAATAGATATAATCACACTCTTCAAAGTCATTTAGCGTTAAGTTCCATATACAGGTAAAAATACTATAATATAAAAATTTCAGTAATGTATAGTGTGCAATGTATTTAGTAATTATGTAAGTAATATATGTGTAATGTATGTGATTTTTTGTAAGTTACCTTTTTTATTGCTGTAGGATAGCAGACAGGCTGACGGACTACTTAGAATTTAAGTTACCGTCGCCGCCATCCACAACCCGCAAGTTGATGCAGACCATCAGAACAAGAAAGTTGCCTACCTCGGTCATGTCTTCAGACACGAGAGATATGATTTACTGCAACTCATTATGATGGGCGAAATTGTGGGAAAACGTCGAGCAGGCTGTCGGAAAAAGTCATGGCTTCGAAACATCCGCGAGTGGACCGGAGCCAAGAGCGCCGCGGAACTGTTTCACCGGACAAAGCGAGGTTTTCTAAGCTGATGTCCAACCTTCAGTAACTGGAGAGGAACACGAAGAAGAAGTCGCCTATGGATATTTGCAACGCCCCCAGTGGCATCGCGAACACGCTGCTGTCCCATAAGGGTACAGGAACTTGGGTCACTAATGCCGGAACACAACATAAAGTTATTATAGCAACATACTTTATTCTTGGGTACCAAAATACTATTTTTTTCTTCCATTTTTTTTTGTCTGATCATGCTTCACAATAACAAGTTACATGTCTTATAGTCATGAGAATATGAAATACAGAAACAAATAATATCTTTGAATATAATCTTAAAATATTGAATAATAAATATTTATTGTCGAATTTCGTATGAAATTGAAGAAAACTTCATCATCGTCAATCCGATCACAGTTACATTCATATAGGTAGAATTCAAGGAATCACAGTTCAGTAGTGTTTAAAGTAATTGATATTAAATTTAATGATTTTAGGTAGCGACTGCTAATAAAGTTAGAAGCCTGATTCGGAATCTGAAAAAACAATGGGCTTGGTACTTTGTACTGAACCAAATTACTTAAAGTTTATTTTCACATATCTGGCAACATAGTAAATGAAGAGCAACCCATCAAACACGTTACAACTTCAAACTTGTGCTGCAACATTAGAAGTATAATGTAACTACAATATCCTTACAGTTAGATGCTATCAACGGAGGCGGAAGCAAGTCAACAATCCAAGTTAGTCGTGTAATGTTCGTTATGGAAGTTTCACACGAGCATTGCCAGAGACTACGTTGCAATTCTCTTAACAAACCTGGGAATTTCTATGAGACTCTGATATAATTTAAAATATATTATTAGTGTATAGTAACTGTTAGATTTTTTTAATTTAAATGTAAGTCACTATATAACCAAGTCACTATATAACCAGGTCAATATTCTACCAATCATATTAGTGTTGTAACCATGCAAACTTGCACCTAGATGCCACTTTCTGCTTCTTATCTATTTTATCTTCATTTTGTATGGTCCTCGGAATACGTAGTTGTAAGCACATTGGCAGGCTTATCACTCTTTGTGAAAATAAATCAGCATTTCTATTAAATTTTCTCTTTCTACTACGGTCCGATGAAAACGGCATGGATATGTCTATCCATTTCCACAAAAACAACTTTGAAAGATACGAACACAAAGCTGTCCCTGATCTACCGGAGCTACACATCTACTTGTATACTCATTGTCGTCAGTAAACTATGTATAAATACATACTGATTGGTACTACAGTAAACTGCAGGGACAGAGAAAGATCCATTTTTATGCGTGTAGGGGCGGAGAAAGAATACAGACCTCTGCGACCGGAGTCGGCCTGTCGTAAAAGGCGACATAACGACCCACCCTAACTACGAAGTAGGGCCCCAAACCCATCTGAATGGCGACCACCTTTGCTCTTAAGTAAACCGCCATAATAACTTTGTTATGTGTTCCGGCATTAGTGACCCAAGTTCCTGTACTCTTATGCGACATGCGTGTTCGCGTTGCCTAACTGTAACTGCTAAATTCTAAGCGGGGCGTTAGCCTGTTTGCCTTTGTCCTACAGCAATAAAAAAACAATCAAAAGACAACATCTAAGTCACCTTATTTTGACAGCCTTTGAATGAGTCAATATGTCTTCAAGTAATATTCGAAGTAATGAAAAGCGCGAAGTACTTAAACATCTCGACATAATAATATTTTTAAATTACAATTCTCTACATATGTTAGGAATTCTTCACAATGCAGCAACCCTATACACACGGGACGTGCACAACACTCCTGTAGTGACCGCGATGGGGGATCGTTAGCAGCCATTAGTTAACGCGAGCTCCTAAATGCATCTGGACCTTACGTTAACATAGTTAGTCTACCCTGCTGGAGGCGGATACTGGAGGAGGATACTGTTGAAGGCATATAATCTATATTGAGTTTTGATTTGATTGAACCATTTATGCATTATATTATAAAAAATAAACTGATTTAATTACAGTAAAGCTCTTTATTCGCGGGGTATGCGTTCCGTAAATATGCCGCGAATACGGTAACCATGAATATGGAATGGTAATTTTTATGGGATTATAGGGGATACGTTCCTAGGTGACAAAATAAAAACACTTATATAAAAAAAAAATCAGTTTAGATTATAAGTCATAAAAGTGGTTTTTACATATTACTTTGAGTACGTTTGTAGAAGTTGAGGTTAATTGACGGTATGTATTTATTTGATCTGGGCGGATCGCCTGACGGCCAAAACGACGGCGCTGCTTCGCAGGCCGCAGCGCGTCCTGGCCGTCAGGGCAATAAGGGGATACCGCACGGTGTCCTTCGAAGCGGCCTCCCTGCTGGCCGGATCCCCACCATGGGACCTCGAGGCCCGGGTCCTGGCGCTGTTGTACCAGTGGCGCCGGGACGCGGCCGAGCATGGCTCTCGCCCCGCGCCTCGCGAAGTTGAGGCAAAGCGGGCGGAGCTGCGCGACGTGGTGCTCATGGTGGAGTGGAAGGAGCGCCTCGCGCACCCCAGCGCGGGCCTCGCCACCATCGAAGCGGTGAGGCCCGTCCTGGCTGAATGGTTGGAAAGGCGCCACGGCGCCCTGACCTTCCGCCTGACGCAGGTCCTCTCGGGGCATGGTTGCTTCGGGAGGTACCTGTGTCGCATAGGGCGGGAGATGACGTCAGGGTGCCACCACTGTGGCGCGGGCGACGAGGAGGACACGGTGAACCACACTGTCGCCGTGTGCCCTGCGTGGCGCGAGGAGCGCCGCGCCCTCGTCGCCCAAATCGGCGTGGACCTGTCGCTCCCGGCCCTGGTTCTGTCCATGGTCGGGGGCGATCCTGGATGGACGGCCGTCGCCTCCTTCTGCGAGGCAGTCATGTCCGCAAAGGAGGCGGCGGAGCGGGAGCGGGAGTCAACCACCACACTCCCCTCCCGCCAACGCAGGCCACGCCGGCGGCGCCGGAGGGCCAGTAACGACCTCCGGCCGCCGTAAAAAGCGGCCGCGGGCGGCCCCTCGGGGGAGGACCCGCCGCCCGCACTATTACCGCGAGGGTGAGGGCTGCGTGCTGTTCCGCGGCCCCCCTCAACTCCTAGAGTTGTTAGGAGAGCGCCGGGGGGACGAAACCCTGACCCCCTGGCGCCAACACTTTAGAAGGGGCCCGCCTCAAGACAAAGGGCGGGCCGGCGCCGGCCCGGGCCACGAGATCGGCAGGCCATATATCCGTGGGCCCGGGCGTAGGCGATAGGAGAACAGCGGGGTTTTTTAGTGGGTAGTCGGAAAAATCCCGGAGTCCCACATATCCCTCGGTCCCCCCGGGCCGGGGGAACCCGTCAAGAGAGGTTTTTCCCCGAGACCAAAAAAAAAAAAAAAAAAAAAAAACGGTATGTATTTATTTATTTACATCATAAACTAAAATAATTTTTATTACAAACGTAAGATAACGCGTAGTATAAAATTTTTAGAAATATTTATAGAATGATTTTTATCTCGCTACGTCAAAGAAGTATAACTTCTTACTTATATACATAAGTAACTGACGGCCCACTTAATAGAAAGCAGTTACCGTTGCTTATGGATGTTTGCATCACCAGATGCAATTCCAACGCACCGGCTTCAAAGGCATCTGGAATCTGGGTTACTTATCCCAAAACACAAGGCTATTAAAGTGGCATATTTAGATGGTTGTCATCCAGGAAGATTTATTCTTTTTCTATTTGTGTTTTATATTTTTAAAAAATATATAAGGAACTTCGTTCCTTATATTTTTTTTTGTTAATATGTATATACCGATTCACCGATAAGACCCGAGAATAAAGAAATCTTTAGCCATGAGTATAGGAATTGTTGGTTCGAATTTTTTTAATCCGCGAATAGTGAAAACGCAAATGAAGGAAGCGCGAATAAGGAACTTTAACTGTATTTCAAAAAATCTCTAATAGAAAGTTTGCAAGAATTATTATGGCTTATAAAAGTTACCTACTCGATGCCATGCAAACTAATTTTTATTACATAAATAAACTTTCAAGAACAATAACCTGGTGTTTCGGTGAATGATAGTGAACTATCGGGAATGGCGTATTTATTATTTCCTATTCTTCTCTTAAGAACTTCATCATTACCATCAAGTTATACGCACAACTTATCGCACTATATACTCTTATGTGTATAGCAGGGGCCGCAGGGGTCAATATTCTTACTACATCCCAGCATGGACATATAATTTTAAATTTGTCTTCGAACAAGACACTAGAAAACAGGGTAATGCATTAGTCTTAACTATTATTCAACAAAGTGCACTAGTTGGTAGATGAAGTTTTGCTGGTACTCTGAATAAATATGTGGAAGAATGATTTATTTTAATAGGCCTTTTCAACTTTCCAAATTATGGAGGATTCTCCCTGAATTCCTATTGTGAGTACGGAACTGTATTATTTAGATGCCACCCGCGAGATTACAAAATTCTATTGTAGCCTTCGTCCTTTCTTTTGTGGGATATAGTTTATTATATAACTAGCTGTGCCCGCGACTCCGTCCGCGTAGAATAGTGACTGGGCAGCATTTTTTGGATATGCGGGGTCAACTTAAATTGTAATTTCAACCTACTAAGTCTAGCCTAAGCTGAACCCTATTTCATATGATTGATGATATAAATTTGAGGTCAACTTAAATTGGATTTTTAAAATTTCCGAAGCTGATCATTTTTAACTAAAACTATTTTTTTTTCTAATATAAAAGTAGCCTAAGTTACTCCTTGTTATATCAGTTATCTGCCAGTAAAAGTCCCGTGAAAATCGGTCCATTCATTTCAGATATTAGCCAGAACAAACCGACAGACAGACAAAAATTGTAAAAAATGTTGTTTTGCTATATGGACCGTATATACATCGGAATGCACTTAGTAAAAAGTGGTTATTTTAATATTAACAGACAGTCCAATTTTATTTATTTGTATAGATAAAATTGTATATGTACTTTTTGTATATATATTTTTGGTTTTAGGTCAACCTATTGATTCGTTGGAATATTGTGAGAGATTAGCTCCCAGTTACATCGACGCTTTCACTCGAAACCTTGATATTCAAATGCATGTATTCTCTACTAGTGCTAATTCTTAGGTAGTATGGCCAAACCTCTGCAGTTTAATATTGCTAAGGAACGGAAGACGGCTTGACGATGGCCCAATGAATAGTAAGCAGTTAGCGTCACCTATGTTTACAACGTCAGGGGCATCGTAATGGGCCATTAGTGGCCCTGGAACCTGGGTCACTAATGCCGAAACATATCATTTCATCATTACTTCAGCCTATAGCTGTCCACTGCTGAATAGGCCTCTCCAATCGATTTCCAGCGCGACCAGTCCAATGCCACCTGCTTCCAACGAGACCCAGCGATATTCAACAGGTCGTAAATTCACCTGGTAGGCGGTCGGAATACAATACAATGTTATTATGGCGGTATATTTAGGGAGGTTGCCATCTAGACGGGCATGGGGTTACACCACCACATAGCTATAGTTATTTTGTCGCCTTTTATGACAATCCTCCTCCTGTCGCAGGGGACAGCATTCTTGCACCGCCCCTGAACGGAGAAAAGAAATATTTTTATAAATTTTGGATATGAAACTTTCTCTGAGCTCATTACTAACTGTTTATTTCTTGTTTGAGATAAATCTAATGTTAGTTTGACATTAGCTAAGATAAGATATAATTTCCGAAGGGCAGATTGCGAAACTTAGAATGTATGTGGAACTAGTTCGAGCAGGTGTTGCGTAGGTAACGTTTCATTACGGCAACGTTCAATAAATACACGAAACTTGAACACTTATCTCGGGGTTAGGTAATAACTATCAAAATCAACACTAATATATGTGCCTGATATATTTAACCTATGTAAAAGCACTGTTTGGATTATTTGAGCGTGAAATCAAAGATATATCTACTTACATTAGCATTTCAGGGATGAGCTACTGTATATATAGTATGCATTAAGCTTAATTTTCGTTAGGTTGGGATCAGTTTTATGGGAAATTTTTATTTGTCGGTGATATAAGTATTCGCTTTATTTATTTTGAAAATCGCTCCACTACATTATATATGTTTACTGTCTATTAAACACTAGCCCGGCAAATGTTGATCTGCCTTAAAAAATAACTTTGAATAGGATTTCCGTGAAATCCGATGCTAGTAAGTGAGTAATGAGTAACCATGCTAAATTTCAAGTCAATTGGATGTATAGTTTTATGATCTTATGATGATGAGTGGTATTTCACTTGTATATAAATGAAATACTACGTGGTATTTCACTGGTATACAAGTGGTATTTCACTTGTATTCACTTTTATAAATTTATATGGCAGAAATATATATCTGCCATATAAATAAAAAAAAATGCATTTTGGATTGGAATTCCGTAAAATCCGTTCTAAGTGAACGTCTATATAGCAAAATGAGTAACTACGCTATTTTTCAAGTAAATCGGGTGAATAGTTTTAGAGATTCCGTGACGCCTCCTTGGGTATTTATGTAAATTATTTATTTATTTACAAAAACAAAGTATATATGTAGTATATCAGTTGTCTTTTTTTTTTTTGGTCTCGGGGAAAACCTCTCTTGACGGGTTCCCCCGGCCCGGGGGGACCTAGGGATATGTGGGACTCCGGGAAAGATGTTTGGCCATCCGACTACCCACTAAAAAACCCCGCTGTTCTCCTTTCGCCTACGCCCGGGCCCACGGATATACGGCCTACCGATCTCGTGGCCCGGGCCGGCGCCGGCCCGCCCTTTGTCTTGAGGCGGGCCCCTTCTAAAGTGTTGGTACCAGGGGGTCAGGATTTCGTCCCCCCGGCGCTCTCCTAACAACTCTAGGAGTTGAGGGGGCTCGCGGAACAGCACGCAGCCCTCGCCCTCGCGGCAATAGTGCGGGCGGCGGATCCTCCCCCGAGGAGCCGCCTGCGGCCGCTTTTCACGGCGGCCGGAGGTCGTTATTTGCCCTCCGGCGCCGCCAACGTGGCCTGCGTTGGCGGGAGGGGAGTGTGGTGATCGATTCCCGCTCCCGCTCCACCGCCTCCTTTGCGGACGTGACTCACATGACTGCTTCGCAGAAGGAGGCGACGGCCGTCCATCCAGGATCGCCCCCGACCATAGACAGAACATATCAGTTGTCTAGTAATACAAGTGCTAGGCAACTTAGTTTGGGACTAGATGGCGTTGAGTGAAATTTTTCAATATATTTATTTATTATTATTTATTTATTTTATAAATACTCATAAAGATTTTATACAAAAAGTTCTTAACACGAATGATATTTTTTTAGAATGACGTAGAAATATCTATTTGACAGTTGTTGCCCGATGATAACAAATGTCAGATGGATTGAGATAAATCTTCTCTATAATAATTGTCCATATTATTAATTAGCTCTGCTAGGATATTTTAATAAATTATTCTAGATGGAGATAAATCCAAAAACAAAGATAATCGATATTGGTCCGGTCGTTCTCCAGTCGTAAATGGTGTAAATGACCCGACTTTATTTTATGTACGTGTGTATGGATTATATTTAAATGTTAAAATCATTATTGACGATATCCGAGATCCGGAGTGGGTTTTATACGTCGAAACGCCTGTAGGGGTCATGGACTTTTATTCCAGGCTGTTTATAATTTGTATTTATTTACAAACGAAATTCATACATGTATGGATGTGTGGAAAAAATTTTATGTATTCATTTTCTTGAACTTTTCTCTATAGTTATGGTTGTATCATAATTATCGTGGCCAACTTGATTTGACAATAAATATTTAAAAATGAGAATTGAGGAAGTGCGTCATAAATGTCAGTTTGTTTTTTAATTATATTGAAATTATTTTTTTAATAGAATCACTTCTAATTTAATTATATAATGCCCCACAGATGTGATATATCAGTTGTCTAGTAACCACAAGACAATTGCTCTGCTTACTTGAGGGCTAGATGGCGCTGTATGTAAACATTTATATTTTAAGCCGTTAATCCCCATCGTGTATTTGGCTTTCACCTTAGAACCAAAAGTAAACTGTTGAGCGCTGTGACAGAGGTTAAATTTGAATTATACAAAGGTCACTGCTCTTCAAACTTAAGAGAAATACCTTGAATTGACCCTGAAGGTCTTTTGTTTACACGTAACAATGGTAATTTGCATGGTAGAATTGTAGTAAAAATATTTTGTAATTTCACATACTAAATAGAATAAAAAAAATCTTTTTATGATACTTTTAATATGTGAAAAAGAAACGTATAAAGCGGAGAACCTAGTTTCTAAACGTACTTGCTGTTCCGGTCAAACGAATAACTGGTACAGACGATAGCATAAGTTCTTGATTAGTATATTCTAAATCGTATTCATATGTTGGACCATAATTCCAATCAATCTATTACGTTCTAGGGCATTTAAAATTACCATAAATATTATTAGCTCACATATACCTAAAAAGAACGGTCTTTGGTAGCATACGTAGTAACCTCTATGAAACCAATAAAAATTACAATATGTATATAAAATATAACATTCTTAAAAACTATTGCTGATTACAAATCACAACAATTGGTTATTTACCACATACAATACAGAAAAAACAATGTATATTTAATCTTCAACATCATCGAACCCATCTTTGCTTTGAATGTGAACAAATTGATATCGAGCTTGCCATCTAATTTATTAAATTTATTTGCACTACTCATAAAAATCTATTTTGTGTAGGTGCAAAAGGCGCATTTAACAATAATACCTTTCTAAAATTTATGTGTTATGTACTACATTGGCTAAAAGTTTTGGACAGTCAAATGAACCATTTGCAACATTAATACATACATACATATAATCACGCTTCTTTCCCGTAGAGGTAGGCAGAGACTACTTCTTTCCACTTGCTACGATCCTTATATACTTGTTTCGCTTCGTCCACTTTCATTATTCCCTTCATACATGCCCTTCGGCTTAGGGTACTCTTGATCTGGCCTTTTTTCAAGACGTACCTGATCTGGTCTCGAAACGTCCGCCTAGGTCCCTTCCAACACTTTCATTCACCCTCGCTTTATACACTTTTTTCGTCAATCGTTCTTCATTCATTCTTTCGACATGGCCAAACCATCTCAGCAACATTAATAAGAAGATAAATATCACTTACAGATCTTTTATATCCAAGTGGCCAAAAGTGATAACGTAAGCATGTATCGTGGTAGTTTTTGGAATTTTGTTTAATTTTTAAATATAAATATCGTAAAAATTTCTTTTAAATACTTTTCAAGCAAGACATAAAATTTGATAATAAGGATTCCACACTGGAATCTAAAATCAGTTATTATTTATATTAGATAAATTTTATTCACAAGTGTACGTGTAGAAGTCGGGATATTTCAACAATCAAGGTATTGGTTGCCGAGTGTTGCGCATGAGTGCGTTGGGGGAAAACATGTGGCGAAGGTTCCTCTAAGGTCACACTAGGTTATGTACTAATGATGTTTTCAGTTTAGTTTCATATTCGATGTTTAGTTTGACAACAGACTACAAGAGTTGGTATAATAATCATTCTTTGCTACCCTAGGAAGTCAAGTTTGTGTTGATATCGGAATCAATAGCTCGGTAATAGATGAATTGTACTACAATTTATGTGTCAGGGGCAAAAGCCTAAAACTCAGAAAATAAAAAACTTACTCTAGAACCTTCTATTGCTGAGTTGGTATTTTACTTATGCTTAACTTTCTGTTAACTTGATCCATTCCTGTATTATGACAAGATATCTTCTGTAATACATTAACGTCTATATTACATTACCAATGGTGTTTGTAATGTAATACTCAAACAGTTTCGTATTACAATTTATAATTTATTATATTGTAAATCGTAATAGTAAACCATGTTGCCACAAGTTTCTGAATTCCGTATTTTGCAAAGTGGACCACAAGATGTTGCAATAACAGCAACTTGTTAGAATTTTAGACATAATCCGGAAATGTAATGTAAAAGACAGTCTGACGTTGCTTAATATTATTGATTTGATTGGAATATATGAATCGAATGATTTTTGGTATATACTATCTTAAGGATGTTTATTTTTAATTCCATGAATTAAGCTACTGTTATTTTATTATACTCTAGATGCAACACAAAGCTCATGGCGTTGGTTTTTATATATCACTTGACGACCTTTGTGACTCGATTCGCATCTCGCGTCTGGGTGTTTATTTATGTATTTATTTATGTATGTAAGTATATATATAGTATATTAATTGTCTAGTATCCATAACACAGCTGCTATACAACTTTGGGACTATATGAGCTGTGTGAATTTTTAATTATATATTTAATAATATATTATGAATTATAAATTAACAAAATTGCACATTCAAATCATTGGTATATAAGAAATCATTTTGAAGGAAGGTCTGGTTCCAAAAGTGTGAGATCTTTAGTATTATTCTAGTGTAGAAAAAGTATATCAGATCTTAAATAATAATATATTGATAAATATACATACCTCAAACGTAAAATTGACGACCTCTTGGCGTAACGGCTGACGCACATTAGTACGATTGGGGGGGCACGGGTTCGATTTCTGTCTAGCCTCTGGGTGTTTATGTATAGTTTGTATTTATTTACGAAATCATATACTTGCCGTATGTTGAGTGTATATATACTGCAAAGACTACGTGGTATGGCCCTAAGCCCGCCTGCTTAAATGCATTTGAAATACATTAAATTAATTAAAATAATAATTACACACATTATTGCTCGAGTGATAAACATACACACACTAAATTACTCGTTTGATTTTTTAAATATTTTTATGGCCTGGTAACGAGACCTTTAAGTCAACTCTTTTGTTCATAGATAACATCCTTAAACCTTAGCTTAAGTTAAAGTTTAAACTAAAAAATTTGGTCGAATTTTTTCGACCACTGGGTAAACACTAATCTGAATATGGTTCTATGTAATTGTACCTTTAGATTAATGCTATAATTAGACCTTAATAATATATTATTAGCTCCAGTCAGCTATTATAATAATTTTAATGCAATTAGCTACTTTTAGTAACCTAATCATAATAGAATATATATTGTTATAGTTGAAACATTGTTTGAGGACGTTGGAGTATGTAGGCTATCACATATGGAGGTACCCGTAACAATGCAGATTTTAATATTCAGATAATATTTTGAAGAATATTTATGAGCTTATAATCTAAATAACTCAATAGTTTCTAAGGGTTTTTATCCGTGCAGAGGCGGAGAAATAATACTGACCTCTGCGGCCGGGGTCGGCCTGTTGTAAAAGGCGACAAAACAATCCACCCTAGCTACGTGGTAGGGCCACAAGCCGGCTGGATGGCGAGCATCTTTGGTCTTAAGTATGCCGCCATAATAACTTAGTGTGGTGTTCCGGCATTAGTGACCCAGGTTCCTGTACCCTTATGTGATAGCAGCGTATTCGCGATGCCGCTGGCGTTGCAAATACTCATAGGCAACGTTAACTGCTAAATTCTAAGTGGACGGTCAGCCTTTCTGTTGTCCTACAACAATAAAAAAGGAAACACATAAAATAGTACAAACATTGTCCAGTATTATTAACGTCTATAAGCTTAAACTATCCACAGACCAATAAAAAATTGACTCTCAAAATTTATACCATCTTGTTTGAGTATTAAGCAGCCCAAGTGGGTGTAATGTTACATAACGTTACATACGTTTCTGTAGTGGGTATTAGAAAATTGATATATTTATCTATAGTAAATAATTTATATATAAAACATTTTATATATAAACGGACGGACGGAAATCGTGTGTTGTGAACCAATTGGTTCACTTCGGAAGGAGTTCAAATACATAAAAAAATTATCGAAAAATATATATGTACATATTGATACTCGTATACAATTTCTTACGGAACAGTGCGTGCGGCTAATCGCATAATAGCAACGACCTTTCGAATGTCTTCGGCCACTTTTCGCAACCACCTGGTGGCGACGACGGTGCTGTGCACTCAGTCTTCGTTCAGCAGCAGTGTTGAGCTGTCACCATGTGCGGGGAAATGGGAAAGGCTGTACTTAGGGCGCTCACGGGCGCCCTCTTGCTGGGTGTTGTATCAGATGCCGCATATTTGCAGGTATGTTTAAAATAAATAAAATATCTTATTTTTAGTTCAGTATTACTAAAATATATATTATTTAATACACACAGGAAAGATGATGGTGTACATAAAATTTTAAAATGATGATTTTAAGACCTTTATACACTGCGTTTTTAATGCCGAAGTTATATTACATGATAAAAACAAAACATTCTGACCAGAAAAAGGACTTGATTGCTAATTATAAAAATGTTTTATAATGAGTGGATATTGAACTTGCATACGATAATATAAAAAAATCATAGACCACTAATATTATGTTCGAAAATAACTTGTATACATTTTTAAAGAGCGTGCTCAGTAGAGACCATTTAATCATATTTGTAGCATAACAGGGTATTTATATATTTCATCAATCTATAAACGTTGATGTGAATATTCAATTCTAAGTTATTCCATATTTATAATCGATACTGGTAGATGCATCAAGATGGCTACGATTTCCTTGGTTCAAGGACTCTGTATCTCTCTAACAAACTTCCCCATTTTAAGTATCTTGCTCTCTATCTGAGAACAGAAGTACGTGCAGTGACTAGAAGAAGTAGATCTATCTATTGAACTATACTTTAATGAGTATAGTAAAGTTTTTCGAAGTATTCAGAGTATAGTAACGAAAGTTATGGTTTCATGGTAGTCAAGTGGTATTGCACTCAGAAAGTAACCTAATGGTTACCTGATCGATACTCTCAATGACATTTCTGCTTGGGAAGTTTTTATCTTTATTGAACACTAGTTGACCCAGCAAACGTTGTTCTGCCATACGAATTTATAAAACAAGTAGCCTATGTCCTTCATCAAGGTTCTGTCTATGACTATACCGAAATTCATAAAATAAACAAACTCACTTTCGCGTTTATAATATTAGTTAGGATTTAATACACTAGTTGTTGTGCTACTAATACGCTAATATACACAGCGCCATCTAGTCCTAAACTAAGTAGCATAGCACTTGTGTTATGGGTACTAGACAACTTATACACTACATATATCTTTCTTTTGTAAATAAATACTTATACATAAACACCCGGAAGCTGGACGTGAATCGAACCCGTGGCCTCCGTAAGCGTACGGATGTGCGTTAGTCGTTAAGTTAGGAGGTCGTCAAATAATAAATTATATAATTTTAATTCAATATTTGTACACCTACTAAGATATATGGCACGATGATGGTATTATTATATATGCAAAATCTTTAGTAACCGTAAAGAAATAAGTTTTCATTTCATTAAAGATACAATATAATGTAAACAGACCATTTGTGCTGAATGTTGCACGTAGTGTTAAATAGCTAAATGTGAATTAAGACTCTATTTACTTTGTATTGTTATTGCTTATAATTAACTGAATATTATTGCACAAACAAAACCACTGGTTTATGTTAAACAATAATATCGTGTTTAGTGGTAACGCAAAATGTTATTGGAGACTTAATTTATGCTATATTTCGCCTTAAACTACGAAATTTTATGATATACGATATATAGTTTCAGTGACTGTTATAACTGTGATCATCATACTCGTATCAGCCTAGAGTTCACTGCTAGAGATGACTTGCTGCATCCCTACACCTTGCGGGGGACGTCCTCCAACGGTTACTGGCTTTTCAGCATATATGACTAGTCCATTGTTATTGGAATACTTTGTAAACTATGTTGTAGTTGCCCATTAATTACTACCTTTTATTGTCACTGTTGTAGTGTGTGGTGTCGCACCAGAATAGCACCACCCCATCTCCTCCCGTGGGTGTCGTAAGAGACGAGTAAGGGATAGAAAGAACGGAGGATGGGCAGCAGCATCTTTCCGTGAGAGCATCACCAACTGCGAATACTGCGATCGCCAACCCGCCTGCCAAGCGTGGCGATTATGGCAAAACCCCCCCCTAAAATGACAGATACACACAGACCCCGGCCCCTAGTCCCCGGCGGCCCCGTTCGTGGTGGTCACGGTAGCAGCCACATAAGCGACGGGGCAGGGGGTGCGAAGAATCCCCGGGTTCGGATTCGCTACCAAGAACGACGACCTTTGGCCCTGGCAACATACAATGTCAAGACACTGCGGACCAACGAGAAGTTGGAGGAACTGGAGGAAGTTTTGAGCAGACTGCGATGGGATGTTGTGGGGTTATCTGAAGTCCGAAGACAGGGAGAGGACTCAATAATCCTAAATTCCGGAAATCTGCTCTACTTCCGGGAGGGCGACCAACTGTCCCAAGGTGGTGTCGGGTTTCTCGTTCACAAGTCTCTTGTGAACAACGTTACTGAGGTGGGGAGTGTTTCGACTAGGGTAGCGTACCTAATACTCAAAATTACCAAACGGTATTCGTTGAAGGTCATTCAGGTTTACGCTCCGACTTCGACACATCCTGACGAGGAGGTGGAAGCCATGTATGAGGACATCTCAACAGCCATCCACACTTCTAAAACCCACTTTAACGTTGTCATGGGAGACTTCAACGCAAAATTGGGGAAACGTAGCAGCGATGAGTTGAGAGTGGGGCAATTTGGGTTCGGAAATCGGAACACCCGAGGCCAGATGCTGGCCGACTTCATGGAGAAGGAGGACCTGTATATGATGAACTCCTTCTTCATGAAGCCAGAACAACGCAAATGGACTTGGATTAGTCCCGATGGTGCCACCAAAAATGAGATTGACTTCATTATGTCGACCAAAAGACAGATATTCAATGATGTCTCTGTGATCAATTCGGTGAAAACTGGGAGTGATCACCGCTTAGTAAGAGGCACATTGAATATCAATCCAAAATTGGAGAGGTCTCCACTGGTGAAGTCTACGCTCCGACCTGCACCCATACAGATCCAAAACCCGGTAAACTTTCAACTCGAATTGCAAAACCGCTTCGAATGCCTCGGTGACTGCGTTGACGTGGACGAGTATAATAACAGGTTCGTGGAAGCTGTTCAAACGGCCGGGTCTAAATTCTTCAAGGCCAGCCGTTCAAAAAGAACCGGAAAAATCTCAGATTCTACTCTCAAATTGATGGATGTGAGACGTCAAATGACCCTTCAGTCCCCGGACGATGCTTCCCAGTATAGGCAGCTAAATAGACAGATCTCCAAGTCCTTGACTCGCGATATCCGCCGCCATAACACAGACTGTGTAAAGGCGGCTATAGAGCGTAACAAGGGCTCTAAAGTATTCGCACGAGACTTGTCTATTGGGCAGAGCCAACTGACGAAGCTGAAGACCGACGACGGCAGGGTCGTTTCGTCTAAACCCGAACTTTTGAGGGAAGTCGAGAAGTTCTACGGACAGCTATACACGACCACACGGGCACCTGTTAACAACAAGGCTAAAGACCCAAGAGCCAAATTAACCCGACACTACACCGTAGATATCCCAGACGTCAGTCTGTACGAGATTAGTGTGGCCCTTAAACAGCTTAAAAACAACAAGGCGCCGGGTGATGATGGAATTACAGCCGAGCTTCTGAGAGCTGGTGGTACTCCTGTGCTTAAAATCCTCCAGAAGCTATTTAATTCCGTCATCCTCGATGGCAAAACGCCGCAGGCCTGGCACGGAAGTATAGTGGTGCTGTTCTTCAAAAAGGGCGACAAAACCCTTTTGAAGAACTTTAGACCGATATCACTTCTGAGCCATGTTTACAAGCTGTTTTCAAGGGTCATCACGAATCGTCTCGCGCGCAGATTTGACGACTTCCAGCCTCCCGAACAAGCCGGATTCCGAAAAGGTTTTAGCACCATAAACCACATACATACGCTGCGGCAGGTTATACAGAAGACGGAGGAGTATAACCAGCCACTATGCTTGGCGTTCGTGGACTATGAGAAAGCCTTTGATTCGATCGAGACCTGGGCGGTGCTTCAGTCTCTCCAGAGGTGCCACATTGATTATCGATACATCAAAGCGTTGAAGTGTTTGTATGAAAACGCCACCATGTCAGTCCGTCTCCAGGATCAGAACTCGAAGCCTATCCGACTGCAGCGGGGAGTCAGACAAGGCGATGTCATATCGCCGATGCTGTTCACTGCTGCGTTGGAAGATGTCTTCAAGCTTCTGGACTGGAACGGACTGGGCATCAACATTAACGGTGAGTACATCACTCACCTTAGATTCGCAGATGATATCGTAATCATGGCTGAAACCATGGAAGACTTAAGCCATATGCTTGATGGCCTCAATACAGCTTCCCAAGGAGTAGGTCTCAAAATGAACATGGACAAGACGAAGATCATGTCTAATGTCCATGTCGCACCTACCCCCGTAACAGTTGGGAACTGTACTTTCGAAATTGTTGACGAATACGTCTACTTGGGTCAAACGATCCAGTTAGGCAGGTCCAATTTCGCGAAAGAGGTCACTCGTCGAATCCAACTCGGATGGGCAGCGTTCGGGAAGCTCCGTAAAATCTTTTCGTCCCAAATACCGCAGTGTCTCAAGACGAAGGTTTTTAACCAATGTGTGTTGCCAGTGATGACATACGGAACGCAGACGTGGTCGCTAACTATGGGCCTTATGAGAAAGCTCATGGTCGCTCAGAGAGCAATGGAGAGGGCTATGCTTGGAGTTTCCCTGCGAGATCGAATCAGAAATGAGGAGATTCGCAGGAGAACCAAAGTAACCGACATAGCCCGGATGATTGCAAAACTGAAGTGGCAGTGGGCTGGGCACATAGCTCGAAGGACTGATGGCCGTTGGGGCAGAAAAGTCCTCGAATGGCGACCGCGTACCGGAAGACGCAGTGTTGGTAGGCCCCCCACAAGATGGACCGATGATCTGGTCAAGATCGCCGGGATAGGTTGGATGAGGGCAGCGCAGGACCGATCATCGTGGAGATCTTTGGGGGAGGCCTTTGTCCAGCAGTGGGCGTCTTCCGGCTGAAATGATGATGATGATTGTTATTTCAGCTTACTCATTTGAGAAGCCATGTTGATATTGAATTGTCTGTTGGATCACCTCATTATAGATGCGATCTCTAAGAGATACTCCGAGCACAGCTCTTTCCATAGATAGCTGAGCGATTTTAAATTGGTACGTTAGTCCCATCATTAGTATACGTTCAGCTCTGTAGATTAATGCACGAAGCATTCATTGAAGACTTTTGTCTTCAGGCATTGTACATATAGTACGGACGAGAAGTCATACGTAATTTTCCAAACGCTGCTCTACCAAGCTGAATCCTCCTGGCAGACTCCCACTCAAAGTCGTTCTTACCTAACAAAATAGTTTACCCTAGATAAGTGTACTCATTGAAAACCTCAAGAAACCCCGTCAAAAGTGACTGGTCCCAGGTCGTTATGTTGGTTAAGCATGGCAACTAGGTCGACGTACTAAATGTTATCTAAACTACTAAATGTTTTGTGGTAGGGCCTCAAGCCCGTCTGGATGGCGACCACCTTCAGT
The DNA here is from genome assembly GCA_963693495.1 of Malacosoma neustria. NCBI lineage: Eukaryota > Metazoa > Arthropoda > Insecta > Lepidoptera > Lasiocampidae > Malacosoma > Malacosoma neustria. The sequence continues at coordinate 2,945,499 of OY856372.1, forward strand.
CTTAAGTATGCCGCCATAATAACCTTGTGTTGTGTTCCGGCATTAGTGACCCAAGTTCCTGTACCCTTATGGGACAGCAGCGTGTTCGCGATGCCACTGGCGTTGCAAACACCCATAGGCGACGGTAACTGCTAAATTCTAAGCGGGCCGTCAGCCTGTCTGCTGTTCTACAGCAATAAAAAAAAATAACCGTTTTATTACAGAAATAACTCAAAAAAATCATAAGCGAATTTTAAATATACACTTATGCAACTAAAAAGACATCGTTACATTACTATAGATCTTTAAAATGGACTACTTATAGCTTATATTCATGTCGTAAATAAGAAAAGAAACATTATACGTGTACAAAAATCTCATCTAAGTATAATCCGACGCAGTTGGATAATAACATTTAAATAACAATGCAATAAATGTCCCATTCAAAAACAATTTGTAAAGTTTTAACAGAGTGTCAACGAAATTGGTTCGCATTATACAGCAATAAGCACAGTTTAAGCCTTACTTAACCGTACCAGTAATAATTTTTAAACTTTTCTAATAACAATGCATATTTCACAAAGGACCAAGTTTTGATATGTAACCGTTTAAACTAGGGTTATTGCAATAAAAGGCCAGTCGCGCCTTAAACATCTACAGCGGGCTGCGGCCAATACTGGAGCGATAAATTTAATTTAATTGAAACAATCCATTCTAATATTATAAATGTGAAATTCTGTCTTTCTATTACGTTTTCACGCTTAAATCACTGAACTAATTTTGAGGAATTTCGGTATAGAGATAGACTAGACCTTGGAGAAGAATATAGACTACGTTTTGTTGTGAAAATGAAATTTGAAGGAGTGAAATAGGGGTGAACCTAATTAAATTCTGTTTTTATTATTAATATGGCAAAACAACGATTTCCGGGTCAGCCAGTAATATATAATCGTAATTTTTCTACTTAAGTCGGTGGTTTCGATGACAATGACCTTATTTTTAATTTGCATATTTAAATAATTCAAAATAAAAACCTAATTAGTATTGCGATTTCAAGAGAATAATGTACCTAGTCAGGTCATAAGTATTGTCACACAGTAAAAACTTTTCTTTTAGAATGCTGGCCACAAAAAAGTTTATTGAATTCGAATTTCGAATTGTTCATGAAAATAAAAATGTATAACTTTTAGAATTTTACTCATTTTTAAATATGGAGTGGACGCTTAAAGAAGACCGTGTTGCAGTTATTGCGTTGCATCGTTATAGTTACGCGCTAATTTAAATTTTTAACATACTGAAAAATTTGAATATAACCAAAAGATTCGTTTATCGTACCATCAAACGATACAATGAAGACTCTAGTGTAGATGACAGGTCAAGAAGTGGTCGCCCTCGGTCTGTTAGGACTCCAGCAGTGATAAAAGCTGTGAAGGCACGAATTCAAAGAAATCCCAAACGTAAGCAGAAACTGTTGGCCCTTCAGATGGGGTTAAGCAGAACCACAGTGAAAAGGGTGTTAAATGAAGACTTAGGGCTTCGGGCATATCGAAGAAAAACAGGACATCGTTTGAATGCTCGTCTAATGGACCTGAGACTGAAGAGATGCCGCGCTTTGTTGAAGCGGTACGCGGGAAAAAAATATCGGGAAATTCTTTTTTCGGATGAAAAAATGTTTACCGTAGAAGAGAGCTACAACAAAAAAATGATAAGGTGTACGCACACAGTAGTGAAGAAGCGAGCAACCGTATTCCGCGTGTCCAACGAGGTCATTTTCCATCCTCGCTCATGGTATGGTTGGGAGTTCTTATTGGGGCTTAACAGAGGGACATTTTTGTGAGAAAGGTGTAAAAACGAATGCTGTTGTGTATCAAAATACAGTCCTGACGAACCTTGTGGAACCTGTTTCTCATACCATGTTCAATAACAGGCACTGGGTATTCCAACAAGATTCGGCGCCAGCTCATAGAGCGAAGAGCACACAAGACTGGCTGGCGGCGCGTGAAATCGACTTCATCCGGCACGAAGACTGGCCCTCCTCCAGTCCAGATTTGAATCCGTTAGATTACAAGATATGGCAACACTTGGAGGAAAAGGCGTGCTCAAAGCCTCATCCCAATTTGGAGTCACTCAAGACATCCTTGATTAAGGCAGCCGCCGATATTGACATGGACCTCGTTCGTGCTGCGATAGACAACAGGCCGCGCAGATTGAAGGCTTGTATTCAAAATCACGGAGGTCATTTTGAATAAACTTTAATGTCATAAGAATCTATGTTTTGTTAAGTTCATTTTGGTATACGAATGGTTACATAATTAATGAACTTGTTACAATTATTTTACATTAAACATGTGACAGAATTTATGACCTGACTAGATATAATTGGAACGCGTATAAAAATAAAATACCCGTATATTGGCTAGTATAACATAAGAGTTATAGTTGTTCTGAATATACTAAGTTTAAAAAAATCGCCATATTTATTTCATATATTATTTGTATTCTCATAAATTATTATAAAAAAGAGATGTAATAAAAGCCAATGGGCATAAAAGTTTTGTCTTTTGATCGTACTTCAAATGTATGTCATGTCGGCTTTCTAAATAAGCTCTGGATGCAAGGAGAAAAATCACTTTACTACACTTTTATATTGTATTTTAATTTTTCTGCTTTTAAACCATTGGCTTGGTTTGTTGCTGTATAGGATTAATGTTGAATATTTTTTATCTAAAAAAACGTGTTTAAGCGTATTGTAATTTTTACATTTAATGTTTGATTTTGTATTGAATATTTTTAGGACCGGGATTGTAATTATCGAAGACATTTTAATCGTCACTATTTTCATGGAACTGTTGAGTAATTTGATATTTCCGTTTTACAATGGCATCTTGTCAATTAGGCGTTGATTTAGCCGTAAAAAACATGCATCGATGTAACATTTTTTATTGGATAAAATGCTGATATTTACCCATGTATAATAAATTTATATAATACATGTTACTTATCTATCTACCATTAATCTATGTCGTCAGTTTAAAAAACAGTATTTATAAATGAGAATTTTAAAATAGGTTCTACTTCTTCATCGTATGCTACTTCCGGTGTGCTCTTTTCCGCTTCCGCTCCCGCTCGTCACCGGCTGTACTCACGGCCATAACTCGGCCCCTCATAAGGGAATACTAACTTTCGCAATTTTCCTTTCTAGCGCTCCCCGGGAGGCTTCAAAGGCGAATTAAGGTTGGTTAAATTTACTCTCATTTTCGTCGGGCGATGTTACAAGGCCTTCTGTTTTTTAGTTTATTTCTTTGATCAGAGCTTCTTCGGAGTGGAAATTATTTGAAACTTGGTTCTTCTGCCAAATTGGTATTCAGAAGCAATTTCAACAAATTCACACCTCCCCGTTGGTTTTTTTTATTATAACACGATTTCTACTTGGTGGAGTTCTTTGAAGTATTCTATTATCACTCCTATAAAAACTAAATACACTTGAGTGGGCTTTTAAAACTGTTTTTACTTTTTAGACGTTTTTATTTGTTATCTTTTGTTTATTTGTTACCTATATTTCTGTTAATGGAATATTTATTTCAAGTATTTTTAAGAGGTGCTAAATAACTTGTTCTTCTAAGCTATTCATCGCATTTGAATTTAAATAATTTAGTACATGATAGCTGTTAGAGAGAGAGAGTAGTAATTAGTGTTGTTACGGGTTTCTTTGCCCCTTAGATTTATTACGTTACTGTAATAGGTACGTAGAAAAATATATGTAGATATACAATGTACGATTTTGAAATAAATGCATTCATTGGCGCTGAAAAAGCCGTTTAACGTGTAGCATATATCCTTTTCTATCCGTGAATATAATCTATCTGATTTGTGGTTAAGATATTTTGATTAGACCTTACGAAATCAGCCAAAGTAAGTGGAGATCGATGCACGCTCGCAACTTGTCATGGCCGACCAGTGCTTGCGCAGGATTTTTCTCGAATGATCTTTTATTTATAGCTTAATTTGGTATAAACAATACTCAAAGTTATTTATATACTTTATATTATACAAATATTTTTTTTTTACAAAATTGATTAGAAGACGTAGAAATGTTCATTGGTTATTTTGAACAAGAGAGTTCAATAAGTTGCGCTCAGTGATTTACATAATAAGAAACGATTACAAACTGAGTCCAAAAATTGACAGTTCTTAAAACAGTTATTAGTTGGCAGGACTGGAATACTAGACGAATGATTTGTCCTTTTGCTAGTTAATGGAATACAAGATTTGACGTGAAGAGGCAGAGAAAGAATGTTAACCTCTACGGCCGGGGTCAGCCTGTCGTAAAAGGCGACAAAACATCCTAACATCCTAACATAGCTTCGTGGTAGGGCCTCAAGGCCGTCTGGATGGCGACCACCTTTGGTCTTAAGTATACCGCCATAATAACCTTGTATTGTGTTCCGGCATTAGTGACCCAAGTTCCTGTAGCTTTATGCGACAGCAGCGTGTTCGCGATACCACTGGCGTTGCAAACACCCATAGGCGACGGTAACTGCTAAATTCTAAGCGGGCCGTCAGCATGTCTGCTGTCCTATAGCAATAAAAAAAATACAAAAAAGAGCATCGTGTATTTTTTCAGGGGAGAAAACAGCCGCTCCTTTAAAACACATATTTTTGCTTTTCTATTATTGTGGAACAGCAGATAGGCTGACGGCCTACTTAATAGAAAACAGTTACCGTCGTCTATAGATGTTTGCAACGCTAGTGGCAGCGCGAACATGCTGCAGTACAGTATTGGGCTACTGAAACCTGGATCACTAATGCTGGAACACAATACTAGGTTATTATGGCGACAAATTTACAAACCAAGACTGATTGCCATCTAGATGAGTTTTATGTTCTTGAAAATCAGTTCAGATGCGAAGAAGTTTAGCTCCGCATTTCCATAGCATAGCTCTGTATGCTATTAGGTTGCAACTGAGAGGAAACCCTTGTACGAAGGATTACCGTATTGCCATAAATATAGTCATAATTAACAACCGCTAATTATCTGTTTAAGGTGGTTTAATAGCACTTATGTAACGTAAGTGGCTGTGACAAGGCAAACACGTTCACATGGCTTCCAAGTTTTCCTCTCACTTTGACAAAGATATACATATATATGCTCCAAGTCGTATCAGTTTATAATTTAAGTTGTATTTAGTGTTGCTATATAGAAACATATGTAGGTTTTAAGTTCCGTTAAGCTACGCTTCGATATATTACTAGCTAAGCTAGGCAAAATACACTCCATACTTGTACGATGCCGGTCACGGACCGAGAATGCAATAGAGAGGATTGGGATAGGAGCGGTGGCAAGAGAGACACGATGTCTTACAACGGGCAAAGAAATTCGCACTGACCTTGATTCCACCCCTTCCCGGTTCGGTTCAGGTCGCTGAGGAACTGTTGCAGCCGTGCAACAGTTCCTCAGCGACCTGAACCTGGTAGCTGGTGCCGACCAGCTATAGCATAACACTGAACACAGATTTAATGGCACGGCCAATTAGAGTAACCAGGGAGGTCGAACGTCGACCGTCCCGTCCAGTTATTTATAATTATCGCACACAGTGCAAAGGCGGTCATCCTTAGTCAAACGTTGACACAACAACACAGTTTTTCCATCCCACCGAGAGTGAGCGTAGATAACAAAAATCAGGTGGCGGGATTTCAAATACCCCTATGCAAGCACCGTACAATACTAGTTACTCGATTTTTTGAAATCGATATTGAATTTAATTAAACAATATTTCTATTTTATATCAGTATACGTAACGTTTTCGTCTTAAGTCTATTTTTAATCAACACATGGAAGTGAAAAACAATTATAAATGTGATAACCATCTTTTTGAAGACTTCAGGATATACTACGATTCCCAGTTATCCCTAATTTACGGAGACAAAAATCTACCGGAGTTTTTAGTTTCCATATTAAGACATGGCAAACTTAACTTAAGAAGCCGTTTGGTTAACAATTATGATGAAAGTTATAAAATTTTCTTCTAATAAGTTGAGTAACAATGTTATCAGACATGGCAAGTGATTCCCCTATATCCAGAGACACAAGATCTTCTGGCAAGATATTTATCAGGTTCAGAAGCTTAGGAATATTGCATCGAATTGTAACATGTGACGAAAAGTAGATTTATTACAATAACCATAAGTGAAAAATGCAATGCTGACGCCAGGTCAAATGCCGCAACAGTGCCATAAAGCAAAGCGTACCAATAAAAAATGGTTACTGTTTGGTGGTCTCTTCATGGTGTTATTCACTAAAGCTTTCTCAAGTCTGATCAAGCAATGACAACAGACGTTTACTGCGCCGAACTTTGAACAATGATTGTGAAACTGCCCCTACTCGTGAATCGATCTTCACCGTTATTACTCCATGAAAACGCAAGACCTTACATTGCACGAGAAACTGTTGTAACCTTACACTTACAGGAGCTACAGTTTGATACCATAAGGTATCCACAATACTCGCCAGACTACCATTTTTTCATGGTTTAAACAATTTTTACGTGATAAACAAATTTTTTCTCAGGAGGCAGTACAAAATTCTTTCATATAGTTTGTCGAATCTAGATCCCCAGAGTTCTATCGTAAAGGCGTAAATGAATTTCCGTTTAGATGGTAGCAATGTGTAGATAATGAGGGTAAATATTTTGATTAAATAAATAAATCATCTTAGAAAAAAACCAGTTTCAATTTTTTAGTGCAAATCGGCAATTTAATATTTTAACCACTAATATCTCAAATTCTATTCATGGATATTTGTCTCTTTTTGGTGTCACTTTTTGTTTTATCCAATTTTCAAATCACAACGGTGTGATAGAAGTTTCACTTCAAAAAACGACTTAACTCAGACAATCTTATGACTAGTGTTGAAAACATATTTTCAACTCATCTGGCATTATTGCTTCACTACGTGACAACGAAATTCAAAGTCGCACTCCACAATACATACAAACAGCCAGCTGCAGTCAATAAATCTTGGGAAAGTTGAAATTTATATCCTCCAAGAACATCCCAAGTTTCGTCTTAAACATTTTATTGGCCGCTGTAGACAATAAAGTTTTATCTTCTATATTTTTCACTTTGAACACGGCGTCTTTAAAATATTAAAATTCCTACGTATTTGTGCATAGTAGCAACATCTAATTAAAATTAAGAATTTAAGGACATTTTTGTAGCATCTTATTTTTAATACAGTTAAAATGTAACTTATCCGTGCAGGGGCGGAGAAAGAATACTGACCTCTGCGGCTGGGGACGGCCTGTCGTAAAAGGCGACAAAATAACCCACCCTAACTACGTGGTAGGGCCCCAAGCTTGTCTGGATGGCGATCACCTTTGGTCTTAAGTATGCTGCCATAATAACTTTGTTTTGTGTTCCGGCATTAGTAACCCAAGTTCCTGTACCCTTATGGGACAACAGCGTGTTCGCGATGCCACCGGCGTTACAAATACCCATAGGCGATGGTAACTGCTAATTTATCTATCTTATCTATCTATCTATATCTAAATATATATGTATATCATCACAACAAAACTGAACATGTCTGTGCCTAATTACTTACAGTGTTTTCATGTCTTTATTATTCAACTCATAAGTTCATTGTCCCCTTGACACATTTCGGTCATAAAGAGAACGAGTTGTAATCAATGGCATATTATGTGAAAGTAATTGATACGACCTTGACTCAGAACCAGTTTATCTTACGACATGATCTGTCCCATATGTGACATGCGGTTTAATTATAATTATTTTTAATGTAACAGTTTTTGGCCGTGTAATCTCGACCGAAATAAAAGTAATGATAGATTAACACGTAGGTCGTAAAAGGCTACAAATTAATTACACATTTTTCACGAAAAAGTACCGTTGGATTTATCTTTCGAGGTTTGAAGGTATATATGGCAGACATTCCTCTAAAACTAAATTCCATCACATTCAATTTATCCGTTTCTCAAGTTATGCCCGGTAAAAGGAGGTATCGCAGAAGGACACATAAATAAGTTACGTTAGTATCTAAGCTTCCGGGATCGTTGGGGACAATAGAGATTTTGAATCAGGTATCCGTTCAATCAGTAATAAGTTGTATCGGCACAACTTTGTTTTCTTTTTATTGCTGTAGGACAGCAGACAGGCTGACGGATCGCTTAGAATTTAGCAGTTACCGTCGCCTATGGGTGTTTGCAACGCCAGTAGCATCGCGAACACGCTGTTGTCCCATAAGGGTACAGGAACTTGGGTCACTTATACCGGAACACAACACAAGGTTATTATGGCGGCATACTTAAGACCAAAGGTGGTCGCCATCCAGACGGGCTTGAGGTCCTACCACGTAGCTAGGGTGGGTTGTTTTGTCGCTTTTTACGACAGGCCGACCCCGGCCGCAGTGGTTAGTATTCTTTCTCCACCCATGCACGGATAAAACGACGTTGTTAGACGTTATTATAAATATAGAATGAGATGTAAAATCAAAAGACTCCCACGCACCATAGTTTTCCGAACACTTGTTTACTCCGGTGTAAACTGCACCTAATTATAATAAAAGTCTATATTCAGACAACAAAATTAACTTACATTGATTTAACTTAAACTAATGACTCTAGCGAGTCTATGACACTAGCAACCTGGCCTGTTTGCCCCTGTTGGCAAGGTCCTCCGTCATGTTTTCTCTGCTGTGATCTTTATTTCATCTTCCCATCCTTAAACTGTCTACCTCTATTTCTTTTCTTATCCCTTGTGTGCCAAAATACTATTTCTTCGTTCCATTTATCAATGCCTCTCATCACATGGCCAGTCCACTTCCATTTTAATTTTTTTATTCTTATTGTTACGTCTTTTATTTTGAACTTGCGTCTTTTATTTAACGTCTTTGCGTCTTTCATTTTAAACTGCATCTAATTAATATTAAAGAACTATCTGCATTGAAATATAAATTATTTAGTTCTAAAACCTTCCATGGGTTCTTTTTTATTGTTGTGGAACAGTGTAGAGAGTGTCGACCCATTTAAGTAAGCAGTTACCGTTGTCTGTGGATATTTGTGCCTGGGTCAGTTGGAACCTGGGTTATTATGGCCATCAACCAGGTTAGTCACCATCCAGGGGGCTTCTACTCCTGGAACCTACTATAGTAAAATTGATTGCATTCAGTCAAGTTTGCTGCGTATAGTATGAAATTATTTATTTATTTATTTATTTTTAGTAAGACTTACAGACTAATAGAAAATTACAATATGTATATATAATCTAACATTCTTAAAAACTATTGCTGATTACAAGTCTTAACATTTAGTTATTTACCACTACTCTACACAGTAAAAAGAAAAGAAAAAATGAATAACAACTTATATTCAATGTTCAACAGTGTCGAAAAAGTATTTACCCATCATTACTTTGAATCTGTTAACTTTAGTTGTGAATTAATCGATATCGAGCTGGGCATCTAATTGATTAAATCCATTTGCACCTCGAATAAAAAAGCTATTTTGTCTATAATTAGTAGGTGCAAATGGCACACTTAACAATTGTCGCTTTCTAAAATTTTTGTACTGTGTACGGAATCCTATATTAGCTAAAAGTTCGGGACAGTCGTATGATCCATTTGCAATGTTAATAAGTAAACAGACATCACTTACGGATCTTCTGTATTCAAGTGGCAAAAAGTGATAACGTAGGCATCGATCGTGATAGTTTTCAGAATTCTGTTTAGTCTTAAAATCTAAATATCGTAAAAATTTCTTTTGAATACTCTCCAAGCGAGATATATAAATTTGGTAAAATGGATTCCACACTGGTGATGCATACTCTAATAGGCTGCGTACATAAGAACAGTAAAGGATTTTGATCGTTTTCAAAGAACGAAAATTAATTGAGTTTCTTATCACAAAACCTAATGATTTGGATGCTTTATTAATCACATTGTTTATGTGTTTATCAAATAAAAGTTTACTATCTAGGATTACTCCAAGATCTTTAATGCTATCTACTTTGACGAGAAAATATTAATGACACTGTTCTAAAAGCGTGGAGTGCTTTGTACGATAATTTTAAACTAACTATAACTAACTTATCCGTGCAGGGGCGGAGAAAGAATACTAACATCTGTGGCCGGGGTCGGCCTGTCGTAAAAGGCGACAAAACAACCCACCCTAGCTACATGGTAGGGCCTCAAGCCCGTCTGGATGGCGACCACCTTTGGTCTTAAGTATGCCGCCATAATAACCTTGTGTTGTGTTCCCGGCATTAGTGACCCAAGTTCCTGTACCCTTATGCGACATCAGCATGTTACAGGCGACGGTAACTGCTAAATTCTAAGCGGGCTGTCAGCCTGTCTGCTGTCTTACGCTATAAAAAAATCTCTGAATTTCGGAATGAAACTAGTAAAAAAAAATTGCTATTAATATTGAGAACCCCATGCTTTTTAGAACAGTGACATTAATTTTCTCGTCAGTAATTTTATTGTTATAGTAAGAATTGTTTTTTACTTTTTAGTCTGATTAACTATAAAATCATGTTTTTTACTTTTTTTAAACTATAATTTATTTTGTCTGCGATCTACAAACAATAAATAATTTTTTTCTTTAACGATACCTTAGAAATGACGACGTATTCTTGTGCATACACACGCAAGGCTATAAACATTTTAAATTGCATAACGCCGGATATATTATTCATAAGATTATGTCCGGGTTTTAATTATTTAACACCCTAAAAGGTCCCACTATTTAGGACGCTTTCTAGGGAGAACATATTTATACATACATAATATACCCGGATTTGTGGGTGATCTCGTTCTGCAGGTTTTTGTTTCCCTCACCAATATACCTTTATATACTAAATATGGAATTATAAGCAAATAAAGCGATAAATGGTGGCAATTGAATCGCACTCACTTGGCTATGATGTAATTACTCACAACGAATAATTATATCTTATGAAACAATTGTAAACCGGTAACAATAACAAAACGTTAATAATTATGTACTCTTTTGTTTGTAATGATAGTAATGAATAGTGTTTTTTAGTTGTTATGACAGTAATAATAAATATTTATGAACTATTACGCAACTAGTAGTGAGAGGAATTACTGTTTGCATTTTTACTATTATCTATTTCCGCTATTAATTAAGATGGTAAATGATATTCAGACCACCTTGGGCCTCCAAAATCCAAGTCGCGGAAACGCTGATATTCCTTCTCCAAAAAGTTGGGAATGCTTTTAGTACTTAAATTGAAATTGAAATGAAATTTATTGTTTAACTTTCCAACCTTGTAGGATATATGTGTTTATATTAAACAACCAACAGCCCATAAAACAAATAGTCCCTTAACAGTCATGGAATGATGCCCCTTAAGATGTAGCCAGCATTCAGCCCCTTCCACTCTCCAAGAAAAGAGAGTGATGACACAAACCCTTGTCTACTGAACATTTCCTTCTTATTTCACCTAAATATTTCACTTCGGGGTTGTTGGTAATTAGTACACAACAGACATGCACAAGTTTCATTGACACTTTGCAGTTCATGTCACCAGTTCCACTTCTTTAAACGTCACTTCCCAGTTCCAAATATTTGACTAAAATTCCTAAAAACTCCAATTAAGCAGTCGGATTAGTAATTAAATAATTATTATTGATTCAATAACCTTTAAAACACGAGTAGCAAAGGTATTTCAAAATAACAATGTTAATGAACTTCAAGTGAAACTTTTGTTATGTAATAACTATCAATAACGAGCCTCTGTTAGAGTTCAACCTTCACTCAAAGAGGACAAACAGTAAACAGGTCACATTAATTCAGATATATCTAGTGGTTATTTACATCAGTAGTCTTAATGTATAGGTTTCTTCATAATATTTCATAATCAGTACAGATAACCGTGCAGGGGCGGAGAAAGAATACTGAACTCTGCGGCCGGGGTCAGTCTATCGTAAAAGGAGACAAAATAACCCACCCTAGCTACGTGGTAGGGTCCCAGGCCCGTCTGGATGGCGACCACCTTAAGCATGCTACCATAATAACTGTGTTGTGTTCTGGCATTAGTGACCCAAGTACCTTTATGGGATAGCAGCGTGTTCGGGTTGCCACTGGAGTTGCAAACACTTATACATAGGTGACGGTAACTGCTAAATTCTAAGCGGGCCGTCAGCCTGTCTGCTGGCCTACAGCAATAAAATAAAACCCTAGTTATGTGATATGGCCCCAAGCCCGTCTGGATGGCGACCACCTTTGGTCTTAAGCATGCTGCCATAATAACTTTGTGTTGTGTTCCGGCATTAGTGATTCAAGTTCCTGTACCCTCATTGGACAGCAGCGTATTCGCGATGCCATTGGTATTGCAAACACCCATAGGCGACGGTAACTGCAAATTTGTAAGTGGGCCGTCAGTCTGTCTGCTGTCCTACAGCAATAATATAAAACCCTAGTTACGTGATATGGCCCCAAGCCCGTCTGGATGGCGACCACCTTTGGTCTTAAGCATGCTGCCATAATAACTTTGTGTTGTGTTCCGGCATTAGTGACCCAAGTTTCTGTACCCTTATTGGACAGCAGCGTATTCGCGATGCCATTGGCATTGCAAACACCCATAGGCGACGGTAACTGTAAAATTGTAAGTGGGCCGTCAGTCTGTCTGCTGTCCTACAGCAATAAAATAAAACCCTAGTTACGTGATATGGCCCCAAGCCCGTCTGGATGGCGACCACCTTTGGTCTTAAGCATGCTGCCATAATAACTTTGTGTTGTGTTCCGGCATTAGTGATTCAAGTTCCTGTACCCTCATTGGACAGCAGCGTATTCGCGATGCCATTGGCATTGCAAACACCCATAGGCGACGGTAACTACAAAATTCTAAGTGGGCCGTCAGTCTGTCTGCTGTGCTACAGCAATAAAAAAAGATATAGCTATCTTGAGAATCAAAGCTATGATTCGGTCCGAGTAACCACTTGCTTGCCACTTGCGTCATGGCAAACCGTACGAAATACAACTAGTATGTGCACTTACCACATTACATGTTAATTATGCAGATAACACCATGCTAATTTATCATATCAACTTAAGTTTAAAATATTTCTTATACATGTATATCTTACGTAAAGAAAATAAACTCAGTTACTTTATATGCCAAAAAGTAGGTCTTGGTCATCATCACACATGCCAGGCCATATAAAGTAAATAATATACTACGTATGCCTTCCTAAATTTGCTTATATTTTGAACCATATATTTCCAATTTAGCCTTGAAGAGCTTCGTTGAGCTATCAAGCCTGAGGGTATTCTACACTATACCATGTTTGAAACCTAATTCAACATTCAACTCATACTTAAGATTACAGAATTTGAAAATTAATGTATTTGTTATTTGAGCCTTGAACCATGCTGCACCATGTACTATAATTTATCCTCTTTTGCCAGAGATACGACCCCTACGAAGTCCAGTATGAACAAGCGGTAGTCCGGAAACCGCTTCGGGAACACGAAAAACCTCAAGACCTTCGCAACGTGCCGGGAACCCCTGGAGTTGACTTCCCGATATACCACATGGTGCCCGAGACTAGCTTCTCTTGCGCTCATGTACCAGTTCACCCTGGAATGTATGCTAACGTCGAGACTGGATGTCAGGTGAGACCAACATTTTGAGTGATGCATGGGATCAATAAATAATCAGTATTTAAAATGTTGGCCTTGAGATCTATATTGGTCTAGAGGCCATAGGTCCAAGCTCCAGATGGCATGCACTCCGTGAATTTTCAATATCATAAGCAATGATGATAAAGGGAATAGTATGGTTTCTTCGGCGAGATGGCATGTGTATCACCCAATTTGACGTAGACAAGCTAAGTGGGTTTATCCATTCCTTTCATCTAAGGCAAACCCAAGCTTAGGAGTAGAACTTTATGGGATAGTACTTAACGCATTACTCTTTATTACTAATATCCGGTTGACCAAGCTTTGCTCGGTATATTTATAATTTGTGTTTTTTGGAAATTAACAATTGATTTTCTTAGTCTAACTTCAAAGCAAACAGTCATTGACTTCGTGTTACTTAACAAAGCCATCTGCTGGAATAGCTTTAGTGTTGTGTCGTTAAAGCAATTTAAAAAAATAGTATTATCATTCGCCGATAGATGTCAGGAAGAGTCGTTTTTCAGTTTAAATTGGGACTACTCAAACGCCACCTTTTGACATTTTCTAGAAATGATTCCTAGCTAGATCGATTTATCGCCCCCGAAACCCCCCGTATACTAAATTTCATGAAAATTGTTGGAGCCGATTCCGAGATTGCAATTATATATATATATATATATATATATATATATATATATATATATATATATATATATATATATATATATATATATATATATACCTAGTCAGGTCATAAGTATTGTCACACAGTAAAAACTTTTCTTTTAGAATGCTGGCCACAAAAAAGTTTATTGAATTAGAATTTCGAATTGTTCATGAAAATAAAAATGTATAACTTTTAGAATTTTACTCATTTTTAAATATGGAGTGGACGCTTAAAGAAGACCGTGTTGCAGTTATTGCGTTGCATCGTTGCGGTTACGCGCCAATTCAAATTTTTAACATACTGAAAAATTTGAATATTACCAAAAGATTCGTTTATCGTACCATCAAACGATACAATGAAGACTCTAGTGTAGATGACAGGTCAAGAAGTGGTCGCCCTCGGTCTGTTAGGACTCCAGCAGTGATAAAAGCTGTGAAGGCACGAATTCAAAGAAATCCCAAACGTAAGCAGAAACTGTTGGCCCTTCAGATGGGGTTAAGCAGAACCACGGTGAAAGGGGTGTTAAATGAAGACTTAGGGCTTCGGGCATATCGAAGAAAAACAGGACATCGTTTGAATGCTCGTCTAATGGACCTGAGACTGAAGAGATGCCGCGCTTTGTTGAAGCGGTACGCGGGAAAAAAATATCGGGAAATTCTTTTTTCGGATGAAAAAATGTTTACCGTAGAAGAGAGCTACAACAAACAAAATGATAAGGTGTACGCACACAGTAGTGAAGAAGCGAGCAACCGTATTCCGCGTGTCCAACGAGGTCATTTTCCATCCTCGCTCATGGTATGGTTGGGAGTTTCTTATTGGGGCTTGACAGAGGTACATTTTTGTGAGAAAGGTGTAAAAACGAATGCTGTTGTGTATCAAAATACAGTCCTGACGAACCTTGTGGAACCTGTTTCTCATACCATGTTCAATAACAGGCACTGGGTATTCCAACAAGATTCGGCGCCAGCTCATAGAGCGAAGAGCACACAAGACTGGCTGGCGGCGCGTGAAATCGACTTTATCCGGCACGAAGACTGGCCCTCCTCCAGTCCAGATTTGAATCCGTTAGATTACAAGATATGGCAACACTTGGAGGAAAAGGCGTGTTCAAAGCCTCATCCCAATTTGGAGTCACTCAAGACATCCTTGATTAAGGCAGCCGCCGATATTGACATGGACCTCGTTCGTGCTGCGATAGAGGACTGGCCGCGCAGATTGAAGGCTTGTATTCAAAATCACGGAGGTCATTTTGAATAAACTTTAATGTCATAAGAATCTATGTTTTGTTAAGTTCATTTTGGTATATAAATGGTTACATAATGAATAAACTTGTTACAATTATTTTACATTAAACATGTGACAGAATTTATGACCTGACTAGGTATATATATATATATATATATATATATATATATATATATATATATATATATATATATATATATATATATATATATATATATATATATATATATATATATATATATATATATATACACACAAGAATTGCTCGTTTAAAGATATTAGAGGTGTAGTTATAATTATAAAATAGAGAAAGGCTATATATCATGATACACAGATCATCGTAAAAGGTGGCAAAAGTAGATTTTTGTTTGGCTGAGTCGTGCACCGTTTGGCTTCACCTTTCAGGATTAGATTATAAAATGGTCACATGACAGCCAAGTATACATATATCCCATCCTTTTTTCAAAAGAAGTTGGTCAACTAAAAGAAAGTCTCCTTATTGACTTCTCAACCCTTGAGAAAAAACCCAACGGTACCCTGCATGTCAGCTTCGTCGAATATTTAGCAGGGTGCACTAGCTAGCTGGTAACGTTATCTTAGGGACTGAAGATGTTGATGAGAACCCTAACTACTATTAATAAAAAGTTATAACAAAGAGAGTTACTTACAATAGTCATCTAATAAACCTAGCCTTTTCATGAAAGATTTAATTCCAAGGGGATGCCGCTTGCAGAATTAAATTGGCCACACATTCACGTCACCCATATTCTTAGAGTGAATTCATTAAGCGCGGAGTGCTGCACAATGGCACATTACCCGCTCGGCTGCTCTGAGGACGCTAAATTATTTATGCACTTGACCATTCGGAGCACAATGCATTCTATGCGCTTTTCAAAATATACCCATACGCTATGTTTTAATGCGAGAAAACGGACTTTGTTTATTGCTCGGAAATATGTCTTTTTCTCATTTTATAATTTTTCAACTTCCGGTTCTTCGTCTAATTTGTACGATCTTCAGTCATCATTGATATCCTTTACCCTACCAGGTTCAGAGCATGAGACTCAGTTAATTTGCTTGCGATGCCTAGACCTTTATCGTCGATGCATCCTGCATCATCTTTGTAGAGACGCAGTCTCTTCTTCCTAAACTCAGTTGTTTCATCGATTATCAGCATAGCAGCAGATACGATCAGCTATCTTTTACCTCAGCATTGATATGTGTACTTTTGTTTTGTTTTACTACGAATAATGAAGCTACGAAACGAGCTTACTTACAACTCGGAGAATCCTAAATTTAATTCGACATATATCTTCTGAAGAGCCGGTTCCTCCATTGAAATATAGCCTTATACTCTAAATAATTCCACATACAACTTCAGTACAATGATAGATACCTGACAAGCGTGGAGATTGAAACTCCGTATATCCCAGATTAAGACACACTTGATTTATAGTCTGCGTTAATAGTCCTACGCATATCTTACGTAAATTCGGTTTAACTTGTTTCAATGACAGTTATTTTAAATGCGCATTATACTTCCGTATATGTGTTCCTTCCGTATATAATGTATATTATACTTTGTATTATCTTTCCGATTTTTCTTCTCTATTTCACATATTCTTTTGCATGCTTGGATTAATCTAATTTATAGTCAAAATTATAAATGGTACTTATTTGTATGTACCATATACTATTTTCTTATGTGTATGGACACATAATCTACCGAGAAAGATGCAATTCAGAGTTGCTCATCCTACCTAATATTCTAAGTGTAACCTGAGTTACTAAACTTGATTTTTTTGTAATTGATCTTTTCCGCTCTTGACCTTTACGGGTTTCGCGAGTCGAAATACTTGCTGAGATCACGGGCTCTATTCAAATGGGTTTATGCTTAAATTAATTTAAGAAAAGTAAATCATTTAAGTTGTCTAGTACCCTATAATATGTATTGATTTACAAAAAAAATATGTAAATGAAATTCAGTTATGTATACATATCTATGAGCGCCTGACATTGTATTTACTAGAAATAACCACATTACACACTGACTACATTTTATAAACCTGAACAAGATCTTTTTCATTATTATTATATAACTATCAATTATATAAATATAAAAGTAATAAATATTAAAAAGAAAATACTGATGTATTTTCTTTATGAAATTTTATTTGGATGGACAGTAAAATAATTCAATCTATGTAATCTTCATCTTATACTAGGACAAGAAATACTTTTTTTAGTATTTATATACTATTAACAAAGCTTTATATTTTTTTTAAATATCAAATAACAAAGTTTGGATAGTTCATTGGTAAATCAATTGCGAATTGAGTTGAAAAGCGATTGGTATTGGGAGCAAGTTTCGTCATAAACCGTTGCCGGCACATGTTGCCAATGAAGGAAATGAAATGGAGTGTATTGTAGAACATGTCATTTGAAGTTCTTGAACAATTTTGATCGATTTTTGAAATCTTAAAGATTTTGTTTTGAAACATACTCTAGAAACCTGTGATAATATGTATATCATTGATATTTACAGTGTATAAACCTATCCATATAACGATATATACATAATATATGTTTATCGTCTAGTAATATGCAAGATTTTAATAATATGTTACAATTTGTACAAATGTAGTTGAAGAGATCAGCCCTATCTATCTTTCTTTTCTAAACACATTTTGAAAAAATGCCATTCAAAACTTTTATACATTAGTTTATTTTTTATGCAATATTTCACACGTAACCTAGTCATCTGAAGTCCAATATGTTTTTCTTAAAACTTTTAATTATAACTGTTAATATATATATCTTAAAATTATTATTGCATTTGAATTTTGTTTTATTATTATTTCATGCTTTAGTATTTTAACTGACTGAATGACAGATTTTTCCCTAAAAAGGTTGACGTAAGCAGGCGGCCGATTGTAAAAACTAAGCCACAACTATTACAACATGTAACATAAATGCCGACCCATGTAATGTAGGATGAAGGCAGGAGGAAGAAGAAGAGCTTTTGTATTTTGACTGTATTTATAATCATGTAATATTCAGATTTAATTAACATAGAATCCTATATGGATGAAGGATGAATTGTGTACGTGTTTCAGGCCTACCACGTGTGCCACGACGGCCGCGAAGGTCACCAGGGTGCATCCTTCCTTTGCACCAACGGTACCCTCTTCGACCAGGCCAAGTTCGCATGCGATTGGTGGTACAATGTGGACTGTTCTCAGGCCATCGCTCATTATCAGTAAGATATTTTATTTACTATATGTTTAGTCAATTAAGTCACAAACTATTTATAGTATAAGAATACTTATTACAATATAAGTCATCGAGCTTCTGAAAAACAAGACATATCTTAAGAAAGTCAAGGGGTATAACTTCTACACGATTTTTTGCAACGTTGTTCTTCCGTTATTTTTTCTCTCTGCAGCGACAGGACTCGTCTGTCCTCCAGCCGTGATAGTAAAAACCGGATGAGGCCTTTTGTTGCTTTTAAGCTAATGGAAAGCATAATATATGAATAGTCTTTTTAGAAATTCCTGAATTTGAAAAACATATGTTCTTCGCTGGCCGATACTGCACAGTCTGCACCATCTTCCTAAATTGTGTAATAACATAAGAAAACTGTTTACTTTTAAAAAAATAATTTAAAATTATAGATATTTGAGAATAATTGAAAATTTTCAGACTAAATGCCGATCCAGATAAAAACCCTTACACTCCCAAGAAGAAGAAGGAAGAGGTCAAAGAATACGCCATTCCTCAGCAAATCCCTATTGTCGTACCCGAGGAGTACACGCACCAGGGTCACCAGTTTCAGCATGAATTACCATACGAACAGACTCACGGTGTTTTTTATAGAAAGTTGTAAGATATTTCGTCACAAAAACTTTATTTGAATAAAATAAATCAAACTACAAAATATAATTAAAAGTAGAATGTTAATACACCATAATATATTATACCAATATTTGAGAACCGAAATCGATGATTAAGAAAAACAGGCAATAATAATTATTAAAATAAAAAATATATTCAAAAATAAAAAGATAAATAAGAGACGATAAATTAAAGGATACTTATCAATAACAGCCGCAAAAGTTAAGTATTAAAAAAATATTATATTCGTATTCTCTCTCTCTTTTTGCCTAGCCTTAGTCCCATTATATGGGGTCGGCTCTCCTGGTCCTTCTTCGCCAGGCCATTCTGTCCTGGGTCGTCGTCAATGTTAAATTAGCATCCTTCATATCTCTGTGTACAGCAGCCAACCAGTAAAATTTTAACCGTGATTTATAAAAATGCTGTCATTTATGTTTCTCTAAAGTGACGACGTTAAATAGATTAGCTATAAGTTAATTGGTAAGATCATTGGTTCACATTATCATCACTAATTCATAAATTGTATTGCATGGTCACAAAATTCACAGTTATTTTGCAAATTTCAGTCACCTACAAATTTGAGCTCTTTAAAAATAAAGATAAGATATAAATTAAATTGTTTCATAAGCATTTTTGCTTTCGGTATTTTCAATTAAACTAAAAATCATAAATATAAAAAATTACCATGTATAAAAGATAATTTTTAAATATAAAAGAAAATTATCACTCTAACCATGTACACTTCTCTTAAAATTGACTAATATATTCATTCACATAATCACCTTATTTAAACCACTATGTCATACATTCATGTTTCCAGTACTGAAATTGTCCGTAGAATAAGAATAAAGTATTGTTAAATATTTTCAACGAATTAAAAGTCCATTTCCAAATGAACAAATGTTTTAATTCAATTATTTCTGACACATATGATTCAAGATAACTAAAAATAGGTAAAGAAAATTGTGTTGTACGAAAATTTCTATCTATGTAGTACTCGCCAACCTCCGGCTGGAGGGGCAGACTAAAACTTGTTGGCTTGACGTCATAAAGGGTATGCGTGCCAATGGACTCACTACTAAAAATGTATACCAGGCCGTACGAAGGGGAGAAGATAAATTCTTAAAACTGACCCAGGGCTCCAAAGCATAAAATTGAGTAGAAATCGGGATTTAAAGCTAAGTTAATAATGTTGTTGAGATAACAAAGAAAATTTTTTTATCCGTGCAGGGGCGGAGAAAGAATACTAACCTCTGCGGCCGGGGTCGGCCTGTCGTAAAAGCCGACAACCAACCAACCAACCCACCCTAGCTACGTGGTAGGGCCTCAAGCCCGTCTGGATGGCGACCACCTTTGATTTTAAGTATGCCGCCATAATAACCTTGTGCTGTGTTCCGGCATTAGTGACCCAAGTTCCTCTACCCTTATGGGACAGCAGTGTGTTCGCGATGCCACTGGCGTTGCAAACATCCATAGGCGACGGTAACTGCTAAATTCTAAGCGGGCCGTCAGCCTGTCTGCTGTCCTACAGCAATAAAAAAATATTATTACAAACAATGATATTATGCTAACAAATAATGGATATAAAAAAAAATTGTTAATCAAATTTTATAGCCATCGACTATCAACTGGTAGAGAAGAGAGAAGCGAGAGTTTGGCCTGCAACCGGGATTCAACGCTAAGATTATGATGATGATGACTACCAATTGGTAGCAAGAGAAATTGTGCTGACAAAGAATATGCAATTCTGTGGTATGAAACTATAAGTTACATTGAATGGAGCCTAGAGATGGTAGATAGAGATGGTAGATTTATAAAGATTTTTTTTATTGCTGTAGGGCAGCTGACAGGCGGACGGCCGACTTAGAATCGAGTAGTTACCGTCGCCTATGGGTGTTTGCAACGCCAGTTGCACCTACACTACACTACACTTTTTGTATTGATCCCTCATATGGTTCCCGATGTATATGGTAAGTTAACTAACTAAAATAAATCAATGAATATGAAGGAATATGAAGTTGA
The DNA here is from genome assembly GCA_963693495.1 of Malacosoma neustria. Classification (NCBI taxonomy): domain Eukaryota; kingdom Metazoa; phylum Arthropoda; class Insecta; order Lepidoptera; family Lasiocampidae; genus Malacosoma; species Malacosoma neustria. Next base: position 2,966,967 of record OY856372.1, read on the forward strand.
TGTCTCTAAAATTTATCCGTGCAGAGGCGGAGAAAGAATCCTACGCAGACGTTAGCATGTTAGCAGTGCCGCTGGCGTCACGAACATCAATAGAACAAGCTGTCTGCTGTTTTACAACAATAAAAATACATATCGAATCATTCACAATCGAAAGATCACAGTCAACAATGACGTAAATATGGAAATTAAATCAAGCAAAATAATATTAACAGAATATTTCACATTAAAATTTCGCTTGTTCACACAACTGCCGTGACTGCAAATATGCAGGAAATGAAATGAACAAAATTTATTTAAAGCCAAAGCCAGTACGAGCTCGTAATGAGGTTTTGTTGTAATTATATTTATGTTCAATTTTCCTCTTTAATTACTTCGTTTGAAGTGAAATTACTAAGGAATGGAGGTTAAGAAAATAAAATTTACGACCTTCCTAAATGCGTATTCGCTGCTTTGTTCTTCTTCCTAATAATTCTAATTAGCACGTCGGAGCCAAGTTAGCTACGCCTTTTTGTATCACTTTCTTTTAACATTATTTTTTACGGCACAATGTATGCTCTTCTTCTATTCTTCTCTGTTAGCCTTTATCTTAACATTCATACCCATAATCACCACATAATTTATGTATTTTGATCTACCCGTTCCTCTGTGTCTATACAGGCCTACGAGTATTTCAAGTAGATTTAATTCAAAGAGGACTTTTGCCTAACACCTCTCCTCAAAAGACAAATTGATTGGCGCCCCTCCGTTGCTGACAATTTTGGCCTATTTATTACCGTTTAAATGTCTTTAGTTAAATTAAGTTATTTGGTGGCACTTTCTTATCTGAAGAAGATCAGACGGTCAAAATAAATTCTGAATGCTATTACTATTGTACTATTTTTTATTGCTGTAGAGTAGTAGACAGGCTAACGGCCTAATGGATGATAGTTAGCAGTTATCGTTGCCTATGGATGTTTGCGATGGGCAAGGATAAGGCCAGGCTCATCGCTAATACGCTGGCGTTCACGTAGGGCAACTGAGAACTGGTCACTTATGCCGGAATTTATTAGAGTGGCATATTTAGAAACCAGAAAGGGTGATCGCCTTTCAGATGGTCTTGGAGCTCTACCACTTAGCTGCAGATGTCAATATTCTTAATCCGCCCCTGCATGGAGTTATTTGAAATCTTTCAAAAAGTTTCCTCTCTCACTTTCTTCTGTAAAATATAATCTAGACAAAAAGACGAAACATTGGAACAATCTTCACCTATTTGTAGTTAAAATAGTTTTTACTATTGTAAAATTATTTACAATTGGAATTTAACCTTATTTTGGACGCCTTTGATTTAAAGTATAGCAAGAAAAGACGTGTTGAAGGAAGCAAATATGCTAAAGCGTATCTAAAAAAAATAAGAAATAGGTATTTTTTTTTATTTGCGCCGTACTGAGTCTCCAAAACTGTTTGGAATAAAATATCTGTTGTAAAATAAATTAGATTCCTTTAAGATTTGTTGGCCAATTTTTTATCTAATGGAATGTAGATTTTAATGTTTCGTACAAGCCAGAAGATGGTATTTTAATTTTTTTCTCTGTACAAGGGCGGGGTATTTATACTGAACCATGCAACCACACCTGTCATATAAAACCACTAAACAACCTCAGCTCAATGACAGGGCTCCAAGGTCATCTGGATGGCAACCGCCCCTGGCCTCTACATATGTCACCATAATAATTTTATGTTATGTTCCGGCCCGTGACCCAAGCTCCTGTTCTCTTACGTAGACGCAGCGTGTTAGCGGTACCCCTGGAATAGCAAATATTCATAGGCGACGGTAATTGCTTTCTATTACATGGACCGTGTCAGCCTATCTGCTGTTCCTAAAAAATGAAAATAAAACTGTGTGAGTATATTTTATAATGTGGGTGGGTGCATGTGGGTTGATACTCATAAGCAATCAAGAGCACCAGTCAAAGTACGAAGTATCCATTTTTTCATTTTTTATTTTATTTTACAGAGTAGTAGAGTCAGTGTCCTATTTCAAACCATGCTTTTAGTCTATAGATAATTTGGCATGAACCGGATTCCCCATCACCTTGATAATATAAAGTCACAGACATAGCCCGGATGATTGCAAAACTGTAGTGGCAGTGGGTTGGGCACATAGCGCGAAGGACAGATGGCCGTTGGGGCAGAAAAGTTATCGAATGGCGACCGCGTACTGGAAGACGCAGTGTTGGTAGGCCCCCCACAAGATGGACCGATGATCTGGTCAAGATTGCCGGAATAGGTTGGATGAGGGCAGCTCAGGACCGATCGTCGTGAGGCCTTTGTCCTTTCCGGCTGAAATGATGATGATGATAATATTACCTATTATAACCTATTATTACCTGCTTATTATCGTTAACTACTAATATCCTTTATGGTTTATTCTTCAAATTTCTATTGATATTAAAAGCAGCTAAATGAATAAAATATTGTGTTGCGTACGTATTGCGATGTAAAAAGTCTCTGCAATGATTGAGTTTAAGTCAACCTAATCTGCCGTCTAATATATCCTGCTAAACGGACAGTTTTTGTATGTATTTTTTTATTGCTGTAGGACTGCAGACAGGCTGATGGCCCACTTAGAATTTAGCATTTACCGTCGCCTATGGGCGTTCGCAACGCCAGTAGCATTGCGGACACGCTGCTGTCCCATAAGGGTACATGAACTTGGGTCATTAATACCGGAAAACAACACAAAGTTATTATAGCGGCATACTTAAGACCAAAGGTGGTCGCCATCCAGACGGACTTGAAGCTCTACCACGTAGTTAGGGTGGGTTGTTTTGTCGCCTTTTACGATAGGCCAACCCCGGCCGCAGAGGTTAGTATTCTTTCTCCGCCCCTGCACAACACATTATGATGTTTGCAAAAAAAAAAACAAATGCAGGGCAGTTTTTGGGGACTGCCGATAGAAGTGAAAACTAAAAACTAAAAAACTTGTGAATTGTATCGTCGAGCTATTAGATTATTATTTTTGGTTTATAAAATTTTTTTTATGACCAAGCATTAAAGTTTAAATTGGTCATTAACACTTCTTTACAAACCAATAATTATTCACCCAAAAAGTGCTCAACGCGCTTAAAGAAGTTTTCACTTCAAAAACTCAACTGTATTTCATTGTGATAAAGTCGTAATTCGAATATAATATGTATAAGTAATGCAATGCAATCATTTAAAAATTATTATAAATTTTTTTTTTTTTTATTGCTGTAGAACAGCAGACAGGCTGATGGCCCGCTTAGAATTTAGCAGTTACCGTCTCCTATGGGTGTTTGCAACTCCAGTGGCATCGCGAACACGCTGCTGTCCCATAAGGGTACAGGAACTTCGGTCACTAATGCCGGAACACAACACAAGGTTATTATGACGGCATACTTAAGACCGAAGGTGGTCGCCATCCAGACGGGCTTGAGGCCCTACCACGTAGCTAGGGTGGGTTGTTTTGTCGGCTTTTACGACAGGCCGACCCCGGCCACAGAGGTTAGTATTCTTTCTCCGCCCCTGCACGGATACCTACTGAAATTTTATATATCAATATAATTGTCATCAGAGTTTATTTTTTATAATTAAGCAAGCAATTGATAAATGAGTGAGCTCATAGACAATTGACACTAGAGCCTAAATGTATAAAGGTATAATAAAAAAAACAATGATTCAGACAACTAAAAAAATCTTTATAATCATAAATAATTATTGTAATGAATTTATCTAGGTAGGGGAAATATCGCTGTTTGAAAGATGTCCATCAAAATGCGTTAAATTATAGTGGTATGGTGTTACAAAGTGTAAATTTTATTTTATCTAAAGCTACATTCAAAGAGTACTAAGCCCGTACCTACTCGGCGTGCCGAAATGTTGGATGAACAATTAATGATAATGATTGCGCGTGAATACCATCCGTTAAAATTAGTTGAAGATGTCGAATTCAAAAAGTTCATCAACATGTTGTATCCTGGATATTAGAGTTTGCTACCCAAACTCTACACAAAAACATTGGAGCATGCCAAAGCAAAAATTGAAGGTTCCGTTGCGGTATGTCTGGCCGTCGACGGCTGGACCTCATCAAATAATGATAACTTTATAGCAGTCGTGGCGCACTTTTTAGTGTATTTGGAAAATAATATAAAAATGGAATCTATTTTGTTAAGTTGCATAGAATATAATGAACGTCATACAAGCTCAAACTTATGCGCATTTTTGCAAAATATGCTGAGAGAGTGGAAAATTGATCGCAGAATAACAGCGATTACGACGGACAATGCATTATATATAACTGCAGCACTAAGGGAGGGCGATTGGCGAGAAATATCTTGTTTTGCGCATAGTATTAATTTATGTGTACAAGCGGCTGTCACGCATATTTCGGATTATAAAATAAACCTTAAGTCATTATTAATAAGCTTGGTATTACTCGAGCAAAACTCCGTTTTACGAATTCTTACGATCAGGACACGTGAACTGACGTGAGTTTAACATTTTTTACCCATCACAAAAAAGAGCACAACGCCGCTAAAGAAGTTTTCACTTCAAAAAATTATATTGAAAATGGATACTATATAGCTTAATTTGGTTGTGTTGCGTTAAAACAGCAACTTGGGGACGATTCAGCCGCCTGAACTTACGCCGCGAGGGAAAGGGTACACGTGCTGTTCCGCCCCCTTCAAACTTAGATTAACACAGAAGAGCGAGATGGAGCCACAATCCTTAAATCCCGGCACACACTAATGACCCAACCTGACATGGGAAGTGGATCCGGGTACTAGAAGGTAGGAGAAAAACGGAGTTTTTTGATAGGTAGTCTCACAGATTCCCACATATCCACCGAATCCCCTGAGGTCGGAAGGATTCGGAAATGAGTTTTTTAAATTACAATTTCCAACTTTCAAGTTGGAAATTGGCTATTACAAACAAACAATTATCAGTATATACTTGTATATACCATACCAATAATTAAAATTGGAAACTGGAGATATCACAACAAGTTATTTCATAATTTTAAAATGAAAGTTCATGCGTCCGTGTCAGAAATCTCATTCAATTAAACACTTGAATGAGAAATGGATTTTTCAGTATTAAAAATTCGAAATAAATTATTCAACTGTACTATTTTTAAATTATCGCATCACAAAAAGTGTAGAATTTCCTAATCTATGGAGTCGCCAAACGGAATTCAATTCATTATTGTAAACATGTCAAAGCTTTTACTCGTGAAATGCTTTTGTTGGTAGAATTGGTACAAAATTTTAATATTTTTTTATCTTTCACCCTATTTCAAATGTCATTTTATTCAAGTGTTTTGTTGATTGACTTATGCCTCCAAAAGACATAGCCTGTGTTTTGAAGACGTATTAATAAATGACATCTAATAATTACAAATATTTTCTTTTCATACGTATTGATATCACAATACATAATTATAGTTCATACGAGGCAATATTCCATTTCATTCATTGTAACAATCATTTTAAAATTTATACTATAATGTCCTACTCATTTTTTTAGAAATTGAGAAAGTCTCATTATCTATTCATAACACTTCTTATTAAAAAATCGAAACACCCCTGAAGTTTGGTTTTGAATGAGTTTAATTTTTTTTACATTCAACATAAAATATAAATATGCCAGTTAACTGTAGATATCTAAAGGCATCATTTAACGAATATTAATGTTTCAAATTAAAGTTAAATCTTTTTAGCTATTGTGTTTTGTTTAACAGGTATGATTTTACCCTTTAAGAAGAAATTGTTAAATGTTAGAAACAAATATTTAAAACAGAAAAATGTTAATTTTTTTATTCTGTATCTCGTATTTTGTCCCCAGGCTCTTATCACTGCTTCCATGCGGTTCCTCATAGAACGTATAAGCGTCACAATCTTGTGTTGTGCGATGTTATCCCACTCTTCAATATATATATACAAGAAATACCTGTTTTAAACTGGCCAAGCGTCTCCGGAGCAGGTTCTCTCGCTCTGACTTGTCTCTTCAACTCATCCCATAGATGTCTATGGGATTCGTATCCCAACTTCTTGCTGGCCAGCCCATAACCGCAATACCGACTTCGCTCAGGTATTTATTTACAATGCCTGCGCTATGGGCCCTGGCATTGTCCTGCATAAAAATGAAGTCCTTGCGAATAAAATGTTCGTAGGGTACCACATGAGGCTCCAGACACTCTTCGGTGTAACGTGACCCATTTAATGACCATTTATTAGTGAATAGTAACCAAAGTCTAGATACAAACACAAGTTTAGTTTTTCTATCGGCGCTTATGCCTCCCCAAACTTTCCATGAACCGCCACTATAACTGACTCTTTCTCCAATGCAGCACTGTGAAAAACGCTCTTCTTCTTCCATCATCCCTATACAACATGATCTTACTGTCATCAGAAAAGAGAACTTGCTCCATTGAAGGTATGACCAATTTTAGTTCTCAAGTGCAAAGTTGAGGCGCGTTCTTCGGTGGTCTACCGTCAGTTTTGGGCCATTAGCTGGTTTATGAGGTTTCATGCCACGCTCCGTCAATCTTATACTTATGGTAGAATCGCTTACAGTCAATCTTACTTCACGGAATCGCTGTTGCAGTATTGAATAGAGTTCAAATGACGATTTCTTAGAGAAACTGACACAGTATACCGTGATCAGACGTGACTCGATGTCTACCAGATCTTGGACGGCGAGTAAACATACCAGTCTCCCTATAACGCTGATACAACCTATTGACAGCAGAGAGGCTTAGATGCATACGTGCAGTTACAACACGCTGACTTATACCCTGCATCCAACAACACTACGATGTGGGCGTGGCATCCAAATTTTTTTAGGAAAGCATCTCTTTGGTAGGATGTTGCAGAGCTTAGTTAACAATTACGCTCAGCTCAGAGATTAGTTAAAAAAATCAATAATTATACAAAAAAAATGTGATTAAGTACAGAAATTCTGACGGAATACACATTGAAGGCAACATCTGCATTCATTTATTGGATGAAAATTCTAAAACATAAATTCCTGTTTGGAATTCTGGTACATCATTATATAAACTAAACTGCTAGATATTTATTGGCATATTTTTTAATGATATCAATCCTATTTTTCATTTAAATGCCATCAGAATAATACTTGCAGTAGTGTTTCGATTTTTTGATAGGAAATATAATTTTTTTAAAATATATTACTATCATATAGTGCATGTGAGAGCACGTGCGCGCGCTTTAAGTTTCGAAGCTTAATATTATATATATCTACTTGGTCCAAACCAAGTATGGACATAAATGTATTAGACCAAACTGAAGTTACTCTGACAGTGGCCCATTGGGACCCATAAAATAGCAGTTACACGCCTCGCGCAAATCTGATCCTGTACTCTTGGACAGGGTTGACGAAGTTAGTTGAGTATTAATATCTAGGCTCTCTTTATATTGACTTCATGTGTTACATGCTGCTGGACGAGATGTGATCGACTGAAAACCCGGTAGCCACCCTCAGCCTTATGCGAGTCGATCTAATAACCAAAGCTAGAATACATCTCGAATTTTTCTTTTAAGACGAATATAATTTTTTTATTTCGTAAATAACAATACAAACTGGATGTTTACATATTTTTCTTGGAAATCCAAGTCAAACAGAATTACAATTCCCCAAAATCTTATCAAAGAACGAACAAGATGAAAAATTAAATTATTAAGCGTGTACCAGCCCTTTCTGTAAATTAAATATGAAACCCAGGTATTAGGTGTGACGTGGCAACATCTGCTAATTATGAGGCGAGCTTTATTTATTAATTTACGACTGTTGTGCGTTTTCATTCCAACCGCCATGTTTCGGACGGAATTTTTGAATAATAACTTTTTGTGTTTGATAGCTTAGCTTCACTTCTCACTGGATAATGGTCTAATTTGAGTGGATTCATGAAGTTCAACCATAACGAATGAATATTTGTTTGAAATTCAATTTTAATTTACAATCTTTATTCAATTTTACAATAGCAATACACTTCAACTGCAATAGTCGTCATCTCTAAATAGACCAGCTTATAGCCTGTGTTAAGGAACGACGGAAATTAGATATTCTTGTCTGTTTAACTTTTAAATTTAATTAAAAGCTCGTTTCTTTTTATAAGGTAAACACCTTACCGGTCACAAAGTTTGTTGCAAATAAAAATGCATTATTTATTATTAAATAGTGAAATCTTAATTTGATACATGTTTTTTTATTGCTGTGGAACAGCAGATAGGCTGATGCCCCACTTAATAATAAGCAGTTATCGTCGCCTATGAATGTTTGGGACGCTAGGGGAATGGCGAATAAGTTGCTGTCCCATAGGGGTTCCTGTAAACCTGGGTCACTAATGCCAGAACACAACACAAGGTACCATGTAGTTTGGGTAGTTTTGTCACCTTTTACGACAGGTCGACCCTGGCCGCAGGGGTTAGTATTCTTACTCCACCCCTGCACGGAGAAATGTACGGCATGACACGTATTATATTGGAATAAGATAATGTTATGCCAATTCTCGTTACGGTATACGTAACGTACCGTACGTACATGATTTTAATGAAATACTAAATAATTTATTGTGAACATTTTCTGATGGTTTGAGCATTGTTGTGTCTAACACCGCCTACCATACTCCAATAATTGAATCCATAACTCGAATCCCGGGCCTCTTATATTTTATCTCAAGGAAGCCATAAAAACAGGTCGGATGAGGCAAACAACTCCATAACGTCTCACCAAATGAATAGTCCGCGGCGGCCCATAAATAAGACCGGTAGCCCACTACCCTTAGATAAGCGAGGATCTATGGAGCTTATATAGCGCTAGGTGTCAGCCGAAGGTGGACCGGCAACCTTATGGGTAGATTTATTGCGTAACCACCTGTGGTTCGCTTGTTCTTTACAGTGTTAATGGTGTTTCTATATGAATATTTTGAGTGTACATTTAGAAACAAAATGAATAACTTATTTGATTAATGATCGACATAATTGATGAACATCAAAAATTACATTACATTAGTATTATTTACTCTTCATTTTGTACTTTTTTTTTTTTGGTCTCGGGGTAAAACCTCTCTTGACGGGTTCCCCGGCCCGGGGGGACCGAGGGATATGTGGGACTCCGGGAAAGATGTTCGACCATCCGACTACCCACTAAAAACCGCGCTGTTCTCCTATCGCCTACGCCCGGGCCCACGGATATATGGCCTGCCGATCTCGTGGCCCGGGCCGGCGCCGGCCCGCCCTTTGTCTTAAGGCGGGCCCTCTCCTGGATCAACAGTTGAGGGGGGCCGCAGAATAGCACACAGCCCTCTCCCTCGCGGTAATAGTGCGGGCGGCGGGTCCTCCCCCGAGGGGCCGCCTGCGGCCGCTTTTTACGGCGGCCGGAGGTCGTTACTGGGCCTCCGGCGCCGCCGGTGTGGCCTGCGTTGGCGGGAGGGGAGTGTGGTGGTCGACTCCCGCTCCCGCTCTGCCGCTTCCTTTGCGGACATGACTGCCTCGCAGAAGGAGGCGACAGCCGTCCATCCAGGATCACCCCCGACCATGGACAAAACCAGGGCCGGGAGCGACAGGTCCGCGCCGATTTGGGCGACGAGGGCGCGGCGCTCCTCGCGCCACGCAGGGAACACGGCGACAGTGTGGTCCACCGTGTCCTCCTCGTCGCCCGCGCCACAATGGTGGCACTCCGACGTCATCTCCCGCCCTATGCGACACAGGTACCTCCCGAAGCAACCGTGCCCCGAGAGGACCTGCGTCAGGCGGAAGGTCAGGGCGCCGTGGCGCCTTTCCAACCATTCGGCCAGGACGGGCCTCACCGCTTCGATGGTGGCAAGGCCCGCGCTGGGGTGCGCGAGGCGCTTCTTCCACTCCACCATGAGCACCACGTCGCGCAGCTCCGCCCGCTTTGCCTCAACTTCGCGAGGCGCAAATTCATTTTGTACCTGCTCCATCTGCGTTCTTCAATAACTATTCACTACAGACTTTTTTTGCAGAAATTGCTCTGTGATTAATATCACAGGAATAATTTCTATAATTGACTCTGATAATTAACAGGGACCACTACCTTCTCGTGGACAACTCCCAATACTTAAAGATGAATGAAAATGTGAGACCGCGAGACTGGCTTATAGATTTCAAGTCCTCCAGTGGGGTCATATGTTGGGTGTTTGACAAGATCCGTAAAACGAAAATCTGTAAGTGAAACCAAGTAACGGGTATAGCTCGCAAAAAAGACAAGTTAAAGTTGCAGCGGTCACGTCTCTCGCAGGATTGATGGATGTTAGAGCAAACGATTCCTTAGGTCTTCACTTCTGATTTCTGAAAAGAAAAAGGAGCAAGATATGTGTCGCATACTTAGGAAGGGCTACTTTCAGCATTCAAAGACGATTGAAACGACGATAACAACAGTCTAACCTCTTATCACGAGAAGAAACCCGCACAGTGCCCTTTTTTAACCATCGTTGTAAAGGATTTTTAATCTTTGCTTTTAATTGTAATAACCTTATTTTTATTGTTCACTGAGATTGAGCTCAATATTGGTTGGCCTTCTGTGAATAAATTAATATTTTTATTGCGCAATACACTAAATATATACAAACCTAAAAGAAGAAATACCAATGATTGTACAAAAAGGCAACCTTTTGTGCTCCGTGACATCTTCTTTATGACATTATTTATAGTTGTCATGTTTATTTATTCAATTTTCAATTCTGTTTGTTGTAATCCGCATAACAGTAGTTCACGATACACTATAATTTTTCCATTAAACCTAGTAAGTACGAAACACTTGCGACTCTACATCATAGAGATTTACGAGATTATATCAAATTAACCACAAACCCAACTGAATTGAAGAGGCTTCGTTTCTCTACAATATGTGAATTAAGAGACGCACCAGTTAATCCTATTGAATTTGATTGAGTGTCACACATAAGTGACAAGCGGGGAAATAAAATTATTTTGATTTGTAGATGATTTGCGTAGTTTTTTTTATGAATTGCATTATAAGTATTGTTATATTGTAATATTCATGTGTGTTTAAGTGTGAGTGATATTATTATTTTAATTCTGAAAGTATTGAAACAAATTAACATTGAAAAAATATATAAAAAAACACTTTTGAGAACGGATTGGCCACAAAGTCCTTGTCAACAAACAATGACAACAATATAGCACCATTCCGTTTTTCTTTCCTGTACGATTTGAATTTAGATTCTACTATTTATGTGTTCGTTTTTGACAAAGAAAGGAAGATTCACGATCAGTAAGCTGCTAAGTAAAGGTTAAATAGAAATTTGCTTTGTAATAATACATCGTAGCGTAATATTTAAAAACTCAATTCGTATTATCATAAAATTTATAAACATAACTCACATTTAAAAATGTAGTCTCTAGTTATTTAAAATTAAGATTTAATTTAGAGTTTATATTTAATTGATGAAGGTCTTAACTTGAACCACAAACAGGATGAGTGTTGTGTACGTATCGGTGTGGCATTAAGAGGATGATTTGCGGTAATTAGAGTTGCACGCGGGGTGGATATGTCGCACTCGATGTGGGTGTTGACTTAAAATTAGATAAACGGGCCGTAAGGTGAACCGAATGCTTCGAGTTCTAGCTTTATTAGTTTTCTCTTCTCTTTGATAATCGTTTCTATCAATTCGTATACATTGTATAATAGTTAGACAAATATGAAATAGAGGAAATTTTAATCTCGGACAATTGTGTCACATACATACATACATATAATCACGCCTCTTTCCCGTAGGGGTAGGCAGAAACCACGTCTTTCCACTTGCTACGATCCTTACATACTTGTTTCGCTTCGTCCACTTTCATTATTCTCTTCATACATGCCCTTCGGTTTAGGGTACTTTTGACCTGGCCTTTTTTCAAGACGTCCCTGATTTGGTCTCGAAACGTCCACCTAGGTCTACCCCTTCCAACACTTCCATTCACACTCGCCTTATACACTTTTTTCGTCAATCGTTCTTCATTCATTTTCTCGACATGGCCAAACCATCTCAGCATACCTTTCTCAATTTTTGTCACTACATCTTCTTTCAGATTGTGTCACATAAACAAAAAATTTATGTCCCTAGATGGGGTTTCTTGTGAATCTGACTGATAACATCCCTTTAATTTCTATTAGAAAGCAAGCAGTAATATTATACAAAAAAGCCTGACTCTTGTGAGGTTAGTGAGGTTATCCAAACCATTTCTACATAGGCAGGGGTGCATATAAAAGCATATTCATCTGGGTGCCAGATGCTTGAAAAACCAGTGGTAAATTCTAGCGTAATGTAATAAATTACTATTATTATTACTGTAACAGCAAATAAATTCTGCACCAAAATTTTAAACCTTAAGTTTATCTGATCTAGATATTTTTTTCTGACTGACTCAATAGTGACCGCTGCGGCCGGAAGCGGCCTGTCGTAAAAGGTAACAAAACAACCCTAGCAAAGTGAAAGGGCTCCAAGCCCGCTTGGATGGCCACCAAACGCGGCTACTACAGAAAAGTGGAATACGTTTCATATATTAGTGTTAAAAGCAATAAAAGTCCGTACAAAGACTCCTCTTCAGTAGATTATGGGAAACTCTATATACCTATATTCTATCTCGTTCTCTCGCGAGCTAAATCTTATTTATAAATATGTTTGTCTCTTTTGGTGTCGCTTTTTCCTTTTATCGAATTTTCAAATAACAACGGTGATATAGACGTTTCACTTCAAAAAAGGTTGGAAGGGTCAAGTATTCCCAACATTTACTTACAGGCAACTGATTGTAACTTTAACGGATACTAATACTGTTGCTGATTACAGTTTAATCGCGGTTTATTGCCGTCATTTACGTTAATTAACTATCTTGATAGATAATCCAAGTTGTGGGAGCCGTTTTGGGTAAAGGTGAAAGTTTACACAATGAAGTGGCATATAAACATAATTTAGATAAGATAAACAGTTTTTATTCATTAATATGTTTTTAATTTTCACTACTCAATTAACATAATTTGTTAATTTATTTTTTTTAGTACTGTACTATACCAGATATGCTGACGGCTATACTATAGTCGGCAAACACCGTCACTTTTGTATATTTCATCAATTGCCGAATTTGAGGAACATCAAATATTTTTACTTTGTCATCAAGTACTTTTAATTTTCTGTAAATATACTTGAAACAATCGCCCTCCTTGTCTAACGCTTTAACAAATTGCTTGATCATACTTTTAAATTTGTCTCTGTTTAATTAGTTTCTTTATTACGTTGGCTTTACTGACAGTTAAAGACTTTCTCAAAGGCCACATCCACACATCTTGTGGGAACAAGAGTGTGGATGAAGTTGCCTTGCTCTACCGTATTTTGTGTATCCACTTTGTTGAACAAGTAAAAAGTTAATCATTTTCGTTTATTTTTTTAAAATATAGGATACACTGAAATCATAGAAATTCGTAGATCTAGGGCAAAAAAAAAAAATTTTTTTTGTAGTGTGTTACCAATGCTCGTATTTTTTGAACATTTGTTGACAGCCCTATAAAACCTTAAGATTTGAAATTAGCTGAGGATAATCTGTTTCTGGCGGTAGAAAACCCTGCGATTCAAAATGAGAAATTAAGATTCCATCGAAAGAATATTTGAGCGTAGCCACTGTATCACAATATCACATGTTTTGTGTTTTATACGTATAACCTTGAGCCTGATCCAGGAGAGCGCCGGGGGATGAAATCCTGACTCTCGGCGCTAATAATTTAGAAGGGGCCCGCCTTAAGACAAAGGGCGGGCCGGCGTCGGCCCGGGCCATGAGATCGGCAGGCCATATATCCATGGGCCCGGGCGTAGGCGATAGGAGAACAGCGGGGTTTTTTAGTGGGTAGTCGGATGGTCGAACATCTTTCCCGGAGTCCCACATATCCCTCGGTCCCCCCGGACCGGGGGAACCCGTCAAGAGAGGTTTTTCCCTGAGACCAAAAAAAAATGATAGCACTTTGACAATCCAAAACATTGAGAGATGATTCAAGTATCTTAAGTGAATATAACTGTCTCAATAAAACTGCTTTATGTTCATAGCATTAAGGCATTAAGCAGTTTCAAGCCGCACTTCCATTTTGACTCCTGGCTTCCGCTTTCCGAAATTTTACTCTCAACTCTTCTCTTCACAACTAAGTTCATTTACATGCATATCACTAATGATAGCTTACACCATCAAATCATTTTTACCTCTCCCCTATTGCTGGGTTCTGTTACAAGCGGCATGGCTGGACTAGAAAATTATTTAATCCGTTATTCAAGACTAAGACAAGAACTTAATTCTTATATTCAGGTAAACAAGATAAAATTTATATCAGGCAATTATTTCCCCCAGAACTGACAGAGGTTAGAGAAAAATCCATTTGATGCCGCCATTTGATTCAATTACTCCCATTTTAATTAACCAAATCAACGCCTACGTTCGCAATAAAATTATATTTTGATTATCATGAAGGATCTAACGATGCAGAAATGGTATAAATGTAATTTAGGAGGGAATTGTTTGGATTGGTGGATTTTCAAGTAAGGATATTGCTGCTTTTATTCTTGGTTGTGTTGTTTCTTTTTTCTTTTTTCCAAAAATATTAGTCTGACGGCCCACTTAATAGTAAGTAGTTACCATCAGCTATGGAAAATTTCTACCCCAAAAGGACGGCTAGTATGCCACACGCTACACGCAACATACATTTACGTCGCTACAATTCAGCTTACAGTTAATGTATCGTGTATGCTCAATTCGGAAGCACAGTTCTGGCGTGGCACCAGCAACAGAATGTAGACATCATCGTCCGACGACGACGAATTTTTGATGTGGTGATTAATGAGAAAAAAAGACGTTGTTGGGTTCATCCGTTTAATAAAAATTGTACAGTTTCGGAAATTTCAAAATTTCGCAAGAATTACGATCCGACGAAGAAAAATTTCATTTATATTATAGAGTGTCTGACAAGACATCATTTATTATAAAATTTAGTTCAATCAAGTGATTGTATAAAATAGGGATTTTTTCAACCTCTGCAATAAAGTTAACGTAAAATTCAATGTTGTCTTTCATTTTTCTAGAGCGCGGCGCCACATAAAACGAACGTGTTCGATCTTTAATTTGTGTGGCGCGACAAGCGTTTTAACACAAACTGCACCTATTACAAATGTGTCCTTGGTGTGCGAGCTTACATACAAAGATACGGGGGCGATAAATATGTCGCGTTTCAAATGTGGTGCCACAATTATTTTAGTACAAATGTATCTCTGGTGTGCGGCCTCCCTAAGGGAACACGAACCTGGTTCACATGTGCCGTAACAACAAGTATTCAGATCACAGATATTGAGATTGCAGATCTATAACCACACTCGTCCATTCATCGTCAGCATAGTAATACTTTAATACCAAGACGTCTTCGCAGGGAGTGAACGTTTGGTTTGGAACGTCTCAGTCTCGTACTCTACACCTTCTGGTTACATTCCAGACAAATATGCACTATTAAGTGATAGATGAAATATACTATTCGGACCTCAGTTTGGTAGCCAAAAACTTCTTGTTTGATTCTGATTAAACCAGAAGTGTTCAAGGAACCTTACAAGAATCTAAATCCCATGAAAAACATCATCCAAATCTTAGCTTTAAACCCGGTTTGCAACCTAAACTTTCGCTTTGATGCCCAGGGTCTATTTTCTGACTTTTCTTCTCCACTTTGCACGATCTTCGACATAGTGAGCTCATAGGCACGCACGTCACCCTTTACGACTACTAAGATTTGCGTTTACTCAACGTCTAAGCCAGGGCTCTCATGTATCAACACGATGAAGCCAATCAGAAATCGTATACCTCAAATATAATTAGGTCAGTTGGTTTTTCTTATGTTATAAATTAATATTTTAAAACTAAATTAGTGTCGAAACAAATCAACAACCTATCCTGTGTCTAGGTAAGTGATTGTGTGATGTGTAATGATTTATAATTATGTTGAATATAATATAAATATACATATATAGAACATAAAATTAGTTAAACGATATATTATTTGTGACTTACACTTGTATAACGTTGAAATTCCTTTTATTATATATGTAATTAAAATCGAATATTTTGTATAAAATCGAACAAAAGAATCGGAAAACCATGAAGTTGATAAATTATTAAACCTAATCGACTTACTTGGTAGTCTAAAAGCTCCGTTTTGGTCTGAGTCTCACTGTCTGTAAGCTGAACCCTATTTCGAAATTACACAAAGTAATAATTGAACCACCTGGACTTACTCGAGTAATAGCTAATCTAATACAACACTGACTCGACTGGGCCCTAGTTTGGTAAAATAACAAGTAAAGGGTTAGGCACACCCGTGAATTATTATTAAATTAAATCGCGGACTAACCGAAACAACAATGGCTCTAATAATTGATACACGTCGGAGTTCCACGGAATTTAACATATCGTGGATTGCGCGACAGAAAATGGGCCAAACAATCCACACCATGAAACATCAGAACCGGCCATATCCAAATCCAACACAATGTAAACCACCAGAACCGCGACACCCATGTGCAGGTTGTGTGGAGAACATACAGAACGCATGGAACACCTACTGTGTACATGTGATGCATTGGCCAGGAGGCGAATGAATCTTTTGGGGGTAGGATATCCAACACCAGAAGACTACAGGCTCCTATATTCATACCTCATTGTTAGGCTCATGAAGCAAATCTTCAATGAGATTGGAGAGGAGTGATTGCTATCTAGGGGAACACAAAAGATCCCATTGGGTCGAAGTGTCCGAGATATTTCTCGGCCACAAAAATAAGATAAGATAAGATAAACCACCAGAATCACTCCTCTATATAGAAACATTAAATCACGCAATGCGAAGCCTGGAGTTAGTCTCCGGCTGTTGCTACTGTCTTCGAATCGTCATTTCCCTGATCCGCATTCTGACCTCATTCCTTATATGCTTCGCCCAATACAATTCTTTAAATATACAGGGTTATTGGTAATTCGACGTATTCTCGTTAGGAGGTGATAGGAGTGACTATTTATGATAATTTACCCCCCACCCATATGCATTATGCAAAAGTGAACCATTTTTGAGTTAACAAGTTTTTTAGCTTTTTTCAAAATAAGTCAAAAATGCAACATCAAAAATTTATTTAAAAAATTATCAATTTAAATCTCTCTCTTCAGAATTATAAAAACAATTAAACACTGATTAGTTATCAATATTAAAACAATACTTATTTGGCCGAATTTAAAAATGTGTGACAAATACGATATTATTTCAATGTTTTCTTGAGATTTTTTCCACGAAAACGCCTTAAAAACAAAAAAAGTGCTATTGATAGATTAAAATTGTAGAATATGTGAGTAAACAGAGAGAACATCCCTAAAGCTTTCTGACTACTAATAAGCTTGTTCAATAATAAACAACGTCTTCCTTAATATTATAGTATCGCTTAATTATAAGAATAGTTTTATTACCTTGGTACCGTCACACCGGTCACAGGAGTCAATATTTATACTCTGCCTCTGCATGGATGGAAAAAATATTATAGGTATTTTTAGACGTATTTGTAATTGCCGTAGTATTTGATTCTGACGACATGATAATAATATGTGATCTGCATATAAAAACTGCTACGAAAAATATCTCGTAGTAATTTTTTCGATTTGAGAGATCGAATCGCATATACGAATATTGCGAATATACGAATCGCATAGTATCAATATACTGTGCTGCGATAAATGCCCTATTGATTAAAATTTATGGTCCTGATATTTATTTTGATAGGCCTACTAGGCATAAGTTCTTTCTTTAATATTCCTTTTCATCTACATAATAGGTTTGAAGAGGTCCGATAAAGTAGGCCAGCGCTAGTGAAAGCTGTCTTCACAATCATATAACGTTCCTCGTCCTAGGAATTCCAGCCGAACAAGGAAAAATTGAGGTAGTGTTGCTTAGTAGTCGTGTTAGTGTCTCTATGGGTGTTACACTGACTCGGCAAAGTCCACGTATCCCTCGCCGATATTTGTATTCCATCTCTACTTATCCGTGGCTCTCGTGTATTGACAGTCACAGGACATCTTCATAGACATACGAGACTGTGTAATTATGCTATAGATGGACCATGGACTAAATTGCATACATTGCAGAGGATATATCGACGAAATTCGTCTCCTTATCAAGATCAAGGATATACGGGTGTACGGGGTTTTTTATTTGTGAAATGTTTACTTAAGAAAAACATAAGACAACAAACAAAAATGATCTCATTGGAACAAGTCTGTAAGTAATTTAATTTCAACCAACACGAGAAACCTTTTTATATATTATTTTCATTAATTTAAATGGACAAAGTTTTAATATAGTTTCATATTTAATACTTCAAGTTGAGATCTCATTACAGAATAACTTGAAAGGATATTTAACTTTTGCCTTATTAGATTTTAAGTTATTTAAGTTGAGTATTCATACTTGGTTCTAATATTTCGTTGAAAAGCTCGGAAAATTAATATTTATACAAGTATTTATAAGTAAAAGAATATTTTGAAACTTTTTACTTGAGCTAAATCTTTGTAAACAATGGTTGTTTATTACTCATTTTAACTCATTAGCTTTGCAAAGTATTCAACCAAAATTTTACCGAGAAAATTTTACCTACCATCACCTGGTACCAAGAAAGGAATTCATAAGGGTTTCGTTTTGGGATTCGGTAAAAATCGGTCGCTACCATCAAATACCTAACGTATCTGAGATTAATTTTCTGGCGGTAATTATATTGGTATAAGAAAGGGTCGACGAACTTACTCATCAGTGGATTCTAAGTCGAAATCTTTGATATAATATAAAATAAATATGACTAGTATAACAAATACAAAATATTATAGTGTGGATTTGCTTTCTTCTTTCTTCTTAGTAGGATTCCTTTTTTTTTGTATTATTGAAGGACGTAGCTTATGGATGTTTGTGACACCAGAGGTACCGCAACCACGCTGGTTCTCGTAGAGGAACTGGAACCTGAGTAACTTAGGCCGGAACACGACACAAGGCTATTATGGCATTTTATAGAAACCAGGGGTGTTTGCCATCCAGACGGGCTTGCAACGTACCACCTAGCTAGGGTGATTTAGTTATCCTATACGACAGGCCGCCCTCAGCTGCTGTGGTCAGTATTCTTACTTCGTCCCAATACCAGGACATTTTCTGAATCTTAAACGTTCATGCTCTATGATCTAATTATAAATGCTTAACAAAAATTCTCTATTATATTTCTATCCACATATTACATAAAACACACAACGCCGACAAATTCGTTAAACAATTACAAAACATATCAAGACCATACTTAAAGCTAGTAACAGCAGTAACTAAAAATAGTCACAAAGTCCATTCGAACAATCCGTTCTCTCGCCAAAGTTACTCCATGAAGTACGTGTACCGTACACACTTCTGAGCTAGATTCCCGAGTCTCGTTAACAAAGTTGCCAACTCATTTGGAGCCGTTAGTCCAAATCATGTGTACGTGATGGTATAGCCTTTGTCTTCCGTCGGATTCGAGTTTCTTACAATTCGATTTGCGAGTGTGAATACATTTTGAAGTACTTCAATTATAGTGTGTGAAGTCTGAATTTGAACTAAGATGAAGAGAACTTTTTTTTATTGTTTTAGGACAGCAGACAGGCTGACTAAATTCACTGTTACTAATTCACAATTACAACTGATAAATTCTAAGCGGGCCGTCAGTCTGTCTGCTGGCCCACAGCAATAAAAAAAAAGCATCTAAACTACTAAAGATTAATATCGATTAGCCAGGTACACAGTATTTCTGTTTTTAACTCGCTTACATCCTTTAAAGTAGCATATGATTCTTTAATATTGTAAATCTCTGATTTCACTAGTCTTCTTCTTCTTCTTCAAGTGCCTCTCCAACTAGTGAAGGTTGGCTACCAACTTCTGGAATTGTTGTCTGTCCTTAGCGAGTCGAAACAATTTGGATACGCTCGCTATTCCAGTCCACCCTCGGATGTTACGGAGCCACGACTTCTTTCTCCGACCAACTCGCCGTTTACCGGCAACCTTGCCCATCATTATAAGTTGCAAGAGGCTATATCTATCGTGCCTGAGCACGTGACCGAGATATGCAGTTTTTCGTCTCTTGATGACAAACAAAAGTTCCCTTTTCCGTCCAGCTCGCCTATTTCACTAGTAATAGATCCTTTAATAATTTTGATACATCAATATTGCAGGTAGAATATATAAATTATTACGAGTCACAAAAACGGTCATATCTGGGTCAATCGTCTTAAATAAGTTAAGTTTAAAATTGAGAATGCGACTTTATGTACGTTGTCCTTTGAGAACAATTTTATGCTAACTTATGGATAATGATTCACTCAGCAGACAGTAAGATTTTTCTATTTGCTTATTTGTGAATGTCCATGCATTTTAATTTTATTAACTTTCTTCATCAGTAACAGATATCTGATTTTGCATATAACACAACATTTTATTTATCACTAAATTACAATTGTTACATTTTAATATCGAAGTCATCTTAACGACCGTTGCTTGCGTTAATAAAATCTTTGAAATACCTCTGTCATAATAGATTTCTCATATGAAACATTAATGATGTTTAAACACGCTTAGTTTTGTTTATTCTATCGTCTATACAACGGAGAATATTCTGAGGAGTTATTTAGAATGATGTTTTCGCTGTCTTTCTACCATGGCACTGCTCTTGATCGGCTGAGTTTTCATCCACATTTTCCGTAGAAAACGGTTGTCAAGACTGTTCATGTCACATATTCTTCGGATTTTAAATAGCTTCCAACTGAGGTTTTCCTAGCGCAGTACGATATAGTTTTTCAAAAAGTGCGTAATATAATTCTTTCGAGACCAGCATTACGTTGTTGTTGTAAAAGGTTGTCTGGAAGAGACTGCTTGAAGCGATAAGGTCGCCTATTGTGTAATAGTTGTAATAATTTTAATGTTTTTAGATAAACTGAGTATAAAATAAAGAGTTATCTATCTATCTATAAAATGCTTTCAATTATAATAATTCAAGGCCTTATACAACTTATAAGAATAATTCAAACAGCACTATTAAAAGCGAATATATGATCAAGAACGTACTAGAAACCTTAAATTAAATACATTTCCAATTTCAATTTGTCATTTCAAGATCCGGACAGCAATAAAACACTTAATGCAAGAGAATTGGAAAGAAATCAGGCTGTCTACAAAGTTTTCACTCAAAGCGCTAACAAGAAAACTATTAGCAATTATCAGTCAGTGTTTCAATCAATTTACAAGTCGAAACAAAGCGCTTTTAGTAAATACTATTACTAATTTATTTATTCTATTACAAACTACTTTATTTTCATAGAGTTAGAGTGGATTTTTACTTGTATAATTGTTGATTGTAAAACTTGGTGAAATAGCAACCATCATGGTTTGATCACAAAAAATTGGAGAGTACAGAACATAATTTGGTAAAAAATGACAATGGAAGTCTAATTTGCCCAGGCCATACAAATAGCTATAGACTTTTTTGAAAGTAGTTTTTTTATTGCTGTAGGACAACAGACAGGCTGATGGCCCACTTCGAAGTTAGCAGTTACCATCGCCTATGGGTGTTTGCAACGCCAGTGGCACCTTGAACACGCTGCTGTCCCATAAGGGTACAGGAACTTAAGTCACTAGTGCCGGTTGTTTTATCGCCTTTTACTACAGGCCGTCCCCGGCCGCAGAGCTCAGTATTCTTTTTTGTTCTTGAAGTGAAAACTTCTAAAGTGGCGTTGTGCATTTTGTTGTGATGTATAAAAAATGTTAAACTCGCGTTAGGTCACGTATCCTGATCGTAAGAATTCGTAAAACGGAGTTTTTCTCCAGTAATACCAACCTTATTAATAATGATTTAAAGTTTATTTTATAATGTAACTTTTAAATGATTGCATTGCATTACTTATACACATCTATTCGAATTGCGACTTTATTACCATGAAATACAGTTGAGTTTTTTTGAAGTGAAAACTTCTTTAGACGCGTTGAGCACTTTCGGTGAACAATTTTTGGTTTGTAAAGAAGTGTTAATGACTAATTTAAACTTTAATCCTTGATCATAAACACTTTTTATAAATCGAAAATAACAATCTAATAGCTCGACGATACAATTCACAAGTTACTTAGTTTTCACTTCTATCAAGTCCCCAAAGACTGCCCCGCATGTTTTTTTTATAAGCATATTATTCCAGGTGCATCCGAACCTTAAAAAATAGATTCCAAGGTACGCTAGTAATTTCATGCCTATTAGCGATGGTTTCCCCATTCTTAATCTTTCTATTTCCGGAAAACGGCCTTGAAAAGATGCGATTAGAATGGATGTAGTTATAATTGGTTTTTCAGGTGGCAAGAATGCTGAACGATGCCGTATCATAGCTCCAAAGTGCGTCTTTGAACTAGCAAAGTGAATACATTTGTCGTTTTTTATGAATTAATAGACCTTGTGTTGTGTTCCGGCATTAGTGACCCAAGTTCGTGTACCTTTATGTGACAGCAGCGTGTTCGCGATGGGCGTTGCACACACCTATAGGCGACGGTAACTGCTAAATCCTAAGCGGGCCGTCAGTCTGTCTGCTGTTAGCCTTTGCAAGCAAAAACATTCTTACAAATAACTAATCTATAGATCTACCTCTATAATTTTGTATTCTACAGGAAGGGGCGTGACAGGTTTGCAATTTTCATTCTTTTACGGTACTCCAGCTTTTTGCAAATGTACCGATCGCGATTCCATGCGCTAGTTTTGCGCTATTTTTAATTTGCACCGCTGTAATTGCTAGACCAATTTGTGTTTGTGCTGCTAATTGCGCCAAAATCTGGGCGAAATTGAATGACAACATTTGCTTAGTGATTTCATACGTGCTGACAAATTGTAGTGCAGTATTCAATGGCATCAATTTAGTTTTTTTGTGCATTTTATTTCACAAATTTTCAACGTACAATTGTCAAAATGCATTTTGAAATTATAACTATATTTCAGAATCTTGTTTGGCCTAAAGGACAATTTTGGGATCCAAATCTATTAAATATATACTGTTTCTGTTAGCTTTTTAACCACTCCAAATGGATTTCGGGGCCAATGTCCACACAGTCAAGCTGAAGTTTTCGTTACTATTTTGTATGTAACCGTTGATGCATCGAGTTAGCAGATTTTCACTGGTCAGTTTTTCATAGATTGGTTTGATAGCTTGGTAAACTTAAACTTTTCAAGAGCTGGCTTATTTTTATACTTAGCCAAATTATTTGTAACACTAGCCCGTCGCCGTGAGCACCATGAATCCTCTTCAATAGGACACTCATCTTGTTAAAGTTTGGCAATAGTAGATAATTTATTATCCATCCATCAATTTATGATCCAGTGTACCCCATATACTGCTTGTCATGTTCTTAACTGAATCACATTTCTACGAATTACTAATCCATAATAAATAGATAGCTTGTCTATAGTTATGTCGATAGAATAGAATATGTCGACATCCGCAAAGAGATCATTATATGCGTTACACACTCTACTGATAAACGTATTCTTGATATAGTTTGTCCGGGAAATTGGAACCCAAAAGGTTTTTGTTGTTCTTGTTGAAAGACGAGGGCCATAATATAAATATATATTACTAAGCAAGAATAATATATGCTTATAATATATGCATATATTATATGCTTTCTCTTTGCCTCTACTCTTTCTTGTTTAGCTTTTATTTTAAAGCCTCGATTATGGTTCGATGTTGAGTTTTGACAAAAAACAAAGCTTGCATTTTTGCATCAATGAGTTTTTTACTCCTTATTTATTGCAAACTATTTTTTACCAAGCACACAATTTTTATTTCTCATTGGGTTGGGTAAAATCCTAAATTTCTGCTAATAAGCAATTATTGAGACGTTTCCTACGTTTCCTCCTTATTTCCTGAAGGCTGAACGGTTATTACATGTATCGACTGATTTAAAACGCTGGAATTTGATTTCCATTTCTTTACCAACCTGTCACGCCTCAATATCCGGTTTATTGGGTATACCGTGTTTACGAACGACATATCCTATACTGACTTACCTACAGTTTTAAATATTAAGTATCAAATTGCTTTTACTGTTATAAGCGAATAATAAAGTCATAACAAATTTTAGGGGATCGTTTAAAAGTAAAACTCCATATGTTATTTTATAAATTAGTATATTTTTTACAATAGGAAAATAAAAGACAATTTGCATTCCTGTTTCCCGGACAAACTATAAGATATAAATATATTCAAAACCCAGTTAATACAAAAAAAAAAATACGTTAAAATTGCCTTCCCAGTTAAATCATTAAGCCAATTAATTATTTTGTATTATTAAATAATGATCACGTTTTTTATTCATAAATTCATAAAGGAATCTGTCTTCATTAATATACAACCTTGAATGACTATGTTTAATTACAATTAAGTAAAATCAAACAATTTGTTTCGCAAATAGAAAAAAAATTTGGAATAGGATCCGACACATATATTTTATTTTAATTTAACCGTGTGACGATGACGACGATGATAAAGGATCATAGATTTCCTGTGTCTGAATGTGACCAAAAGTCAACTTTTCTATTATCTCCTACTTACAAGCCCACAGAAGCTACGAGTATACTTCGAAATCAAAGGAATTATGATTTACATGAAATTTGCCTCTATTTACAGTGACATGTTATTTATATACCGGAATATGTCAGTTTTCTAGAGAAAGATTCACAGAAAGAATATGTAGCTAACTTTATTTTTATTTTTTTAAAGTGAAAACTTCTTTAGCGGCGTTGGGCATTTTTTTGTGATGGGTAAAAAATGTTAAACGCGCGTCATGTCATGTGTCCTGATCGAAAATACGAAAGATTCGTAAGACGGAGTTTTGCTCCAGTAATACCAACCTTATTGAGAATAACTTAAGGTTTATTTTATAATGTAACTTTTAAATGATTGCATTGCGTTACTTATACATATCTATTCGAATTCCGATTTTATTACAATGAATTACAGTTGAGTTGTTGAAGTGAAAAATTGTATAAGCGCGTTGAGCACTTTTTGGGTGAACAATTTTTAGTTTGTAAAGAAGTGTTAGTGACCAAAGACTGCCCCGCATGTTTTTTATTGCTGTAGGGCAGCAAAAAGGCTGACGGCCTACTTAGAATTTAGCAGTTACCGTCGCCTATGTGTGTTTGCAACGGCAGTGGCATTGCGAACTCGCTGGTGTCTCATAAAAGAACTTGGGTCTCTAATGCCGGAACACAAGTTATTATGGCGGTATATTTGAAATTTAGTACTTCCACGAGTAACTGCCTTTTGACTCTGTAACTCGGGAAGAAATTTGTGCTCTGATTGTCCTGTTTGAGATCTAGCACAAGTAATCTAATTTTCACTTCATCGTTTTAGAAATAAGGTGGGCAAGTGGGTGACTTATTTTTTTTATTAGTCGATTGTGCCGCATATGACAAAATATATGCCTAAAATTAATTTCAAAACAGTGTATTATATTTGAATATTTTTTGGAACAAAGTTCTTTTATGCGGCTTAAAGTAGAGTAAACTGGCAGAAATTGTAATGTAATGAAAAAGCGATAAACCTCCTCTAAGCGAACATCCCTTCCGTTCTCTTTCTTGCTGTCTCTATTTTCTATGGTTGTATGTATATATGTGTGTGTGTTTGAGTGTGTGAGGTGAGATTTGACAGTAAGGATTGTGCATGGTGAACAATATAGTTTTAATTCTATAACATGTAGGTAAATAATATTCGTATTTGACGACCTCGGTGGCGTAACGCATAACGCACTTCGGTACGCTCGCGGAGGTCACGGGTTCGATTCCCGTCTCGCGTCAGGGTGTTTATGTATAATATGTATTTATTTACAAAAAAATATATAAGTAGTATATCAGTTGTCTAGGGCCCATAACACAAGTGCTACTTAGTTTGGGACTAGATGACGTTATCTGAATTTTCACAAAATATTTATTTATTTATATTTTTTTTTTGTTATCATTTTAATTTAAACGGACTTATTTTATATTTAACTTATAATTTGCCATTTTATTTTTAATTTCATATAAATTACTAGTTTTCCCAAATATTCGAAAATGGTGTATAAGTAATCTTATTTGATTTACTATTGTCTATTTGTGAGAATAGTGTTGACAAAATGCGAATATATGGTTCGAAACAAATTTACAATGCAGGTCTTACAATGCAAAACATTATGAAGTTTTACAGTGATGCTATTCAAATTGGTGTAGAAAAATGGCAAATTAATTGAGTACTTATGATGAAACGTTGATTTATTATAGGTGATATTAAATTATATTATAGAGATAGCCAAAAAAACCCTAATTAAGATTAAACTTTAAAATTAATTGAATTTTGACCCCTGGGCGACCACTAGTATGTTGCAATTGGACTAATACATATATCTTCAGTCAGAAATCCGACGTCAAAACGAAGTTACAACTGGATTTTTTCTGTTGAAAATCACACTGGGTAAGCTCAATGTATTTATCATCTATATATATATATATATATATATATATATATATATATATATATATATATATATATATATATATATATATATATATATATATATATATATATATATATATATATATATATATATATATATATATATATATATATATATATATATATATATATATATATATATATAAATGTTATGTTGGTTTGTGTACGCTTCAAAAACTCAAAAAATTCTGCACCGATCGAGCTGAAATTTTAGCATGATATCTATACTACTATTATAAAGAGGAAAGATTTGATTGTATGTTTGTTTGTTTGTTTGTTTGCATTGAATAGGCTCCGAAACTACTGACCCGATTTAAAAAATTCTTTCACTGTTGGGAATCTACACTATCCCCGGGTGACATAGGCTATATTATATTTTCAAAAAAATTAGGGATCCTTACTAAAACTCCAATAATGTAACCCAAGGTGTAAAAAAATTACCTAAAATATTATTTAAATCGCGTGCGCTGCGAAAACTATTGATGACAGAATAAATTAATGTACTACGACTTTGCAGAACACATCATTATTTACAAAAAGTCTCGCGATAGCATATGTCTAACTATTATAGTTATGCCACAATAAGTGTTCTTTTATTTTAAAATTTTAATTGAAATGCCGCCCCTAGAAAAAGCTCTTTATTTGTATCTTGGTATTAATCCTTATCAAAATAAATTACTTCATATTCAAAACTGCTTCAATATCTTTATACAACTTTTTAAATTATTTAATTTGGATATTCCATTCGAAAGATATCACGAGTTTAAAAATGTAAATATTAGAAAAATGTTGCGTGGTAGCCGCTCACCCTGTTCGGCTAGCTAGGCAGCACCTTATTCAATGTAGGCGTGCGTCACTGGGGTTTTTACAAAAATTAGAAAAAGATACTTATTAAAAAATAACCAAAAATAAATAAAAAATAATAACAAAAAAAATCATTAAAATAAAAGTTCATAGAAATAATAATATTCAAACTTTCTTTATAATTTTATTTTTTTAGTAACCTGACGCAAATAGAAGGGTGTGTGTATATGTTACCGGCAATCTGTATAATTCAGGTATTCTATACAATACCTAGGTAATGTATAGAATACATAAAACGTTAAGGTAATGTATGAAATATTATGAATATTATTTTCCAGTATATACTTTACCTAGGTAATGTATACAATTCCTGCTGGTCCACGGGCAATGTGGAAAATAACTATATTTGGGCCTGTATTTATCAATGTTATGTAAGTAAGTAAGTAGAAGGGTATAAAATGACAGACAAAAATAACACATTAAATTTGCTTAAAATCAACTTAACAATTAGTAAATTCTGATTAAAAACAATCTTTATTCAAAGGTAGGTATTTATAGTAAAATCATAATCAAATAACATTGAACTTAAAATTCTTCTGGGTTAACTAACATAATCTAATTTACTCATAAGTAATCAGTTAAAAAACTTAGGCAACCAAACAATTCTGTAAAAATAGGAAGTAGATCTACTGGCTTCTCAGAATACATTAAGTAAAAAAATATTTATTTATTTTTACATGAAGAACTATTGTAGTGTATATGAATTTTGAAGTGCATAAAATCTTACTTTTAAGACATGAACACTTTTTAGTATTACAGAGTTGTTAACGTGTACATTTGACAAATCACTGACATGTCCCCGTAGATTGCCGATTTGCAACTGTACGAAGCGTCGTTTCTTCATTAGGGACATCTTCTTTCTTAAGTAATTCTTGATGACAAACTGTAAACTGCTGTCTTGAATACAACGTCTTTATAATACCTTGCTTTGTTCCAATTTTGTAAAGTTTGTGATCCGTTTTTTGTAAGACTACAGGCAATATTTTGCCGCGACCTCTGTCGACTTTCGAAAAAGGGATTCTGACAGTAGTACCTATTGGCACAGGAGGAAATTTTCTTAAAAATGTATGCGGTTCCCTACAGCTAAGGTGTCTTTTACACATAAAGAACAAAAAACTTTAGAACCATAGCCTTCTGCAATATCTTTCTCCGGAGCAGCACAAAAAGCATGGAGATGGGTTTATTGCATTTTCTACACGAATGAGCACCCGTAGTCTCCTCTGCTATCGTCTTTTACACACATTGCCGACAGCGCATTCGGTATTGTATAGAATGCCTAGGCAAAGTATAAAATGAAAAATATTTCATACATTACCTTAACGTTTTAAGTATTCTATACATTGCCTAGGTATTGTATAGAATACCGTATTATACAGATTGCCGATAACATATATAATTTTTCATTTTGAAATTTTTGTTAAATACCCGTGCGAAGCTGGGGCGGGCTGCTAGTATAATATAATCCGCATCAAGGATTGTTTTTATCTATTTTTTTTAATCTATTTTTTTGTTTCTCCTTTCTCAACCATTCAATCACAATATGACATAGCGAAGCGTGGCAGGGTATAGTCACAATGTACCACAGCGAAGCGTGCCAGGGTACAGCTAGGTTTTCATAAAATTTAAAAATATAACATAATAGTATAGTAACAATATACCATTTTATCATTATTTCTGACGATTGACAGTAGTAGTTTTCATGAAAGCGTAATAAAAAGTTACAATGTATATATAATCGGTCATACATCCGAATACCTATAAATATAAATTTGAGTTTCAATGTTGCAATCTATTACTTAAAATTAGATTTGATACATGTTTGCATGATAGGAACAAATTCGGATTCCCTCCGTTGAAAATTCCTATTCAAGCGTGGGTTCATAACACAATAAACCTTTCAGTTTATTACCTTCAAATCACAAAGCAGTTGGTACATTACGGTTGGCGGGAGAGCTCTTTAAACTAAATACAGTGCCGCGGCGCGCGACTCCCCGACAAATTTCATGCATAAAATTATTGAAGGTGCCTGCGCTAGACATACGACTACCTGTCACTTTGAGTGTAGTGAATGCTATAAACTTCAGGCGTTCTAAAATATAAAATAAATTAGATTCTTTAAGATATGGAACTATATGATTTTTTAACAAAGTTTGAAAGGTATCCATTTTGCGTAATACTATTACAATTTTTTCGTAAATGATATTTTAGTCCTAGTGGCTTCAAACTACTGATGGTCAAGGTAACGGAGTAAGGAACCTCATAAAACGTGCGGTATCAGCTAAGGACTAAGCGAGGGCCTTTCAAAATATCAGTCAAGACTTGCTATCAGATAATTAACAGACACTATTCGCAAATATAATCTACTAATTAATTTACGAATGACAGTAATTAATCTATTGCGCAAGGGTAATTTATATCAATTTTTTTCGGCACCAACGAGATTATCTCCATCTGGAACTGCAACATCTATAATCATAGCACGTGTATTTCTCTCAAGTTTGTCAGATTTTATATCTTCTTATCAATTGATCAAAGCAGAATTAGCATTTATTTTGTTACAGAAATAATGTAGTTATTTCCGGAAGGTATACATAGTTCAAAAAAAAACTTTTGAAAATCGCTCTCGTGAAACAAAAATTATGTGTTGATTACAACCGTAATATATCTTCAGTGTATTTGACATTAAGGGCGCCTTCAAATTAGCCGCAAAGTATCGCGCTGCAGCAGCGCGACTGCAGCGCTGCGGCCGCGCTGTTTTCTAAATCCATATAAATCAAAAACGCGCGACTGCAGCGCTGCAGCCGTGCTGCGGCCGTGCATCATTTCATCGATCGACTAGAGATGGTACACACGTAATTTTTGTAACATGAACGAAAATCAAGTTGAAGAATTTTGTATTTTGTAATGTTGTATTTTGTTTTCCAATATATTGTTCTAAACAGAGAAGTAATTCGTAGAATTGTTTTCTTGATAATCTTAAGTAATTCTGAAACTTTTTGTCACATTAGTCCTTTACTTTATCAAATTCAGTTCGTTGACTTAAACAAAATAACGGCAAGGTTTTCTTTTCTTTTCTTTGTTGAACCTCCTTTTTCATTTTAATAGTAACACTAAGAGCAGTGTTTCTTCGCAGCGGCCGCAGCGCCGCAGCCGCGCTGCTGCGGCGCGACACTTTGCGGCAATTTGAAGGCGCCCTAAACGGGTGATATTTGATTAAAATACTAAAAAAAAAACAACTGTATGAAAACTTCAAGTAAAAAATGTAACTAAAGATACAGTGTATCTAAATTACAAAGAAACAAAATTTTTTCTAAGTATTAATTCATTTAACTCAAAAGCTGATGGTTTAGTTTTTGATTCAAATTTGATGGTAAAACTCATAGATATACAGAAATGATGTGTGTCAGAGGCACGTGACTTGCGCCAATGTTTATAAAGCGGGACCAGGGGTGCGCGATGGTAACCGAGCTATTCAGCTGTTCATCGCTTGTTGATATTGAAATGAACCCTGAAATTAATATGTATGCCGTCACACGATACACTCTAGTGTCGATGTTTGCGCAAACTTACAATAACTCGATCTGCTGCAAACAGACACGCATACCAAATTTGTTATTACAAATTCAGGTGTAAATGCTTCTATTCAATTTTCACTATAGCTTTTTGCTATGTTAAAATTATATATATTATTAATGGGCAGTAATTAAGAAAATATAATACCGGTTACCACGCGGCGAGGTGCGTGTAAAGTTTTTCCCGTAAAATAAACAATAGTCATATCTCATCGTCATCCAGGTGGTTAATATCACATTAGCACATAGGCAGTTACATACGAAGCTTGGGCTTTGGAGTTCGGAATATATTGTTAAGGATTGTCATTAGGCACAAATAGGACGTAGTTCACGACAGCGTCCATCCTTCGGATACTTCGGTTATCTGAAACGATTGAGATGATTTATCTTAATTTGACTTTTACAAGCCAAATGCTGAGTTAACAGTTCTAAGTACCTCATCTTTAAGCTAGAAAAGAAATATCTTAAGCTTTTCTACGACCGTAAACAGCTTGCATTTGATGTTGACAAGCAGCTCCATAATCTTAGCCTTTACAATTTTTATTTACATATTTTATCAATTTTTTATACCAAAGAACCCGATTTACATGTGCCACGCCATCTTTGGGAGGAAGCAGGCGAGGTTATGTAGGGGTCACTTGTTAGCTAGTATGCAATAGCTAGTCTTGCCTGCCGGCATACAGACTAAAATAAGGCAAATGTTTTCAAAACAATATTAATTCCGGCCTCCAGATAACTGTTATGTAACCTTCAAAACAAAAGTGAGAACCATCAATCCCTTGCAACAACTCGTATGCTGTCTGTCCGTGCTAGTACCAAATACATATTTCAATAGTTGGAATAGAGTTGTGCAAACACGAGCAGCTAGCAAACATGGGGTAATTCCTCGCGAGAATTTCATTTCCCCTCAATTACGAAATACTTTGCGCTCATGTGAAATTTTTGGCCACTATTACATTTCCCCTGGGGTCGGTAGTTATAAGTTTTCTTATTACATAACAATTTCTACGATATTAGAAAGGGCACAATATAAGAATTAGTTTTTGATATAAATTAACGAATTAGTATATTAATAATACAAGAAAAATATAGTTTTTCGAATCTTTATATATTCGAATACATGTTTGTCAAAAACATGTTACATGATATGTCACAGTAAATTGTGTTTTGCTAATAACTGACAAACAAAATTAGAATGTAATACTTTATTACAATTTATGATATTGATGATGATGAATTAATGATGATGATGATGATTCAAGGAATCATTTTACATCTCAAAAATGTTTCTCTATGAGTCAGTGAAGCCATTTTATTTAATTTATTTTTTATTTTTTTGTAATTAATGTATCAATTTTGGTAAAATAACATATTAGCATTAAATATAAATAGCATTCTTTGTAATTTCATGTTGAAGCAAATACTATTGACTCTGAATTTGGCTTACTTCGTCATTCCAAGGGCATCATAAAACGCTACAAATATATTTCCCTGTCTTTAAAGGGAAAATATATACCATAATTCTTTAAAAGAACTTAATTAAAATACTCTAATCTGCAGTTGTGTGCGCATTACGGCAAAACTGCTGGATAGATTTCAATTAAATTCTCTAAGTTTTATTTCTTAGATACTTGGCCCTTATCTATTTTATAATCATAAAGATATGATTCCGAACTACGCTGCACGCAGCAGTGCTGCCGCGACACTACCGGTCCCCATACAATCTCTATAAGCTTATATGAGAGTACATTCCGAGCTAGGCAGCAACGACGCGGCAGCAATGCAGCGGCATCAATGCAGCGGCAGCAATGTATGGGGACCGGTAGTGCCGCGGCAGCAGTGTCGCGGCACTGCACCTTTACATGTTCAGTGATGTGTGTTTTCTTGCCGCGAAGAATTGGGACAAGCGGTGTAGCGCGCATGCGTAGGAGAGTGGAAATACTTCCACTTATACTTCTGCCTCATGACAAAAGCATCGCGGACGAAGTCGCGGGTATCAGCTAGTTAATGAAGAAAATGTGACAATTGATAACACCATGTAGTCCAAAATTAAACAGAAGAGCGCTTGTGTTATAGATACTAGATAACTGATATACTACTTATGAATGTACTTTTTTTTTGTAAATAAATACATGTTATACATAGACGAAGCATAGATGCGTTTGAGATGTGGTGTTGGTGTCGCATGCTGCGAATTCCTTGGACAGCTCACGGCACTAATATTTCCATTCTAGGAGCCAGAGCTCGGCATTAAAGACCCAGGTCTTTAATGCCGAAATACAATACAAGGTTATTATGGCGGCATATTTCGAAACCATAGGTGGTTCAGATAGGTTTGGATTCTTATCACCTTGCTGCTTGGTCGGCTTTTACGACAGGGCACTCCAACCGCAGGGGTATTCTTATTCCCTGCACGGAGTGAAGAGGTTCCTAGATACTTTAGTTGATTTCTTGAATAGTTGACGAGTCAAAGCTATGTAAGGTAACTATTCTACAGTTCCATGATCCGTGTAGGGTCAGAAAAATAATACTAACCTCTGCGGCCGGGGTCACTAGCTACGTGGTAGGGCCTTAAGTCCGTCTGGATAGCGACCACCTTTGGTCTTAAGTATGCCGCCATAAACCTTGTGTTGTGTTCCTGCATTAGTGACCCAAGTTCTTGTACCCTCATAAGGGTACAAGAACTTGGGTCACTAATGCAGTCCCATAGGACAGCAGCGTGTTCACAATGCCATTGGCGTTGCAAACACCCATAGGCGACTGTAACTGCTAATTTCTAAGTGGGCCATTAGCCTGTTTGCTGTCCTAAAGCAATAAAAAAAAGAATCAAAAATCGATTTGTAAAATCCATTGCAAAATCACCATCTATCGACAGCCGTACATTATTAGCATGATTGCTGATATTATTAGCATTTGTCAAGCTCGCCTCGTTACTCAGGAACAGAGAGATTCAAGATGAATATTCTATTGATGTTTACTGAATACAGTGCTCCACAAACAAAACCGGTAACAATGTTGCGTGTGCAAGGAGAATATATGTAATGTACTGAATATGTAGATTTTATTTATTCTTTAAGAAAAAGTATGTCGTTGTTTCGAGATGCTGTTTGCTACATTTTAATTTGATGTTACTCGTAGAATTTCTTTTTCAAAAATATTTTTTTTATTGCTGTAGAACAGCAGACAGGCTGACGGCCCGCTTAGAATTTAGCAGTTACCGTCGCCTATAGGTGTTTGTAATGCCAGTGGCATCGCGAACACGCTGCTGTCCCATAAGGGTACAGGAACTTGGATCACTAATGCCGGAACACAACACAGGGTTATTATGCGGCATACTTAAGATCGAAGGTGGTCGCCATCCAGACGGGCTTGAGGCCCTACCACGTAGCTAGGGTGGGTTGTTTTGTCGCCTTTTACGACAGGCTGACCCCGGCCACAGAGGTTCCGCCCCTGCACGGATAATAAAAGAGGAGATAATATGTTTGTTAATGACTCAGAAATAAGAATAAAGCTTCTCCATTGCTTTGAGAGTTTTATTTGGAACAACAGACAGGCTGACGGCGCACTTAGTAGTACCGAGTGACTGTATTCTATAGATGTTTGTGATGCCAGGAACATCGTTAACATGCTGCTGTTCACGGAGTAGAACGCGAAGCTTGGTCACTTATGCTGGAACGTAACACAGGGTTATTATGACGGCATGCTTAAAAACCAAGGGTGGTTGCTATCCAGTTAGGTTTGGAGCTTTGCACACCTATCTAGGGCTGTTTATTCATCTTTTAAGACAAGCCACCTCTGGCCGCAGAGGTACCTTTACACAGAATGTGAAATTGTGAAAAAAACAAGTTAGAAATGGTATGAGCAATATTGACGGCAACCAATTGCAACCACTTATGTTATAGGTACTAGAAAACTGATATACTATTTATATACTTTTTTTAAATAAATACGTATTATACATAAATACCCAGACAAGAGACGGGAATCGAACCCGTAACCTCCGCAAGCGTACCGAAGTGCGTTAGCCACTACGCCACAGAGGTCATCGAAACTAATGTTTACATACCGTTGGTATCTGGTAAGAAATAAGTTCTAAGAAATCCGAACTTGATGTGACAGAGTGATATTTGCTGATTGGTTAAGCACAGTGGATGCCGAAGACCATGCGAAGTTCTTTCCCTCGGAGAAACGAGTAAAGAAGATTCCCAGCCAATTATTCTATAACTAACTTCTTTTTTCATCTACCTTAACATTATTTTCAGCCACACAAAAATATATAACTTTATAATTTTAATAAATGGTCCTTATCCTTTTTCAGTTAAAAAGGTATTTGCAAAAGAGAACTCGTAACCAAGGATCTTCGTAGAAAAAGATTTGTCAGCTGTCCTTTTATATAAGGAAGGTGCCCGATATTTACCGATAAAAGGGTCCGGAGATAACACTTCTAATTCCTCGGACAGTTTACCTTTCAATCGTGACGTTTTCTCATCCTGTAAGACGGGTTATCTGATTTCCCGACCGCGTGTCCCGGAGCGTATTACTTATTCTCAGCTAACTTTTGGAGTTGGTCATTTTAAATTACTGCGGGAATTTTCACAATTCATATACTAGTTCTTTTTTTGAAGTTAAAACTTCTTTAGCGGCGTTGTGCACTTTTTTGTGATGGGTAAAAAATGTTAAACTCGTGTCAGGTCATGTGTCCTGATCGAAAATTCGTAACACGGAGTTTTCCTCCAGTAATACCAACCTTATTAATAATGACTTAAAGTTTATTTTATAATGTAACTTGTAAATGATTGCATTGCATTACTTATACACATCTATTCGAATTGCGACTTTATTACAATGAACTACAGTTGAGTTTTTTTGAAGTGACAACTTCTTGAGACGCGTTGAGCACTTTGGGTGAACAATTTTTGGTTTGTAAAGAAGTGTTAATGAACAATTTAAACTTTAATCCTTGATCATGAACAATTTTTTATAAACCGAAAACAATAATCTAATAGCTCGACGATACAATTCACAAGTTACTTAGTTTTCACTTCTATCGGCAGTCCCCAAAGATTGCTCCGCATGTTTTTTTTTTCTTATAAATACATCTCATACCTAAACCTCCAACCTCCGCGGTCTAACGCACTGCGGTACACTTGCGGAGGTTTTTTTTTTTTTTTTTTTTTTTTTATTGCTTGAGTTCAGCAGACAGGCAAACGGCCCACCCTGGCAGGTGGTCACCGTCGCCTATGGACGTTTGCAGTACCAGAGGCACCACCAACGCGCTGCCGGTCTCGAAGAAATTTTATAACGCCTTTTTTGAAGAACCCCATATCATACCGCGCTGAGAAAACCTCAGCCGGAAGCTCATTCCAGATCCTGAGAGTACGCAACATGAACGTTCTGGAGAACCGTTTCGTACAGGAAGGAAGAGGCTCCAAGAAATGGGGATGAACACCCAGCCGATGGCGGGCAGTGCGGTGGTAGAAAGACGACGAGGGCATCATCCTAAATAGTTCTTCAGAACACTCCCCGTTGTACAGACGGTAGAATACGCAAAGAGATGCAAAGTCTCTCCGAAGTCCAAGCGTGTCTAAACCGTCTGTGAGCATGGGATCGCCGACAACACGAACTGCGCGCCGTTGGATCGAGTCTAGGGGATTGAGCTGACAGGCCGGTGCTCCAGCCCATAAATATGAGCAGTACTCCATATGCGGTCTGACCTGTGCTTTATATAGCACAAGCCGTTGCCTTGGACTGAAGTACTGCTTGGACCGGTTTAGCACACCTAGCTTTTTGGAGGCAAGCTTAGCTTTACCCTCCAATTGTCCCCTAAACTGCACATCATTCGTGATGTCGACCCCAAGGATCCCAATACTACTTGCGATGGAAAGAGAGGTTCCTTGAAACTGTGGCGCAGGTGCGAACGGGGTTTTCTTGGCAGAGAATACGCAGACCTGCGTCTTCGAGGGGTTGAACTGGACAAGGTTTTGTCGTCCCCATTCAGAGACCCTCTCTAGAGAGTTCTCTACTTCAGACACAAGTCTGACCCGACTTTCTTCCAAAAACGCAGGAGAGAGACTTACACGACCAGTGTACCGTGCATCGCCGGTGCCATCATCCGCATAGCAATGAATGCCATCTATAGATAACATGTCATTGATATGCAGAATAAATAGCGTCGGCGACAGCACACAACCCTGGGGCACACCAGCATTGATAGGTTTCACACTGGAGCAGCAACCGTCAACAACGACCTTAATACTGCGCCCAGCGAGAAAGCTGGATAGCCAGGTGCAAAGACTCCCAGGTATCCCGTAAGATGGAAGCTTCGCAAGAAGAGCCCTATGCCAGACCCGATCGAAGGCCTTAGCGATGTCTAGGCTAACAGCCAGGGCTTCTCCCTTGCTCTCAACGGCTTCAGCCCAACGGTGGGTTAGGTAAACCAGGAGATCCCCAGCAGACCGACCATGTCGAAAACCATATTGGCGATCATTAAGCAGCTGGGAATCCTCCAGGTAACCCAGGAGTTGTGCGTTGATGATCCGCTCCATCACCTTTGAGAGCAAAGAAGTTATCGCTATAGGCCTGTAGTTGGACGGGTCCGTTCGGTCACCCTTTTTGGGAATAGGGTGAACATGGGCCACCTTCCACGAAGCCGGGACACAACCATTGCGGTAGGATATTGTAAAAAGTCGGGAAAGGACTGGAGACAGCTCAGCTGAGCACATTCGCAGCACAATAGCGGGGATACCGTCTGGCCCGGTGGACTTCTTGACGTCGAGGGATCGGAGGACACGTCTCACGGCTTTTTGGGAAAACCGTACCTCCGACATTGTGGAGTCTCCACATCTTCTAATAGAAGGTGGAGACTGTCCCCCGTCATCAAGAGTCGAATTGGCTGCAAAGATTTCACCCAGGAGATCGGCTTTATCCTTAGCAGCATGAGCCAGACGGTCGTCAGCTGCACGTAGTGGAGGAATGGACGCCCGACAAAAGTTTCCTTCGACGGCTTTAGCAAGCGACCAGAAAGCCCTAGTCCCAGAGGGATAGCTAGCGAGACGCTCGCCAATCCTGCCGATGTGCTCAAATTTTGCTCTCGCAATCCGTTTTTTGAGGGTCCTGGAGGCAACATTGTATTTTTTCTTCAAGTCGGAAGTGTTAGGATCCTGACAAGCCCTTGCTGTAGTCCAGGCTCGATAGGCCTTTTGCTTCAGCTTAACAGCCTCAGCACTAGGCCTATCGAACCATGGCTTTCCCGAACCACCAATGGGCACCACAGAGTTAGGAATGAAACATTCCATTCCCTGCAGCACCACATCGGCAATCGAGTTCGCACAGGCGTCAGGATCGTCCGAAGAAAAACACAGCGGCCCCCATGGGTAGGACGCATAGAATTCACGCAATCCATCCCAATCTGCTGACCGATAGCGCCATATATATATATATATATATATATATATATATATATATATATATATATATATATATATATATATATATATATATATATATATATATATATATATATATATATATACCTAGTCAGGTCATAAATTCTGTCACATGTTTAATGTAAAATAATTGTAACAAGTTTATTAATTATGTAACCATTCATATACCAAAATGAACTTAACAAAACATAGATTCTTATGACATTAAAGTTTATTCAAAATGACCTCCGTGATTTTGAATACAAGCCTTCAATCTGCGCGGCCAGTCGTCTATCGCAGCACGAACGAGGTCCATGTCAATATCGGCGGCTGCCTTAATCAAGGATGTCTTGAGTGACTCCAAATTGGGATGAGGCTTTGAGCACGCCTTTTCCTCCAAGTGTTGCCATATCTTGTAATCTAACGGATTCAAATCTGGACTGGAGGAGGGCCAGTCTTCGTGCCGGATGAAGTCGATTTCACACGCCGCCAGCCAGTCTTGTGTGCTCTTCGCTCTATGAGCTGGCGCCGAATCTTGTTGGAATACCCAGTGCCTGCTATTGAACATGGTATGAGAAACAGGTTCCACAAGGTTCGTCAGGACTGTATTTTGATACACAACAGCATTCGTTTTTACACCTTTCTCACAAAAATGTACCTCTGTTAAGCCCCAATAAGAAACTCCCAACCATACCATGAGCGAGGATGGAAAATGACCTCGTTGGACACGCGGAATACGGTTGCTCGCTTCTTCACTACTGTGTGCGTACACCTTATCATTTTGTTTGTTGTAGCTCTCTTCTACGGTAAACATTTTTTCATCCGAAAAAAGAATTTCCCGATATTTTTTTCCCGCGTACCGCTTCAACAAAGCGCGGCATCTCTTCAGTCTCAGGTCCATTAGACGAGCATTCAAACGATGTCCTGTTTTTCTTCGATATGCCCGAAGCCCTAAGTCTTCATTTAACACCCTTTTCACCGTGGTTCTGCTTAACCCCATCTGAAGGGCCAACAGTTTCTGCTTACGTTTGGGATTTCTTTGAATTCGTGCCTTCACAGCTTTTATCACTGCTGGAGTCCTAACAGACCGAGGGCGACCACTTCTTGACCTGTCATCTACACTAGAGTCTTCATTGTATCGTTTGATGGTACGATAAACGAATCTTTTGGTTATATTCAAATTTTTCAGTATGTTAAAAATTTGAATTGGCGCGTAACCGCAACGATACAACGCAATAACTGCAACACGGTCTTCTTTAAGCGTCCACTCCATATTTAAAAATGAGTAAAATTCTAAAAGTTATACATTTTTATTTTCATGAACAATTCGAAATTCTAATTCAATAAACTTTTTTGTGGCCAGCATTCTAAAAGAAAAGTTTTTACTGTGTGACAATACTTATGACCTGACTAGGTATATATATATATATATATATATATATATATATATATATATATATATATATATATATATATATATATATATATATATATATATATATATATATATATATATATATATATATATATATATATATATATATATATATATATATATATATATATATATATATATATATATATATGCTTTTTGATTGAACTCGATTAGTAATTGACCTGTTGTAAAAGTTTTGCTGAAGCCCTTCGTCTTGTAGTCTGAACATAGTTTCGTATTATAAATTATTTTGTACTTTAGAAAGTGAAAATAGGATATTAGCGCCATTCACATTTCTTAACCAAAATAGACTATGATTATTGATGTTCTTGATAACAAAAGCCTAGAAAGATTTGTCGTGGGAATACCCTTAGTGAAGAACGAACGGACAAAGAAAAATAAGGGATTAAAATAGTGCAATTTCTCCCGAGATATTTTTTTTTGAAATAAAAATATTGTGCCATTCTGTATTATTAAATGATGATGAGTACGATAAAATAAATTGAGAATATGGTCTGACTAAGGGCTTGTAAAAGATGAAATTTAGCTAACTTCTTTTGCGAACTATCATAGACAGCAAAGTGGAGTAACGCGGAAGGACCGCGTTAGGCACTCTCGCATTCGTGGCAACCTTCATGTTCGTGATATTACAAATAAATTGCAGGAATGTCGCCTTCGCTGGTATGGCCACGTTTTACGGCAACCGGCTACTTATGTGGGGAAGAAATGTCTGGTCATGCCGCCACCGCCGGGTCCCGTCCCGGCAGGAGGGGTAGACCCAAAAAGTGCTGGCTTGACGTCGTAGGAGTTGATATGCGTGCCAATGGACTGACCACCAGAGATGCTGAAGATCGTGTGAAGTGGAGAAGAAAAAGTCGGAAAGTGGACCCCGGGCGCGGTAGCGAGAGTTTGGGCTGCAACCGGGATTCAACGCTAAGATGATGATGACGATAGACAGCAAAGAAAATACACCTTCCGGAATTTAGGAGCTGTTAAGCAGCAGCACATTTAGACACACCAACTACATTCACATCCACAGGGAAACGACGAAGAGGCGCGATTATATTTTGTACGCCGACACATGCGTGTTGCATTTAGACTTTGAGTGAGTTTTAGTGGAAAGAAACTTCGCCTTAATAATATAACATTACAAAGATTTTTGACGTTACCTATCAACATTTTTTTTTTCATTTAACTGGACAAATAATGAGCCGCATATAATTTTTTATTTTAAAGTTCAACAGAACAGTAAAATTTATTTTATTGGGAGTGGACGATACAGGTCACGGAACAGAGAATATGAGACAAGAAAAGAGAAAAGTAACTTGAATTGTGATGTGAAATTTATGACACATGTACTTTGCGATGAGCAAAAGTATGCCCACTGACTTTGAATACACCTTTATCTGGTTCGTTTGAGGCTTCTGCTCACAGAGAGCTTTTACACTAGTTGCACTTCACATATTTCTGAGCACTT
Source organism: Malacosoma neustria (assembly GCA_963693495.1). NCBI lineage: Eukaryota > Metazoa > Arthropoda > Insecta > Lepidoptera > Lasiocampidae > Malacosoma > Malacosoma neustria. The sequence continues at coordinate 3,008,366 of OY856372.1, forward strand.
ATAATAATAAGGCAGTATCTAAATCTAATTCCACATCAAAAAGAATGTGGTTTTCAAGGATGTCGAAAAAACACGCGTCAGAATGATACTGTCCGTATCCGGTAGTTAATGAAATCAGGAGACGAGATTTCATGCAAGGATCGAACAAGAAGCCCATCGGGTACGAGTGTTTTATTCTATTGTTTAAATTGTTACGTATTAATTTTTCAAATCAAGAAGATTACTATTACTAAACTTAAAGATTACTACTACTATTTGCATACGTCATGTTCACGTACAAATGCTTAATCCCGACCGCCGAGAGTTTACACTTACATATATTTACAAAGTGAATATGTGTTAATTGTTTCTGTAAAGCATTTAAAAAAATGGTGCAATGAAATTCATTATTCATTTTTACAGATTAGACTTTTATACGACCCTACCAAAACCTACGAATAAATAAACTTTATTTATTTATTCGTAGACCAAAACCATAAACATAGCGCCCTCCTTATGCTACTAGTTAGCAAATAGAGAACTAAATTTATCTAGAATCATCTAAACTACTTTAAAATTTAGAGTATATTCTATAAATACACTTAGTTACAGTAAATCGATAATACAAAGCGTCCAAACAAGCTCGAAATGACTCTATAACTACAGCTCATTCAAATAGATCAATTGAGCACGCCCTCGATAATTCAGCACTACCTGCGCTTAAATAATTGTCTTGAGCCCACTAAATGCCAGGTGGGCTTGCGGTGAATTAATCACGAATGCTGAGTCAACCACGGCCTAATTCAGGCTCCAACTGGACAAACATCCAGTTTGCATTATGTTTACTTCACTTTAATGATGAGAACATTAGAATAGGTGAAGGTATAGTTATAGTATGTGTTGAAATTTAAAATATTTCCCAATTCCCAATTTATAACCCAAAAGGGGCACCTAGAAATAGAATAGAATAGAAAACTCTTTATTGTTCACCAAATAAAAACTGCTTAAAATCTAAATTTACAAAAAAAAGGAACAATCGGCGGTCTTATCGCTAATAAACGATTTCTTCCAGACAACCTAACCAGGATCACATTAAGGACTAAATAAGAAATGTCATCATCTTAGCATTAAATTTCGGTTTATAAACCTTCTGCTTTTGTGCTCGGGTCCACTCCAGAAAATCGAACAATACCTTTCTATTACAGCCTCTTAATAAGCAAAAGAAGATATCCATGTGCCGCTTTTTACGGTTCCCTGAGGAAAGAATGGAGTAATTCAAATCGAATTTCTTAACTAATATTAAAATAGGCATAAAAAATTCAAGGAAATTCAAAAAGTTTTACATTTATACCACTCTCCGTAATATCCTTTCGAAAGCTCTTATAAAATAAATAGACTACAATTTTCTTAAAACATACATCAACCGCACCTTGAGATATGGTTGGGCGTATACAGGTTCGATTCCCGAGAATCAATGGGTCCATTAGCGAGGCCTATTCCCTTTGAGGCCGGTCAGGAGGCTAATGCAGGGTCCGCCCTCCAACATTGACCCTTGTAACACGATATCACCCTTAAGAACAACCTGTATGACGCACAATTTGACTTTAATAAAACAATATAAAATAATAATAATAATCATTTATTTCAGACATTTTTTTTATCCATAAGTTATTAGTGGGTTAGTTATATAATAAAATTCTTAACAGTAAGTTAGAATAATGATCGCTCATAAGGTTTTTTTTGCTGTAGCACAGCAGACAGGCTGACGGCCCGCTTAGAATTTAGCAGTTACCGTCGCCTATGGGTGTTTACAACGCTAGTGGCATTGCAAACACGCTGCTGTCCCATAAGGGTAAAGGAACTTGGGTCACTAATGCCGGAACACAACACAAGGTTATTATGGTGTCATACTTAGGAACAAAGGTGGTCGCTATCCCGAGGGCCTTGGGACCCACGTAGCGTGGGTTGTTTTGTCGCCTTTTACGACAGGCCGACCCCGGCCGCAGAGGTTAGTATTCTTTCTCCGCCCCTGTACGGATATTTGGTTCTAGTGGGTTCGGACCTCCGCCTTGCGGGAACTGAAAGTATACGTGCCACGATTGTCCAAGAGGAATTAGCATAACGGTGATCTTAGTATGTAGATTTCCTCGCGATGTTTTCGTTCAATATCAGTACAGGGCTCTGTATTCCTTCTGCCTTTATTCTAACTATGCGAGGTCGGCACAACACGTTCTCTCCTTCCACTCTCCTCTGTTAGTCGTCATCTGAACATTCACACCTTTTTTACCATATCACCTTTTACACAATCCATCTTTTCTTTGGTCTACCTCTCCTTTTGTATCCACCCATCTTCTCTTCGCATTATATAGCCATACCAGGCTTAACCCAGTAGCTTTTAGTTTCTCAATCACTGGCCCTACATTCAAACTGCCCCTAATATTACTAACTTTTGATATTTGTTTTTTGCATAAGCTTCTCAACAATAGCATAAAGTGTACAAATCTTATCCAAAACATAAAAATAAGCGTGCCTCGTCTGATTCCACGACATTTTATAACGAAAATCTTTTATCCCTCCGGTTAAAACCAACTTAGGCCTCAGCTGCTCTATCACAAGAATGTGCAATACTTATAAACGTCTTATCTCTAATTTCGAAGATCTCGATATCTTTCACAAATCTTATAATTGGTTTAAAAGTAAAGTGTTGAGCTCAGTTGCGACTGTAAAATGATTGATATGCTGGTTCATGTTCCCGCTTATATTTTAATGTATTTCATTGTTTTTATTTTTTTATTTTTTTGCCTTAATTCTTTTTACACTCTCTTTGTTTTATTTTATTAATCTTGATAATACCAAATTGATTCATGTTTGACTGTGTTAGTATTTGACATTATAATTGTGAATATGTATAATATCGACATTAATTAAATGAATTATTACTCCGTTGACAACATTTGAATTGTAAATGCTGTGCACTCCTATGATGGGTCCACACATCAGAACATTTATAATAAACTAGCTGACCCGGCAAACGTTGTTCTGCCATATAAATAATTAACGCCCCCGCAACCCCTTTTGGGGGTGAAATTTCGTAAAATCTGTTCTTAGCTGACCTCTACTCGGTAAAAAGAATATTCCTACCAAATTTCAAGTCTTTAGCTTTAATGATTCCAGAGATATCGTGATGAGTGACTACATACGTGGAAATCTCTTATATGTATATATATAGATGATTTATAATGTGACTTAATAACGTGTGTACTGTTGGTGTGCCATAAATAAAAAAAAAATCTTTATCCATTTTTGTAACTCCACTCATCCAGTTCAATGCTGCATGCACCTTACCTTCCCAAAGGGAAAGGTGGCTCAGGATTGCGTTCCATACAATATGCCAGGTCTTATTACTTTTAATATGAACGCCATCATGAGATTAGAACTTCGAGTGCATTACCACTTGACTACTACGTAACTAAGACCATATTTACAATAAATAAAATGTTATTTAAATGTTTCTATCGTAGTTTTGTATTATAAAATAAGTTAAAACCCATCAATTCTTTAATAAATTATTTAAACACATTTTTTGCTTTCAGTGCGAATTCCTTTAACTTTAAGTATAGACCTGATATTCTCACAATCTTTTGCACCAGGAAATGAAATGAAAGTTATCGATGCAAAACAGCGCACCAAACCTCGGATTCACGAGTGATAAGTTTCAGATGATGAAAGATTTTTTGTAGGAAAATAACTACTCTAATAACATTTTTTTTTGAGTGCTTACTTGAGTTATTAATGAAATTTAATTATAATATAATATTTTGAATTATTGATCGAAATTCGACCATAATTGATTTAATTTTTAAGCTTGAACTTTATTAGGTTTCTTTTATCAAATGCCCATATAATACAAGGTTTCATCATAGTTACTCAGTTAATTTGCCATTTTTCTACATCAGTTTGAACAGCATCACTGTAAAACTTCAAAATGTTTTGAATTGCAAGACCTGCATTGTAAATTTGTTTCGTAACCAAATATTCGCATTATGTAAACACTATTCTCATTTTCTTTATGCTTCAGCAAGGATGCATTTCACAAGTTATAAATGACAATACAAATAAAAACAATTCCAAAGTTTCATTCCTTGTTATTGTCAATTTTGAGATGCATTAAGATCAAAGTGAATATATTATAATCACCCATTTATGTTTATAGACTGTTAATTTTTAATTTTTTTTTATTATGAAATTAAGTTTATGGCCTGGTCTTTACCAGACCATAAACTCTTATAAAAATAAACAAAAGCGTAAGTAAGTTATGTATATATGTGTCTGTTGTGTATTATTCGAGCAGTAGTGTATGTAATGTTTATTTTAAATAATTTAATATGTCTCTAATGGATTTTAGGCAAAAAATAGCTTTTTGCACTTTTCTCCACATAAACTTTAACTGTGCAAAATTTCATACTCCTCCGTCCGCGTAATTTTCGTAAAAAGAGGTACATACCAAGTTTTAGCTTCACGTATTTATATTTAGATACTATGACTATTTAACCAGTACCATCTTCATCAACCCCAAAATTAGCAGTCGAGTGTTTATGTTATAGATCTTAGATAGCTGATATACTACTTCTATATATTTATATCAGCATCTAAATATATTATATATCACAGCCGTTGCATGACGGAGGTCTTCAAGACGTATTGAAAGACAATGTTAAACGGTTGACTCGTAAAAAATGACTGTTAGATATTAATTTCATATAAGATACATGTTTATTGTATTATTTAAAACTTATGTTTAGCAAAACGATGAAAGTAAAATGTTAGCCGTATGAAGTACTCTTAACCCACTTCCCACAAGACCGGGATCCAACCGAATTATATCACTGAACAAAGTGAAATATTTTTTACTCATTTCTATGATTCATTTCATACGTAATATTTTATAATGTTTTTACGGCTTATTCATTATTAAAAAGCTTTTCTTTATGATTTTTGAAATAGCAAGTGTTCAAAACGACTGCATCAATTAACGCACATTTAAAAATCTCTTTATCCGTTGAATGTATTGTATCAAACAAATGATTATCACAAACTTTAAAATTGATTAGAAAAAAATCTTATTTAGAAGTTTCTCATTTCGATTGCGTTCAAATTTCACTTTCAACTACACTTGAGATCTGGGGTTCCGAGGAGGAAAAAGAATTTATTTGCGTCAATATTTCCCATTACAGTTATTTTTTTAAATAGCGACACCATTTTATTTCTACTGTACTACACAGATAGCAGTGAGACAGCAAAGAGAACAATTTTGTTATCCTTTCCAGGTTGCCTCTGTTAAAATCCTGTAGCTCACGTTCACAAGTTCTATTTCAGTCCCGCGTCTGGGTCTTTGTGTATAATATTTATTTATTCACAAAAAAGTATACATGTATGTATGTTATATATGTTGTATATATGTTACTAAAGATGACAAAATTGATATAGTTGATAAGAGGGAATCTTCTGGTAGTAAAGTTCGATGTTACGGATGCGGTCAACTGGGGCTCGTATGGTCAAAATGTAGTAATTGTAAGGGCGTATCCACGAGTAGTAAGGCTGATTTTTGAAGTGCACATGTGACGTGTACCGATGACTCTATTGTGACCATAGAAATTCTAGGTAATAACATAACAGCAGTATTGGACACGGGGGCAACGTACTCGATTGCCAGCCCCAAATTGTACCACTTGTTACGAGACGTTAATGTTATTTTACATAATCTTAGCAGACTGTCACCCTCGCAGATGCAACGCAAGTGAGTACGACATTGAAGTTCATTGCACCGGTGACTTTGTTGGGACTTACTATATCTACTTTATTTTTAATTCTCCCTGGAGGTACTAAGAACCATACTTTTAGATCGAGATTTTATAAAATAGGCCAACCTTCTGATTGACCTGTTACAGAGCATCTGGAGTTTTTCAAACGAACCACATATGAAACACCACTTTGGTATTAAGGAAGCATGTAATTCGATACCTAGTGATTCTGAACTTTTGCAAGTAAAAACTGCGAAGGTCACTCTTAGAGATGACGAAGGAACGAAATTCGTTCGTCGTTTCAAGTGACTAATCTTATGAGAGCGTCGGTTTTGTAGGTTTCGTATTAATTTTAGGTCGCTTTTGAAAAATAGCTTCAAGTTCACTTCAAACGTAATGCCGTTTAAAGCCCTTAATGACAGCCTCCCATATAAAACTTGTGGGAGTATTTTTTAAATAATTTTGAACGTACCTGACGAGATTACTACTTTTATTTTATTAGACTCACCTCAGCCGGTCTCCAGTCAATCTATATGCGCCAACTTGTTGCTAGAATATTCAACATACGTTGCCGCTTGTTGACTTTTGAATACCACCAATCTCTGGTGCCAGTACACTAGCTCGCTTATTTTAGAACGTTGACGATCCGCCATATTTCCGCTTTATTTATGTCCCGCCGTAAAATATTACTTAATCTGGGTAGTTTTCGTCGTGGTAGGCTCATGGGATGGATTAGAAAGCAATTCCACCGTTGTTGTCAGAGATTCCACTGGATAAATTTACACGTATTCGAGATTGGAGTCCGCCATGTTATTTTTTTACGGACCAGTGCGCACACCCGGTGCAGGCGCAGTCTTAAATTATTGTCGTTATTTCCATGTATCACATACTCTTAACTGGCAGAGAACAAGATATCAGGTAACCAATTTGAAAGTAAACACAGAAAAATAAACAAGCCAATATAAGATTGAGAATGATTCCATAAGTAATTCAGGAAGGGGCCCCTTTTACAAATCTTCTTGGCCAAGTCATGAATGTTGGATATAAAAACCGTACCTCAATCAAAGGAATGGCCAGCGATTGGATTCCCATTGATATTTCGTACTTGTATATTTTTTGCTTTTAAATTAATGAGGTTGAGAATAATAGGTCAAAGGGTTTGCCTTTTTATTGATAAAACAGTCAGCACTCTGTGCGATGATTTATCACGAAAGTTACGCTACATTTTTTATTGATTCTTACGTTTATCAAAGCTTTAAATCGGTTTCTAAAAATATTTTTTTTTGATCATTATAAACTTTCGATTATTTTTCAGCAGTCGTTTTAGGCAATAGACAAAATACGACAATTATTATTAGCAATGTTTATATTGTTAGTATATTACCATTTTAAATTTTTACTTTATTTAAATTTAAATATTTTTACATCATTAAATTAACTATATTTTATTTACAGGATAAGAAAAATAGATTAAAAGCACTAAATTGATTGAAAAAAGTGTCAAACAAGTAAAGAAGTCAGCTGTTTGTTGACGAATGCAAGATGGACTTTATATAGTTGATTTTGAATATGTTTATATACATATATTTACCAGACATAGCTTCAATTGCCTCTCAATCTTTGGAATGGTTAATGTTTCCATAAAATTATTTTGTTAGTATTTTATAACTGTATACGTAACATCCATAGACAGCGTGGCGATGGTAACTGCTTTTTTTATATCTAGACAAGCAAACGGCCCACCCTGGCAGATGGTTACCGTCGCCTATGAACGTTTGCAACACCAGAGGTATTCACACCAACACATTGCCAACCTCGAAGAAATTTAATAACGCCTTTTTTGAAGAACCCCATATCGTACCGCGCTGAGAAAACCTCTGCTGGAAGCTCATTCCAGATCATGAGAGTACGCAACATGAACGTTCTTGAGAATTGTTTCGTACAAGAAAAAAGACGTCCAAGAAATAGGGATGAATACCCAGCCGATGGTGGGCAGTGTGGTGCTACAAAGACGATGATGGCACCATTCTAAATAGCTCCTCAGAATACTCCCCGTTGTACAGATGGTAGAATACGCAAAGAGACGCAAAGTCTCTCCGAAGTCTAAGCGTGCCTAGACCGTCTGTGAGTATGGGATCGTCGACAACACGAAAAAATGTGTGCAGTACTCCATATGCGGTCTGATCTGTGATTTGTATAGCACAAACCGTTGCCTTGGACTGAAGTACTGCTTGGACCGGTTTAGCATACCCAGCTTTTTGGAGGCAAAATTAGCTTTACCCTCCAATTGTCCCCTAAACTGCATATCATTCGAGATGTCGACACCAAGAATCCCAATACTGCTTGAGATGGAAAAAGATGTTCCTTGGAACTGTGGCGAAGGTGCGAACGGGGTTTTCCTTGGCAGAAAATATACAGACTTGCGTCTTCGAGGGGTTTAACTGGACAAGGTTTTCATCCCCATTCAGAGATTCTCTGTAAAGAGTTCTTTACTTCAGACACAAGTCTGACCCGACTTTCTTCCAAAACCGCAGGAGATAGGTTTATACGACCATTGTACCATGCATCGCTGGTGCTATCATCTGTATAGCAATGAATGCTATCTATGGATAACATGTCATTGATATGCAGAATAAATAGCGTCGGCTACAGCACACAACCCTGGGGCACACCAGCATTGATAGGCTTCACTTTAGAGCAGCAACCGTCAACAACAACCTTAATACTGCGCTCAGCGAGAAAGCTGGATAGCCAGGTGCAAAGACTCCCAGGTATCCCGTAACATGGAAGCTTCGCAAGAAGAGCCCTATGCCAAACCCGATCGAAGGCCCTAGCGATGTTTGGCTAACAGCCATGGCTTCTCCTTTGCTCTCAACGGCTTCAGCCCAACGGTGCGTTAGGTAAACCAGGAGATCCCCAGCAGACCGTATTAGCGATCATTTAGAAGCTTGAAACCCTCCAGGTAACCCAAGAGTTGTGGGTTGACGATGTTGTCTACTGAGGCGCGCTTAATAGTCGTAGCGTTGCTCTGCAGCAGCAGCCGGGGCGGGGGCGGGTTCAGTGTACCGTTTCTCCAACCAAGGCAAGGCACCACCGGTCTTCCTATAAAACAGCGACCGTTTATCACCAACTTTATCAAATCTGTCCGGGCAGCTGCTAAGCCTGAAGGGTTCTTCCAAATACCCCTTCCTAACACAGCAGGCCCTTATACTCCTGTTAATGGATCTCTTGTCGAGTCTTCGAGGTGCGAATGCTCGTTTATGCTCGGCAGGCGTAACCCATCGCCGTTGTCATACACTCTGTAGATTGGTTTCTTTGGAACCTTCAGTGGTTGTGGCACGAGCATCCTTGGCAGACTGAGAAGACCAGTGTCTTCTCAGTCTGCGTCCTGGCCACTCTCGTCTCATTAGTGGAACTGGCAGCGAGCGAATCAAATCCTTAGCGGCGCTTAACTGCTGTTTATACACCCGACCGCTTATTATAGCAAAATTACAAATACTATGATTGCTGTTAAAGATTTCTATACTATCGTATAAATATCAAATCGTCTAAATCTAAAACTAGCCTTTATACTTTTAAAGTAAAAAATAAATAATTGTTAAACTTAAATAATGTTAACAAGTTTTAATAGAAAATCGAACTATGGAGTTACTATATATGGTAATTACTTATGTTCATTTACTTTGATTAAAATTTATGGGAAACAAAATAATATAATACCATTTCCTTTTAAGTTATGTTGGGTTATTATGTGGGTTATATTAATTTTACTTAAAATAAAATTGGTAAAAATAGTCTGCTTTTTCAAAGTCTAAAAAGGTTATAGTATAACAACGCTATTCATTCTTTGCACTGCACCAATATATCTATATTGCTCATCAGCCAATCTGTGCCAATTTGTCCATCAATGATCAATCCTTCAATCGAAATATGCATTATGTCATAGTATGATGGATGATGCCTTCTTCATGATAAATTGGAATACTATTCGTACAATTCTAAATTTTATTCCGTAGAAATAAGCTTGGTATTTGAATAGATGACATTTTCTTTTAAGTAAGACTGGCTATGATAGATTCTTATCGCTGTATCGATGTGTGAAATTATGGAGGATTTGATCCGATAAAGGAACGTGAATTGCAATCTTTAGTTTGAGATCTTATGTTAATTTGAATACGATTTAACTGAGTTTTGTATGAGTTACGTGAGTCACTGATGGACGTGAACGTACTGAAGACCAAGTCACGGTTAAGTATTGATTATATTGTGTACGTGTAGGTGTGCAGTAAGAATAATGACTTCTGGAGCCAGGATGGCTTGGCCTAAGAGATAATAGATCTTTTTTTTTTTTTTTTTTTTTTATTGCGTAGGACAGCAGACAGGCTGATAGCCCGCTTAGAATTTAACAGTTACCGTCGCGTATAGATGTTTGCAACGCCAGTGGCATCGCGAACACGCTGCTGTCCCATAAGGGTACAGGAACTTGGGTCACTAATGCCGGAACACAACACAAGGTTATTATGGCGGCATACTTAAGACCAAAGGTGGTCGCCATCCAGACGGGCTTGAGGCCCTACCACGTAGCTAGGGTGGGTTGTTTTGTCGGCTTTTACGACAGGCCGACCCGGGCCACAGAGGTTAGTATTCTTTCTCCGCCCCTGCACGGATAAATCTGAGATGATAGTGTGATAACTTGAGCAAAGTGATGGGACTTCAAGCTTGTCTGGATGGCAACCAGCCCTAGTCGTTAAATATGCGTAATGTAACCTGGGTTACGTTAGTTCTAGTTCTTCTACTAGAACAGCAGCATGTTGACGGTGGCCCTGACGTCGCATCCTATTATGTCCTACGTCCTATTCTGTGGTTTGTCAGCCTGTTTGCTGTTGAACATTACAATGTTCGATCAAATCAGAAGATGCATTTTCAGATTTTAGCTAAACTTTTCTTTTTTCAGTCAAATAGTTATAAAAAAATATAATTAATGTATAAATTTTGGGTTTTCTTCTTATGCTGTGTTTCAATTATCGAAGATCAATATTGATTGAACTTGTTGCTGTTAACTAATCCTTAGAGAATTGTCAAAACCTTCATCATCATCATCATCATTTCAGCCGGAAGACGCCCACTGTTGGACAAAGGCCTCCCCCAAAGATCTCCACGATGATCGGTCTTGCGCTGCCCTCATCCAACCTATATCTTGACCAGATCATCGGTCCATCTTGAGGGGGGCCTACCAACACTGCGTCTTCCGGTACGCGGTCGCCATTCGAGGACTTTTCTGCCCCAACGGCCATCAGTCCTTCGAGCTATGTGCCCAGCCCACTGCCACTTCAGTTTTGCAATCATCCGGGCTATGTCGGTTACTTTGGTTCTCCTGCGAATCTCCTCATTTCTGATTCGATCTCGCAGGGAAACTCCGAGCATAGCCCTCTCCATTGCCCTCTGAGCGACCATGAGCTTTCTCATAAGGCCCATAGTTAGCGACCTTATTCCTAAATAAAATCCTTTTCTTACTAATTAATTCAAACAAACTATTAAAATAAAAATTAAAACTATATTTTTCCCGTAATAAGAAATCTAATCAACGCCAGTGCTTTCCAAGCGCGCTAAATCGCATATAAATGTAGTATTAAAAATCGTCGATGGTCCGGCAATAAATTTCCTAAGCCGGGATTATCCCAGTGGAAGTTAAAAAAATAAGTTGTAATGAGAAAAGTTCCATTAAGGTTATGAAATGAAAAGATCTCGGTTATCTTGTGAAGCACGCCGGTCTGTAATAAAAGCTGGGAACACTCGTTGATTCTGTTCGCAATTTTAGGTGTTTTATTATTGTAGAAAATCGCTATTAATACTTTTTTTAAACTGATCATTATTATTGTTAGACTTGTGTTTTTGACGTGAACGATTAGTGAAACATTATCTACTATGTAATTTCACCGACGCGTTTTGTTTCTGTACCATGATTCTGATAAATATTCCATAATAATTGATACTGTACAATGTAATTCGTCAAGAAATATACATCTAATATTAACAATTGTATGATAATAATATAGAATTAATGATATAATATAATTTCGAATACATACCCTAAAGTTAATCTGCTCGAATACAAAAGTTAAAGTACAACATCGAAGCTACGTTTCATGAACAAAAGATGTTCAAAATATTCGAAATAATATTCGATGTTCAAAATATCTTTGGACTTTGGGGCTAGATGGCGCTGTGTGAATTGTCACATTATAAGTATTTATTATTTATAACTTACTGAGAAAATTTTAATTAATGGACTAGTTTTTAAAAATGGATTCGTTTGTCATATTTATCATTCAAACAATATTAGCTTAGCGTTAAGACATTTCCAATTAATACCATTAAATTGAAAATATATTATATGTTTTCAATAGAAGCCTGAGTTTCTGAGAACCCTTCTCGAATAATATAATTAATTTTTAATTAAACTTTTTCAAAGCGCATATAAAACTCAAAAGGAATCCAAGTTTAGGTTCAGAGAATAGCCCCTATAATTATAACAGGCAGTATCTACATTATGAAAATTAATATTCGTTGAGCAAATTCAAGCCTTAAACATCTCTATATAAGAGATCTTGCCGGTTGAGAAGTTCTCGAATCCTTTCTTTAATTATATTATCTTTTGAGAACTTTCCTTGGGCGTTAAGTAGTAGCGTTGCTTTTAATTACCAGTCTATATAGTATAAAATATACTTAATATTTTGATATCGAGGTCAGCGTAGGGTTGTTTCCGCAATCGCTGTTTCTATTTTTTATTAGTTTACTTTAAAAAATACTCCCAGTTTCTTGAGTAATACTTAAAACTTCTAACACTTTTCATGAAAAAGTACTTAATTGTATAAAAATTAAAATATGTTGGGAGTAATTACGATTTTCCAAAGATTTTTATTCCGATTTTTCCATCAATAATTTCAAATTTGACCGTATTTTTTCAATTATCTTTGTCCCCCATTGATCAAATAGAGAAAGTGAGTGTGGTAAAGAAGAGAAATAGAATACATCCCGTGTAGTTGAAGAACATGAAACAAATTACAACCGTAGAAAGCCAAGAGAGGGTCGTGCATGGGGGCAGCTCGTTTTACGGACTAAGTCGACTATCTAAGCACGGCGCGCGGCTTCATACGCTTCCTCCTGAACCTATCTCCCATGTTACCGCTAAACAAGACACAAAGTGTCTTCTATCGCCAAACCTCTGTGGCCGGGGTCGGCCTGTCGTAAAAGGCGAAAAAACAACCCACCCTAGCTACGTGGTAGGGCCCCAAGCCCGTCTGGATGGCGACCACCTTTGTTCTTAAGTATGCCGCCATAATAACCTTGTGTTGTGTTCCGGCATTAGTGAACCAACATCCCGTACTCTATGTGACAGCAGCGTATTCGCGATGCGACTGGCGTTGCAAACACCCATAGGCGATGGTAACTGCTAAATGCTAAGCGGGTCGTTAGCCTGTCTACTGTCCTACAGCAATAAAAAAAAATCATTCGTTTTACGACCAATAAACAAAATATCGAAACATATAATAATACAACCGGGATGAAACATTTTGAAAAGGCAACCCTATAAAACATTAAAGCAGAAGCGGGTACGTTAGAAGTTTGTTAAATAGTACTATATATGATTACTCACACTAACACCGACGTACCACTTTCAGTGTCTCTCCTTTGTTGTGAGATAGTCTAAGCAGCGTGAACTTTGTCGTTGCTAAGGGAGCAAATATTGTAAACATACTGGACAAATTCACACAACACCGTTTAATCTCAAAAACTGTGTCAAAAAATTATTTGAGACAAAATAAAAATATATATAATGAAAAAAAAAATACACGAGGAGTAAATCATTTTTTTTTTTGGTGTCGGGGAAAAACCTCTCTTGACGGGTTCCCCCGGCCCGGGGGACCGAGGGATATGTGGGACTCCGGGAAAGATGTTTGGCCATCCGACTACCCACTAAAAAACCCCGCTGTTCTCCTATCGCCTACGCCCGGGCCCACGGATATATGGCCAGCCGATCTCGTGGCCCGGGCCGGCGCCGGCCCGCCCCCTGTCTTGAGGCGGGCCCCTTCTAAAGCGTTGGCGCCAGGGGGTCAGGATTTCGTCCCCCCGGCGCTCTCCTAACAACTCTAGGAGTTGAGGGGGGTCGCGGAACAAGGAGTAAATCATACCCTAAATAGGACCAAGCTCAGCTTAGTTTTATATAAAACTAGCTCTGGTCTTAATAATAAAATGATTTTTATTAAATATTTCATATTTGTTCTTACATTTTTCGTGTAATCTAACACTATCGGATCAGTTATCACAAAGACACAAAGGTCGGGATTAGTGGTATGTTTAGACCAAAGCGGGGAGGCCTTTGTGCCTTAACGAGGGTCAAGTACGGGTGCGAAAGAAAGGAGGCTTCTAGGGAAAAATCACACCCTCATTGTACGGGACAAAGTACAGATAGGGGAATAATCAGTATATCCATGTCTCGTAAAAATGCTTATAATTAAGGTAATTTTGTGTTTGATGAAGAAGAGTTACTGAGTATAAAGATTTGATATTTTGTTCCTTATTTAATTCTAAGCTGACAATAAAGTTTTGGGATTGGATATATTTAAATATATTTAAAAGTACAACTTTTTTGAGAGGTGGAAATACATAACGCCTACCCCGCCATGTGGGGACAGGTGGTGGGGTTGAGTGGGACTCCCCTGTAATGGACCCGTGCATTACAATCTCTAGGCTGGGGGATGTACCTCGCTAGTATACCCGTTAAAACTACCACAGTCTTCCTTGTTCGCCTTCAGCGTTGGGTTCGCAGGACGCGACGAGCGGGACTAGTCAGGCCTTGACCGGTCCGCATTTTCTTTCTCACGGAGGGAGAACTGGGCGTCCGGAACACCTGCGCAAAGAAAACAAATATCCTTTGGTATAATTTAAATTCTAAGCATTACGGTAAAAGTAAAAGAATATTAAAATACATATCGGGAATATTTTTTTTATAAATCGTAGTCGCTAGTTAAGTATAGATTTAGGCCGACTTGCACAACCAATCACTAAACCGATTTAACGCTAAACTTATTTAAATCGTCATTCTGTCCCTGTCAAATGTTGTCAATGTGACAGGGACAGAATGACGATTTAAACAAGTTTAGCGCTAAATCAGTTTAGTGACTGGTTGTGCAAGTCGGCCTTAATATTGTAATTATAAAGAGCTGTGAATAACTTAGACATTGTGAAAGATTTAGAGCATGTCACGACTGTATCAGTTGTAAAATTAAACCTGTAAAATAAATATTATCTAATAATATATTATCTATGTATGACATGATGAGTTTTTCAGTAATGTTGTTCTAAAAATCTCTATGCTTTTTGAAATACTGCAAATTTTATACTGTAATATTGTATATACTACGCTAGAATAGTGTCGCTTGGTCTTTGTGAGGTATTGTTTTAAGGGTCACGTTCCAGCTAACGTTTTTCTGAGATCACGTACGGATAGTGTTCTTGGGAAAACAATGTGACTGTTATCTTGTTTGATCAGACTAGGATACGTCTGAAAATATATAACTTTTACGTTCAGAATAAACTTGAAGTGAATCGCATTTCACATTTATTTTAGTAAAAGCACTATACTCACATGATAATATAATTAATTAATATATCATAATCATCTTAGCGTTTTTTTTCTCCTTCCTGTGGTCTTCAGCATCCCTGTCCATTAACTCACATATCACTTTTTGAGACGTCAAGCCTTTTGAGTCTCAACTTCCTGTCCGGCCAGGTGGAGGCGGCACTCTTGCAATTTGTCCGCAATACATGGACATTAAGACTACCGCAGATGCGGGAGTTCCTAAGTAATCCGCATTAGTCCACACATCTGTCACAGCATAATCATCTCTGTGATATACAGTTCCCACTTGTATCGCTCCAGCATCGGCCACGTTTCACAGCTGTATAAATAAGGCCTTGTAATAGTCTTGGAGACCTGTCTCTTCAATTTAACCGGCACTTTGGGGTGACAGCGCTCATCTCACGCTATTTGGTCTATTTATTTATTTATTTCAGTTTTAGAGAGACTTACGACTAATAATAACATTTAATAACTTAAAAATAAATACAGAGAAAGTCTTTACAAGTCTCCACTGATAGTGATAGATTAGAATACAAATAGTACAAAACTAAATAGTACAAACTTGTTGTCATTAATCGATTCAATGATTGAGAATCAATCCAATGAGTAAATTCAGTAAGTTTATTAGCAAAATATTTAGCATTATCAAATGTATTTTGCAAAAAAGTTAAGTGTAAGCTGCCTTTTCATTGTATTAATACTAGAATGAAACAGGTCTAAGTCGGTATTGCTGTCATTAATTAATTCGTTAAAGGAATTAGACGCTCGACAAACAAAACTATTTTGACGGTAATTGGTGGACACGGATTGCAGCGAGAATAAAGGTCTGTTACGGAGTACTCGAGGAGGTATATAAAGATTAAATTTAGAAAGTAAATCTGGACAATCAATAACAGATGTCATAATTTTTTTAAGAGTAATTTGGTCTGCAATAAGTCGTCGTTCGTTTAAAGGGAGAAAGTGATGAGCTGCACATAAAGATAAATAGTCCTGGTTGTTATGTGAGTACGATTTAAAGGTGAGAAAACGTAAAAATTTCCGTTGGATGCGTTCGATACGATCGATATAGACTTTATACCGGGGGTTCCAAATGGGTGACCCATATTCCAAGTGGCAGCGCACATAAGTACTATAGAGAAGCTTAAGCGTTTTGATATTTTTGAAGTCTCTAGCAGACCGCAATATGAATCCAAGGGATTTAGATGCTTTACTGACTATTGAAGATATATGGTCGTTAAAAGTTAATTTAGAGTCGAGATTAATCCCTAAGTCTCTCATAGCTGAGACACGTCCCAAGGGTAGCCCCTTTAGAGTATAATTTGTGTGGATATTTTTAACTTTTCTAGAAAAGGTCATAACGTGGCATTTGGAGACATTTAGGTGTAATTTGTTGATTTTACAATACAAATCTAATGCATTTAGGTCTTCCTGCAGAGCTAATGCATCCGAAAAATAATTTATTGATTTGAAGATTTTCATATCGTCTGCGAAATTAAGTATACTAGAATTTTGAAAACAATGGTCAATGTCACAAATGAATATCAAAAATAGAAGAGGACCCAAGAGTGACCCCTGTGGAACCCCACTTGGAACTTGCAGCCACTTGGACATATAGTTCCCTAGTACAACTGCTTGGGAACGATTATTTATATATGAGGAAAACCATCTTAGTAAATCACCCCTAATACCAGCTACCTGGAGTTTCATTAAGAGTAGATTGTGGTCAATTCGATCAAAGGCTTTACTGTAGTCAGTATATATTACATCAACCTGGAGCCCATCATCCATAGAATGCGTAAGAAAATCAGTTAAGAGTAATAAATTTGAGATAGTTGATCTACTTTTCAAAAAACCGTGCTGAGATAGAGGAAGAGAAATACAAAGCGCAGTATAAAGTTGATCATAAATAATTTATGTGGTATAAATAAATAATTCTATGTGGTAGTTTACCTTGATGTCGTAATCAAAATCACCAGACGCATGAAATACAGATCCTAGATATTTGACCTGATCTGTGTATTCGACCGAGTCATCACTTGTGCCGACTGATGGACGATTTATAAATTTACAAGCTAATTACTCCATTTTCGCATTGAGCTTCAGACCACTGTTCTCAAGCAAATACTCAAATATACAACAATGAATTTTGAAAATTATTTACTATTTTGACCCATTTTGCGTTGATTTATATCATTAACTTTCTTTCATGGAACTATAGCATACCATTAAGTATTATCAAAAAATAACTGTGTAAGTTTTGCTTGGAATCCTTGACATTCATATTTTTAATTAGATTGGAATGACATTAAGTTCAAGAATATTAAAAGAATATTTTCAAATGGAAAGCAAATCTTGCCACTAATCTCCTCTACGACAGTGGGTAGTATTATAAAAACACAACTCCGACCGCACATGGAGTACTGCTCATATTTATCGACTGGGGCACCTGCCTGGCCCAGTCTGTACTACATCCAATGGCGCAAAGTTTCTGTTCTCGACGGTACCATCCTCACAGACGGTCTAGATACGCTTGGCCTTTGGAGAGACTTTGCGTCTCTTTGCGTATTCTACCGTCTGTACTGTTGGAAGGGT
This sequence comes from Malacosoma neustria, assembly GCA_963693495.1. Taxonomy (NCBI): domain Eukaryota; kingdom Metazoa; phylum Arthropoda; class Insecta; order Lepidoptera; family Lasiocampidae; genus Malacosoma; species Malacosoma neustria. The sequence goes on from OY856372.1 coordinate 3,026,381, forward strand.
TCTGCAGAACTGTTTAGAATGATGCCTTCATCATCTTTCTACTATAGGTTAAGTGTTCATCCCCACTTCCTGGGGCCTTTTTTATCTTGTAAGAAACGGTTTTTAAAAACGTTCATGTTGTGTACTCTCGGAGTTCGGAATAAACTTCTGGTTAAAGTTTTCTGTCGCAGTACGATGTGGGGGTTATCGAAAAGGCGTTATACAATTCCTAAGAGGCCGGCAGCACGTCGTCAATGCCTCTGGTGTTGCAGACGTCCATAGGCTACAGTGACTACCTGCTATTGGGTGGGCCGTTTTTCTGTCTCCTGAACCCCAGTTATAAAATAAAATTTTATAACATTCTACAAATAAACATAATAACAAATGGACTGTTGAAACTGACCCAAACAAAATAACAGCATTGCGGATCTAACAGATAAACATGACAGCTGCGACACTTCGCATGTATTCATTTGAAACTTTGAATAGTGGTTGATTGTATGAGATTTTTGCGAGCGTACGCTTCAACATTTTATATCCTCGCGTCTGTGACTCTACAGTGTGATTTTGCCCTAATCTGTATAAATTGGAATATTTATGTGTAAAAAGTTCTTAGGTTGCAATAAAAATGTCATTTTCATGTTAATTAAACGTATTATACATATGGGCACCTTGCCCACTCCTCCTTTCAAAACACTACACAATCTCATTTATTCAGAACGCTACTCAATGAAAGGAAAATGAGTGATACTCAATTTCTGTTTCTGTAACACACCCATTAACTATTTAGTGACAACCACAACAATAAATGATATATATAAAATACATGCTATGGTCATCGACGTTGTCTATATTCGGGAGCTTTTTTAAGATGGTCACAACTTGGTGGTGCCAAGTTTAGTGCATTCAAAAGTATAAAATAACTTCAGAGGCTCCACCGTTTTTGCCACTGAACCTACTGATTATATGATATGATATACGTATCTAAAAGGATTGCGCCTCAGATATGAGGTCTGCTATATCACCAGAGTCAATTCATTTGCTGCTTGTCCTTATTAAATGCAGCATAATCAAGTACGTTTCTTTAAACATTCACAGAATAGTAGTACTGCTTTTTGAAATATATTGTATAATAATTCGTGAAGAACAATGTAAATAGTAATACAAAATATATTTTACGTATTTGATACATTTCCATCATAAAAAGCAAAGCAACAAGGTCATAAATCGGCAAGTCATATTTTAGCGAAAACCTTTGTTTACAACGAAACAGGTTTTACTGCTGCGAACAGGTCGAGAGTACTTTCGTTACTAAGTCACGGGATTATGAACGTAATAAAAAGTCGAAATGAGGGATTCGCTTTATTAAGGAACCTTCACATTCATCATTTGAATAGGTCCTATTCGTATAAAAAACATTGTCAAATTTCGATCTGCTAATTATATATTTCATAATTATTCATTTATGAAAAATTCTATAATAATGTGCTGTTTGCAATAGAACATAATAAATTATTAACGAAATGTGCAGCGGCTACGTGACCATATCGTAGGCTTATTGCAAGAACTCATTAACTGCAAAAAATCACTAGATACGTTTTTATCTATAATGAGTTCATTTTTACACATCTACAAAATGTAAAAACACACTAATTTCAAGTTGACCAATTTTAGCCGTTACGTCTTTGGTTAATCAACATAGCCACTCACTAATTCCAACTAAAATGCTGTTTTCCCAAAATAAAGAAATATCACTTAATGACTTCTTGCAATAAGCCGACGATATGGACATTGAGTTGTATATTCAATACTTTATAAAGTAATACTGAAGAATAAAAGCGAACAGTAAGAGTGTACTCACGTTATGAGTTAGTGTTGAATAATTTTAAAAACTGTTCCTATGTGAAATTCCATCTTTATGTTTACTTTTAAAATTATTTCCATCTTTATATTTACTTTTAATATTAAAAGTAAAACAGATTTACTTATGATCATTCATTGACCGATATGAAATAAGTATTAATTGCGTTAAACATGGTACATAAGTTGTCAAAAAAACATCTCATGCTTCACCGACATTCAACAAGCAATATTGTTTTAAAACTAATGATCCAATAAATTATGTCAACATATTAATGTCAATTAAAATTAACAAAATCATTATTTCCATAAAAACAATTATCAATGGGCCGGGCCAATTTTTCAATTAGTTTTTAAATAAACTTTGGCAGCTCTCTTAGAACGCTTGGTAAATGATTGCAAATCTTTGTAACCATAATCTTAATCAAATCAAAATCAAATCACTTTATTTGTGTCAAAAATTATTAATTATTATTATTGATATTAATTAAACGTACTGTTGCGAAATCAAGGTTAAATATTTGTGATAGTTTTGCATAAATATAGACTTTAATAAAGTTTTTAGAGCATTATAATATACGGCAATAAGGTTTTTATTTTTCAGAGATAAAAATCTTAATTTTCTATCATACTCATGATAAAACAAATAATTATACATAATTAATAGGATCTAAAATGAATAAATCAATTTTATTATTTTTGAATTGGAAGTCCTATACAGAAAAATAACATACGTCTGGCAATTACTTATCTATACACAAGTGTTAATTCTTTTTCTTCCGAATTGCTGCTTTAAAAACAATATTGTACATTATCGGCATCTTCTTAAGGTCGGTTTTCAAATAATCAATTTGAGCAGCGCATAGAGGGAGAATAAGTAGTGAATTTGCTTGTGGAGGCTCACTCCTGCTCATTACTTAGAGTGATGGAGGTAATAATACATTTTAGAGAAATACTAGTAAAATAAATTGTTACTAATGGCCGTGAAAATGTGTACAATCCTTAATGCCCCTAAATAATCAATGTAACCCCATTTTATAAAATTAGCATCATAAATTTTAAGTATATATTATTTTCCATAGGAATTCTACAGAAATACAGATATTGCCGTGTTTGCTATCTCAGCTTAGGTGTCCGGAATCGCCGATAAAAAATATCAAGTTGCCCGGAAAGAGTACTAGGAATCAATAAACAGATTAAAGAGGCCGACGGGCTGCGGCGTCCGGAGAACATGGATGGTTATGTCGGGGCCTGTTGTACAAGATTGGGTTCAATCGCTTATTAAAATTGTTCTACATTTTCCGCTTAAACAGACAAAAGGTAAATGTTAGAAAATAAAGCCCATGTATATAAAGAGATATAAAATTGAAAAAATGAGGCGATGGCTTACAGAAGAGAGTGAAAGGAGATTAAACGTTCTGCCAGTCCTACATTTGGGATAAGCGCAGGAAAAAGAAGACTGATAAAATTTGAGAGCTCAGCATTGAGTAGATATAGTAATAGATCAACCCATACTTACCTAGACTGTAAAAGGTGACAAATCTATGACTCTTTTTGTAAGTTCATAAACAGTAAAGGGCCGATGTCTGAAAACTGATTCAGTTTGTTAACTAAAAATTATATTAAGTGCGCAGAAGTTTAAAGTTAAGTATAAGACTAAACTCAGTGTAATTCCCGCTGAAAAATGCAGTCTTCGGATGCAATCGTTTAGACCAGATCGTAAAGAGTTAACCGAAAAACTGAGATTGGTTAAATTATGGTATACTAGTGATATCTACTGTGGGGTTGTAATGTGAATGCCTTTCTTGCTTATTATGATAGATTTTAGTTCTATGACTATAGAAATGGAATGCTGGTAGCCTTACATCCTTAAATATATGGAAAATTCGAGTGTAATAAATTTAACTACTGTCGTGAATCGAATATTAATAGAACTACTTGTGTACTCCTATATATACAGACTATAAAAAAGTAATTACATTTAAAGCCGTGAAGCTAATTTTTTTTCTCTCTGAGAATGTGATTTTTATTTTATGAAAGGGTTTTAACGTAGGTTCTTCGTAAAGATCAGGCGCTTTATTTAAACAGATAAGGTTTATTCAGCTCCTAAAGGCGAATATAAATCCTTTAACTATTTACCTGATTGTTGTTGGTAGTCTGACAGTCTGAATAGAACATTTTATAAAGTTTAACTACTGAGCGTTTCATCCTGGTTGTATCTTCAACTTCATGTTTGGCTTTTTTTAGGTAAATTCGGTTTCTATAGGTCTGACTGCCCTGAGTCCCTAAACTTGAAAAGACAGGATCAAATGGTGCCTTTCTGTTTTTGCCTTGCAACTAGTTTAGTTTTAAATTGTTTCATGAAATAATTTTAAAGGACATTGTAGGAATTCTCACGCGACATCAGGGACGCTGACCACTTGTTAGAAATGGGCATAATAGGATCTTGGTCTCTTTTTGATTTTGCGCTCTGTGCTAGCGGCATAATATCCGTCGCATTTAGAGCATGTGTGAAGGAAAGCGATGGCTGAATAGATACAGGTGGATGTATCCGTGAAACGATGAATCCACGGAGAAAGAATACTAACCTCTGTGGCCGGGGTAGACCTGTCGTAAAAGGCGACAAAACAAGCTACGTGGTAGGGTCTCAAGCCCGTCTGGATGGCAACCACCTTTGGTCTTAAGTGTGCCGCCATAATAACCTTGTGTTGTGTTCCGGCATTAGTGACCCAAGTTCCTGTGCCCTTATGGGACAGCAGCGTGTTCGCGATACCAGTGGCGTCGAATACACCTATAGGCGACGGTAACTGCTGAATCCTAAGCGGGCCGTCAGCCTGTCTGCTGTCCTACAGTAATAAAAAAAATGTAGAAGAACTGCAAATATTTATTGCATTAGAAGTTTATGTAGAATCTCTATAGAATTTTTTACGTCAGTAAATTAACGGACATATATAATATATACCTAGAACAGGTTACACCAATATATTAATACTTGTACAGTATACAAGTATTTTGTCCTAATTGTGGATCGAATCTAATGATACAACTGTTATAGCATATTCATATTGCTATTGTTTCTAGAGCTATTTCTATTTCTCATTTGGTTTTTGTTATCGTACCAACTAAAATTAAATTAAATTATTAAAATTTTAAGTCTTGCATATAAAATTTACAACACATCAGTATTTTCATTGTTTTCGCGTTTAAACGGACCACGTACAGGCAAAAGTCACGAGTTCAATTTAGTGGGCCGCCACTTCGCAAGATTTATTTACGATTAGTACATAGTGGGCGATACGGCTCGAATATCAATCGTAGGATTGGCCTGGTCTAATCCGATACCGAACTGGTTAATGCAATACTGAAAGTAGAGAATTTAATGAAGTATTCACCAATCGTAGCTAATGTTTTATAATACTAAATAGTATTTAGTAAGATTTGCATATATAACAAATGTTATATATGCAAATCTTAGAAAGTGTCAGTGTCCAATGAAACTTTTATGTCAACTCGACGACCTCGGTGGCGTAACGGATAACGCACTTCGGTACGCTCGCGGAGGTCACGGGTTCGATTCCCGTCTCGCGTCTGGGTGTTTATGTATAATATGTATTTATTTACAAAAAAAAAGTATATAAGTAGTATATCAGTTGTCTAGTACCCATAACACAAGTGCTAGGCTACTTAGTTTGGGACTAGATGGCGCTGTGTGAATTGTCACAAAAATATTATTATATTAACTTTAGGTGAAAGCTAGGGCGCATAACGCAATCACCTCAAAGTTAGACTCAACAGCGACAGCCGGAATTCGTTAAACGACCTCCAACCGTCGCAAACAGTGGCCTCGGGTGGCCTTTCGAGAGAGGTTCAGTCGCTCGTACTAACGGCGCGAGGAGTGGGCGCACGCTCAATCGTAGAATTGTTAAAATCAGCGTCGGAAGGTGGGTTGAAATCCTCTCTATGGCATCCCCTATGGAAGAGGACAAAGGTCAGCGCTGACTTGTGTAAGGTACTTGCTAAGCCATCTTTCCGTTGGCACTAGGCGAAAGAAGTTCAGCGTAAAAAAGTACACACTTCTGTAGACAAAAAAACGCCTTTTCTTGGTTCCGTGAATTATTTTGGAGGCATTTTATCTTCGAAATGTATGTTGCTACTCTTGATAATGATGACTACGATACACTATATTACATGCACTCAATATATTACAATTTCGGTCCTTAATGTTCCTAGATTCGGGACTCCCCTCAAAGAGAACGGGCAGTATGCCCTCCACGCTTACATCCGGGATCATCGGATATCAGTATGCAGATTTGCATGAAATTTTAGTTCGTTTTAAGAACCTGGCAATTATATTGTATAATAATAACGGGAAAAGCTGTCTAAGCGGTACATGTCACCGTAGGATTCAAACCCGTGACCTTCAGGTCAGGTTTCAAGTATGAAACTTAGCTAACACGTGCCTATTTAATGTAATAAATCATAGTTTAATATAATATTCTTTTTGGATTAACAGTAATAAATTTAATAATAAAATAATAAACTACATCTTTGCGCAATTTAAATTCTTTCTTACATCATGTGTCCAGACTTTTTATTATTTGCTTACAAATTAAATAAAGTTTTATAAGTTAAGTATTTCTCAAAGGAAATAAAGATTAAAATGAGTTGAGTCTTCCACTTTTAAAAGCAAATCATACGACGTACTTTTTGTATGCATGTAATGAGAATATTGCCTTGTGAATAAAACCATTAGTTATTAATCATGTTAATAATTAAGAAGTCAATGTATATTTTGTAAGATGCAGGTAGTTAATTGGTGTTAAAAGAAACCAACATGGCTTGTTGGATTAAGTAACAAGCCTCTTAATAGGTATTTTTACTACCTTTAGAGTATTGAATTATTTCCAGTAAAACTTACCTAGATTCTAGAAAACTAATAAATCTGATGTAAAACCTAAGTCACTATGAACTACTTTCGGCTAATGTGATAATAATATACGTCCCGGTGATGAAGGCAACATCGCGGGGAAATCTTCACACGAGCTCAGTAGTGAAACGTCATAATCTGTTATTATTATATTATTAATCAGCTCTCAAGCTCGTTTGATACAACTATAGCCATTCACTTTCTTTTAACCGGTCATATTGGGTTTCACCAGTCTCGTTCGTGCTCGACATAGTACCCTATGCAACACCCGACCTGGTTGACGCGAAAGCATATCTCTCCGCTCGAGCGTCGGACAATAGAGGAACACTGGGTTTTAGTTTTCATACACCGTCCCCTTCTGAACTATGCGAGCACGGGCATATTCATTGTTACTACGCTGCCGCAAGCCCACAAGCGGCGGGGTGTGCATCAAACATTTCCACCTTATAAAAGGGTGCTAAATGTGCAGGAGAAGTTTACACAAAGTTTTTGTATGCTTTCTTACATGCTTTCTATTACAATATTATTATTGATAAAATATTTGCCTCGTTTACTTGCAGTTTACGATATCCCAGAATCTAATAAAATGCCACTATTCAAAAGTGCTACACAGCTACGACGCTACGAAAGAAGAATGACTTTGCTACGGTGCTCGGCTTCAATATAAAGGCAACGTTTACACTCTTTTAGAGTTTAAATTAAACTTTGACAATGCATTTTAAACTTAAAGTGAAAAATTTTCTTAAAAAACACACAAAGAACTCCCTCTTGCTTCTCATTACTTGTAGGTAGAGAGATCTTAAACCGCATCCTTATCATCAGAGAGGTTAGAAGAAATACTTGGTTTTATTAGTTGTTTTAACGTTTTCATATATTTTTTAAGCGTATAAATTATTTGTAATTTTTAAAATAATTTATGATTTATATAAAATAGGAATAGGAGGAAATGTGATAAAATATTAGTTAAAGATAATATAATGTATGTAAGATGTGATAAAATTCTGTAATTAGTTCATAATTTGTATGTTCAGTTATAACCAGAAATTTAAAAAAAATCTACGCCATCACTAATACGAAGAGCCTTAAGATTAACAAATACTGTCTGGCTGCAAATAACAAATATGGTATAGTTTAATTTTTACTTTTGGTTGTATAAGTCATCCGTCTAACCTGTAAAATCCCAATTTAGTAACATTTAGAATATTCTCTTATAGCTCTTTACTGAAAAAATAATGCCACGAAGCAGCAAAAAGTTTTTTTGCAGTACTTAACACATTGAGCTCCAAAGTGAACCCTTCACACACAACTAGGAAAATAATTAAAGCAATTTTTTTTACATTCCAATACTGAGTGAAAAATACCTCTTAGTTTTTTTTACAAACATAAAATTGACTGAGACGTACACCTTAGCCAATATTACCCTCCGTGAGCGGGGGTGGTATCTGTACCGTACCCTAACCATTTGAGAAGCCGCTAATCCAGGCGTATCGTCTATCATTTTAAAATTTAATGAAATCTCTAACATCACTTACATATCGACGGTCCCTACGTACATAAAGACATGTCAAAACCGAGGTTTTCAGGAGAGCGTAATTTATGTTCAAACCGCTCTAGAAATAATTCTATGTACAATTATAAATATTTTTCTTCTATAATGTTTTATTAACTTTAGGACCTTTTTAATGGTATTTATACCGATTTTCTGTTTTTATATTTTCTTGGAAAAACCGATAGATAACTGTTTTTTCGCTGATATTAAAATAAAAGCATGTCAGACATGTCCATGATACCTTTTTATACGTAGGAGAGAAGAAAACAGTGTTTGACATAGAATTTAAATAAATTGTTTTATGAAAACATATAATTATGTTAATGTTTTCAAATGAATACGTTATATATCCTAAGATCGCCACCCATGTATATAAAAAATAAAACAATTAAGACATATCGCTTTATACACGGTTGCATCCACTCAGGTTAGGACTATATTTTTTATAAAGTAAACAAAGACATGTCCCTAAATAAAATTATCGAGATTGTGTTTTACTAATTAAACCAGGTTAATAATTGAAATGATTTATTGTTAAGTAAGTCTTCTTAACATCTTAAGAATAGGTACTTGTATTCTCATTAAAATAGGAACTAAACATTAAAATCACAATTGTCTCAGATTAATAATTATCAACTTTTATTTAAGGATGTGCCTCAGCACATGAAATTATTAGATCTATCTACCTAATTGGTAATTTAATCATCATTACAGCTTTATTTAAGTAGGTATCTACTTAATTGGTAATATTTAATAATCATCAGAGCTTTATTCAGTCTGATTCATCTTATTACTATTAAAGTTTTCTTAAGTTAAATAACAAAATAAAATTTATAGAAAAAAGTAAATATAGATAAATTTAAGAATCTTCTTCGTCATCACCCTGTTCTTCCTTACTATGCTTAAGGTTATTATAGAAATCATGATACTTTTTTGGGATAATCATTGTATCGCATAAAATAATCAAGTCTCTATATTTAACTTCAGAGATCGGAATAGGATTATTGTACACCTTCTCTAGTATTAGTTCTTGTTCTTTCTTTTTCCTTCTTCTAGTCAATTTCAAATTATTGCCACGTTTCAGCTTTCTATAATCTTCTTCAACAAAATCGTAAGTACTTAAATTCAATGATATCTGGATTATTTATTCCCTTACACTTTTACTTCTCTTATTTTATTCCAAAAAATTTTCTCTTAATTTCTATCCTTTATCCAGTATTTAGTATGTAGCCAGGCTTTAAAATCCAAACCTAAGACTTGATTCACTTCTACAACTGTGTAAGGTGGACTATTCTGCTTCGCCCAGCGAACCAGTGTGTACCACTCATCTGGTGTGTAAATAAGTATATTTTTTGCTGTTCGCTCTATTAATGCATGAACGCTATCTGCCTCGTTTTAAGTATGGCTTTTTTCCAAGAATCGATGGCACACATCTATCTTAAATGTTTTGCTTACATACGAGTACATAAAAATAACAATGCGATTGCGATTCTGACCGGCACAGTTGCCTGACCATAATCTAAAATGTTTGACGTCAGCTTTAATCTTATTGCTAACGAAAGAAACCAAACAACTAGGCACTTCATTGGCGCCACGTTGAACAACTGTTTCATCCCACATGTAACACGTAGCTTCCTTTAATTCAGCATCGAAAACGGTCAAATTATATCCTGATAATTTACTTTTGTAATACAGCACACTAATATCGTCATGTGGAGTATTATTTATTTTTTGGAAATCAAACATCGTTGTGAAAATATTATAAGGATTCGATTGAGCTTCAATTTTATCAAAGTTTTTCAATTCCCTTACAAGTTTTTTTTTATCCATGCTTTTATGCATTATGCTTTAGTTTATCATCATTGGTTGGCGAGGTGTTGTTTTTCATTGCGTGACACAGGCCGCATTGGTCTTTTTTAGGTATGTGAAAAGCTATATTTAGTTCTTTGTTAACAATATCTTTGTATTGTCTTACAGAAGTTACTATATTTTCAGTTATATATTCCGCTCTTTACACCACACAGTGTACAGGTGGTACATTTTTTTAAAAGTCAATTCTCAATCTAAATTCTGTTTATTTGAGCGTATAATGACTTTCTATTGGCGCAAAATATTTTACATGTTGAATTACATTTTCTTTCATTGCCGCGTTTATAATAGTTGGATGATTTGGATGAAAGCCCTCATATCTTTAGTACCCGTATTTTTATCATTTTAATCGACAGTTAGATTGACATGGACCCTTTATTTTTGCCATTTGCTGTTTTCCAGATCGATATGTATGAGCGTCACCTAAATTGATAAGCACCTTTCTTTTTTCATCTAGCCAGTTAGATTTGTTAGTAATTTTAGTTCCTTGTTATAGCTTTTTCACATACTGACGCTTTTTTTTTCGTTGGTGCGGTATTGATGAATCAGACATTTCGCTAGATCCTAACGCGCTTGATCTTAAGATTGCATCAGAGCGGATAACAGTACTTTCGCTTAAATAGTTACATTCATTTATAGTGTTCCCAAAGAACATGTATGCATTTGGCATTGGTGTTGAAACCAAAGAGTCTTCGTTAATATAATATTCACAAATGGGCGTGTTAAGATAGTAATTTTCAATTCCATCATTCGAAATTTCACCTACCGTATCGATTATATAATTTAAATCACTTTGCGATAGTATATTAACTGATGTAAGATTTTGTTCTCCATCACTATGTGCTTCGGCAGCTTGTCTTTCGTCGTTAGAAACATCCAAAGGCCGATCCCCAAGACCTATTGAAATATCTTTAACGGTACAATAACGTGCCTCTAAAAAAATTAACATGTTTATTAAACAGCAATAAACGTAGATTAGAACAAATCCATATATCAATTTAATAGTTACACGTATATACAAACATGTAGGAAATGACTTCACATATTTCGATAACAATAAAACCTTTATTTTCTTTGTAATAATTATTTAGGAAATCATATTTTATAGAAGCATGCAATTTATTATAATTATTTGTGAAATAATGATATTTCATAGTATAAGCGGATATGTCTGATATGACCGCTTTTCCACTGATATCATATTGTTGTAGGTTAGAAAAACAATAAAAATATTTCTATCGGTTTTGTATATTTCACTACGCGAACAAGCATCGACACGTTTTATTGGGTAATTCCCCGTGAATGACGTTAAATCAGACAAGACCGCGTTCGCACCGATTGACGCGCATTCTAGAACACTGTACAAAACGACACGTATAGATATCCGCATCTACGGCACTTATTTGTTGTTATTATAATACATGTTCTCATATGCGATTTGTAAATGAAGTGAAATACATAACATTTAAAAAAAAATCTTATATAGGTATGTGCATATGGATAATCTAAAGCCAATAAGCAATTAAAAAAAAAATCAATTTTTGACATGTCTTTATGTACGTAGGGACCGTCGATATCTACTATTACTAACATATCAACTATTCTTTTAGTATCGGTCCGTATTTTGCAAATATAGAATAAATACAAATATACTCTGCATTTATTTTATATTATACATGTAATGCTTATACAACGTTGTTCTTAAGGGAAGACGCAGAAACAAAGCCTTCTCTAACCGGTTGGATAATAGCTGTAATGCCCGCGACAGACGCGCCTGTCTTGGAAAATAAAGGCAGTTTTTAGTTCATCCTTTGTATAACAGCCGCAGTAGCTAACAGTCTAGATTTTTATTATTTATAACATAATATTTGTTGCATGAATGTCGTATTTACTACAGTCTCGTTGGAGCTTGTATAGCAGAAAAAGTATTGATTATAAAATTAAATAAATGTTTATTTTATTATCTGCCCTTTATAATTAATTTACATAACTTGTTATTATTTACTACTAGTTATCCCGGCGAACGTTTTTTTGCCATATGAATTTTAAAAAAATAGCCTATTTCCTTTTCCATGGTCTAATTTATGACTGTTCAGTGGTATAGGCCTGAAAGCGTAACATACAAACTCACTCGTTGTACACTTATCTTAGATATAAGACTGATAAATATAGATTACATGATAGATTTTAAAATGTAAGTTCTCCTAATGTTTTCTCCAATATTATGTTTATATTTTTAATAATTTGCAAATGTCACGTAAGAACATTCGTAACTCATACACTAGTATGAGTTACGAATGATATATGTACATGATACATACAATGATATACAGAAAATGTACTTTGAAGACACGAAATTCATCGAGCGTGGTTTAAACCAGAGTGAAATCCTATAAAAATGATGAAAATAAGAGTACTATTCTTTTGTTTTAATTGAAGGTTTAGACGGTGCTGTTATTTAAAAGAAGGTGCTATATTTTTTGCATTAAACCGGAATACTGGGTAAATCAATAACTGTCTAAGACTTCTGTAGCCATTTTAAATTTTTCTAAGTTACTGAAAAAATACTTATATGAAGAAGGTTTACCTGAATACCGCGGGTCACACGTTATCACCCTCCCGCTACCCGTCAGCCTGGCTCTCAACCCTATATTTAATTAACGTTGACTATATTCCTTTTGATGGAAGTGGCTTCCGCACAATTATGACTAAACATTTTTATGCGGTAGTACTGAATTGATACTTCTTCTTCTTCCTGTCCTTATTCCAAACTATGTGGGATCGGCACAACATGTTCTCTCCTTCCGCTCTCCACTGTTAGCCGTCATCTGAATATATTTTTTTTATTGCTCTAGGACAGACAGGCAGACGCTAGGCAGACAGGCTGACGGCCCGCTTAGAATTTAGCAGTTACCGTCACCTATGGGTGTTTGCAACGCCAGTGGCATCGCGAACACGCTGTTGTCGCATAAGGGTACAGAAACTTGGGTCACTAATGCCGGAACACAACACAAGGTTATTATGGCGGCATACTTAAGACCAAAGGTGGTCGCCATCCAGACGGGCTTGGGGCTCTACCACGTAGCTAGGGTGGGTTGTTTTGTCGCCTTTTACGACAGGCCGACCCCGGCCGCAGAGGTTAGTATTCTTTCTCCGCCTCTGCACGGATAAAAACCTCAATTAACTCTTATAGCCATACTCACACCTCTTATAACCATATCATCTTTTACACAATCCATCCACCTTTTATTTGGTCTACCTCTCCTCTTATATCCATCCACTCCCATTCATAGCATCTTCCTTGTTACATGAAACCACTCTCTTCGTATTATATAGCAATACCAGGCTCATCTATTACTTTTCAGCTTCTCAACCACTGGAGCTACTTTCAAACTTCCCGTTATATACTCATTTCTAATTTACATCCATCTCAACATACGCATCTCTGCTGCATGCAATAACCTTTCATCTTTCTCGTGAGCATTTTCTTCAATCACCACATTGTCATCGGCAAAGAGCATACACAAAGGTGCCTCTTCCTGTATTTCTAAAGTTACTGCAATTACCATCAGGAGGAATAGATAATGACTAAGAGCTGATCCTTGGTGTAAGCCCACCGCAACATTGAACTTGTCTGTGATGTTAGCTAGGGACCGGACGTGTGTACTTGCCTTATCGTACATCATACGAATAAGATGCAAGTACTTCACAGGCACTCCTTTTGCTTCCATAGCTCACCACAAAACCTTTTTAGGAACCCGATCATATGCCTATTCGAGGTCAATGAATACCATGTGCAGGTTCTTATGTACATTTCTGTATTTATGGCATAGTTGGCGAAGTGCGAATATAGCATCCGTAGTCCCTCGTTCGGGTATGATACCAAATTGATTCTTCCTTATTTCGTTCTCCTTTCGTAGTCGCCTAGCTATTACTTTCTCCCAAATCTCTCGTGCTGTGCGACATGAGCTTTATTCCTCTATAATTGTTACAAACCTGGAAGACCTAAGGGGGATGTACCTTGTTCTTAAAAATGGGCACTAGCATACTGTTGCACCATTCATCGCCTCGTCTTGCAACAACTTATTAAAGAACCAAGTCAGCCACTTGCTTCCATCTGCTTACATGAACTTCCATACTTTCACATGTATTTCATCCAGTCCTACAGACTTGCTATTTTGCATACTATCTACAGCCAATCTAACCTCAGCCGTACTCACTTCTTTTACAACGTCCATGTTAACGGGTTCCTTCTCTCTCATTTCGCTCTCGACATTTTCTTCATTCATTAATTCAAATAAATAATTCAAATAAATATTTGTACACACAATTTCAATTTTAGCTAGTTTTTTTGAAATTGAATACTGAATAGATACATTGCTATATTATTTTTGAAGTGAAAACTTTTTTAGCTGCGCTGAGCACTTTTTGGTGGAGAAAAATCTTATTGGTTCGCGTCACCGACATGCTAATGTTAATTGTATATCTATATCTATTAGTATTAATTAGTATTATTGTATATCATCTGTAGCACGTGCTGCTCTGATATTAGACTGGCGCATGCGCAGTGGCCTGTGTACACGGATATATACATAAACACATGTGTGTGTGCTGTGTGCGTTAGACGCTTTTTGGATGGGTGAAATCTTGTGAGTTCGCGTCACTGACATGCGTAATAGCAGTATATCTGTAGCTATACAGGTGACGTATTGTGCAACATTAGTGCTGGGTATATATTTAAAAATAAAATTGAATGGATTTAGTAATAAATACAAATATAATGCATAAATAATATGATTGTATATTAATTGGTATTTCAATTAAATTATATTTATATTTTGTCATGATATTGTATCCGGTCTTATTATGGACTAATAAACTTTACCTTTAAATCTAAGCAATTGACATTGATAGATTTTATTAGTCATTGGTATAATAATACAAATAATATTCTAGACTAAGGAATAAGAATAAAAAAATGGACCGTTGGAGGACCAAAAGAAGAGCATCGTTCAGAAATAGAAAAATAACTAATTTTAATTATATCTTGCGTTGATAAAACTGTTTATCTTGACAGCTATATCAAAAAAATCTAACAATTTTGTGGTATGTATCCTGAAAATGCTACGAATTTCGTTTCTCGGGATATTAAAACATCTAGTTAATCTAAGTCCGTACAATCACGAAGGCACTCACACAAACTTACCTCCTCTCCCATAATTGTATTTAGTCAATTAGCATACGAAATTTCATTTACGGGCCTCGGTAATTACTCACGTTACGTACTACCGTTATTAAAGAGTCTATTACATAGCTGTTGGAGGTCTTTCACTGATTTAATAATGTACTTTTAGTAACGTCTATTTTATTACAACTTATTAAACAGATTTATTACACATATTTATATTTATCCACATCAGCTTCATCATTCATCATCATCATTTCAGATTTCCATCACGACCGTTTCAATGCCACCTCCATACAACGAGACCCAGCGATCTTCACCAGCTGCGTTTACTAGTTTGCGGTCTCCACTCTAGGACCTTTCTGCCCCATCGGCTATCCGATCTTCGCACAATGTGGCCCGCTCATTGCCATTTCAGCTTGCTTATCCTCAGGGCTATGTCGGTTACTTTGGTTCTCTTACGAATCTTCTCATTTAGCTCGCTTTCATTAGTCATCCATCCATAGTGTCGGGTTAACTTGGATCTAGGGTCTGTTGTCAAGCTAGCAGGCTCTGTGGCTATTGCAGTATACAACTGTGTATAAAACCTCTATATCTCCCGTAGTACCTCTGACTTATTTGATGTTAAGCGTCCATCTTCCGTTTTTAGCTTTATCAGCTGGCTTTTCCCAATAGACGAGTCTCTTGCGAACACTTTGGAGCTTTAGTTCCCCTCTATTATCTCCCGCTGTGTGTTAAAAGAGCGTATATCGTGCCGCTTTGACTTCATGATCTGTCTATTGAGCTGCCTATATGACTCAGCTTCTTCGTGGGTTTGGAGCGTCATAGATCGTCGACTAGCCATGAGGTTCCGGGTATGGGCAGATAGTTTTTGAGGTCTATTTTTATGGTGGGTTTTAAAGTACTTAGACGCTCCCGTATGAACAGTTTCCACCAACCTGCTATTAATATCATCCACCGATGCACAGCTATTTCAAAATTCGTGTTGGAAGCTTTCGGGGTTTTGGATATGTGCATTTGTCAGTCGGAGTGTGGACTTTATCAGACGCGATCGTTCCAGTTTGACATTGATATTCAACATGCCTCGAACAATGCGGTGATCACTTCCAGTTTTCACCCTGTGGATCACAGACACGTAATTGAATATCTGTGTTCTGATGCTCATAATGAATTCAATTTCATTTTTCGTTACTCCGTCTGGACTTTACCAGATCCACTTCCTGTGAGGCGGATTCTGGAATAAATAATTCATCATATAGAGCCCTTCTTTATCCAGGAACCAGAAACAGTTACCATCACCCATGGATATTTGGGTTGCCAGAGACACCACATGTAGTGTGTCTGCCTGTTGCCTTTAGGGGGAGGCTTAGTAAATATGCCAGTGACTTAGTATGAACGTCATCTCCACGAATGATAGTACTAACTAATATTATAAATGCGAATGTGAGTTTGCTTGATTTTTGATTTGCTTTCATGCCTTAACCTCTGAACCAATTTTGATGAATTTCGGTATAGTCATAGATTGGACATTGGAAAAGGACATAGGCTACTTTTTTTTAATTAATATGGCAGAACAGAGTTTGCCGGGTTAACTAGTATTTGAATAAAGCAAATAGTGTCTGTTATTTTGTTTGTAAAAATATCGGCAATCCAAGTTTCATCTAAGTAATTGTTTTATTAGCATTGACAGTTAAATGGATTTTACCGCAACTTAATAGTCGTTTTGTCGCAACTGTATAGTGTAGGATACTTATTTCTTTTTATGAAAACCGCATATTTTAGAAGCCTATCTCAAGTGTAATACCACAAAACCACCCCCAGGCACTTAATAAGTGTAACAAGTGATGCCCTATGGGTATGCAGATTTTTATTGGCTTGTAATTGTTGTACGGTTGGTTGGTTATTACTTGGGGCACTTCATTTGCATTTTTATGGGTCACAAATTGATCGCTGAGTAACTAACTTGAAAATAAATACAATTATGTATATATATTTCTTTGTTATGGATCAACAGACAGGCTGAAAGCACACTTAATAATAAGTAGTTATCGACGCCATTCAATGTTGGTCGGAGGAATCGATGACATGCTGCCGTTCCCGTAGGAAAACTGGGACCTTGGTCATCAGGACACTAGAACACCACAAAGTTATTATATTATTTATTAATATATTAGAATGGTTGTTATCCAGATGGGCTTGAGGCTCTACCATCTAGGGTGTACGGATAATCCTAACTAATATCATAAATGCGAAAATGTGTTTGTTACGGTGCCACGCATAAACCGCTAAACCAATTTTGATGAATTTCGGTACAGTCATAGATTGGAGCTTGGAGAAGGACATAGTTTATATTTTTTAAATTTATATGGCAAATAACGTTTTCTGGGTCAAATAGTAAGATATAAGGAAAAAAGAATAAGGTGTGTATAAGCCAAGTGGTGTCACACTCAGAGACTAACATAAAAGTCACGTGAATATTCCTATGATTGCATGCAGAGATTTTTTCTCGCTTAATGTGCATATAATATTTGATACGTACCAACGGTGAAGGAAAGCCGTGTGTACCGATTAAGTGTAAAGAAGACCTGTCCTGCTTTTGTGAACCTGGAACACCTCAGGATATCAGGCATATCCTTTTTCTTTGCCCAGTTTTTGACCGGAGCCGATATGATTTTGAGATAAGGCTGAGAATGGCAAAACAGGAAATATCTCAAAGCTGATAGATATGAATAATTGCGAAGACTTCCTCAAATATTATCGTGAAGTAGCTAGGACTGTTATAAATAAAAACAAGTAAGAAAATGGTGTATATATACATGTATACATACATTAACGTATAGTACATATGTATGTATAGTACACAGTATACATATGTATGTATGTATAGTACATATGTACCAAAAAAAGATTTAAAGTTCAATGTAATATTTGATTCTTTTAATTAATCAAAAATACAACGTTTTGCAATCTGAAGATAATTTAAAAAAGAGCTCTGACAAATGGTCCGAGGGAATATGGCATACTTATTAAAAAAGTAATCAAATGAAACCTGCTAATTTGTCTAGTACAAGCGTAAACAACTCTCAATTCCTTTGAGCTCAGCAATGACATAGCTCGTAGAAAATTTTCTCCACTTTTACAGAAATTATAGCCATCTGATTCCCAAATAAAAAATTGAAAGTCCATAGAATTGGACAGCTCTTCAACAGAATGTTTAAAGTCGAACGTCAGGTTTACTTCGCTCTAAACTTTCTTTAATACTCTATAAAGTAGTGATTTAAGAAAGTAGGTGTACATTTGAAATAAGGTATCATTCCAGTTTACTAAACCGCTTTAGTTAAAATTTCATAACTGCATTTACAGAAATTAGGTTTTTAACAGGATAGCTTTTAATTCAATTATTGACCTCAGTATTTGTTATTGATAATTATTAATTAAATGACAATGGTGTGCATTTATTGATTAATTCTCTGAATTCCCAATAGATGGCATTGTAAGTTAACTAATCGACACAACTCTTTAACATGTAGATTATGTAGTCATCAGGTAGATGGCGTTGTATTTCGATTCTGTTCGATTCTTCATCATCGCACCTTCGGTGCAACAGTCACAATTCAGGACACATTTTTTGTTATGCATTTGATTAGTATTTCTTTAATAATATAAAATAAACATTTTACGTGAAACTGTAGCAAGAACTATAAAAAATTAATAGTATATATATATTATTAACCTACTATACATGGTAATTCAGTAATATGGAAATAAATGCGAAAAAAAATTTTAAAAGTCCTGTAAAATTACAAAATGAGCTGTCGTGACTTTGTTGCACCGAAGGTGTATATATGTATGTTCAAGACTAAACGTATTTTTTAAATTTTCATAAATCATTTTTATAATTATATTGTGCATTATATTATCATTTTGCAGTGTATCGTTTGAGTATTAATATTATTTTAACAGAAATTATTCATTGACTATTAGACGGCACAAAGTCCGCTGGATCAGCTAAAGTATAATAAGTACATTAAGCTCTGATACAAATACTGTCACTGTAGCAATTGTTTTCTATTTGCTTTATAATGCACCAAACATTATGAGGGTGAAATTTAAATACTACAAACTTATATAAAATGACTAAAAGTAGATAAAATAATTGATTCCACTTGTTCCAGAACTAGATCTATCTGTATCTCTGGGGCAAGTTTATTCTCCCATTTTTAATTAACTAATTCTGCATAATTAAATGTTTTAACTTTTGCAATGCGAGTTATTATGTGCGCGCGTGTGTGTGTTTGTGTGTATGTATGTATCTCCGTACCCTTTAATCTATAATTAGAAGCAATTTCTAAAGAAGGTGTTAATTTTGATCATTTTTAAGTTTTTTAATTACTAACAATAAACTATGAGTAATCTTAATAATTGAAACTAAAACAATTTTATAAACGTTTATGAAGAAATAAATATCTGTATTTGTATTTTTAGTTTTCCGAACGATCCACTCCATTCCGATCGATTCCACTCTATCGTTTGATCTTTTATAATTTTGTGAATACATTTCGTCAACATTTAGGGTTGCTAAACTTTTCAAATAATAACTTAAATTGATTCACATTATAATATCAACGAAATGAAATAACTTTGACGAATCATTTTAAAATATTTCTTTAAGTTTAATCATATTCAGTAAATGAGAGATTTTATTTGGAAAGTAAACAGTATTAAGTGTACTAAATATGAATAAAATAAATCATAAGCCCTCACTATTATCAACAAATTATCACTTTTTTTAAGGGATTTAATGTATGTTATGTTTTGTAGACTCTAGTTTCTTATCACCAGTTATAAATAGTCATCTAGTACAATTTTTATTGCTGTGGGATAGCAGACAGGCTGACAGTCCACTTAATAGAAGGTAGGGTCGTCTATAGATGTCAGCGATACCTGGGGTACTGCTAACTGCCGTCCACGTAGGGGAACTGGAACCTGAGTCATTGCCAGACCCAAACACAAAGTAATTATGGCGGCACATTTAGATAAATATGCCGTCATAATAACCTTGCAAATTAAGACGGGCTCGGCCCTACCACCTAGCAAAGTCGTTCGTTTTTATTTTTGGTCTCGGGGAAAAAAACCCTCTCTTGACGGGTTTCCCCGGCCCGGGGAGACCGAGGGATTCCGGGAAAGATCCGGCCATCCGGTTACCCACTAAAAAACCCCGCTGTTCTCCTATCGCCTACGCCCGGGCCTACGGATATGTGGCCTGCCAATCTCGTGGCCCGGGCCGGCGCCGGCCCGCCCTTTGTCTTAAGGCGGGCCTCTTCTAAAGTGTTGACGCATGGGGTCAGGGTTTCGTCCCCCCGGCGCTCTTCTGTCTTGACTTAAGGAGTTGAGGGGGGCCGCGGAACAGCACGAGGCCCTCTACCTTGCGGCAATAGTGCGGGTGGCGGATCCTCTCCCGAGGGGCCGCCCACAGCCGCTTTCTACGGCGGCCGGAGGTCGTTGCCTGCCCTCCGGCGCCGACGACGTGGCCTGAGTTGGCGGGAGGGGAGTGTGGTGGTGGACTCCCACTCCCGCTCCGCCGCCTCCTTTGCGGACATTACTGCCTTGCAAAAGGAGGCGACGGCCGTCCATCCAGGATCGGCCCCGACCATGGACAGAACCAGGGCCGGTTGCGACAGGTTCGCGGCTAATTCCGGACGGGACTCGCATCCCGTCGCGTGCTAGTCAGGCGTAGGTACGACTACCAGATGATACTCCAGAAAAACCAGGGAATCGTCTTACATCGTAGCCGGCTCAGCAAGACCAACCGACAGCGAGGATGCGATTCCCGCCCCAAGAACACTCACTGTGCGGGCGCAGTCAAAATAGGTATGGTTTCAACTACCAAATCAGATCCCAGGGCAGAACCCGGGACCCTAACCAGTATTCGCAACCATCACACCGGGAACCACGCCACTAACAGAGAGCGAAGTTGGAAAGGATGTAGGAGGTAGACGGGAAGAAAGGTAGGACTCTGTCACCTCGGACGGGGAGAGGAGTGAGGCGACGGATGCTCGGGCACCTCGGGTACGTACACCCATGCACTCCTCGGTCAGAGGAGCACCCCTGAGGGGAGCAAAGTCGTTCGTGAATTAACTATGCTTAACCACTTAAGCTAAAAAAGGAACACACAGTGCTACCTCTAATATGTTACAGTCAAGTAAAATTAAATAAATATAACAGCCCATATCATTTCTATTCTGGGCTTGACACTTCCCCCTAAAGCAAACAGTATACTCACCACGTTTGTTTAAAGCGGATTTGCGGGTTTCGCACTCCATCCATCCAGATTTCCCCATGACGTTTTCCTTCGCCGTCGGTATTATTATATATATATATATATATATATATATATATATATATATATATATATAATATAGGACAGCAGACAGGCTGACGGCCCGCTTAGAATTTAGCAGTTACCGTCGCCTATGGGTGTTTCCAATGCCAGTGGCATCGCGAACACGCTGCTGTCCCATAAGGGTACAGGAACTTGGGTCACTAATGCCGGAACACAACACAAGGTTATTATACCAGCATACTTAAAAGCCAAGGTGGTCGCCATCCAGACGGGCTTGAGGCCCTACCACGTAGCTAGGGTGGGATGTTTTGTCGCTTTTTACGACCCACCGACTCCGGCCGCAGAGTATTCTTTCTCCGCCCCTGCACGGATAAGACATATTGCAATTATGCTATAATGTGCATATTAATGCACATTAGGCGATAAAAACTGCCTAAGCGGTGCATTTCACCAAGGGTTTCAAAATTTGGATCTCTAGATTGGTCTCCAAATTCCACTGAGCTACCAGGTACCTCTAGTAAAAGCCTGCTAAGTAAAATTAAAGTAATAAAATTCAAGTTTGATCTATCAAACGAGTCTAATTTCAAGCACTGTTTGCGAAACAATTTACAAAGTGGGTAGTCCCTTTCTACCTAATGGGGGGGGGGGGGGGGAAGATGCTTTCAAAGAAACTCATAGAATATTCTCGAATGATAATGAGCATGCGGGCGTTTCGCGCAGTTTGTGTGTCTTTGTATTTATTTTTAAGATCTTCGGTGTATACAATTTAAGTTTCGTTAAGTGGAGTTTGAGTAATTACACGTCTTTTAAGTCTTTGTCAACAGTTTTATGTATTTGAAAGCATATTTATTATACCTTTATATTAAAGGGATTACAGTAGATTTTATCATTAAAATCATGTTTAACGGATTTTAAGTGCGTGTTTATTGAGCAATCTTTTGTTATTAAGCAATTGATAAATGTAAATGCCTACTATTAAATGGGCTGTCAGCCTGTCTATAGTAATACAACAATAAAAAAATCTTATACCGTATCTATACGCTATCATAATGCATTTATAGCTTTTAACTAAGACTGCTCCTACAGCGTAGAAGCGTGCACATGTGAAACAAGAATTTCTCTGTATTTTGTCAGTTACTAACACTTACCAGTAACATTGAAATTTGTATTAGGCTACCAAAATATTGAGGGGGTTACTGTTAGCCTGTTTCCTACACTTAGATAACTTTAAAAGAGTTTAGGCATTGATACATAATTGTCTATGCCACTCACTAATTTAGTTTTCCATAATAATGTCAATTGTCATGTGATTTAAATCATACATTTTAGAATATATATATATAATTTTATAATAATATTATATTATAATGGACGATGATCATGCCAATGATCTGGTCAAGATCGCTGGAGTAGGTTGGATGAGGGCAGTGCAGGACCGATCGTCGTTGAGATCTTTGGAGAAGGCCTTTGTCCTGCTGTGGGCGTCTTCCGGCTGAAATGTTGATGATGATAATGGAATGAAAATCAAAGATAATTATAGAATTACTTATTAATAATGACATATAATAATGCCTGTAACTCCACAGATCCCACACCGGGCGGCGACACGGTCGAGCGCACGGACCAAGTGAAATACTTGGGATCTGTATTTCACGCGTCTGGTAACATCGATTGCGACGTCAAGGCACGCATTGCTGCTGCGTGGGCCTAATGGCGTGAGGTAACTGGTGTCATTTGTGACCTCAAGATGCCGGTAAAATTGAAGGGACAGGTCTATAATACCAATGATGGTATTAGGACAGGCCTAATGATAGGCCTGTCCTTTTATACGGCTGTGAAGCATAGCCGGTGTTAGAGCGACACAAGCAAGAACTGCGTGTCACGGAGATGAATATGCTGCGGTGGATGTGTGGAGTAACGCGGAAGGACCGCGATAGCAACTCCCGCATTTGCGGCAGTCTTCATGTCCGTGACATTGCGGATAAATTACAGAAGTGTCGGCTCCGTTGGTGCCGTCACATTTTACGGCAAACGGATGCTTACGTGGGAAACAAATGTCTGGCCATGCCGCCTCCCCCGGGCCCCGGCAGGAGAGGTAGACCCAAAAAGTGCTAGCTTGACGTCTTAAGGGGGTGATATGCGTGCCAATAGGCACACTACCAGGGATGCTGAAAATCGTGCGAAGTGGAGCAGAAAAAGTCGGAAAGCGGACCCCGGGCACCGAAACGAAAGTTTGGGTTGCAACCGGGACATAACGCTGGGATGATGAGGATGAATGACATATAATAATGATATTTTTGAATGTAAATGATGGTGTAGCTCTATCCTTATATAGTGGAGACTAAAAAGCCACTAAAATTAGATTGTAAACAATGCAAATCGAATAAACACGCCAATAGAAAAAGCAATAAACAAGACAAACTTGAAGTCAATCAAAACCATCGCTGCAGTATGAATCGCTGTTTGCAACTCAAAGTAAATTCGCAAAGGGCATGTCATCGCTGCGAACTATCGGGAGATTGCAATAAACCAAATAAAGTCATTGCACTCCATATGCATGTAAATCGCCCTCCGGCTACATCCGATATACACTGCTACCATGGGGCTCCAAGTTGAATTGCATTCAGTGTTGCCGTGCCAATGTTGTGAACTCTTAGAAATTATGTTTACGATTTCCCATATTAAAAACCTATCCCGACAAAACCGTGCAAAATAAATTCTCCAAGATTGCTATGTAAAACCATGTGAAACGATATAAATTCGCAATGTGGCTTAATTTCATTACTAGTTTAAGTTAAACATAAAAAAATCCTACCTATTGCATTCACTACAGATTAGGAGCAAAAATAAAAGAAAAAAAATTTCAAGAACCTTCATAAAAAAGCATCCGTTACTCTTTCTCTATTATATATTAGTATATTAGTAAACGCTTCAATATTTAAATTTTTGTTTCCAAAGAAACATATTACTTTAAAATAAATTTTATCGTAGTTTTGGCATCATACAATCTTAA
This sequence comes from Malacosoma neustria, assembly GCA_963693495.1. Classification (NCBI taxonomy): domain Eukaryota; kingdom Metazoa; phylum Arthropoda; class Insecta; order Lepidoptera; family Lasiocampidae; genus Malacosoma; species Malacosoma neustria. Next base: position 3,051,106 of record OY856372.1, read on the forward strand.
AAAAAGGATGAAAAATTTCTAATTTACCAGTTCTATAAACTCGCATTCGTAATCAAAGATGTACATACGTGTATCTATTAAGCATGTACACATATCACTATACAGGGAGTCCCTTGTTATTGTCATCAGTGCTCCGAAATGAATGGGTCCCAAAAATGTTATTAACGAGGTGTATACGTTAGCTTTATATAGATTTTTACAAACTTTTCAATATTCGATAATTCATAAATCATGTAAAAGCGAAATCGTGTAAAACAGATACCGTGTAACTCGGAAGATAGGTGTATTTAAATTTAAAAATAATTAAATTCGTTATTATGAATACAATCCAAATCTCAATTGTTCATACTTAAAAATAAGTATGAAATCAGATTAGAATATACATATATAGTGAGTGTAGATATATATATGCATAACATTAATTTTATAGAAAACTAGCTGACCCGGCAAACGTTGTTCTGCCATATAAATAATAAAATGTCAAAAAATTAAAAAAAAAATTTTGGGGTGGACTACCCCTAACATTTAGGCGGATGAAAAATAGATGTTGGCCGATTCTCGTAGATACCGGATAAGCACAAAAAATTTCATCAAAATCGGTCAAGCCGTTTCGGAGGAGTATGGCAACAAAAACTGTGACACGAGAATTTTATATATTAGATAAGTAAAAGTATAATGTAAGCCCGTAGTATTAGGCCTTTTGAACAAGTAATACCTACCTAGTAATAACACTCATAGATGTCTAACGAGTATCGATCTCGAGGAGATTAATACAATAAAAAAATTCAAATCGAAAAATTCTCCATAGTTTGGGCAATTTTTCACAATTCGCCAACCCTGCTAGCGTGATACTTTTGCTGTGCTATATAACACGTGAGGCCACGCACTTGATTGTAGTGTATCTATCCCCCTTTGCCATGGTTCAAACTTTGGTGAATGAAAAAACTGTTGACTGGATACTTTTTTCATGCTTTTATTAAATTAAGAATGCTGGTCTTTTGTATTAGTACTTGGATCTGTCTTATATACGGCTGTAATGCGCGGCCGGCGCTGAAGCGATACAAGCAGTAGTTTCAGGTCACGGAGATTAATATTCTATGATGGATATGTGGGCTGACGTGGGAGGATCGCGTAAGGAACTTTCACATCTGCGGCAAACTTAATGTCCATGACATTGCGGATAAATTGCAGGAGTGTCACCTGCGCTGGTATAGGCACGTTTTAATGCAACCGACTACTTATGTAATAAGCAAATGTCTTGCAATACTGCTTCCACCGAGTTTTGGTTTTGGTTTTAAGGGGAGACTCAAAAGTGCTAGTTTCATATTATAAATATATGTGTTGATGAACTCACTAGCAAGGATACCGAATACCAAGTCATGGGAAATGGTAAAGAAATAGAAAGCAGATCCCGGGCATAAAAGCAGAAGTTTTGGTTGCTGTCGAGATTTGATGTTATGATGAAGTTAATGACAATGACATTTTCATAAAACAGCAGCAAAACTAAAGTAGAACGTAGTAGTTGTTACCTCACGACATTAGAAACAGAAGAAGAATATAATCATTCATTAATATGGAACAATATACTAGCACACGTATGGAATAAACAACTTATTCTCTCTTTCTCTCTCTGGGGTCGGTCCTTCATGTCTGAGGATCGTGGTCTGCATTAAGGTTGCATTGGTGGCATCTGGAGTGGATGATTTGTCTCCAATGGCTTTAGTCCAGCGCATCTCCTACGACCGTATAGAATTTGGATGACGAGTCTTCGACTTCAATTGATCGGTTTATCTTGTTGGTGAACGACTGCGAGATTTTTTACCTTCGGTGTTCCAAACCACAATCAGTTTCTCCAAACTCTCGGCGCCTCTACGCATTGTATAGGCGAAATATGTAAGAATGTGTTGTTGGTATGTGGGGTGGATAAGCGAGTTTTTATTCGGAGTTGGGTCAGGATCGATACATTGGTGCGTTTTGGAGTTCAAGTTATTCTAAGCAACCATCTTCAGCACAAAACCACCAAACAACTTATTAGCATATATATACAGTTATATAATAATATACAGTCTGTAAAGGAGATTTGCTTACTCTGATGAAATGATCCAATATGCAGACTACTTTACACAATATATAGGTACATATGAATAATATTGCATTATAGTGCAGCTATATTACTTGCTCATCTGTTCATGTGTATTAAATTCCATTTCATGACCCGATCTTATCCCAAATCTTAATTGTGTGCCTTGGGATCCGTTTCATAATTTTTTATTGTGGTTTCAATGCTCTGATTTGCCAATCTCTAAGTATGTAAGAACATGTTAAGACTTTATAAAAGGCTGGTGGTGAAGAAAGCAAAGTAATTAAGATCAATTCAAACGGTAATTTTTATTAGCTAACTAGTGAAAAATGAGAGTTTGAAAGTGGATAATAGTTCATATTATGATTATTTGTATATTATACTAGTTACAACTCGAAACGATAATATTATTTGAACTTCAAATATAGTTAGAATTTTTATGCAGAAACTGTTAACCCCAGCTAATAGAAAATTTATGGCCCCTATAGGATGTCGTTGGGAAATATATCATACAAGATATAATATCATACAAGAGAGTAGAAATTTTTGGCAGTCGAAAAATATATGTTCAGTTGAACTTTCGCCTAAACCGTACTCACATATACTTAGAACTGTCACGAGTTTTGAGTTTATTAAGAAAAACCAAGGTACAGGCATGTCTAAGGTGGAAACGAAAAGTCAAAGTTATTTTTTGTTTCCTACTTTTATATTGCATTTTCCTGTTATTTATATTATTATTAGCAGAACTATTTCGTTTTAAATTAACCAGCAAACGCTTCTGTGATTTACGGCTCCAACTAACAGTTTTTTGTCAGGGGAAACATTTATACCCCAAATTAAAGTATGTTAAAGTATCACATAGTTGTCAGTACTTTAATTCAAGAACTAAATCTTTGACAATTTTTACAAGCTGTAGAGAAGGCTATATCTGACATTCCTTTAGGGGGAAAATTTGAAAAGAGAATATGGATAAGTAAAATAACAAGACCGATATTGCTCGTAAATTACGCAAGCTGAAATAGTAATAATGGACCAAACATAATTGTCGCGGTGTCGATAGATTCTACGTTCTACTGAACATATGTCTGTGGCTCATCTGTCAATCTTTCTACAGAATATGCTTGTAGGGTGAAAAACGTAATCTAGGACTCCTCTCAGGCTTGATAGACTGATAATCAACTCAATTTCTATGTCCAGATCTTTGTAGAGATAGCAAGAGATATATCTTATAATGGAATAGTATCGTGATTATTTAGAAGCCATCATCTAGCAATAAACGAAAATTGACTAACGATGAACAAATTGAAACGGCGCTGTCATCGTATCTTATGCTGGGACAATTCGGATAATATCTGTTATTTTATACTTACTCTATTTAACATGCCTAAAAATTATCTTATGTACCTTAAATTGCTTAATAATAATTATGCAATTAATTTCTAATTTATATTAAAATTTAATTGCAGTTCAGACTTTCAAAACTATAGAGGAGAAAGCAAAAATTAATAAAACTTCATAATTTAATGTAAATCAAACATCTATTTAAACTCTGCAAAACCTATTTGACTTTAAAATTTACTGTTCTATATTAACAGGGATACCTCGGTTAAATATTAAAAAAACAAACTCAATTAAAAGTTTAACGAGGCCCCATTTAAAATGGTTATTAATATATGATTTTGAGTTTCGTATAATATTGACCGAAACTTAATTACTAGGTAAATCTAATTATTATTTAAGTAAATTAAATATAGGTTATTCTTAGATACGATATTATAGCAATTTTATATTTATTCTTAGACGTTTTTGTATACATAGAATTATTACAAACGATTTTAAAGGGACGGAGACGAACAATTCTTTGGTACAAAAGTGAGGGTCATACTGGTTGGATGAAGAGTCACTAAAACAGTCAGATGATTTCTTCATCACTACTTGGGCCTTAAAAGACTGGAGATGGTTTTTCTTAGAAATGTTAACCAACATTTAAAAACAATTAGTGGCCTTGATTGGACGGACATTGAGTCTACTAAAATTTGTGATATTATTACCTTTAGCGTACAAAGTAATTCTATTCATTACCAGCGCTTCATCTCAGATGTATAATATAGTAAATTAAGCGTTATATAACAAGAATAGAGATTCACGGATGAACATAATATTAAGGTTAAATTTCTGCGGCCGGGGTAGGCCTGTCGTAAAAGGCGACAAAACAACCTACCCTAGCTACGTGGTAGGGCCTCAAGCCCGTCTGGATGGCGACCAACTTTGGTCTTAAGTATGTCGCCATAGTAACTTTGTGTTGTGTTCCGGCATTAGTGACCCAAGTTCCTGTACCCTTATGGGACAGCAGCGTGTTCGTGACGCCACTAGCGTTGCAAATACCCATAGGTGACGGTAACTATCCGACGGTAACTAAATTCTTAGCGGGCCGTTAGCCTGTCCGCTGTCCTACAGCAATAAAAAGGGGTCCCTTTAGTAACACAATTTTTTTAACCATAACGTCTCTCATAGTTTCAAGCCTTCTCCTATAGGGAGTAGATAGTACATAGTCCGGTTTTTCACGGTGTGTTGGCGGGTTACAGATATCAATGTTGTTTTCCTGCACCCTCGGTACAATTACATTGTAATACAAACATTAGGCGAAAATAACTACCTAAAAAGTAAATGTCATGAACCTCTCTAGGTTTGGCTTCAAGCATAATACCACTTGGTTGCAACAAAAAAAATATATGATGTCAAATCTAATTTCTAGAGGGATGATTGATTGCTATTACTTCCAAACTGAAAAACGAAAAAGTTCTTCTTTTTTTAAAAAAAAAAAGCTAAACGATTAATATATTTATTGCGTTTTATGACTTATCACGTAAGTAATACGGTAGCCTTATACGACACCATGCGCCCATGCGAACAAATGTAAAAACACCGCATAGTCTTTATTATTACATTGTTTGTTATTTTTTTTTATTTCAATAAAAACCTATTGTGGCACTCGGGGACTGCCGCGGTAAAGCTATTGCATAGCATTTTAATCAACTTATGCAATTATAATTATTTATTTATTTTCTATTTATGCAGTAATTTTTTTTGTCTAAAGTATCGAGGTTTTCTATCGATATTTTTGGACAAGATATATCGATACTCGATAATAAAAAACTAAAACTATCGATGTTACGATATCGATGTTTTTATTATCGAGTATCGATATATCTTGTTCAAAAATATCGATAGAAAACATCGATACTTTAGACAAAAAACATCGATAGTTGAAATATCGATAGATACCGCCCATCCCTACCACACTCACCGCACGTTCGTCCCGTAAATATACATGTAGGTATATATGTATACAATACATAGGTGTACATTAAAAAAACTATCGATGTTTTTATTATCGAGTATCGATATATCTTGTCCAAAAATATCGATAGAAAACCTCGATACTTTAGACAAAAAACATCGATAGTTGAAATATCGATAGATATCGCTCATCCCTACCACACTCACCGCACATGCGTCCCGTAAATATACATGTAGGTATATATGTATACATAGGTGTACATTAAAAAAACTATCGATGTTTTTATTATCGAGTATCGATATATCTTGTCCAAAAAATATCGATATAAAACATCGATACTTTAGACAAAAAAACATCGATAGTTGAAATATCGATAGATATCGCCCATCCCTACCACACTCACCACACGTGCATCCCGTAAATATACATGTAGGTATATATGTATACATAGGTGTACATTAAAAAAACTATCGATGTTTTTATTATCGAGTATCGATATATCTTGTCCAAAAATATCGATAGAAAACATCGATACTTTAGAAAAAAACATCAATAGTTGAAATATCGATAGATATCGCCCATCCCTACCACACTCACCGCATGTGCGCACCGTAAATGTTATTATTATTATTATGTATACATAGGCGTACATTCAAAAAGTGTAACTTGAATTAATATCAAAGAAAAAAATAATTACTGCTTAAATAAAAAATAAATAAATAATTATAATTGCATAAGTTGATTAAAATGTTTTTCAATATCGCCCATCCCTATATACAGTCGTACCATATACATACACGATAAGCGAACGCTCGGCCGAGCTACACGGTAGGCGGTGTGGGGGTGTCAGGTTTTTTCGTTACGCAATTTCTTGATTCGGTCGCCGCGCTCAAAGCCCGCGATAAAAGCTATGCAATAGCTTAAAAATATTCTTTCATTCATTTATTCAACATGAACATAATAGATAGGAATCCAAACAAAATTGTTTATTGATCGTTACTCAAAATATAGCAGCAACCAAAAAACAACAAGAGTAGTTTGTAACTAGTTGTGTTCAGTATATTTGGTAAAGTTAAATTAATTATGGCGGCGCAAGGTCGGTTAATGGCCGACAAAATTGCTGATAACGAATAAATAGGGTGCCACGTTGAGGTCAACTCAACGTGTTATTATTTTCCAACAATTTTATTTTAAAAGTCATGATTTTGTTGACCATTAACACATATTTTATTTGTTAAAGAAAAATATGGTTTTGTTGCTTGATTTTAAGTTGTAGTTTAGGATAAAGATAAATAATGTTATGAGTTTGTTTCGAAACTTTCTATCCGTCCAAGGGCGAAGCAGAAGCAAGAATACAAACCTCTGCGGCCGGGGTTGGCCTGTCGTAAAAGGTGACAAAACAACCCACCCTAGCTACGTGGTAGGGTCTCAAGCCCGTCTGGATGTTCCTGTCCGTCAAATTACGAACATTCTAAACTTATTTATACGGGTATAATAAGAATGTATCCGAATCACGCGATGTATTCTACGATGCGTAAGTAATCTTCTAGAAGTAGTGTAGTGTATAGTAGTGTAGTTGTAGAAGTGGGTAGTGGACCACGATATTCGCAATGAGCGGCAGTATTAAGATGCAGCCGAACTATTAACCGTTGAAGGCGAGTCGTAATTAGTGTAAGCGCTCTGTTGCCTGATGTCACTGTGTGAATTGTGATAGTAATTTAGTACATATTTAATAAAGTGGGGTAAGCCAAGGTGTATAGTTGGTAGATTAGATCGTCATCTATTCAGGAGAGTAGACGCCAGCTTTAAATCAAAATAAATTGAGATATATGGTCCTGTCACCCGACACTAACACGGTAACTTAGGAGTTGTCGGCTAAAGTCATAACACGGCTCGTATACAATTAAACTGGGTTACTATGCCTGGTTGTATATCATGTCAAATTTGAGGCACGTCTGGTTATTAATGGATTTGTGTTTATAATCGAAATAAGATTTGATAACAGAAAAGTGAGGGATGGATGGAAACGGGTCCCAAAGTGGGAAGTCCAGCTGAAATTCAAAACGACGAAAATGAAGATGAAATATTATTATAAGGTTCCTAAGTTAGTAGCATAGCATGTATGTTTAGACTGTTATAGGTACAGGCCCAGACTGGGCCACAAGAGTAGGCAGTTAGTTTATTCGTCAGCCCAGGCAATTGGCGATAAGAGCACAGCAGGGTTTTCAGTGGTTCAGATGTCACAGATCATTCCCGGTGACCCACTCGACTGACTATTTGATAGACGGATATCAAACCCGTGACCGTCATAGGCGTTCCTTATCCGTTTTGTCACGGAGGTTTTCAAAAGTCAAATTAGATTCATTTGTATCGCAATCCAAAAACAGAAATTATGTTGTTCAACTTCACAGAAATAAAAATAGGCATTTTTCCATCTAATACGCATATTAAAACGTAGTTTCCTGGAGCAGGAGGAAACCGTTATGAATACCATTGTGGATACTGGCTCATTCAAATTAATGTTTTCGATCTTCCAATTGGCTTTGTATAATTGATGCTAATGTACCGTTTCCATCCTAGACAGACCTTAATTGTTGATGAGCGGGAAATGTGTGATGAACACCCTTCGCTTAGGGGCTTGCAGCAAGTTAGTGTAGAACTCTCGTGCAATGCGCTCGTTTTTTATAATGACAGGGCTACTTAGTTTTGTCTAGCATGGCTAGATATTTTTTTATCTTTATTTGTTCATCCGGCAATTTTTTTCCGCACATTTTCTTATTTGCATGCGGCAATTATTTTCCGGGAATATTTCTTTTCTTTTATCTTTCTTACTTTTTTATCATTTTACGAGTCATTCTTAAAGCTAATACAATTTTGATGTCTTTAGTCATCTTTACTTTATCGTTTACAATTTGGTCTTATTTTCTATTACACTTTTATTGTTCTTTATCTAACACATTTTCCCTTAAACTATTACAGTTTTTTACAATTAAAATACAAATATATTCTGTCTCTTCTTCTTCTGCTTCTTTTCTTTGTTGTTGTTGGTGTTTCTTTATATTCTCTTTGTTGATATCTTCTTATTATTACTGTTGTTTTCTTTTCCCTTTTTTTGTTATAATTTTGCTTTACGCTCTTATAGTTAACGCACGCGGCTGGTATACTACTAAAACCATCTCAGTATTCCTTCACTGCCCGTATGGAGAGATCTGCTTTCGCGTGTGTCTCCGATCCGGGTGGAGTCCTAGATAGGTCTGACTTCTCCAACAGTGGGTTGTTTCTGGACATAACTATTTTATTTTAATTCTAAACATGGTACATAAATTAATTATATAAGAAGTTTAGTTTGGAATCGAGCAATAAACCCAGACGTTCTTCGGAGAAATTTGCAGACAAATAATAAATTGCTATAGAGCAAGTATCACTAAGAATTAGCAACGTATAGCTACAAAAGTATTTTCCAGTTGGGGTATTTAATTAATTTTAATTAATCCAACTGAGCCTTTGAGTTAGGGAGGGGTTGGCTATACGTCGCTTTCTTCAAGTTTTCTTACAAACAAACCGTTGTTTTGGGCTAACAGGCAAAATTAATTGGAATTCTGTAATAACGCCCGGTTAAAGTGTTTGTTCTTGTTTAAATTCTCCTTTGTGGAGGTCTGCCATGTTATTTATTTGCTACAGATTTTATCACTATGACGCTCATTTAGCTTAATCTCTTCTCTCATTTTATTTTAAATTCGCTGTACTAGGTGAAGACATGTATCGCAGGTCGTTTTTACGAATATATCATATAACTCACACATCCATCCAAATGAGGAGCGAACCCACAAACAGGTCCAAATCTGAACTTACGTAGCTACTGACACATATGTCGTTTTTTCAATGTATATACAAAGAAAACACTAAGGACACTTAATGAACTGAACATTTTTCGGCGTTTCAGAGAGTGGTCATTAATTGGTTTCAGAGAGTGGTCATTAATAAAAGCACATGTATAGAAAATAAGATAAACCAACCAAGTCAAGCAATATCGACGTTTTAAGGAGTTTTTCGTTAAATCGAGTGACGTTATAAAGAGTTTACACTGTAGTTACATGTGTGAGTATCCCAATCCTTTAAGGTTCAAGTCAACCCACCTAACAGTTGGTGCACCCTGCTGAATGACGCATGACGCTAAGTTTATGTTTTGCAGCGGAGGGGTTGTTAGACCTTTTTTTATTGCTGCACACAGGCTGATGGTCCACTTAAAATTGAGCAGTTACCGTCGTCTATATATTTTTGCAACGCCAGTGGCATCGTGAACACGCTGCTGTCCCATAAGTGTACAGGAACTTGGGTCACTAATGCGGGAATACAACACAAAGTTATTATGGCGGCATACTTAAGACCAAAAGTGGTCGCCATCCAGACGGGTTTGGGGCTCTACCACGTAGAAAAACCTTAACGTCCTTTATACGTTTATCCCATTTCATGTCATCATTACTGACAGTTGATGTCATTAAAAAAGTGATTATCTACTGGCAACTAAACATGCGTCAGCACGCATTCAATCCACATCTACAATAGTAAAAATATTTTTAGCTAGATCAGTTTCACATATTTTTTTTTTCGTCAAATATGTGTATTTGACTAATAAACACAACAACTATAGATATTGAGTCATAATAAACTTTGGATGATTAAGAAGATTCTAGCCGTTTTAGTGTTGAAAATTATAGTATTTCGTACCCAGACAAGAATGTTGTAAAAATACCATCTTTATGCGGCTGGGGGCGGTCTGTCGTAAAAGGCGACAAACAGCTAGGTGGTCTGTAACCGCTTACTATTAAGTGAGTATTCAACCTGTTTGCAGTTCCACAGCAATAAAGGAATACCCGTCAGGGAAGTTTGCAAATGCCCAGCAGCACTCGCAAAGTAGTTTTCAGCGATATAAAACTAAAAGGCGGTTAACCTGAAAAACGATGATGAATTTTTAAATGAAAATATATTAAATACATATAAAACACAATTCTCAAAGAACGCTTTGAACAAAATGGTTCAAATACAAAAAGGTAAAAGTACTAAACTAGCAAATAAACCCTATTCAATATGAAGCGGATATTTCGTTTCAATATATCCGAAGCTTTGCCGAATCCGATATTAGCTGTCGACTATGCTGGGCATAAAATTACCTTTTTAAATTTACTGAAATGCAAGTTTAAGTCGGATATCCTGATAACTTATATAAGTGAATATCATCCACTATAATATATATAGTTATAATAATATATATAATTATACCTAGTCAGGTCATAAATTCTGTCACATGTTTAATGTAAAATAATTGTAACAAGTTTATTAATTTTGTAACCATTCATATACCAAAATGAACTTAACAAAACATAGATTCTTATGACATTAAAGTTTATTCAAAATGACCTCCGTGATTTTGAATACAAGCCTTCAATCTGCGCGGCCAGTTGTCTATCGCAGCACGAACGAGGTCCATGTCAATATCTGCGGCTGCCTTAATCAAGGATGTCTTGAGTGACTCCAAATTGGGATGAGGCTTTGAGCACGCCTTTTCCTCCAAGTGTTGCCATATCTTGTAATCTAACGGATTCAAATCTGGACTGGAGGAGGGCCAGTTTTCGTGCCGGATGAAGTCGATTTCACGCGCCGCCAGCCAGTCTTGTGTGCTCTTCGCTCTATGAGCTGGCGCCGAATCTTGTTGGAATACCCAGTGCCTGTTATTGAACATGGTATGAGAAACAGGTTCCACAAGGTTCGTCAGGACTGTATTTTGATACACAACAGCAATCGTTTTTACACCTTTCTCACAAAAATGTACCTCTGTTAAGCCCCAATAAGAAACTCCCAACCATACCATGAGCGAGGATGGAAAATGACCTCGTTGGACACGCGGAATACGGTTGCTCGCTTCTTCACTACTGTGTGCGTACACCTTATCATTTTGTTTGTTGTAGCTCTCTTCTACGGTAAACATTTTTTCATCCAAAAAAAGAATTTCCCGATATTTTTTTCCCGCGTACCGCTTCAACAAAGCGCGGCATCTCTTCAGTCTCAGGTCCATTAGACGAGCATTCAAACGATGTCCTGTTTTTCTTCGATATGCCCGAAGCCCTAAGTCTTCATTTAACACCCTTTTCACCGTGGTTCTGCTTAACCCCATCTGAAGGGCCAACAGTTTCTGCTTACGTTTGGGATTTCTTTGAATTCGTGCCTTTACAGCTTTTATCACTGCTGGAGTCCTAACAGACCGAGGGCGACCACTTCTTGACCTGTCATCTACACTAGAGTCTTCATTGTATCGTTTGATGGTACGATAAACGAATCTTTTGGTAATATTCAAATTTTTCAGTATGTTAAAAATTTGAATTGGCGCGTAACCGCAACGATGCAACGCAATAACTGCAACACGGTCTTCTTTAAGCGTCCACTCCATATTTAAAAATGAGTAAAATTCTAAAAGTTATACATTTTTATTTTCATGAACAATTCGAAATTCTAATTCAATAAACTTTTTTGTGGCCAGCATTCTAAAAGAAAAGTTTTTACTGTGTGACAATACTTATGACCTGACTAGGTAATATAGTTGATATATGACACGAAAATTATTTTGAACTACCTGTTCCCGCGACTCCGTCCGCGTGGAAAAGTGACTATGGGCAGCATTTTTTGGGTATATCTTTTGGTTTATTTTGGATTACAAATTCTATAAACTAAAATATAAATGAAATACCTATGCAAACAGTCAGTGTTATTGAATGCAACTGTTACGCCATGCGCTCCCGGAATACCTGTGTTCGAACCTACAAAACCAGCCTAAGCTAAACCCTATTTCATATGATTAATGATATAAATCTGAGGTCCACTTAAATTGAATAACAACCTACAAAGTCCAGCCTAAGCTGAACTCTATTTCATATGGTTGGTAATATAAATCGGAGGTCAAGTTAAATTGGAACCTTAAATTTCCGAAACTGATCATTTTTAGCTAAAACTTTTTTTCTAAAATTAAAAGTAGCCTAAGTTACTCCTTTTACATCAGCTACCTGCCAGTGAAAGTTCCGTCAAAATCGGTCCAGCCATTTCAGAGATTAGCCGGAACAAACAGATAGACAAAAATTGTAAAAATGTTGTTTTGGTATATGGACCGGGTATACGTCCGAATGCACTTAGTTTACTAAGTGCATTTTAATACCCGCTTTTTAAAGCGGGTATTTTAATATTACAAACAGACCCTCCAATTTTATTTATTTGTATAGATTGATCGTAAGCAATACGCCTAATTTTGAATTTGTCGTAAGCAATACGCCTAATGTAAATATATGATGCTCACTTTATGTATTTGACTAACTACTATCAGATGATTATGTTGGTACAAGGTATTCCCATCGGTTTAGGATCTGAGAAGCTGTCTATTATTCCGAGTTATAAGGTTATGTATAAATACGAGATTAGTTCTTTTTGATTTAAATAATCAAAAAAGTATTTTATCCGTGCAGGGGCGGAGAAAGAATACTAACCTCTGCGGCCGGGGTCGGCCTGTCGTAAAAGGCGACTAAACAACCCACCCTAGCTACGTGGTAGGGCTTCAAGCCCGTCTGGATGGCACCACCTTTAGTCTTAAGTATGCCGCCATAATAACCTTGTGTTGTGTTCCGGCATTGGTGACCTAAGTTCCAGTACCTTTATGGGACAGCAGCGTGTTCGCGATGCCACTGGTGTTTCAAACATCCATAGGCGATGGTAACTGCTAAATTCTAAGCGGGCCGTCAGCCTGTCTGCTGTCCTACAGCAATAAAAAAAACTGTTAAAAACTATTATTACAATTGCAGCTGAAATATAACAGTTTTAAAATCAATTCGCTAGCCAAATAAATGAATTTACACGGACGTGTGTGTATGATAAAATAATTTGTTTTTTTTTAGTGTATATGACTGGTAGTTGTAGGTTATATGCAGAGAAATATCTGCATAAAAAATTACACTTAGTTTTAAACCATAAACCAAAGAGTAGGTGAGCTATATGAACGTCAAAGAAGTTTGCTTAAAATATTCCGGTCTATATTCGATCCTTTACTGTACGCTCATGAAATAAGTGCCACATGGGAAATTTATTTGCGGCAACTCTCATCCGTCGTAATGTCCCATCGATGTCCCATGACGATCTCGAATCGGATAACTGGTCGCATCATGCCATTTTTGAAAAATATCTCCGAATATAGATTGAGATTTTCGATATTTTACGATTTGCAGAAAATAATCTAAAGCGATGCATTGGTTGAAAACTTGGTTCTTTAATAACCGTATTCCAGGGCCAATTATTGGTTCATAAAATTATATTTAAATCTGGTGGGCTTCGTCTTAGGCATCATACGTATATTCAGTTCGAAACTGTTGAATTAAGAAACTCAAGTCAACACACTGTTAGGTTATTACTGTTATGTATCTATATACATTGAGTATATATCGCGTCCCGGCGGGTAGACAAATAATAAACCAGTTTGCATTCAACCGCTGTCTTATTGCTACGCACCTACTTAACACTGGCGACGAGCTGTTATTTATCGCGCGTGCATTTGTAAAAATAACATTAATATAATGCCGATCGGACACATAGAACCATACAATTTTGAAAGTAGCAATTGGGACGCGTATGTTCGAAGAGTGAAACAGTTTATAGCATTAAATAGCATTAGTGATTCGCTTCAAGTTGCTACGTTAGTAACGGTAGTAGGCGCGGAATGCTATGAGTTAATGTGCGACTTGTGCTCACCAAGTACCCCGGAATCAAAAACATTTACCAAACTAGTTAAACTGGTGAAAGATCACTTGGAACCAGAAAGATCAGAAATTGCTGAACGGCACATATTCAGGCAGCGAACTCAACGTCAAGGTGAAAGTGTTCGCGACTACCTACAATCTTTAAAACATCTGGCAAAAAGTTGTAATTTTGGGGATAAGTTGGAGGAAAACTTACGCGACCAATATGTATCTGGTTTGCACAATGAAGACATGAGATCGAGGATCTTTGCGGAAAAGAATGTGGACTACAAGCGTCCCGTGGAGCTGTCTCAGGCACTGGAGGCGGCAGAGCGCCACGCATCCATGGCGGGCGCAGCAGGCGCGGCGCCGCACGACGACGGCTTGCACCGGATAGGCGCGGGCGCTGCCGGGGGCTCCAGGGCGCAGGCGGGCGCGCTCCGGCCGCAGCGCGCTTGCCCCCGATGTGGTAAAATAGGGCATACGGATGGCAAGTGTCGGTTTAAATATTACAACTGTGATGTGTGTGGTCAACGGAGCCATTTAAAAGCAGTGTGTGTGAAAAATAAAAGTGAGAATAAAAGTTCTAAATATTCAACCAAAAACCAGTTTTTTCTGAACGGATCGGACTCGGAGGATGAAGGTTGTAATTTTTATAATTTAGTAGTTAGTAATAACGGCGATGGTCCATATTACATTAAAATAAAAGTTGAGAACATTCTATGTAAATTTGAGATTGATACGGGAAGTAAGTTATCTGTTATTTCCAAAGAATATTATTATAGATATTTCCCGAATATTCCTATAGAACAAAAGCAAATAAATCTGAAGTCATATACCGGGGACGTCATCGAGACTCTTGGTTTTATTGTGGTCAATGTTAGTTATCGTGAAAAGCAATCAAAATTAAATTTATTTATCATTGAAAACGGAGGGCCGCCACTGATGGGCCGATCGTGGATTAAACATTTAAAACTGGATATAGGGGAATGCTACAATATAACCGAAGTAGACTCGATGGCGACTTCCTTGCGAAAGGAATTTCCTGAGGTATTTGCAGAAGGTTTAGGTACGTTTAAGTCAAAGTTTAAATTATACCTTAAAGATGAGTCACCTAGGTTTATAAAAGCACGACCAATACCATTAGCGCTTCGGCAACCAGTTGAAAGGGAACTCGAGCGGCTGCAGCGGGATGACGTCATATACAAAGTCGAAAGATCAGATTATGGTACGCCTATTGTCCCAGTAATTAAAACAAATGGTAATATCAGATTATGCGGCGATTACAAAGTCACAATCAATCCTCTGTTAAAAGACTATCATTACCCGCTGCCGCGTATCGAAGACCTGTTTGCGATTTTGGGAGGGGGTGAGCAATACACAAAATTAGATTTATCTAATGCGTTTCAACAATGTCTTTTACACGAAGACTCGCAGGCGAT
Organism: Malacosoma neustria; assembly: GCA_963693495.1. Taxonomy (NCBI): domain Eukaryota; kingdom Metazoa; phylum Arthropoda; class Insecta; order Lepidoptera; family Lasiocampidae; genus Malacosoma; species Malacosoma neustria. Next base: position 3,066,697 of record OY856372.1, read on the forward strand.
GACAGCCATTACCACTCACGTAGGTATATTTGTTTATAAACGCGTTCCATTCGGTATTAAATGCATACCCGAAAATTTTCAAAAAATTATGGAAGAAACGCTAAATGGCTTGGCTTCGACAGCGGTTTTCACTGATGATATTTGCGTGACAGGAAAAGATAAACCCACTCACCTAGCAAATTTAAAGGCGGTGCTACAAAGGCTTAAAGAGAACGGATTGAGGATAAACTTTAGTAAATGTCAGTTTTTCAAGGATAGTGTTACCTATTTAGGATATAAAATTAATAAGTATGGGCTGCACACTGATTCAAAAAAAAATTGAAGCCATTGTAGCAGCGCCTCCACCTACTAATGTTACTCAACTAAAAAGTTTTATAGGATTAGTGAACTTTTATTCAAAATTTTGTGTAAATATGAGTGATATATTGAAACCAATGTATGATTTATTAAAAAAAAATGTTAAATGGAGTTGGACAGTTGATTGTAATACGGCTTTTAATAAAATAAAAAATGTATTAAGCAGACAGCAGCGCATACGGGCTCGGCGCGGTGCTCACGCAACGGCACACGGACGGCGCGGAGCGGCCCGTCAGCTGCGCGTCGCGCACACTCAACAGCGCGGAGGCTAACTACTCCCAGATAGACAAAGAGGCGCTCGCCATCGTATTCGGGGTCACCAAGCACCATCAATATCTTTACGGGAGACATTTTGTACTACGGAGCGACCACCGCCCTTTGAGTTACATTTTTAGTAAAAATAAAGGGTTACCAGTAACAGCTGCAAGTAGACTCCAACGTTATGCCGTTAAGTTGGCTGCATACGATTTTTCCATCCAGTTTGTAAGATCAACACAAAATTGTTTTGCTGATACGCTTTCACGTCTCCCTCTAGAATTGTCAAAAAAGCAATTAAGAAGTGAAGACGAAGAAGGCAGTTATCTGCATTACGCGCAAGAAAACTTTCCAATCAGCTTTAATGAAATTAAAACTGAAACGGGAAAGGATTCGACACTAAACAAGATCTACGGATTTATTATGTTTGGGTGGCCAACTAATTATGTATATTGAAAAACAATATTATAACAAAAGGGACAATTTACATATAAACCAGGGGTGTATAATCTGGGGTTATCGAATTGTAGTCCCGAATACCTTACGAAACTGCATCTTAAAAGAGATCCATGAAGGTCATCCGGGCATAGTCAAGATGAAACAAATCGCACGAAATTACGTTTGGTGGGAAAACATCGATCGAGACATAGAAGAGGTTGCGCGCGAGTGTGGAGCGTGCAGGGCAGTGTTGCCAGATGGCCATGTGAATTTCCCCCCAACTTTTTTCGAAATACCCCCGAAAATAAGCTTTTTGGAAAAAAAACCCCCCAGAACAGTTTTTACTTATTTTAAAAAGAGAAATAAAAAAGCAAAAGTAGCTAGATAGATAATTCTTTATTGTTTACCTCATTTTTAGAGTTAATTCAGATATAAAATAAAATAAATAAATAAATACATACATACATATAATCTCTGCCTACCCCTACGGGAAAGAGGCGTGATTATATGTATGTATGTAAAATAAAATGCCGCATAAGCTCAAGTGACAGATGTACAAAACAGCCACTAAACCTGCTCTGCTACTTTTTCCTGTAGGACGCGGCAGAGCAGAAAGCCAGACAGACAATGAAACGACTGATATGGCTCACCCAAACCCTAGTTAGTTTACTCGTCTTATTTAACTAACACCAATACTCAATTAGTTAGTGCATTCCAGTGAATTAAGATTGTACCACCACCCATCGGCCAACATCAATACCCATTCACACAATAATCAAACCACAAAAGAAAATAATGCAATGCAAACGTAGTATTTAATTTGCCTCCACCAACTTCATCTTTATTTACGTAACTTTTTGATAGGACATGGTATATATATCTTTATTTTATAAACATATGATGGACATCATCATGAACAGGACGATCTGTTTCATAAAAATAAAATGTTATTGTACTGAGTAAGTAGCTGAGTAAGTATATATAAATAATCGTAGTATGTCTAAACAGGGACACTATTATTTTTTGAAATATTCTGAAGTCCAATAATTATGATATTAATGATTACTTATGTTTCATCCGAGTAAAGTTTCTATAATAATAACCTGGTACTCAACAGTACATACCTCATCATCATTATCATCATCATCAGCCTATTGAAGCCCAATGCTGGACATAGGCCTCTGCCAAAGCATGCCACTGAGCCCGATCTTCGTCTCTTTCATCGACTTCCTGCCAGCTACCTTTCGAAGAACATATGTACCTACTTAAGGTAAAATACGATACTAATACCTACGATAATTAAAACATTGTTTACTAACCTGAAAATACCGCTTCGTCTTCCCATTCTTTCCGGTATGTTCTGACATATGACTTGTTAGATTTCGACATTTTGCTTGCGTTTTAAACAATTCGTAAGAAGAAAACTTGGAAAATTAAATGAACAACACGACAACGACATGACATCAAAATCAACCAACAACAAGAAACAGTAACAAACCATTACCAACCCAACACGAACGAAATAACGAAACTCATAGGCACTCTCGGCTCTTGCTATCGCATCGGCAATCGTCAATCGGCAACATGAGTAAAAAGACAGAGATGGCATATTAACAAACGAACGAATGAATTGAATTATTAATGAACGATTGAATTGAAGTTTATGTATAAATAAACATATAATTAATTATAAGATAAAAATATATCGTATTATATAATAATTGTAGTGATGGTAATTGTGTCTATGGATGAATTATTGGCACTTAAAAAATCTCCAAAATTTCTCCCAATTTAATTTTTCCCCCCGTAGGTCCCCCCAAAGAATCTTTCCCCCCGAATTTCCCACCCAACGTCGAAAAAACACCCGAATTTGCAGGGAATCCCCCCCATCTGGCAACGCTGGTGCAGGGAGATGCGCCCAGCGCCCCCCGCCGTCCCTCTGCACTCGTGGCCTTGGCCGGCGGAACCATGGTCTCGCGTTCATGTAGATTTTCTCGGTCCATTATTAAATCATTATTACTTTATAATCATTGATGCGCATTCGAAATGGATCGAAGCAGAAAAAATCAAATCGACCTCAGCTAGTGCCGTTTGTGACAGCTTGCGGAGTCATTTTTCTCGTTTCGGTTTGCCAAAACGCCTTGTTAGCGACAATGGACCGCCATTCACATCAGCGGCATTTTCTCAATATTTAGAGAACAACGGTATTAAACATACCCTAGTACCACCGTATCACCCTTCTAGCAATGGCGCAGCGGAGAATGCCGTGCGCACTATTAAAAGGGTGCTTAAAAAAGCAGAATTAGAGAGGGAGGACATAAATAAAGCCTTGAACCGATTTTTATTTATGTACCGAAATACCGAACAGGGCACAACGGGATGCGAACCTGCAGTCGCTCTGTTAGGCAGAAGGCTGCGCGGTCGACTAGACCTACTGCGTCCCGATGCCGCTGAGCGTGTGCGCGCGCGTCAGCTTACCGAGGAGCAGCGGGCCTGTAACGTACCGTTGCGAGTGGTTGGACAAAACGAACCGATACTGATGCGTAACTATTCCAAATCTGGCAATAAGTGGACTGAGGCCGTGGTAAAGGAACGAACAGGTCCTGTATCGTATAACGTTACAACAAAAGACGGTCATATGTATAAGAGACACATTGACCAAATACTCGCTAGAAAACCACGTCATTCACTGAGCCAAGTGGTGGACAGTTCACCTGTCACGTCAACGGCTGATTTGACGACTAAGTCAGATGAGGAGGAGTATAAGGAGTCATTCGATAGTGCAGAGGAAGGAGTAGGCACAAGCCCGACTTCGCCGGCGCCGCTGTTGTCTTCTAACGCTAACATTGATAAACCACAGCGCAGGGAAGCTGCTTTAAAATGTTGTGAAAGACTAAAAATGTATAAATAAGATTGTAATCTATAGGTACCTACTTAAGAAATTACTTATAAGATAGATCGTAATCGAAAAATTATTACTTTTTGTTTAAGGTCTTGTTTATCTCATAAAATAGCTAGTTTTATCTTAAGAGGGAAAAGTGTTATGTATCTATATACATTGAGTATATATCGCGTCCCGGCGGGTAGACAAATAATAAACCAGTTTGCATTCAACCGCTGTCTAATTGCTACGCACCTACTTAACAATTACCATCCATGAGATTGTATAGTTCGTAAATATTTCATTTATGACAGACTGACTAAATACACTTAATTAACTCAATTATTCTGTCTGCTTAGAATAGTGCTTACTCTTTTGTACCATCATAAACTTACTTGTTTATTGATGTCTTTTCGCTTCTATATAAAACGACTATAACATGAGCTTTCAACTAATTTTCCTGCAGTCATAAGATACGGGTCTTATAAGAGTGTTTTAAATATTTAATCAGCGTTAATACGTTGGCTAAGCCCTTTAATGACTCAAACGTGTTTGGATAATGATATTAGCTGACCATCAAATCGTTACTCTATTTGTTGTCCTTTAATCATAAAAAAATTAATATTGTTTTATTTAATATTTGAAATATTATGAAGAAACTAAAAAGTGAATTAATTGCCTTATTACGGTACTTTTAGCCATTCCTCCAAATACTTCGGTCTTAAAACGCATATCCCTTGGGAAATTTATTTGCGGCAGGTTTTATGAGTCGTCAACAAAGCCCCTTACGACCTACAATGCGATTGAATGGAGAAAGTGGAAGATATTAATTTTTTGATATTTTACTTGTCAAATAAATTCATACTTGCTTTGTAAAAATTTTTCTATTATTTACTCGCCAAGTCTGTCCATAGAAGTGTGACAGACCTAGGCGTTACTTTTTGGAAATAAAACTACCACCAATATATGCTACATACGCTATTATAAAAATATAATGATGGTAGTTTTTAAAAAATAATTTAAAAGATAAAAGGCAGTAAAAATTATGTACAAGTAGGTAGGTCGGGGTTCGTACATAGATTACCCCAATGCTCATCAAATGCAACCACTGGCCTGTATTGTAGATGTCCGGCAGATTCGGTGGTAAAGAAGTTATTGACTCTCGGCGGCTCGTACACGACACATGGGGTTGCACCTCACGGCGGACTGTACACCCCCGACCGGCAAACAATGCATCTCGTCGTATCGGCGTCGGGACAACGCACAAGTATCTGGGCCTTGTCCTCGACCGCCGATGGGACTATTCGGCACACTTTGAGCGGCTGGCCCCTCCACTTACGGGAGCGGCCGGGGCACTCGCCCGACTGCTCCCTAACATCGAGGGACCGAACTCAGTGTGTCGGTAACTATATGAAGGAACCATACGGTCAATGGACCTTTACGGAGCCCCCGTTTGGGAGGAGCACCTGATATAATTTTTTAGCAAATATTATATAATTTTTTTTATATACTATAATAATATACTTTCTTTTTTTATATTAATTTTAAGTGAATCTCTTGTCTTATATAAATATGTGTTTTTTTTTCACGCTTTATATTTTAAAGATGTACTAGTTATTTTAGAAATGTTTTTACACGCTTTATATTGGCTTCACTTGTATGTTTGTAATTATTTGTTATTAACCGATTCCTTTGGGGGTGATTTTTAATATATTTTCAAAATAGCAATTGGTACACCACACTTTTTTACAATAAAATTCATTTTTTTTTGTTAATCCCACTATCCTTAATTTAAATTTATTGAAAATTATTTTTTCCTTTTAGTTTGATTTTTTGTAAAAGCATGTTTTTTTTTAGTTCTTTATTAACTATAATTTTTCAAGATATAATATGTTTCAATAGTTATTTTTGGAGTGAAGTTTAAACTGCAATTAATATCTATAATATTATTTCTGTTTAATCATATGTTATGTTGACTTTTCTATGCCATTTTGTTATTGAACTTTTAAAAGTTTTACGTTTGTTCGTGACATTACTCCCCGGGGCTAGCGGAAGACCAGCGCTGATTTTATATCTAAAATCAGCATATGCTGAGCTAGTCCCAATTTAGGACAGTTTTCTAAGTGGATTATTAATGTATGTATGTGTATTATGGTATCCTAAATAAAATGTTTTCTTTCTTTCTTTCTGACGACCAAGAGCGTTGCGTTGCAGCGAAAACCGCAGCGCACACTGACTGTCAGAGCCATCAGAGGATACCGTACGGTGTTTTTCGAGGCGGCTTCCCTCCTCGCCCGGTCCATGCCATGGGATTTGGAAACTCGGCTTTTGGCGTCGCTGTATCGGTGGCGCCATGAGGCCGTCCACCGGGATTCTTGCCCCACGCCTCGTGAAATCGAAGTAAAACAAAACGGGCGGAGCTTCGGGAAAATCTCATGGTAGTTTGGAAGGAAAAACTTGCGTAACCCAATGCGGGCCAAAACACTATTGTAGCGGTGCGGCATGCCCTGCAAGACTGGCTTGACAACGCCACGGCATTCTGTCGTTTCACGTGACACAGGTACTCTCAGGGCACTGCTGCTTCGGGCGATATCTGTGTCGCATCGCTCAAAAGGAGCAAACGACAGAGTGCTACCACTGTAACGCTGGTGACGAGGACACGGCACTCCACATCTTTGAAGTGTGTCCCGTATGGGCATCGGAGTACCGAGACCTCATTGCCACCATTGGTCTTGACCTCTCATTTCCGGCCATCGTCTTAGCGATGGTCGGAAGCCAAGCTGGATGGGATGCTGCCGCCTCCTTCTGCGAGGAAGTCATGTCCGCGAAGGAGGCAGCAGATAGGGAGACGAGAGAGAGACGTGCGTTAAGCTTCCCTCCTGCTCACGCAGGGCCACTCGTCGCCGAAGATTGGCGACAGACCTTTGGCCGCCGTAGTGATCGGTCGCGGGAGCAACCCTCTGGGAAAGGCAGCCCGCATACACATGGCCGATAGAGGGGCACGCGTGGGTGTTCCACGTGCACAGCTTACACCTCCGTGAGGAAGAAGATGCCGGGGATCATCATCCCCTCTGATTTGAAGAGGCCCGCAAAAGCGGGCTGGCGTTCGTCGCGGCCGCGGTCTGATTAAGCTGTCACGTCTCGTGGCCTTGGCACTTAAGGCGTGTGAAGGAACACCAGGGTAGTTTTAGTGGGTATAACAGCGACGTGTGTCCTCCATCCTCGAGAAGGGAATGTACGGGTGCATTGCACGGGGAGTTCCATACTACCCTGCCGCCCATTTTCTTTTTCCTTTCCTTATTCCCACGCAACGGGGTATGCGTCTTGGATTCTCACCTCCCAAAAAATCCCTTCTAGGCCTGGAGTGGACCCCAATTCGGTGTATCAATTAATCCGGTAATGGTCGTATTTTGCACAATCAAAACAAAATACAGTAATATTTAATTAGAATTAATAGCGTGTCCGCGCTTTGAGATGCGTAGGCTCGGAATTAGCAAGTTTTACGCTCTAACGTTCTTCGCGTGGACCCTTCACGCGTCTCGTAGTGTTTACGTTCTCATTAATATACATAAATTATAGTATTGAAATTGTCATAATTGAGATTAGACCCGTTTTTGAAAGGTTTTCAAAGACAAATATTTATAAGAAGTATATACAGGGTGACTTTGCCTCACCCGTCCAAATTCACACAGAAGAATCTTTAGTAAAAGTTATGAGAAACATGTATTTTAGTTTAGTATCACATAGTACAAAAATGTTGAGTAATCAGCATCACAAAGTTATCACAAGAACTCGCAATTTATACTTGACACCTACACTCGACAAGTGTCAATGACCCCTCCATCGGTACCTCATAATTCGCTACATTTCATTGATAAATACAGTACCTAACATAATGTCGAAATACAAAAAATTCAGTTAAAGGGCGCGTTTGTAATAAGTAAAAAAATACGTAAATAATATTTAAATATTATTTAGTGATATGTACAATAATTAGTAAAAAATCAATTAGAGGTTAACTTACCATTACTGCTTTACACGTATTTTAATAAATGTTCAAAATGCAGTCCGTTTGTCTCTTAGCAAAGTCTAGCTCGTTTTTGAACATTTTCCTTTACCTTTCTAAGCACTACAGTGTCATTACGCACATCTTCAAACGCTCGCACAATTTTAGTTTTTAAGTTCGCGAGGCTTTGGACCTCTTCCACATACACGTGTCTTTTAATTTCACCCCACAAATAAAAGTTCAATGGTGTTAAATCCGGTGATCGAGGCGGTCATGGGACGGGACCACCACGACCGACCCAACGATTACCGTATTCCGTATTTTTGCACTGTCGTCGTCACGAGAGAACGAACGGTAAACACAATGCACCAACGCGACAACACGCGGCCGACTGATTATTAATTAATTATTTACGGCAGCGGCGGCAGCCGTATTTCGCACGCCGTAATTCCCCGCACACACACACCGCTACGCTGCAACCGACATAGGGCTGCCAAACTAAAAAATAAATCAGGGTATTTATTTATAAATGTACATAGTAAAAAACATAACTTCACTAGCTACAATGATTTGTTACAGTAGAAACCGAATGTTGACGAAACTACACTGTACACTCATTTTAAAGCCTATAATAAAGATTCATCTTTTTATGGTGGGCTAAAAGTCCCACCTGAAACGTTTAGAAAAAGTATTTTTAAATAATTTTGACAACGTCTTAATGAATCGGCCTGGTAGCACCATTTTCTTTTTTTTTGGTCTCAGGGAAAAACCTCTCTTGACGGGTTCCCCGGCCCGGGGGGACCGAGGGATATGTGGGACTCCGGGAAAGATGTTCGAACATCTGATTACCCACTAAAAAACTTGGGTCACTAATGCCGGAACACAACACAGGGTTATTATGGCGGCATACTTAAGACCAAAGGTGGTCGCCATCCAGATGGGCTTGAGACCCTACCACGTAGCCAAAGTGGTTATGTAGCCTTTGACAGGCCGTCCCCGGCCACAGAGGTTAGTATTCTTTCCGCGCCCCTGCACGGATAAAACTTAAACATTTGATTGAATAATAAAAAATATGGTTGAATCGCAACATTCGTTTTATTACAATAATCATCATAGGTACAACCCTAGCGCATTCTTATGAAGACGTGTTGACACGTGTCCCGCACGGCGGGCAACACAGTCTCGACTCTTTGTACGCGTACTTAAGGTACATTTCTTCTCGTTTACAATACCGAGGAGGAGGTAGGTAATAAAGGTCAATGTACGAACCTTGGAACATATGATTATTTGCACGATTGAATGAGCGACCAAGTTACTAAACATTTTCCTTGGGATGAAATATTTTATTTTGAAAATTTTACATACAATTTTTTTTGCAAAAATGAGTTCCATAAATGATGCTTAGTGCGTAAAAAAAATTTGGACGGGTGAGGCAAAGTCACCCTGTATACACTGACGGACTCAAAAACTGCATCAAAGTAATAGACGACTTTGAAATAAATATTTTAACCAAGTATGCAAACTTTCTATACAGATTTAAATTGAAACCTGTATATTGGTTCGTGAACTTTAAATCAGCGTAGGGTCATATCCTTAAGTTTAAGTTTGTGTACTGGAAAGGACCTTAAGACTTTTTTGAAGAAAAAACAGAAATTTAATTGGTTTAATTAAAAAATTGGATTTAACAATAGACACAAACTTTATGCAAAGGTATATTTATGTTTTAATAAGGTGTATTACCTCCACATGCCCTTATTATGGATTCTAATCGGTTCTGCATAGATTTTATTAGGGTTATTAAAAGATCTTGCGGAATATTGTCCCATTCTTCTGAAAGTGCTGTTCTTAGTACTGCCACTGTCGTGGGCAAAGGGTTTCTCGTATATACAGCTCTTTTTAAATTGTCCCAAACGTGCTCAATGGGATTAAGATCCGGGCTGCGTGCTGGCCAATCCATTGTACGTATCCCAACCTCTTCCCAATATTGTCGAACTTGTGCAGCAGCGTGTGGCCGGGCATTATCCTGCATTAAAGTAAAATTTTCGCCTATGAATCCCATGTAAGGCACCACGTCATCTTCTAAGATCTCTGTTATGTAGCGATGTGCAGTCAAACCCCCTCTATTACCGTTTTGACGGACCATGTCTAGGAACACAAGTTCTGTTCGCCCGTTCACCGATATGCCACCCCAGACCATACACGAACCGCCTCCAAAAGGAACACGCTCCTCAATGCAACTTTGAGCATATCGCTCCCCACGTTGACAATAGACTCTTCTGCGACCATCTGCACCATATAAACATGTCCTACACTCGTCCGTGAACAATACGGAGACCCATTGCTCTTCTGTCCAATTCAGGTGACCACGCGCAAATCTTAAGCGAGCTTGTCTGTGAGCTACAGACAACTTTGGACCATTTGCTGGTCTAAAAGAGGTGATATCCCCTTCCTTTAACCTTCTTCTTATTGTTCGTGCACTCACGTTTACTCCACGCACTTCATTAAGCTCTGTTTTGATGTTAACTGACGTGACGAAACGATTTCGCAGGGAAGTTGTAACAATAAATCGGTCATCACGACCGGTGGTTGCTCGAGTCCTGCCTGTACCACGTCTCCTTCTGTAAGAACCTGTCTCCACAAATCTTCTGTATATTCTAGAAACCGTAGACTGGTTTACATTTAAATTTCTACCAATCGTTCGTTGATCCAAGCTCTCCCGCACCAATGCTACAATTTGAGCCGGTTGTTCGGATGAAGTATCCATATTATGGTTCAAAAACTCTCGATGAGTTAAAAAACTAACCCAACAAATCTGCTGCTAACAATGATTCAATTGACAAAAGAATAAAAAATCAATGAGAATCAATTTAAAACTTTGCTATAAATAACACGCAAATCTGTTACTACGAGTAAATTTTCTTTTCCCGGCTATATTCATTTGTTTTACTGCAGTTCTATTTTTAAATTTTCTTTTTTTTTGAGATTAAGAGCCAGTCTCTCCATGTTTATATAATTTAATCTAAAAAGTTTGCATACTTATTAAAAAAAATGATTTCAAAGTAATCCTGAACTTTGATGCAGTTTATGAGTCCATCAGTTTAGTATTTGTATCTCTTTTCAAAGACAAATTATTTTAGCGGTAAGCGCTACCACCGGATTCGAACCCAGGACTTTTCGATTGGCCTCAGAGAGTAATACCACCGAGCCAAAAGGTATGTAAATAAAAATCTTAGTACACACAATAATATCAAATCATATTTATAAAAATATTAACAACAATAAAAAAGAGGAATAAAAATGTAGAAGAATGAACAAAATAGAAATAAAGAAGACAATTAAAACTAATACGGTCGTTTGTTTGAGTGACTGAATTTATTTCATAAACGGCAACACGGGCAGGTGGCAGTTTTCAATTCGCGCGGCCATGTCCTCGGGATTGGATCGGTTGTTACGGTGAAAAATTGTGAATGTGCGCAAAGGGGAAATTCTGAATAAACATTATATTTTACATTGAGTTTGACAACAATGTCGGTTGTGTAGTTTTTTAAACGTTATTGTTTGTATACATTTTATAATATTATTAATTAAAAAAGCTTAATGCTTACTTAAATGCTCTTCTACAAAACTTTTCATGGTTTAAGCTTTCAAATATTCTGTCATTATTAAAGTTTCATCATCATTACAGGTATATCTACAGGGTGGCCAAAAAGTCGTGGATCAAACGAAATGACGGGATAGCGGAGATCATTTCTAAAAAAAAAGTGTTCTACAGGGGGTGCCTATGGTCAATTTCTGGGAAGTTACGACTTATTTGTGATATTTTATGAAAATTCCAGTTTTCCATCAAAAAATTGAAAAATTAATAAAATGTGACATCCTGTACATTTTTTTTCATTTCCATCTCATTGCTAGCAATCAAAACTTGCACTAGGTATTCTTTTTGTGATCGAGAATGATGTATGTTTAAGAAAAATCTTATTTAATATATATTGCTCGGTTTGGTATAGCTGTGTAAGTCCGCATATCACCATTTACGCCACCAATCTAGCATTTTATGAACACTTTTTTAGGTCAAGGTCCTATGGTTGCAACAAGACTAGATATCTGTTTTTGGGTTATAGTAAAACGTGACTATTACTTACGAAAACTTACTCAATTTTTAATTATTTTAGGTTATTTGTTTTAGTTTTGGTTATAATTAGTTAATTCCATATTTTCGAGAGATATATTGCTTTCCAAGACAGATTAAAAGAGTCCAAAGCTGATTGACTTACGTTTATCACCATGTTCAAAATCATGACGGATTTTGAATATTATCACCATGAATTGAATCTCCTGATAATGTTAAATAATAAATAAATAAAAAACAAACCTCTATACCAAATTTCAGGTCAATTAAAAACCGAGAAGGGTTTTGCAAGATTTGGTACGCAACGGAATTTTTCTTATTAACAGACAAGCACAGGACAGACAGGAACAGGAAAGGATATATTTTAATTCAACCTGGAATAAACACTTGGATAAGTACAGGTGAAACTAAATTAAATATAAAAATAAAAAGTCTTGAATTGAACTGGGTAGCTACCTTGACTCCAGCTCACCCTGTACAGTCTTTTAAATCCCCACGAATCCAGCAAGGATAATACAGTACTATTACAGTCGCGGCAGGAACAGGCTAAGAATAAACCTTGGCACTTCCATTACCGGTTGACGGGGGCACAAGAATCAGTAGCCAAACTGTGACGGTTTTTCAATTGTTTTTTCTTAAGCAACAGTGAGCGTGTCGCATAGATGTTCAGGCACCCATTCGTCAAATTTTAAATCGGCCACTAGAATGACCGGAAGCGCGTGCTCATCTATAATATGGTCATGGTTAAGGTGGTTATGGACTAAGGATAAATGATACCAGGAAAAGAAAATGGACTATAGCAGCATGTCGCAACAATGATCATTAAATGAAACACACTTAAGTTTTATAAAAATTTACTGAACGTATAAAGACTAGATTTAAATAATAATTCTTTGGAAATGTAGTTAGATAGACTGATTATAAAAATATAATTCAACCAAATACCTTTGCATACTTTAAAACTTCACTATTCTAATCAATTTATATATAATAATTATCTTTGGCTAACTTACAGTTAAACCATCCAGCTTTAATACAATATAATATAAAAATATCCGTTCTACATAATATATTAAATCATCAGATAATTAGTCTATTATTTACACCATTTAATATTTACAATACAATTTTCTTTTCGATTCTTTCTACGTATTTGATGCAAAATCATAAGATATACCTTACTAAGTGTAATAAAACCGATATTACTAATAACTTTCCAGTGATGAGGATCCTGTAACCTGAAATAAAAGAAATGTTTATAAGATTATATAATATATATTGAAGAATTTCGATTGAAGAATGAATCACATTTTTTACCCAGAAAAAGAAAAATATTTTAAAAGTAAAAAACAAACACAGCCATGTTTTTTATTTCCTCGTTGTAGCTTTAAAAGTGCCATGGGGTTTCCGCAGTGGAGCAATAGCTAGGCCTCAATTTGGCTGCGTTGCTTTCCGTATTCTATATCCGTATTATATATTTTCATATGTTAACAGTACAAGACTCTGTATTCATTTTTAAATAAATTATATAAATAGTAATAGCTTAGCTTTTTCATTTACCTCCATCAGGTGTTGATTGCGTATGCACTGAATTTTGAATTTCCAGGGGTGTTTCTGGTGGATCTGGAAATTAAAATTAAATTGTATGTAAAAATACTTATAAAACGCATATTTCTTGTTTAAATAAATGTTATATGATAAACTGTATTAATATACTATTGCAATTGGTATCCAATTAAGGAAGTATACACCTTTTATTGTATTTTTGTTAGACGTGTCTGTAAACTAAGTGAAAACCTGTATTGTAGGGATTTTTCAGAAACAATTGACGAACGGTCTGGATGTACAGATAAAAAAAACTATTTGCTGCATATACGAGTATATAAATATTATGTCACGTAGCTACTGAGTCAAATTATTCATAAAGAGGTTATTCACAAAAGATTTTTATGTTCTAAACAATACGACAACGTGCAGAGGCGGAGTAAGAATCCTGATCCTGCAGCTGGGGTCAGCCTATGGTAAAAGGCAACAAAAGAACTCTAACTAGTTAGCTAGGACCCCAAGCCCATCTGGATGGCAAATCCCTGGCCTATAAGTATGCCATTATGATAGCCTTGTTGTATTCCGGTATTAGAGACCCAGGTTGCAGTACCCCTCTTTTTGTATACCGGGGAAACCGAATGACCTGTACCACGCCGGAACTCCAGGGGAAGTCAAAGTGGTTGCGTTGGCCTCACCGTTTAAACCCTACGGCAGCCACCTTTTGATTCCGGCTGAGATGTTAAAGCCAGGGGTGGCCGCAGTGGCATACCTACTAAAACCCCGGTCGCCTTACATAGAGATAAATTTTTGGTCATTGCTCTGCGAAGTTTCCAGTATCCCTATACGGACAAAAGCTTGTTTGCGATCCCATAATACCGCAAACATCAATTGGTGATGGTAACTGCATACTATTAATGAGCCGTCAGCTTCTCTGCTGTTCCTCATCAACTAAAACGATATTATCGCAAATTTGGCAAAAATTATAGCAATGAAACCCACCTCTGTAAAATATGTCCCTCTTTCGACTGTAATAATTCGCCAAGGGAACTTGCATGTCGCATAGTATCTCGACGGTTGACGGCAACGAGTCGATCCTTACCACCGCAGTTGTAATCGCAGTGTAACGACCCTCAGCGAGTTTCACCGTAGATTTCGCGTTAAGTGGCCTGCTAGAAAAATCTGGATCAGTAAAGTAATCAATTTTCTCCTTTTAATGGTAAGCAGTTTTTTTATTGCTGTAGGACAGCAGACAGGTTGACGCCCCGCTTATAATTTAGCAGTTACCGTCGCCTATGAGTGTTTGCAACGCCAGTGGCATCGCGAACACGCTGCTGTCGCATAAGGGTACAGGAACTTGGGTCACTAATACCGGAATACAACACAAAGTTATTATGGCGGCATACTTAAGACCAAAGGTGGTCGCCATCCAGACGGGCTTGGGGCCCCACCACGTAGATAGTTTAATTTTGTCGCCTTTAGTTTAGTTCAAATAAAATAACTTACATATCGAATTATTAATCTTATTTCAAGTTTGTTAAAGTAAAGAGAGATCACAATAAATTGATACAAATAAAACGAGCAACCCTAATCTCGATATCTCCGGACATAAATTGGTTTGCGATGCGAAAAACTTTCAGATAACATCTAAGAAAGTAATCTTGTCCCGGACAAAGCCTATTCCCGACGAATCTAGATCTCAATATATCGCGGAAATTACATAAACCTGACATTTGAATTTGATCAGGTATTTTTATAATAATCTTAAATATTAATATAATAATAATAAATACACTGAGCTAATTCATACAGCGCCACCTAGTCCCACAGTATAGCATAGCACTTGTGTTATGGGTATTAGACAACTGATATACTTTTGTAAATAACTACTTGTAATATATATAACCACCCCTGTTTATCTATTCAAGCGTTTCAACGTGCATTAGCCGTCACGCCACGGAGGTCGTCAAATTTATTTATTTTATTGTTAAACTAGCTGTGCCCGCGACTCCGTTCGCGTGGAATAGTGACTGTGGGCAGCATTTTTTGGATATATCTTTTGGTTTATTTTGGATTACAAACCCTATAAACCCTAAAATATAAATAAATGAAACATGCATACAGTCAGTATTATCGAATGCCCCTGTTACGCCATGCGCCTCCGGAATACGTGGGTTCGTACCTACAAAACCAGCCTAAGCTAAATCCTATTTCATGTGATTGATGATATAAATCTGAGGTCCACTTAATCGGCTAACAACTTTAAAAGTCCAGCCTAAGCTATACCCTATTTCATATGGTTGATGATATAAATCGGAAGTCAAGTTAAATTGGTCACCAAAATTTTCCGAAACTGATAATTTTTAGCTAAAACTATTTTTTTTTTCTAAAATAAAAGTAGCCTAAGTTACTCCTTGTTACATCAGCTATCTGCCAGTGAAAGCCCCGTCAAAATCGGCCCAGCAGTTTCAGAGATTAGCCGAAACAAACAGACAGACAGACAGACAAAAATTGTAAAAAAATGTTGTTTTGGTATATGTACCGTGTATACATCCAAATAAACTTAGTAAAAAGCGGTTATTTTAATATTACAAACAGACATTCCAATTTTATTTAGTTGTATAGATTACGTGCATAAAATTATTTTATGCTATCAAGGTCCGTGCGTTATAAACAATATCTGTAGGTCACTGGCACTGAATTAAAAAATAACAATATTAGTATCAAATTTTATTTCAATGATTCCGGCTAGTGAAGAAAATATAATATTAATTTCTAGGGAATAGCGATAGGCGACGAATGTTTTGTTTTAAATTGCTGTAGGACAGCAGACAGGCTGACGAACCGCTTAGAATTTAGCACTTACCGTCGCCTATGGGTGTTTGCAACGCCAGTGGCATCGTGAACACGCTGATGTCCCATAAGGGTACAGGAACTTGGGTCACTAATGCCGGTAAGTTATTATGGCGGCATACTTAAGACCAAAGGTGGTCGCCATCCAGACTGGCTTTGGGCCCTACCATTTAGGGTGGGTTGTTTTGTCACCTTTAACGACAGGCCGACCCCAGCCGCAGAGGTCAGTATTCTTTCTCTCCCCTGCACGGATAGATGCATAGACAAATGTGTGAACTTTTGAGACAAGCAGCAATGAAAATATTTATGGAATGATACAACAAGAGAGGTACTTTAATATCCGGACGAAACAAAAAAGGGGCTTTGGGAAATTTATTAGTGGCAGGTTTTATGAGTCGTCAACTAAGCCCCTAACGACGTACAATGCGATTGAATGCAGAAACTGGAAGATATTAATTTTATGATATTTTATTTTTCAAATAAATTCATAACTAAGCAAGCTTAGAAACTTGTTACAGTTATATGAAACAAAAAAACGCCCTATATTGGAAACGAATATATTAGAGGAAGTTTAGAAGTACCGCAGTGATTGAGAAGCTGAAACGTAAAAGTCTAGCATGGTATGGCTATATAACGTGAAGAGAAGAATACTATACAACAAGGGATATACTAGAATTGAGAGTAGATGTGTATAAAAGAAAGAAGAAAGGACAGGAAGAAGATTGTTAAATTAGTATTTGAGAAATAATAGTTAGTAAACGAGAACTGGCAACCGGTATGCGATGGCAGCGGGTTCGCTTGTTAGCCAACTTCTTCGAACATTCGAATTATTTAGACTGAAACTCAAATATGTGGGTATATAAGGATTAAAAATGTGACAAATCCCGCTTCTTTTTTTTTACTAAATGTCATTATTTTATATGAGTACACATGTTCAAGCATCGCAAATACCAGCAGTTTTGGTGGTGTCTAGAAAGTTCTCAATGATTTTATATTAATATTAATGTTTAATTTAAATTTATTATATTTTCAATTATTGGTAAGTGATTTATTTGAAACTTTTTTTCATAGTTTCAAAACCTTACGAAGCTGGCATTTTTAAATTCATTGATGAACACTACTTCAGTCTCTCTGACGTACGGAATTTTAGCAATCTTTTAGACTATAGACAGCGTCTTGGTAAATGTTTTGAATGGTACTGCTCCCCCTTCACCAAAAGTAGAGGCAAAGATTATATTATATCCAGAAGTGGGATTTGGCAGACCAATGATAATAATGATTTATACATCATGTCGTTATGCCAAGATACAGAAAAAACTGTCTGTATTAAGTTGAAAAACGGGTAAAATTAACTATTTTCTATGTGTAATTGTTATTATGCGACGATTATATTTACAATATTATCCCGTATGTTTTCGAATTAAAGAACTTGGAACTGGATATTCGGTATTATTCAAGATCCAATAGGGAACCTGGGAAGTTTCACTGTAATATCTTGACAATTAGGTTAATATAAAGTTATCATAAGAATCTAGGTGAAAATATTACATTGTTGTACCTTGAGTAGTGACAGATAGATGTTTTTTTTCATAGCTAGAGTTCAATAGACAAGCAAACGGCCCATCTGGGAGCTGGTAGTCACCGTCACGTATGGACGTTTGTAACACGAGAGCATAGCTAACGCGGTGCCAGCTTCGAATGAATTAGATGAGAATGATTATAAATAATTTAAAAGATAATTTACTATTTTATTACATAATATAGTGACGAAAATGCCCTCTGGGGAAGGCAGCCCCCACATAAATGGCCGAGAGAGGGGCACGCGTGGTTGTTCCACGTGCCAAGCTCACACCTCCGTGAGGAAGATGATGCCGGGGCTCATCATCCCCTCGGATTTGAAGAGGCCCACAAAAGCGGGCTGGCGCCCGTCGGAGCCGCGGTCTGACTTTTTTATATCTAGAGTTCAGCAGATTGGCAAACAACCCACCCTAACAGGTGGTCACCATCGCCTATGGGCGTCTGCAACACCAAAGGCATTAAACACACGCTGCCGGCCTCTAAGAAATTTTATAACGCTTTTTTTGAAGAACCCCATAGCTTACCGCGCTGAGAAAACCTCAGCTGGAAGCTCATTCCAGATCCTGAAAGTAAGCAACATGAACGTTCTTGAGAATCGTTTCGTATAAGAAAGATGAGGCTCCAAGAAGTGGCGATGAACGCCCAGCCGATGGCGGGCAGTGCAGTGGTAGAAAGATGACGAGGGCACCATTCTAAATAGTTCCTCAGAACACTCCTCGTTTTACAGACTGCAAAATACGCAAAGAGACCCAAAGTCTCTCCGAAGTCCAAGCGTATCTGGATCGTCTATGATTATGGGATCACTGACAACACGAACTACGCGCTGTTGGATGGAATTGAGTTGGATGGAAAGTAAGCAGTACTCCATATACGGTCTGACCTGTGCTTTGTATAGCATAAGCCGTTGCCTTGGACTGAAATACTGCTTGGACCGGTTTAGCACACCTAGCTTTTTGGAGGCAAGCTTAGCTTTACCCTAGAAATGTCCTCTAAACTGCACATTATTCGTGATGTTGACACCAAGGATCTCAATACTGTTTCCGATGAAAAGAGGGGTTCCTTAGAACTGTGGTGCAGGTGCGAACGAGGCTTTCTTGGCAGAGAATACGCAGACTTGCGTCTTCGAGGGTTTGAACTGGACAAAGTTTTGTCGTCCCCGTTCAGACTGTCTCTAGAGAATTCTCTATTTCAGACACAAGTCTGAGCCGACTTTTTTCCAAAACCAAGGCTTACACGATCAGTGTACCGTGCATCATCGGTGCTATCATCTGCATAGCAATGAATGCCATCTATGGATAACATGTCATTGATATGCAGATTAAACAGCATCGGCAACAGCACACAACCCTGGGGCACATCAGCATTGATAGGCTTCACACTGGAGCAGCAACCGTCAACAACGACCGTAATACTTTGCCCAGCGAGAAAACTGGATAGCCAGGTGCAAAAACTCCCAGGTATCCCGTAAGATGGAAGTTTCGCTAGAAGAGCCCTATGCGAGACCCGATTGAAGGCTTTAGTGATGTCTAGGCTAACAGCCAGGGCTTCTCTTTTGCTCTCAATGACTTCAGCCCAACGGTGAGTAAACCAGGAGATCCCCAGCAGACCGGCCATGTCGAAAACCATATTGGCGATCATTTAGTAGTTGGGAATCCTCCAGGTAACCCAAGAGTTGTGCGTTGATAATCCGCTCCATCACCTTGAGAGCAAAGAAGTTATCGCTATAGGCCTGTAGTTGGACGGGTCCGTTCGGTCACCCTTTTTGGGAATAGGGTGAACATGGGCCACCTTCCACGAAGCCGGGACACAACCATTACGGTAGGATAAGGTAAAAGGTCGGGAAAGGACTGGAGACAGCTCAGCCGAGAACATCCGCAGCATAATAGCGGGGATACCGTCTGGCCCGGTGGACTTCTTGACGTCGAGGGATCGGCGGATACGTCGCACGGCTTTTTGTGAAAACCGTACCTCCGACATTTTGGAGTCTCCACATCTTCTAATAGAAGGTGGAGACTGTCCCCATCATCATTTGTGGGCTAATTGTAACTAGAATTTAATTAGAGCTATGTTAATACACATTTGATATAGTGAAGATTAAAGAAAACTTCGTGAGGAAACTTGGATACTAAGCTCAACGGTTCAAGTCACCCCTCAATCCGCTTTTAATAAACGTGGCGGGTTCCTGTCCGTTCCTTTTTAGAAAAGCTGAAACCTAGCAATGGAACGATATGGGTTATTATTGTTTTAATTCAAAAATATCAGAAGTGATCGCACGATACAATTTAAAAAGGCAGAGCATGTGATCAGCAGAAGGCCCGAGTTATAACGACGCGTGCCCGTTGACAAAGCCAAGTATTACGTAAGAAAATTGAACAAATACGCATGATATCATCTGAATACGCATCCCTTGTAATCATTGGATGATCAAAGCTTTGAGAAATGCTCAAAGTGGCAACCAGTAACTTTGTGGCGTCTCACAGATAGCATATTTTCGTTGTATTCAGAACGTTGCCAAATTTGTGGAATTATGTTTCTACATAGATTAATAATTTGAGAAAAATGAGTACATTGACTGGTACCTTATTTCCATTTCAAAAAGTCTTGATCATCATAAATCTTAGTGTTAAAATGATAAATTGGTTCGCACATCTTAGTTCTCGCTAGCAATTTCCTAGCCATTTCCTGTGGTTAGCATAACCGCCGACTGACTTTATAGTCTCGGAAAAGAAGACTTGCAAAAGAGCTCAATTTATAATTTATTAACGAGTTATGAAATCCTCCAATCATTTGTTTTCTGGTGGGGTCAATCGGAAAGGAACTTTCCAATATATTTATAGTTTTTTTTTTCTATTGATGTGGGACAGCAGACAGGTTAACGGCCCGCTTAGAATTTAGCATTTACCGTCACCTATGGGTGTTTGCAACGCCAGTGGCATCGCGAACATGCTGCTGTCCCATAAGGGTACAAGAACTTGTGTCACTAATGCCGGAACACAACACAAGGTTAATATGGTGGCATACTTAAGACCAAAGGTGGTCGCCATCCAGTCGGGCTTGGGGACCTACCACGTAGCTAGGGTTGTTTTGTCGTCTTTTACGACAGGCCGACCCCGGCCGCAGAGGTCAGTTTTCTTTCTCCGCCATTGCACGGATAAAACCTTTTTAAATATTGATGACTTACCTATTGCCTGCTAAAATAATGAGTTCAGGCCTCGGAAATACGCCTTGAACGGAACAAATGATGTTCAGGTATCCGTCATTTAATCTGTCCAGGACCATATCGAATCTTCTTTCAGGAACTGTAAAAGACAAACATGTGATTATATCGCGTAACATTATTCGCGTAGTATTTTATCGTTTATAATTTATAAATAGAACAAAAATTAATCAAGCAGTATATTAATGTCCGTATGTCATATTAGTACATTCTAAGTTATTAATTTTTGAGATATCATAAAAATCACATAATTTATGTCAAATACAGTGAATTCACACTAATAATATAAATGTAAAAATAGCTCTGTCTGTAACGTTTTTACGCTTAGACCGCTGTACCAATTTTGATGAATTTCGGTATAGTGATAGACTGGACTTTGGAGGACTAAAAGGATACAGGAACTTGGGTCACTAATGCCGGAATACATAACAAAGTTATTATGACGCCATACTTAAGACTAAAGGTGGTTGGCATCCAGACTGGCTTGGGGCTCTACCACAAATCTAGGATGGGTTGTCTTTTCGTCTTTTATGACAGGCAAATTTCTCCGCCTCTGCACCGATAGACGTTTTGGCAATTCGCGTATTGATTATGATAAGGTATTATAAATCCTTAATGCCCTTTCTTGCTTATTAGCTTGAGCTTAACTGAAACGTCGATCCACTACTATTTGTTAATTAATAATGAAATACATAACTCAAACGGTTTATCATGTTACTCATTGTAAATATGCTACCGATCAAGCGCAGCAGCTGCGCACACGTCGATGTTCTGGATGTCTCTGTATATAACACTAACTGTTTCCTTCATTTCCACAACGAGCGCATTAAGATCACCAGTGACTGCTTAGTAGAAGTCACCTGAAGTATAATAATGTATTTGTTTCATTTATATCTTATTTCTTAGTTGTTTTAAGTTATACTTCTTTTTTTAATGCTGTAGGACAGCAAACAGACTGACGGCCCGCTTAGAATTTAGTAGTTACCGTTGCCTATGGGTGTCTGCAACACCAGTGGCATCGTAAACACGCTGCTGTCCCATAACGGTACAGGAACTTGGGTCACTTATGCCGGAACACAACACAAGGTTATTATGGCGGAATACTTAAGACCAAAGGTGGTCGTTATCCAGACGGACTTGAGGCCCTACCACGTAGCTAGGGTGGACTGTATTGTCACCTTTTACGACAGGCCGACCCCAGCCGCAGAGGTTATAATTCTTTCCCCGCCCCAGCACGGATAAACCTCTTCTGGGGCGTTTCGCATAAAATATGAGAGTAAAATTTGTACAATGCAACATAATGAAGTTTGCAGATAACTGTCTCTCAGGTGTTTCATAATTATCTTTTTATCCTGAAAACTCGTAACTTTATACACAGTAGTTTTTTAAATATTTCTAAATCTACAAAGTGTAGATTTGTAGTAGTAGTATGAAATATAATTTGGAAACTCTATCGAATTCGACCTGACAACTCGTGTTGATCCAAAGATAGCTCTTAACAATATAAAACTATAAATATTTATTCATAAATATACATGTATTTGACTTTGAATTATATATGGTGGTGAATTTCCAAAGCTATTGCAAAGTTGTGAAAAAGTCACAGACTTTTATCTTAGAAAACTTTTTAAGTGCGTTTATAGATTTGAGGTTAATTGTCGGAATGTATTATTTTATTTTGTTTACATTATAATTTATTTTATATTAAATTATCATTCCCTTTACAAACAAAGAGTAGTGGCATACGGGATGAAATCTTTAGCTATTTAGTTCTATTACGCTCAACAAGTATAACTTTTACACGCAAAATTCGTACCATCGCTGGTAGCGATTTAGTTTGTGTTTAAAAAACTTTATTTCTTGAAAAATATACGTATTCAGTAATTTAAGATAATTCTAATAATTGTTTTAAATATAAACTAAACAATTTAATTTCAGATTATGGTAAATATAAATAACATAATATTTGACAAACATCAATTCCAATTAAGTAGACAGTTATTTACACGATTATGTTAACTTGATTTTGAAGTTAGTTTTTATTAATATTTGTTTTGCAAAAATAAAAAATACTTGTACAGATTTCAAAATATTTTAACAGATACTGCAATATTACTTGATTATATACGGCCACTAAAGTGCTTATCGCAACCACCCCAGGTAAAACTAGCTTGAAGCAATTTCCTGTAGGTACCAGCTATGATGTGTTAATGCGGGTAGTATATGTAGTTTTTATCATATAGTAAGTATATTATGCAAAGCAAAATTGGTATAAGATTATGATATCTGAGTGATCTATTATAAATATTAATGCTATACTAGTATCAGAACTGAATTTCGAGAGAAATCATTCAGTGATATACAACGAACTAGTTGTCTCTACCATCACACTGCCTGCTATTGACCGGGCGTTCGTTCCCATTTCTCGAAGCCCCTTCTTCCCTGTACGAGACGGTTTTCAAGAACATTCACATTGCGTACCGGCTGAGGTGTCCCTGGCACAGTAATATATGGATTCTTCGAAGAAAGCCGTCACACAATTCTTTCAAGGCCGGCAGCATTCGGAATGCCTCTGGTGTTGTATGCGTCCATAGGCGAGATCAGTTACTACAAGATGAGCTGTTTGCTTATTTGCTAAACTCTAGCTATATAAAAAGCCAAAAGTACAAACTTTGATTTCTTACTGAACTCATTTTAAAACTAACGAAATTTTAAATTGAAATACCTAAAAACTCCAATGATAGTATAATATTTTTGAAAAGTGGTGGATAATATTCTAGCATTAACTTGAATATTACGGTTGAAATATTAAAGAACTAAGTAAAATGTCTATCCTATGATGGATGGCTCGTAAATACATAATCGGAGCGAGCGACTAAGTTGAAACAAAGAAAAACCTGCTAATGGATTCGTAATAGCAATATGGCTGTATGCTAATATTACTTATTTGCTTCCATTATTAGTAGAAAATGGTGCTCTTAATTATACTCGTATTAATGTTTATACCTATCTGTAGTAGATACGATTTAGTCTGTGATATGCATTTATAATATATTTCTATGTACAGTTTTGACAACTACTAATGTCACTGTCACTGTCATTACAAGAGAACGTAGGGCGAGTGAGAGTACATACAGGTGTATATCGAATTGTGATTGATACACGATCCACGTATATGACGTGAACATTGGCGAAACAGTGTCACCCATAGACATATTTTACATTTTATACATACACTATATTTTAAAACATAGTAATAGACAAAATAGTAGATATGCATTGTCACTAATAAATGTATTTTTATTCAAGGAATGGTTGAATATAAGATAACATCTGATAACTTAAAGGTTAAAATTTTACATTTAACTAATTGATTTAAAAATAACGATCTTATAAAGAGAAAAGGTTTACCAAATATCGTCATAGGCTTAGTCCTCTCAGCTTCAGCCAGGAATGTAGAAACCACGCAGGTGTAGTTGCCAGTCAGTTCGGGTACTGGAGACTGTATCCTCAATGCGCGGTGTTGCGTGTATGGGTTGTGCGATACTTTGAAGGTCAGATCCACCTAAATTATAAATAGAGAAATGCTTAAACTGTGCAACACGTACCTAAAGGTCTACCAATGTTCGTGCTATGCACGTGTTAGTTTAAATATTGAAGAATGTAGGACTGAACATGTTGTGTAAAGAAGAGTTAGAATTCTTGTTACAATATTTTTTACTTCCTACTGGGCAATTAATTCATCGTCATATTTCTTTCTGAGCAGTTTGTGAGATGGTATATTTAGAGTGGAGTCCTTTTCATCAGTTCAGGTCGCGGTTGGACTAATGTTATGTCCTGTTGCCTTGGCTCTCAAGGCGAAAAAAGGAACAGCTTTTATTAGAATAGACTCATTTTAGATGCACGGTATGTTACAGTCATCGCTTCTAATTAATTTATGAAAATTACTAATTATAATGTCTGTTACCTTCTCTTTATTCATGGTTAGTTAAAAGAGAAAAACCATTTTTACATATTCATCTATGGATGATCTTTCCTTTTTTAATTTTTTTTCTCCGTGCAGATGGAGTAAGAATATTAACCCCTGCAGGGGCGGGCTGTTGTAGAAGGTGAAAAAACCACTCTAGCTAGGTGGTAGAGCTGCAAGCCCGTCTGGATGGCAACCACCCCTTCTCTGTAAATATACGGCCATAGTAACTTTGTGTTGTGTTCCGACATAAGTGACCACCAGTTTCACAGGCGGACGACCGCGTGTTACCGGAACCCCTGGGATCGCAAACATCCATCTGCGACCGTAACTACATACTATTAAATGGGCCGTTAGCTTGTCTCCTATTCCATATCAATTAAAAAAAATAGCTATCCTGTAAAATTTAGGAAATGCTTGGATGGTTTTTTCCTATAGGTTTTCATCAAACGTATTAATATATTATTTGTTTTCTAGATCACTTTAATTGTACCGTCGACTTTGCGTTGTTATAAAACATTTAAGTAGAATTAAAGAAACAAATATCACAAAGTGATTCAAGATTGTTTTTTTTAATAAATAAATATTCTAGGAAAATTCACACAGCGCCATTTAGCCCCATAGTAAACAGAATATACTCGACAACTGATACTACTCATGTACTTTATTTTATAAACAAATGCATATCATAGACACCTAGATTCGAGACAGGATTAGGACCCATGACTCTCATAGTCGTTGTGACGAGCGTAAGCCGTACATTAAAGCATATACTTAGTCTCCTTGATAATCATCTTAGCGTTAAATCCCAGATGTGACCCACACGTCGATGCCCAGGGCTTGCTTACAGATTTTTGCACCTTAACCTAAACATGTATATACCAAACCTAAAATACCTTATTCTTTAACAAGCCCAGAGCTTGCGGCTTTTGGGGAGGAATCCATTGATAAACTGGATTAGACCTGTCCATATGGAACCATTTCAGGACCAATCCTGTAACATTGCTTGTAATGAAGTCGCAGTCCAAGGTGACCTTGTCTCGGGTCCCGTATTGTATTACTTCTGGTACTCGCATATTGATTATTCGGACCGAATGGACACCTGGAATAGAGAGAATAGTAGTTACATATTATATATTTTACCGCTACTATGATTATTGTTGATAAAATCATTTAAACATTATCCGTGCAGGGGCGGAGAAAGAATACTGACATCTGCGGCCGGGGTTGACCTGACGTAAAAGGCGACAAAACAACCCACCCTAGCTAAGTGGTAGGACCCAAAATCTGTCTGGATGGCGACCACTTTTGGTCTTAAGTATGCTGCCATAATAATTTTGTAATATATTCCGGCATTAGTGACCCAAGTTCTTATACCCTTATGGGACAGCAGCGTGTTCTCAATGCTACTAGCGTTGCAAACACCCACAAGCGACGGTAACTACTAAATTCTAAGTAGGCTGTTAGTCTGTCTGCTGTCCTATAGCAATAAAAAATATACATATACAAAAGTTTTATGATACCTTTGATGGTGATACCTGATCAGAGTCAAACCCGTTAGGGTTGCGTCTCGGATCTAATACCTCTTTGCTATTAAATACGTGGTTTTACGGTTTTATCCTGGTTGCAGGTTCTGTTTCTATTTTTATCCGTGAGAAAGAATACTAACCTCTATGGCTGGGGCCGACCTGTCGTAAAAGGCGATAAAACAACCCACCCTAGCTACATGGTAGGGCCTCAAGCCCGTCTGAATGGCGACCACCTTTGGTCTTAAGTATGCCGCCATAATAACCTTGTGTTGTGTTCCGGCATTAGTGACCCAAGTTCCTGTACCCTTACGGGGCAGCAGCGTGTTCGCGATGCCACTGGCGTTGCAAACACCTATAGGCGACGGTAACTGCTAAATTCGAAGCGGGCTGTCAGCCTGTCTGCTGTCCTACGCAATAAAAAAAATGTAGTTCAAAATTGTTTTTCCGACTTTTCTACTCCACTTCGCGCGATCTTCAGCATCTCTGGTAGTGAGCCCATTGGCACGCATATCACCCTTTACGACGTCAAGCCAGCACTTTTTGGGTCTACCCCTCCTGCCGGCGGCGGCATGGCCAGACATTTGTTTCCCACGTAAGCATCCGCTTGCCGTAAAACATGGCCGTACCAGCGGAGCCGACATTCCTGCAATTTATCTAGAATTTGTTATAAAGGGTGTCTCAGCGCCGATTTTAAACTTTAAACATGAATATCTCGGCAACCATTGGGGCTAGCGGGAGGCGAGCGGTAGCGTTCCAGAGGTGATTAGTTCGGATTTTTTATTTGCCATGTCACAGTGGTCTGGCGCGCACCGCGCATACGCATTGGAGACGTATTTTTGCAACTGGGTTTCGTTGAGTGAAGCACAGCGCAAGTTTTGTAATCACTTTCAAATTCGCCGTTTAAGTGATGCCCCGAGTGTTCAATTAATTAAATCGTGGGTAGCAAAGATTAGAGCGACAGGGCGTTTACTAAATCATTCAGTTGGCCCTCGAAATAGACCTATGCGATCGATTGAAAACATCGACCGCGTCGCCGCTGCGGCTGCAGAGCACCCATGACGATCAGTTAGAAAACATGCTGCCTCTTTGATCCTCCATCGTTCAAGTATTCAAAAAATTTTGGCCTTAAACTTAAAATTACATCTCTATAAAATTCAAATAGTTCAAAAAATCAAACCAGAAGACTACAACAAGCGAAAAATTTACTATCAGAAGATGTTAGAGATTTTTTCAGAGGAAAATGGGATGGACAATGTTTTTTTTTAGCGATAAGTCACATTTTCACCTCGAAGGGTACGTCAATCGTCAAAATTGTCGTTACTGGTCATCCAACAATCCAAAACTAAAACATCAGAAAGCATTACACAGCCCCAAAGTTACTGTATGGTGCGCAATATCGTCGGAAAAAATCATTGGGCCATTTTTCTTCGATAATGACGCAGGGGCAACGGTTACAGTCACGAGCGAACGCTATATTGACATGGTTAATACTTTTTTTGTACCCCAGCTGAAAGAAGAGAATGTTGACGAGTCAGGTGTATGGTTTCAGCAAGATGGGGCCACAGCCCATACAGCGAGGCTCACCATGAACTCACTAAGAACGTTGTTTCCGGGAAAAATCATAAGTCGCTTTGGAGACATATCGTGGCCACTTAGATCGCCCGACTTAATCCCAGCTGACTGTTTCTTATGGTGTTATCTCAAAACAAGGGTTTATGATACCCCTATTACAAATTTGGAGGATCTGAAGACGAAAATAACGACAGAAGTGAGGGGCATTTCAGTTGAGGTTCTGCGGCGCGTCTTTGCAAATTCGATAGTCTGCTTTGAAGAGTGCATTCACTGTGATGGAAGACATCTTGACGGTGTAATGTTCCGTAAATAAAATCAGCACTAATAAACTATAGTTTACTGCAATTAAAATATTATAAATACAATCTTTGTTTTTTTATGAATATTCAAAGTTTAAAATCGGCGCCGAGACACCCTTTATTTATGCAGAAAAGCAAAGTATAGCGCATATTTTAAGTTACAGGTAACAATGTGAAGTTCACCTTTTAAATGAGTATATATATATATATATATATATATATATATATATATATATATATATATATATATATATATATATATATATATATATATATATATATATATATATATACTCATTTAAAAGGTATATATATATATATATATATATATATATATATATATATATATATATATATATATATATATATATATATATATATATGTGTGTGTGTGTGTGTGTGTGTGTGTGTGTGTGTGTGTGTATATATGTCACCCGTAATTTACTTTAGAATCAAGACTCAATAAACAAGAAACAAGAAATTACTGAACTTCAAATTCAAATCACTTGTGATAAGAAAAAAGTTATAAATTTAAGAAGCTGATTCTAAATCAAAATGACATAATAAAATATGCTATAGCCCTTATTAAAGCAAAAATCCAATATTTGTAAATGTATCGTCCCTAAAAAGAAAGTCTTGGCTCAAAGGAATCTCCGAAATTGATAGGAAACCACGAAACAATATCCCTTTGGATTCCTCCGCCGATAATATGATGTTTCCGGGAGAATAAACGCCTAATGCCTTCTGATTTCAAACGATTTGGTATTTTTGCCGGTGAATTTTGTTTCTCAAATATTATACTTATTACTAGTTTAACTTTTATCAACATCGTTTTAAATAATTATATATGCAGTGTACGAGTTCCAAAACATTCTTGGCTTAAACTAACGACACCTGCTAGCTGATTTACATAAGGTATTATTTATATTTCGGGAGCTGGCAACAATAATGTCAATCGCTAAAATCTGGCAACACCATAATAAAGTTTAACATTTTTTAGCATAAACGTATTCATAACGTTTTGATGTACAAGTGTTATTTGTTTTGTTTACAGTGACTTAAGAAAATCAATTTGACCAAAAAATTGAAAACCCCGAAAAAACCGCGAAATATAAATAGTACCTACTAAATAACAGACAAGCTCCAAATCCAAGATTGTCTTTTCAATGTTGGGGGTCCGAATTAATTTGAATGCTGTGATTTACTACTCGGATTATAATAATCTTTCTTTCTATAAAGTCTACCAGAAGGAGTGCACAATAAATTGATTTCATAAAATACAACATCCAGGAAAATGGCTTTATCATCGACAATAGCAAATATGTACACGTTCTTTGCGTACATGAACGCGTGGTGAAAAAAACAGGAAAATAGGTGCTTAAAGTGGAAACTTTACAATCAAATGCTATACTACTAAACTAAACTAGTGATTAATACCTTACGGAATTAATATTTAGCAAAATAATTCGAAGTATATTTGCTTCGAATTATTTCGAATTCAAAAATATTCACAAATACTATATTATTTGTAAATAATTTAAATGAATATAAACTACAGTTCTATTGTTGTCATACTTGTTAGATTGTGTAATTTTTATAATGGTATACGTGACTTCATATGTATAGCATACACGACATGTGTCTGATAAACGGCTGCGTACACCTTGCGAATGGTAAAGCACTGGCCGTTGCTCCCGCGCATCGCTTCGTTGCACACCCTTGTTTCTACGCTTGTTACGGTATTGCACATAGTCATTCTTGTTTGTGTAGTTTTTTCTAGAATTATGAATCATATTTCGAATTACAAACTTTATACGATACAATTTATACGATGATACTTTACGTATGATTTCGAACGATGAATCTTGAATTCCTCGATATTTCTGGTTGGAACCATAGTAGCAAAATATTTTCAAGCTTACACTGGTTTGTCGTAAAAAGAGCAATTCTGTATATAATCCGGTAAGACATTTAAAGATTATGAGTTAACTAAATAACTAGTTATTAACTCTTGGAGCAACCCGTAAGTGTCCTTGCCCAAGCGAACGTATATCTAAGAAAGTTAATATTAAGTACTTTTATTTTATCTTATTCGTAAAATATTGGAGTGATTTAATATACAGTTCTGTTTCTATCATTTCAATATTGTAAGTTTAAATAACTTAAATTCGATACATTTCCACGCGACCATAAGTTTTTAAATACTTTATCACGATTGTTTATTTTTGATGAAATGCGAATTAATATATTTTTTCTCGACAAAAATTATTACCATAAATATTATTAACTAGCTGTGCCCGTGACTCCGTCCGCGTGGAATAGTGACTTTAGGCAGGATTTTTTGTATGTTTGAAATCAATTTAAATTAGAAATTCAACCTACTAAGTCCAGCCTAAGCTGAACCCTATTTCATATGATCGATGATATAAATCTGAGGTCAACTTAAATTGGTATAAAATTTTTAACAAAAACTAATTTTTTTATCTAAAATAAAAATAGCCTAAGTTACTCCTTGATACATCAGCTATCTGCCAGTGAAAGTCCTGTCAAAATCGGTGCAGCCATTTCAGAGATTAGCCGGAACAAACAGACAGACAGACAAAAATTGTAAAAAATGTTGTTTTGCTATATGTACCGTGTATACATCCTAATGCACTTAGTAAAAACCGGTTATTTTAATATTACAAACAGACCCTCCAATTTTATTTATTTGTATAGATACATCTATACAGATTATGTAAACGACTTTCTTGGAATAAGTACACAAAAAATAACGGTTTACGAGAGCGAAGATCCTGTTTTTTGTGCACCTTTATTCTTAGCACGCGCCTGCTCATCGAACCTTATCCACACTTGGTCGCGTCTTGGTCGCGTGTCTTACAAGCGAATTAAAAAAGAAACCAAGTGGAATTGGTCTTATCAGATCAGAAGTTTTTAGTTTGAACTTTTGATCATTATTACGATTTTAACTGAGACCAAAAGGGACACTCAGGATCGATCGGGGTGGAGATGTAATATGGACGCTTTCTGAGCTGTAAAGAAGATAAAAGAACATAATGAATGAAAATTCAAGGTTCTGTATCAACGAATGCAATTAGAAGTT
The DNA here is from genome assembly GCA_963693495.1 of Malacosoma neustria. NCBI lineage: Eukaryota > Metazoa > Arthropoda > Insecta > Lepidoptera > Lasiocampidae > Malacosoma > Malacosoma neustria. The sequence continues at coordinate 3,098,423 of OY856372.1, forward strand.
CGGGTTTTGAATTAGTTTTTTTTACACTTTTAAATTTCAGTTAATCTTTTTCAATCAACACCTCCTGGTTATAACATTTTATCCGTGCAGGAGTCGCCCTGTTGTAAAAGGCAACAAAACAACCCAGCTACGTGGTAGGGCCGCAAGCCCGTCTGGATGGTGACTATCTTTGGTCTTTTTTAAGTATGCCACCATAATAACCTTGTATTATGTTCAGGCATTAGTGACCCAAGTTCCTGTATCCTGTAGAACAGAAGCGTGTTCGCAATGCCACTGCCGTTGCAAACACCCATAGGCGACGGTAACTGCTGAATTCTAAGTGGGCCGTCAGCCTGTCTACTATCCCACAGCAATAAATTTTTTTATAGAAAATACTGTTGTTTTACTTATTCCATGTCATGTATGTGATATAGAATATATCAATGAAAAGCTTTTATAGCATATCTACCGTAGATTCACTTCTTTGCCTATGTGTAATTTTCTAGATGTTATTGTCATTGACAAGTCACAAAGTCACAAGACAAGTCTGCTGAGGTCTGTACCTCACACAGACCTGTGTCTGTGTGAGGTACATACAGGTATACATTGGTGATATATGGAAAGGACTGGGGCCAGTGAGGTATAGGAGTTCTATACTCTGAAAGTAGAAATCTAAAGTCTTTTTGACTTGTAAGTGATAGAATAGTCAGATTCAAATTTCTATCCGGGACTAAAAGGCCCATATTATTCTACATCTAAGTAAAAATTTTTTTTCATTAATCCCTCTATTCTTTACTCTCCAAGACATTAAACATTACGTATCGTAAACATCTTAATATTAGAAATTGAACTCAATGTACTAAATACTGCATAAATTAATATTTGTATTATGTGATTATACAAAAAAGAACAATATGGCTCTTAGTTGAAAAAAATTCCGCCGTGGAACGATGCGCACGCGTTCTTTGCAGTCACGCTCGATGATTCCGATACATATTATTAACATACTTTTTTCTTATCTTTTTTGATATTCTATCTCTTTCCTTACCTTATGTTATGGTGCCCGTTGACACGTGCTTTAAGGCATATGGTAATTCACGGGTTGTTGATTTTCTTAGACAGTAATATTCTTTATTTTTACAGTTTTATTTATTTAATGCCCCATTATTAAATATCATAATGGTGTCACACTTTTTGATCACACCATCTAGAATTTTTTTGTATTTTCTTCCTTTCCTTCCTGTTGGTTGAGGATCGGAGCATCAAGGATTATTATATGATCTGTTTAACGCTTATATACAGTGCTGAAAACTTTGAAGCTGAACGTAGGTTAATTTTGATTTGGTGGGCCAATTTCGTCTATAAATTCGAGAAGGTTCATCGAACGTATAATTTTTTTATTGCGGACTTATGGTACTCGAATAGATACGAACACTAATTACCAAAAATAGTCCTTTGTATAACATTTTGAGTTTAAACGTCCCACTTCTGGGCTCAGGTCTACGCCTAGAGAGAACGAACAGTGTACACGTCACGCTTGTTCAATGCAGATTGGCGGATTACACATACTGGTATGTGGCCTGTGATCTCGGCATACAAGTTTCCTTATGATGTTTTCCTCCACTGTCGGTACATGGATATTATGCTATGATAAAGCGATTCAAACTGCCTAAGTGGTGCATGCTCTCGTGGGATTCGAACCCGGGACCTCGAGGTAGGTCTCCAAGTTTAATACCTCTGAGCTACCAGGTACCGGAAGTGCATGTAATCTAGTACTGTTGATTGCCATATAATGGAAACATTTTTAATAATAAACTTTCTGAGTCACAAAGTAGTTGTTGTGACCTTTTGTATAGTTTAACCTTAGAGATTGCATGGTCCCTTGCGTTCGTTTCCTAAATAGTTATACGAGAAGACTTCACACACGACACGATTCATAATCCTAAGTATGGTAATAATAAATGGTATAACACGCTAAGTCCGATGTAAAGGTAATTACCACGATAGAAGAGTTAGCAATAATATAAATCTATAAAATTCACTTATTGAAAGTGAAATTATATTTACTATAATATAAAATTCTCGTGTCACAGTTTTCGTTGCCGTACTCCTCCGAAACGGCTTGACCGATTCTCATGAAATTTTGTGAGCATATTGAGTAGGTCTGAGAATCGGCCAACATCTATTTTTCATCCCCCTAAATGTTAGGGGTGACCCACCCCCAAAATTTTTATTTTTTATTTTTTGACATTTTATTATTTATATGGCAGAACAACGTTTGCCGGGTCAGCTAGTTTACTATAATAAATAATAGCAGTATGTAATAAGTTTATATTTTTCTGATGTAAAATTCATAAATAGTATGGCCAACAATCAACGCAGCAGTTCGCCGTCCAGCTGCATATAGTTGGTCAAACTTTCTACATACCCTACAAAGGCTCTCGAATATTAACTTAGTTGCGGACCGTGACAGTAATATGCGCAGGAAATGACAGAAAAGCCGCTCTCTGATCGCTAACTTATGATGGGTTGAATTTCATGTTTTGTATATCCTGTTTATCTCTATTGCTACAAAATAGCTTTTTGTATTATGTATGTCCAATTTTATTAACTGAGTTTAGTCTAATATGCATTAAAATAGGCTGGTAAAAATATAATTTAACTTCATCATCATCATCATCATCTCAGCGTTTATCCCGGTTGTAACCCAAACTTCCGTTTCGGTACCCGGGGTCCGCTTTCCGACTTTTTCTACTCCACTTCGCACGGTCTTCAGCATCCCTGGTAGTGAGCCCATTAGCACGCATGTCACCCCTTACGACGTCAAGCCAGCACTTTTTGGGTCTACCCCTCCTGCAGGGGCCCAGCGGAGGCGGCATGGCCAGACATTTGTTTCCCACGTAGTCATCCGGTTGCCGCAAAACGTGGCCGTACCAACGGAGTCGACACTCCTGCAATTTATCCGCAATGTCACGGACATATAGACTGCCGCGAATGCGGGAGTTCCTAACGCGGTCCTTTCGCATCACTCCACATACACACACTCCACAATATAATTTAACTTATCGTTTAGTATTATTTTTAAGTCGAAAACATTCGGTCTCTTTTGAGTAGTGTGTAGATAAATGTAATTCATTTAATTTGAGTATTTTGAAGATTGATAATGAGGCATGTTGTATGTAAACATTAATTAAATAACAAATCCACTAAATTTTCTTTGAATGTGACGTCACAGCTTAGGCTGTCTCGCGTTCTGTTCATATTATAACCTATATACCAAATACCGGTGATGAAAGTAATTCGTTAAGAAGTCTACATTTAGTGAGATGACTGGTGTGTGTAACTCGCAAGCCTGCAAAATTTTCTTAGTGCAGGGGTGTGCATATTTACCCTGCGACCGGTGTCGACCTATCGTAAAAGGCAATTAAACAAACTTATACTCCAAACCCGTCTGGAGGGCAATCAACATTGATTTATAAGTATGGCGCTATAATAACCTTGTGTTGTGTTGTGATGGTGTGAAAAGTGACCCCAAGTTCCGCATAGGAGACGCGGATACTAGCGTGTTAGCGGTGCCCCTAACATTGCCAACTTCCATAGGCAACGGTAAGTGCTAACTACTGTATGGTGGCCCGTTAGCCTGTCCAATATCCCATAGGAATAAAAAAACCGTCTTGGATAAGCGTAGCGGATTTATTATCCATTCATGCTAGGCCAGCAGTGGGACGTTAGGGGTAGTTATTATATAAATTCTTATTAATATTTGTTTCAATATTAAATTATTATTAATTTCATTATATTATTTTCCTGTTCTTATTGTAAAAAAATTCAAATTTTACAAATATCTCGGCGGAATCCATAAATAATACAATTATGAATATGAAATAACTTTCTAAAATTCACCTGGCAACACTACGCTGGTCTCACTTCACTCGCTGAATATTTAAACTCGACGTTTTGAGTTAAAACTTTCCCATGTATTAGGGAGTCCATGAGTTTGTGATTCTGAAACTTTTAATTTCGTAATGGGAAACTCCTAACTCTCGAGACGAGTCTTTAAGAATTCAAGGAAAATGTCGAGTTGCCAGCTTAAGATATATTAAATCATATTTATTTATATTCAAAGATAATAAATATCTTTGAACCTGTATTTTTTCTTACAACTACCAAATACCATATTTGGCTTATTACTTTTTTTTATTCCTGTAAGACAGCAGACAGCCTGCTGGTCCGCTTAGAATTTATCAGTTACCATCGCCTATGGGTATTTGTAACGTCAGTGGCATCGCGAACACGTTGCTGTCTCATAGAGTACGGGAACTTGGGTCACTAATGCCGGAACACAACACAAGGTTATTATAGCGGCATACTTAAGACCAAAGGTGATCGCCATCCAGACGGGCTTGAGGCCCTACTACGTAGCTAGGGTGGGTTGTTTTGTCATCTTTTACGACCGGCCGACCCCGGCCACAGAGTATTCTTTCGCCGCCCCTTCACGGATAGCAAAAGGTACATAAATAGAAAGTTACTATTATGTGATTTATACAACGTTGATGGCTACAACACTTTCAAGGGTTCCTGTTCTAGTGTCAATGAAGTTTAATTTAGTAAAATAAAAATTAATATGTTTCACGTGTCAACAAATTTTGGCCAACCCTGGTATTTACTTTTCCTATCAAAGATTTTTACTGTTTATATTTACACATTATATCATTTGTTATTTTATGAGATATATTTTTGAAAAATTATAAGATACTGCGTAGTTGGTGTTCTGGACCAGTAAACAACCTATAATTGATTTTCTAATTGTTAGTCAACACGTTAAGAAGGCTTTAAATTGCTTGCGACAAGTTTGGAAAAATTAACAAGATTTTATCTGTTTTACAACCAAATTAATATTACATTTATTTCTGGAAAACCCTTGAAGGTAAGATTAAATAACAAAATAAGAAAGTATTTTACGTTTTGTGAAAACAAATTGTGGAGGTTGTTATAAAATTTTATAATTATAAAAGGAACATGTACCTTGATAAATACATTTACAAATTTAATTCCACTCCAAAATGGACCTTTTATTCTAGAGTAGCAGTAGGAGGATATCCTGCTGGGCTCCCTTGTAATATAAACATTATATCCGCTTTGGTTATCAGTAATTAATGAGTTACAAACACTATTATGAAAATTATCTTGTTTACCAAGGGTTTCTTTGCTTCATTGTGATGTCGTTTGTTATCGGACTGAATTTTAATTTATGGTATGTGTGTATTGATCCTGTAACTGTAATCTCGCTGCCTCCAGATATATAAATATTTCGTCGTAGTCGTAGAATAGTGACGGATCTGACATATATTAAACTTTACAGGACAGTCATTTTAAAAATACACAAGCGTCATTTTACTATGAGATTCTATCATATCCGTCACTTTACCGACTGCTTAATTTGAAATCTAAAATGCATGTAATTTTTTTTAATGTAGCAATAATATTTAGACAATGTAGTATCCAAATATGGTAAAAAGTGAATTTTGGATTTTTTTCAAATCCGACGTTATTCTACGATCACGACGATTTCACTTTAGCCATTCGATCTTACCTATTTATTTCAGTCTCCAAAATTGTATCTTATATCAAATTGAATATATCTTGAACAATATTTTACTTATAAAAATAATTTTAAAATTAAAAATTCTATCCATAGTATACAAAAGAGTGAAAAACGACTCCTCCCGGCAAACTTTGTAAAACTTATCCCCAGTTATTTGCATAACACGTAACATTGTCTTCAATCTCGTTGATACAAGTTTTATCTACCCCCCGAGTTATCTGAGTGCGTCTCGCTTTTTAATAACTTATGGCCAACCTATGAATATGCTGATATCTCTAACACTTCTGGGAATGATTAATATTAAAATTTTGTGTGTTAAATGAACATAGTATACTATTTTTTTATTATCTACAAAAAATAAAATTCTTAAATATAGATAGATAGATAACACTTTATTGTAAACCAAATAACTTACAAAAACAATGAAAATTATTTAAATAACCAATATCTACTTGACTTACAATGGGCGGCCTTATCGCTACAAAGCGATCTCTTCCAGGCAACCCGGGCATTATTCCTTTTATATTGATGTAGAAGGGATGTATGGCAATAAATAATAATAATATTTTATTTACAGAATAAATAGACAATATACATAAAATTTAATGATACATATAATATATAAAATACAATAAATAAATAGATCCTCCTCCTCGCGTAGGTTTCCTCAGTGCTGAGGGTCGTGATCATCTCGACGGAGTACTTTGGTGCGTATTATTTGCCGCCATCTGCCCCTATCGGAAGCAGAGTGTAAAGCGTCGTGGACAGTAGTTTCAAGGGCAGTGCGAATCTGATCAGTCCATCGCATGGGGCTCCTTCCTCTTGGTCTTCTTCCCTCCACCTTTCCTGTTACCATTAGTCTCTCCAGGTTGTCTTCATCTCTTTTGGCGATGTGGCCGAAGTATTCTAGGACCATACGCAAGCAGATGGTAGAGAGCCTAGTCACAATGTCCAGCCGTTTAAGGATCGACATATTAGTTCGGTGTGCCGTCCAGGGTATGCCCAATATCCTTCTCCAGCACGACATTTCGAAGGCATCGATGCGTTTTCGGTCGGCTTTCTTTAAGGTCCATGTTTCAGCGCCATATATGAAAATGGAAAACACCAGTGATCACACAAGATTGGTCTTGGTTTTTATGCTGATGGTTCTACTCTTCCATATCTTCTCCAATTGTGACATGGCGCCTTTTGCCATGCCGATCCTACGACGAATCTCTCCTTCGCAAGAACCATCGTTGCAGATTTCAGAGCCCAGGTATTTGAATTTGTTGACCATTTCTAATTGTAGTGTTCCGGTAAGCTCCAACGTGCCAGACCGACCCACAACCATAACCTTAGTTTTAGACCTGTTTATAGCGAGACCCAGCTCAGCGCTGACGCTCTCCATCCTGCTAAGCAGTTCATGCATTTCAGCCTCGTTGGCTGCCAACAGAGTTGTGTCGTCAGCATAGCGTAAGTTTGTGAGCTTATGCCCGCCAATGTTGATTCCACCGCTCCAGCCGTCGCAGGTCTTCCGTACGATGTACTCGCCGTATACGTTGAACAGGATCGGCGAAAGTATACAGCCTTGTCGAACTCCCTTTTCAAAACCAAAAGGACCCGAAGTCACCTGGTCAACCCTCACAATTTCCTGGTTGTTATAATATAATGCCTGGATCAGTGCCGTTAGGTGACCAGGTATACCAAGCTAACCAAGTACCCTCCACAAACAATCCCATTCCACGCAGTCGAAAGCCTTGCTGTAGTCCACAAAATACATTACTATTGGGGTGTCAAACTCGTAGCATTTCTCCACCAGTTGTCGCACATTCAGGATTTGCTCTCTGGTACCTTTTCCCTTGACGAAACTAGCCTGCTCCTATGAGATCTGCCAATCGAGGTGATACCGAATCCAGCCGTTGATCACATGAAGCAGTACTTTGCTGGCATGAGATATTAGGGCGAGAGTGCGGTAGTTTTCGCAACTCTTGGTGGACCCCTTCTTATGCAGTGGTAGTATTGTTGATTGTGTCCACTCCTCAGGCCAAACGCCGTCTTGCCAGACCTTTTTGCAAATACTGTGCAGTGCGTCAATCCCCGAGTCACCCAAAGCTTTGAGAACTTCAGCTGTTACCTGATCAGGTCCTGGCGCTTTTTTGCACTTAAGTTTTTGTAGTGCGGCTGTTATTTTGGATCGTAAAATGTCTGGCTCCAACTCTAGGGCCGTCCAGTCTGCGCGACTGTCAACCACTGAAGATGACTTTTTGTATAGCTGCTCACAGTATGAGCGCCATCTCTCTGCTATCCTGTCAAGTTCCATCAGTGGTCTATCGTCGGGGTCCTCTATGACCCATGATTTGGGTTTGAACTGCCTGCTCAACAAACGAACTCTTTTCATCAAGTCTGCTGTTTGTAAATTATTTGCATGCGATTCCACTTCACTGCAAATGTTGGTGATAAAGTGGTTTTTATCAAGGCTTTTCTTTATAGCTCTGGATAGTTCAGAGTATTCCTTCATTACGGCAACGTTCTGCAGTCCTTTGATTTTGGTCTACTTCCTCCGCTGAATTAGATTCCATGTGTGCTCTGAGATCCATGTCGCCCTCTTATGATCTTTATTGCCTTTTGAGAAAACTTGCTTAAGGGAATCATTCATAATCGCTTTAAGATGTTTCCATTGTGAGTTGACGTCAGTGGTGGCAGTCAGTGGGGCCTCAGCCAGTCTTAAATAAATAGATAAACATACTTAAATATCTATATTTGTAGAGTAAATAAATATTTGTTTTGTTGTTACACTAAAGATAAGTAGTGATACTTAACCATTTTTTTAAAAGTTGGCAGTGATTTAACCTGTCTTATGGCAATAGGTAGTGCATTCTAAAGTTTGATAGCATGAACAATGAAGGAGTTATTATAAAAAGAAGAAGTATTAACAGGAGTTTTGAGAGATAGTTCAGTAGATGTGCGCAAATTTCGGAGGCCAAACGAGTTAAAAAACTCGAATTGATTCCTCAGAGTAAATAGGGGTTTAGAATAAAAATAAATTTGTAAACGAGTGAAAGGATAGGAGTTTTCCAGCGAAGGTGGATAAGTAAACACTTGAATTTTGTGCGAAATTCTGAAACATGGTCAAATTTACGCAAACCCAATATGAACCTGATACAAAGATTTTGGAGGCGCTCAAGTTTATTAAGTAGTTCTTGAGTTATATCTAGATAGCTGGCATCGGCATAATCCAAAATGGCCATGATTTAAATATAATTGTTGTGTAAATAAAATCTATAACAAAAATTATTTGTATTATTTTTATTGACGGACATTCTAATAAAACACATGCACACTAACAAGAATATACATGCAAGTGTGTTTCACTAAGAGTTTCATTGTTTGAACAACTATAATATAATCTGGTTTTGAAGAAAGGATTTTTGAAAGTGTTAATAAATTTTCAACTCGGAGATATTTATGTCATATTTTATAATGTTCACCGATCTTAAAGATCCGTTATCTTCGCTATCATCAACCTCACGATTAGGTTAGTGTACAATTTCAGTCGCGTTGTAAAGTATGGGCAGATTTACGCAATTTTAATTTTTTTAAACAAAGACCATCTTTAAAATCCATACGATGAAGCTACGCGTCTGGATGGCGACCACCTTTGGTCTTAAGTGTGTTCCTGCATTAGTGACCTAAGTTCCTGTACCTTTATGGGACAGCAGCATGTTCGCGATGCTACTGGCGTTGCAAACTCCCATAGGCTACGGTAACTGCTAAATTCTAAATGGGCCGTCAGCCAGTCTGCTGTCCTACAGCAATAATAAAAGAGTTATGTCAGTTTCATATAAAACTTCCATTTTATCACATGAAGTCAATTATTAAATTGAAAAATTTCGGTGCACTTTTTGCGTTAATACTTCTTCTCCTCTGTACCCATGGTAACCACCTTTCACTAGATCAGGAGAAGATAAGTTAGGAGTTACAAATAAAAAGGTAGAATAGATGAGACATAATTTGGTTTTTTGATAATTGCTGCCTAACTTTTCTAAAGTGAGACCACTTTATTTTCTGAAAAAATTGCTAAATAAATAATCCTTTAGTCAGTTTTGACAATTTCTATCCAAAATGATAAGGTAGTTGTCATTATTACTTGCTACATATCCAGTAACAGTGATTATAATGGTAAGTATATAATATATTACCAAAGAATTAATGTATTGGCGTTGCACTCTTAAAATGTAACATTTATGAACAAAATATACTGTGAAAATTTGCATAGCTCCATCTAGTCCAAAAATAATCAACAGAGCGCTTTTTATGGGTACTAGATTATGGAATTATAAATTATCTACATATTTGTGAATAAATAAACTTAAAGTGAAAGATGTGGCAAGGGCATCGAATGCTATACCCTCGCAGGGGTTTCGACGCGCGAAAACCGTTGTGCTCCGGAAGAACTATTATGGATGCTGAGAAGTTTAGATTTTTTTCTGTTTATTATATTTTCTTTCTGACATAAGTGAGCCGGAATTTATCTTTTTCCGTATTTTTTATGTACCTAGTATTAGAAACTTAAATTTATATACCTAATAAGTATTATTAAATTTTATCAATAACGTTATTACTAACTATACATACACTTTGAAGCTCGATAATATCAATGACGATGATAGAACTAGTCTAAAATAATAATAAATGTCGTCTTAAAGTCCTAGGAGATTTATCCAGAACACTAATCAATAACGTAGCATCTGTTGTTTTAGGAACAAGCTCGAGGCTAAGCCGATATTGTTGAAAGTTTTTTAAATAGCATAGTTTTAAAACGCTACTTCTCCGAGAATAGTGTTGATGTTACTTTGTTTAAGATTATACAAAGTGAGTTAGTACTTGAAGATTTTATATTTACTGGTGTAAAAGCTATTTTGTTGCGTTGTTTATGCAACACTAGTGGTATATTTGATATTATCCAAAGTAGGTTTTTTATATGGGTGTTTAAAACCTTTTTATTCATTTTAAGGTACTGTATCCACGTTTTAGACCAGAGCAACATGAAAAGAAAAGATATAGTAACTATTTTGAGACTACGCTCTGGACATATTCCATCAAATAAGTTTGGATTTCTCATTAAAATGATACAGTCGCCAAATTGTAGGACATGTAATAAACCAGAGGACATTATTCATATTTCAACAGAATGTACTCGCAATTTTCAATTGAGAGTTCAGCTATTTGGAGTTCATGGTCTATCCACGTTGGGAGATTGTAATGGCTTATTGTCATCCCCTTTGTCCGGGGAGGTCAATAAGCTTTGCAGACTATGTTATTCATTTTTTGCACATTGTAATTAAGTAGTAGTAAGTTTACGTTTTAGTAGTTTAAGTTCTAATTTACGGGGTGACATTGCCGCTGTGCGGCAAAACCCTTTTCAATAAAGAAAAAAAAAAAGGTACTGTAAGAGGGTTCTTTCCGAAGCACTCTCCTGCCATAATTATAGAATTCAATTCATTAAAGAAAATGTTTATATTTACATGAGATATTTTGTAATCTATACTACTATTATAAAGAGGAAAGATTTGATTGTATGTTTGTTTGTTTGTTTGTTTGTTTGTTTGCATTGAATAGGCTCCGAAACTACTGACCCGATTTAAAAAATTATTTCACTGTTGGGAAGCTACACTATCTCCGGGTGACATAGGCTATATTATATTTTCGAAAAAATTAGGGATCCTTACTAAAACTCCAATAATGTAACCCAAGGTGTAAAAAAATTACCTAAAATATTATTTAAATCGCGTGCGCTGCGAAAACTATTGATGATAGAATAAAATAATGTACTACGACTTTGCAGAACACATCATTATTTACAAAAAGTGTCGCGATAGCATATGTCTAACTATTATAGTTATGCCACAATAAGTGTTCTTTTATTTTAAAAATTTAATTGAAATGCCGCCCCTAGAAAAGGCTCTTTATTTGTATCTTGGTATTAATCCTTATCAAAATAAATTACTTCATATTCAAAACTGCTTCAATACCTTTATATAACTTTTTGAATTATTCAATTCGGATATTCCATTCGAAAGATATCACGAGTTTAAAAATGTAAGTATTAGAAAAATGTTGCGTGGTAGCTGCGCACCCTGTTCGGCTAGCTAGGCAGCACCTTATGCAATGTAGGCGTGCGTCACTGGGGTTTTTACAAAAATATAAAAAAAACTTATTAAAAAACAACGAAAAATAAATAAAAAATAATAACAAAAAAATCATTAAAATAAAATTTCATAGAAATAATATAATATTCAAACTTTTTTTATAATTTTATTTTTTTAGTAACCTGACGCAAATAGAAGGGTTTGCCCTCAAGGGCGGTCCTCTGTCTGAGGAGTGCACGGGTGTGCGTACCCGAGGTGCCCGAGCATCCGTCGCTTTACTCCCCTCTCCGTCCGAGGCGACAGAGGCCTTCCTACCTTTCTTCCCGTCTACCTCCTACATCCTTTCCAACTTAGCTCTCTGTTTGTGGCGTGGTCCCCGGTGGGATGGTTGCGAATACTGATTGGGACCCCCAATGAATGGGATTGCCCTGAGCCCTGATTTGGTAGTCGAAACCATGCCTATTTCGACTGCGCCTACACAACGAGTGTTCCCAGGGCGGGAATTGCATCCTCGCTGTCGGTTGGTCTTTCTGGGCCGGCTACAACGTCAGGCGACTCTCTGGTTTTTCTGGAGTGTCGTCTGGTAGTCGTACTCACGCCTGACTAGCACGCGACGGGGATGCGAGTCCCGTCCGGAATTGGCCGCGGACCTGTCGCTCCCGGCCCTGGTTCTGTCCATGGTCGGGGGCGATCCTCGATGGACGGCCGTCACCTCCTTTTGCGAGGCAGTAGTGATGCACTCCACCACACCAAGGACAGGCATAGGTGGAAGAACATTATAAAAGAGAAACTGGGTTCTTATAAGGGGAATCACGACCCTCAGTAATGAGGTACACGACTCAAGGAGTAGGAGTGTCTGCAAGGAAGGTGGCGGAACGGGAGCGGAAGTCCGCCACCGCCCTCCCTCCCGCCAACGTAGGCCGCGTCGTCGGCACTGGAGGGCGGGCAACGACCTCCGGCCGCCGTAGAAAGCGGCTGCGTGTGGCCCCTCGGGGGAGGATCCGCCGCCCGCACTATTGCAGGGAGAGGGCCGCGTGCTGTTCCGCGGCCCCCCTCAACTCCTAGAGTTGTTAGGAGAGCGTCGGGGGGACGAAGGCAATAGGAGAATAGCGGGGTTTTTAGTGGGTAATCGGATGGTCGAACATCTTTCCCGGGGTCCCACATATCCCTCGGTCCCCCCGGGTCGGGGGAACCCGTCAAGAGAGGTTTTTCCCCAAGACCGAAAAAAAAATAGAAGGGTTTAGGTATGTGTGTGTATATAATTTTTAATTTTGAAATTTTTATTAAATACCCGTGCGAAGCTGGGGCGGGCTGCTAGTTAGGAAATAAAGCGAAACCAGTTGATCTTTTATCTTTCATGATTTAAGCAACTCATTCCACTGTATCTAAAGCTTTCATCGAGCTTAAATGTCATTTTTCAGTATATCTGTAAGGAGCGCAGTTATTGAAACAACTGCGTTCCTTTTAAGCCCGAATACAACAGTTGTATTCGGGCTTAAAAGGAACGCAGTTTAACTTATCTTCTATTTGCCACCTCTATACTATAGAAAATAAAATGAAAAAATATTAGAAATGCATATTTTTTTATTCTGTTTATGATATTGTTAGGCTGAGAACAGAATCTATTATAATAAAAAAAATCTTCAATGGGAAATTATGACTAATTTATTTCAACCGAGTCATAACAATATAGTACTGAAACGCTATAATTTAATTTCAATCTCTCGTTTTCGACTAAAATTTATTAATCTTCTCTAGTTTACTATCATTTAAAGTCCAGAATTTTTTTCCATTATTTTAATCATGACATTACCTAACGAAGATACCTTAGAGGTCGATTAAGCAAACTTTTTTAATTTCAATCCAATCCATTGCAATCCTCATCGAGGCTATTCAGAGCGTAAAGACAATGGCTACTTGCACAACTAATTATTACTTTCCGAGATGAAATCTATTTGATAATTAAATTTTTATTTAAATAAATTCATATTGCAGTAAGTTTACAAGCGTTTCGTTCCAACTGCATAAAGCTTGCATGTCTGAATCTGAGACATATTTAATTATTATCATAGTTTTGTATTACTTCCTTCTTTTTCCTCCACGTTATGTAAAGTAGCAACACATTTTCTCTTTTCCCTCTTGTCTGCTAGCCATCACGTCAATATTCACACCCGTTTTTAGCATATCATTATGTCTTTGGAGTATCCCTGCTTTTGCATCTATCCATTTTAACTGCTAGCATTTTTATTGACATATATCATTATTTTCTTTGCATAATATGACGATACCACGCTAGTTTGTTTTAGTTTGTCAATCACTGGCGCTAGTTTCTAATGCCAATCAGAGCGTTTCATTTCTAATGTTATCCATTTTTTTTGCTTCGTATATCCATCTCAACATTCGTATCTCCGGAGAATCAATATTATTTCACCCTTCTACTTGTAGCATTCCGATTCGTACAATATAACAGGTCTTATAAATTTTACCTTTGAGTCTATGCGGTACTCGTATAAAATTATAATACGTAGATTTGGGAAAAATATACTTCTCATCAAAAAAAAATATCGAAACACTACTGCAGGTATTATTCAGGCAAGATTTAGATTAAAAATAGGATTGATATCATTAAAATATACACCAATAAATATCTGGTAGTTTAGACTACACAATGGTGAATCAGAATTCTAAATTTGAATTAAAATTTTTCAATTTTCACCCAATAAATGAATGGAGACATCGTTTTCAATGTGTGTTCCGTCGGAATTTCCGCACTTACTAAAAAACTTTTTTTGTATAAATTATCGTCCTTTTTAATTAAGCTCTGAGCTGAGCTGAGCGTAATTGTTAACTAAGCTCTGAGACATCCTATACTAGAGACTAGACTACCAAAGACCAAGCCTCAAATTTGCACTTGAGCACTTAAATTGGTCATACCTTCAATGGAGCAAAGTTCTCTTTTCTGACGAGAGTAAGATAATGCTGTATAGCAATGACGGAAGAAAGAAGGTGCATCGAGGAGAAAGAGAGTATTTTGCACAGTGCATTGAAAAAAGAGTCAATGACGGTGGCGGTTCATGCACGGTTTGGGGAGGCATAAGCGCCGATAGAAAAACCGAACTTGCGTTTGCGTTTGTATCTGGATCTCGGTTACTATCATTAAAGGAGTCACGTTATATCGAAGAATGTTTGGAGCCTCATATCCTTCACACATTTTACTGGCGAAGACTTAATTTTTATGCAGGACAATGCCAGGGCTCATACCGCAGGCATTATAAATGAATACACCTGAGCGAAGCTGGCCAGCAAGAAGCCCGAATATGAATCCCATAGGACACCTATGGGATGAGTTGAAGAGACAAGTCAGAGCGAGAGATCCTTCTCCGGAGGCCAGCTTAAAACAGCTATACAAGAAGAGTGGGATAAAATCCCACAACACAAGATTGTGACGCATATCTGTTCCATGAGGAACCGCATGGAAGCAGTAATAAGAGCCCAGGGAGGAAACACGAGATACTGAATAAATTTTTGGTTAAATGTAAAAAAAAATTAACTCATACAAAACCAAACTTCAGGGTGTTTCGATTTTTTTTGATGAGCAATGTATTTTATTTAGTACATTAATAATCTAGTAAATACAAAAACAAAGAAAGAAAACCTGATCATTTTCCTAAGCTCGTTCAAGCTCAGCCTGATGTTAACCAACTAAGAGCAGCTTTGTTGTTCCGCCTGGATTATTTAGGTGAACTCTTAAATCGTCGATTGTATTGAAAAAATTACTTACATTTTGGTTTTTACATAATCGACTATCATTTGTGCTTTCGACCCAAAATTACAAACCGAATGGTGCTCTTTGATATTTGTTAATTAGCTATAAGTGACTAATGGACTTTCTTTTTATGATACTGTAGAAAATATTGGGATTACGTACTTTTAGTTCTGACTAGGAATATATGTTCTACGTAGAAAGTAAATATAAGGACAATATTTAGTAGTAAAATTAATAAATAAATAATTGAATACTAAGTTACTTGAAAATATTTTTGGTAAATATAAAAATGTGAGGGAGAGCGGCGTCAATTTTCGGTAAATAACGATTTACCGTGTTGATTCACCGAAAAATCACTGAAATCACGCCAAGGTGAGCTCGGAATTCTTTATATAATTGGATTTCGTATACCATACGAGTATTTGTCACTGATCCGAGTAAGTGTACGCAAATGATAAATCATTTCAACGTTTACTCGTTGAATATTATACGCGTTTGGAGAAAAATGATTACTGGTATTGAAGTAATTTAATCTTACAACGGTTTTTTACGGACAAAATTTTACTTTTAATTTATTATAACTGAAAGAAAATTAATATTAGGAAACAGTTCGCGGGCGTTTATTAACGTTTCCTTTTAAGTTATTTAAGAATACATTACAGAAAATTTAAGCAAAATAAAATTAATTTTGAGTGTAGTCTAAAAGAAATTTATCATTTCAAAAGTCTTTTGTCAGATGGTAAAAATTATTGCAAAAAAATAAAACATTTATAAAGTAATAATAATACTTACTTTTTGTAGTAAGGTTTTCGTGATGCATTAAGAAAATTGCGAAAAAGTAACATATTGTGTTAATAAATATCATAAATTTCAGTACCACTATATGGACTGTAGTGTGTTTGCGGTGCCCCTAGCGTCGCAAATGTGCATAGGCAATGGCGACTGCGTCTTATTAGGCGGGCCGTCAAATTGCCTTCTTCTCCTTATCAAAAAAAAGTTGTTAGCTAAATAGTTAGGCGACCCTTGATTACTATTCCTCCATTGTTAAACACGTCCTTGTGTTATGTTACGGCACAAATGATGGTTCAAGTACGGTAGCGTCTTAGCAACATCGCTAACATCCTGCCGCCTAGTTTGGGGTCACAAACATCAATAGGCGACGGTAACTGCTTCCTTTTAAGTAGACCATCAGCCTGTTTGTTGTCTCACAGCAATAAAAAAGGTTATTAAAAGGTTAGATCATTTAAAAAAAATATTTAGTTCCTAATATTATATTTTATAGTAAAACTACGAGCAAAATATGCTATATTAAAGATATAATATATATGTATAGATTGGATTTTATTAGGAAATACTGAAATAAATGAGAAAAGATACAAATAATTTATGTTGTATTTTAATTTTGTAGAATAATTCATTTGCGCGAAAATACAATATACGAGAGGAGCCGTGTAAAATTTACAGTTTGAATGTAATCATGAATTTTTAAAGTGGCGCTTACGTAGCCCTCGACTTCAACGTGGCGTGCAGCACTTGCCTTGAGCTGAAGAGCACGCTCCAATGCTCATTGTTTGAGTAATCCAAACATATTATGCACCTTGGTACTCTATTACGCCTTTTAAACGATTTCATTAGGGTTTATATTATAATAAAAATTGGAGTAGACTATGGAGCGACTTTTGTTAGCACTTTAAGCATTTACTTCGAGGCACAAAATCGTTGATTATTGTTAAAGTTTTTGTCACTGGAATGCGCTTTTTCACGTTGCCGGGAAATTATTTTTTGTTTATCTGGCCCTACGATGTGTAGCCCATGGAAGAGATCGGAGTTTAAGTCACTAAATCGTTGCGGACGCTACTGCACATCATAAGTTTGGCCAGCAGCACAAATAAGCGGCCACTTCAAAGGCGGTAGACTGTGAGCTTTACATTCTCTTTAAAATTCCAATATAATAATGGCTAGGCGGTTTCTTCGGGATACAGAAAAGGAAAAATTGAACAAAGAAAGTATAAGACTGGATGTCACTTTAATTCCCAAATCCGGAAAAAAAGGTATCATCTATTCCAGGTCATAGGCTTTTACAGGTAAGGTATTGCATATGGCATTTTATTCCCGTCAGACGTACACATATAGTCAAGAATCAGAAGATATTTTTCATGAAGTTGAAATATAATTTATTTATTTTTTACATAAAAAGCAACCCTTTTTTTTTTTGTCTCGGGGAAAAACCTCTCTTGACGGGTTCCCCCGGCCCGGGGGGACCGAGGGATATGTGGGACTCCGGAAAAGATGTTCGACCATCCGACTACCCACTAAAAAACCCCGCTGTTCTCCTATCGCCTACGCCCGGGCCCACGGATATATGGCCTGCCGATCTCGTGGCCCGGGCCGGCGCCGGCCCGCCCTTTGTCTTAAGGCGGGCCCCTTCTAAATTGTTGGCGCCGGGGGTCAGGATTTCGTCCCCCGGCGCTCTCCTGGATCAACAGTTGAGGGGGGCCGCAGAACAGCACACAGCCCTCTCCCTCGCGGCAATAGTGCGGGCGGCGGGTCCTCCCAATCAAAATGTGCATAAAAATTTTCCTAGAATCTTCACGTTATTTGTTATAGTGCATTGAAATGCAAAGGATTCAATTTTGCTTTGTTGCTGAATAATTGGAAAAAACATATTATGTTATGTAAATTATATGTTAAAGTAAATTTATATTTAGGTTTACAATATTTGCACTTCAAGAATGAAATAATATTGGTTTGTTGTTTAATTATTTTACAATAGTTTTATATATACTAGGTAGGAATCTGCGTAGAAAATTTTAAAATGAACCCATTTGCTTTAAATCGTAAATAATTGTTACGCTTTTATATGTTTTTCTTGGAGTAGTGGCGGAGTAAGAATACTATACTAACACCTGCAACCCACCCTAGCTGAGTGATAGAGTCCCAAGCCCGTCTGGATGGCGTCCACTTTGGTCTTAAGTATGCCGCCATAATAACTTTGTATTGTGTTCCGGCATTAGTGACCCAAGTTGCTGGCCCCTTATGGGACAGCAACGTGTTCGCGATGCCACTGGCGATGCAAATACCCATAGGCGACGGTAACTGCTAAATTTTAAGCAGGCCGTCAGCCTGTCTGCTATCCTACAGCAATAAAAAAAGTATTCCAATTTATAAAAACTATTTATTTCAGACAGTTACAATATCATGTCCATAGTGGGTTAGTAAATTATAAGTAAACTTAAAAATCTATTGTTAGTAAACACAAATATAAAATGATCAAAATGTCCATGTCGCGACTGGTGCGTGCAGCTGTACCCAGTGGCGAATCATTGGACTATCCCACCGATTGCATAAAACTGCCACCATACTGTGAAGGCAATCACGGAACCTAGCTGAGGTAGCTGCGCAACGTTTACGCATGAGGGCCTGAAAGCTGTCAATAGCATTTTCTGCAAACATAATCGATGCACTACAAAAACGAGGAAACCCCAACAAAATCCTGAGGGCGTCGTTATACTGCACTCGCAGGGCATCGATTGCCCTGATTATATTATAAACTCGATCTGAAAATATCGTTTTATTCCAGTAGTTCCGATGCTATCAAAGTGACAAGTAATATTTTTCTGTCATACTTGACAACGAGTACAATTTTCAAAGCGAAACACAAAGCGATTTTCATATAATTGTTAATTGTCATTTCTCTTTATCTAGTGATAGCTTTATTACCGATAATTAACGAAATTATAGGTTTAAAGGTGGAAATGAACTCTTTCATGGTGAAGCCTATATCGTGCGGATATTATATTTATGAATAAGTGAACTCAGACCTGGTAGTCTGAAAGTGACATTAACAGTCTTACTTTTATCACTGTAATATGAAAACTGACATTTAAAACTACGATTTATGTATTTTAATTTCCATTTTATGTTTTTGAGAAGTTTACGAAATGTCAAAAAATACCAAAATTAATTTATTATTAGTTTAAATAGATTTTTTTTTCACGACATAGAATTGAATTGCATCATCGTTACTTAGCCAATTAAAAAACATCTACAAAGTTTCCTGAACAGAGTAAATTCATATTTCATATAATAGCGTAATTTAAATAAATATATTGTGATACAAA
Source organism: Malacosoma neustria (assembly GCA_963693495.1). NCBI lineage: Eukaryota > Metazoa > Arthropoda > Insecta > Lepidoptera > Lasiocampidae > Malacosoma > Malacosoma neustria. The sequence continues at coordinate 3,118,022 of OY856372.1, forward strand.
AATAAAAAAAATATATATGTTAAATTTTAATCATGCACACTCTTAAAAATAATATAATACGAGTATATTATGAATTATTAATAAAAACAAGTTTAGTTTAGAGTAATTTTAATTTGTGAAAAAGTGTTTATGCAGCAATAGAAGCCTCTATTGCTGGATAAACACTTTTAGACTTTTTGAAATTATGAATTAATATTACGCATGGCTGAAAATGTCCATCCCAAATTTTCTGCGAAAAATATAAGTTTCATTATAGTCTTGAAGGTCTTAGTGAGGTATCGTACAGCTCCCATTATCCTTTGCTTAGTAATTAATTCATTCTAAACTTCATAATGAGTTCGTATTTATGCAAACCACCTATCGCCAATGGCCATTGATATAAAACTTGAATATTTAATTCAATAATAAGTGCTTCCAACCGCTGGATGAATTTGAAACGGGTTCTCAACAATTATACTCCCTCCTTGTACGTCGATACTGCGATTTTATAAGCAGTCCTTTGGGTAAAACGTTTCGAGTTCCGCATGGTATTTAAAATTAGTGATGAGCGATCCTTTTTGATTTCGGTATTTGGTTTTTTAATGAGTACGAAAAGGTTAAACGTCAAAGTTTTTATAATAATATTTATTTTAAAACAGTTTTCAGCACTAGATAAAAAGCTAGTTCGTTTTTTTGTTGACATGTTTTGTTCAATGACTTATTTTTAACATTATTTTTAATTTTAGTTTGTATTTTATAAAGTTTTAAAGAACTATTAGTCTAAAAACAATTTGCAAATATGTAGAATCCTGGCATATTTTATAAGATTTTAAAATAATGAGTACTTTATTAATATATTTATTTCATTGAAAGTTAAATTAAATGTGGTTTTATATTAAAACAAAAACAAACTTGGACTTCACTTCAAAATATCAGACAAAACTGTTTATTTAACTTTTATTTGTCGTTACATATTACTGTAATTGTCAATTGGTACTAAAAAACATAATTTATAAAACTAAATATTTTAAAAGATTTTATGCTACCGCTTTTGCGCTATAGTTTTCATTTTATTGCTGTGTAGTAGCAGATAGTATGGCTTAATAGTAATCAAAGTCGCCTATGGATGTTTGCGACACCAGGGGCACACAAAATTATTTTATGTGGGATTAAATATGTGGCATATTTAATTACTAGGGGTGGTTACCATGTAGACAGGCTGGGAGCCCTACCACCTAGATGGGGTTGTTTGAGGCCGAGGACAACCTTTTACGACAGGTCGTCTCGGCCTCAGGTGTCAGTATCTGCTCAAGTGCGGAAGTACTTTTCGGCATCAAGCCGAATATGTTTTTGTCTCTACTAACATACTCCAGGGCTCAACAAGAAACAACTGAAGTTTATTTTACAATACCCGTTGTAATTGCAGTGCTTGTTTATTACGTGCTACATGTAACTTTAAGTTTCTAGTAAGGTTTTCATTTGAATGCAATTTTCGTCATCCTTAATTGTATTCAAGTAATACCTCCTTTCGTGTATTTCTTGTTAAAATTATACGACGTGTATCTATTATTATTTATTTAGGTTGATAGTTGTTAATACTAGTTCTTGATAATGCTTGATAGTTCTTGATAATGATTGTAGTTGAAGCAAAGGCCGCAAGTTCTAGTCACACAATGGCATACGCTATTAAAGCAGCTATTCTCGCTGAATATTGCCATAAATTTTGCTGGTAAAAGAGGAACATTTCGAGTAAACCTTCGCTACCTATTCCCTTGAGGGATGAATTTCAGGAGTTTAGTGGTTCAGCAAGTTGACATTGCATTAATATTATAGTGTTGGAGATAAAGACCTTTTGTCCAAGAGGTATAAGGCCGAAGTTTTTTTATTGCTGTAGGACAGCAGACAGGCTGACGGTCCGCTTAGAATTTATCAGTTACCGTCGCCAATGGGTGTTTGCAACACTAGTGGCATCGCGAACACGCTGCTGTCCCATAAGAGTACAGGAACTTGGGTCACTAATGCCGGAACACAACATAAGGTTATTATGGCGACATACTTAAGACCAAAGGTGGTCGTCATCCAGACGGGTTTGAGGCCCTACCACGTAGCTAGGGTGGATTGTTTTGTCGGCTTTTACGACAGGTCGACCCCGGCTGCAGAGGTTAGGGATCTTTCTCCGCCCCTGCACGGATAGAATTATTACAGGTTAAATTATGGTAATCTGATGAAATCCAATTCGCGTGATCATGTTACACAATTTATACCTAACCTCACAATAAAATACTAAAATAAAAGTTTGGAATTTATGATCTCTTGGAATTCGTAATCCTTAAAATACCTGTTAGTTATGAAGCACTTCAAAAGCAGGAGTCTGTTGATACGTGTCATTATAGGGTAAAAGAAGTGTGTCTTATATTCGTCAATTTTATTTTTGAATATTTTTGATCGACAAAAGATTTGACAATAAAAGACGCATCGTTTGCCCTGTCAATACTTGTTTACCTGATGTTCTGAATTGAAGTGCACTTTATGAAATGCACTAACAAAAACATATTTAATAAAATATAACAAATACTTACAATGCAGTAAAATAGATATCTTCAATAACCACCACATTCTAGTGAGGTCAATCCTACATTTGATCAAACATTCACCATAACTTCGCAAATTAGCGATTTATTACGAAGATACCCGAACTTTCCCAAGTTCCCTCCAAAACTGATATAATTACAAAACATAAATCAACAGCATAAAATTAAGCGCTCACCAATACTTTAAATTAATTTTGTTTAATTAATACACTTTGTTAATACATGTGTTACAAAGTTTGTTCGAATTTTACTAACATTCTATATTTGAGTTTGACATTTCACGGGAATATTTACAAACAACGCGCTACGCCACAAAGTTTTCAAAGTTCATCATAAATTTTACATTCATATAAAGAATTATTTAAAACTGATTATTCTCTTTTGTTTTAACATTTAATTTAGCAAAACGTTCCAATTTTTTTTAAACACGCGCGTTTAAACTTTTAAAAAAGAAATTCGTTAAAAATTTTAACTTGGTTTTTGCTTACGAATAAACAAAGCAACGAATTTTCAAACGTGTGTGGGGTTCGAACCCGGGTAAGTAACTAAACGGAGAAGCCAACTGACGTCCGGCATCAGCGGACCATATCGCCATTGTATACTTATTGGATAATTTATTCTAAACTGCATTCGTTAATAAAGAGTTTTATTGTATATATTAGACACAGCTATTAAGGAAGTTTTTATTCATTACATAGATTTAATTTTGATTTGTTATTCACAAAATATTGTTTTTCTATAAATTTATTGTAATTAATGCCAAGTAGTGTCATTACCAAAATACTAACTTTATAAAATCAACATTATATAAAGATTATTGCATACTTTCATATGAAATTGTTCAGTATGCTTGCGAAGGTCACGGGTTCGATTCCCGTTCAGCATCTGGGTATTTATTTATATATATGTATATTTATGAAAAAAAGTATATATGTAGCATATCAGTTAATTAGTACCCATAACACAAGTTACCATAACAGTACATAAGTACTCATAACATAATAATAGATCTTGTCTCCGTGCAGGGGCGGAGTAAGAATACTAAGCCCTACAGCCGGGGTCAGCCTGTCGTAAAAGGCGACAAAACAACCCACCTCCAATCTAGCTACCGGCCTCAAGCCCGTCTGGATGGCGACCACCTTTGGTTTTAAGTATGCCGGATTAATAATTGTGTTGTGTTCCGGCATTAGTGACCCAAGTTCCTGTACCCTTATGGGACAGCAGCAAATTCGCGATGCCACTGGCGTTGCAAACATCCATAGGCGACGGTAACTGTTAAATTCTAAGCAGGCTGTCAGCCTGTCTGCTGTCTTACAGCAATAAAAAAAAGATCTATTTTTGTGTCAAATTCTAATCGTTTTCCCCGTACCGAGGTGGAGTAAGAATAATAACGCCTGCGGCCTAGATAGGTGGTAGGCCTAGTGCTGTATGCTGCTGTATGTATACAGCAGTACATTGTACATACAAAACAAATAATAATTTCAACTAAATCCATCAATCATGGTGATAAAATCAACAAAATATCGGTTATACCTAGTCAGGTCATAAGTATTGTCACACAGTAAAAACTTTTCTTTTAGAATGCTGGCCACAAAAAAGTTTATTGAATTCGAATTTCGAATTGTTCATGAAAATAAAAATGTATAACTTTTAGAATTTTACTCATTTTTAAATATGGAGTGGACGCTTAAAGAAGACCGTGTTGCAGTTATTGCGTTGCATCGTTTTACGCGCCAATTCAAATTTTTAACATACTGAAAAATTTGAATATTACCAAAAGATTCGTTTATCGTACCATCAAACGATACAATGAAGACTCTAGTGTAGATGACAGGTCAAGAAGTGGTCGCCCTCGGTCTGTTAGGACTCCAGCAGTGATAAAAGCTGTGAAGCCACGAATTCAAAGAAATCCCAAACGTAAGCAGAAACTGTTGGCCCTTCAGATGGGGTTAAGCAGAACCACGGTGAAAAGGGTGTTAAATGAAGACTTAGGGCTTCGGGCATATCGAAGAAAAACAGGACATCGTTTGAATGCTCGTCTAATGGACCTGAGACTGAAGAGATGCCGCGCTTTGTTGAAGCGGTACGCGGGAAAAAAATATCGGGAAATTCTTTTTTCGGATGAAAAAATGTTTACCGTAGAAGAGAGCTACAACAAACAAAATGATAAGGTGTACGCACACAGTAGTGAAGAAGCGAGCAACCGTATTCCGCGTGTCCAACGAGGTCATTTTCCATCCTCGCTCATGGTATGGTTGGGAGTTTCTTATTGGGGCTTAACAGAGGTACATTTTTGTGAGAAAGGTGTAAAAACGAATGCTGTTGTGTATCAAAATACAGTCCTGACGAACCTTGTGGAACCTGTTTCTCATACCATGTTCAATAACAGGCACTAGGTATTCCAACAAGATTCGGCGCCAGCTCATAGAGCGAAGAGCACACAAGACTGGCTGGCGGCGCGTGAAATCGACTTCATCCGGCACGAAGACTGGCCCTCCTCCAGTCCAGATTTGAATCCGTTAGATTACAAGATATGGCAACACTTGGAGGAAAAGGCGTGCTCAAAGCCTCATCCCAATTTGGAGTCACTCAAGACATCCTTGATTAAGGCAGCCGCCGATATTGACATGGACCTCGTTCGTGCTGCGATAGACAACTGGCCGCGCAGATTGAAGGCTTGTATTCAAAATCACGGAGGTCATTTTGAATAAACTTTAATGTCATAAGAATCTATGTTTTGTTAAGTTCATTTTGGTATATGAATGGTTACATAATTAATAAACTTGTTACAATTATTTTACATTAAACATGTGATAGAATTTATGACCTGACTAGGTATGAATATATCGATGACACATATATGCCATCGTTGAAGGAGCACGTGCCAATCTTCCGGTGACAGCGCTCATCCGCGATTAGCCTTACAAGGCCTATTTTAATTTGCATATTCCTTTAATATGCGAATATTGTCCAAAAGATCCGCCATTACGCGTGTTGAGTCACTTACACTCTACATTTGTTGATGATATTATAAAAAATATAGTACTCAATATATAAGCAAAAACTTTTGGTAACGACTATCGTGCCTGTTTTTAGCAGTTGAAATATTGTAAACACAATCTACCGCGTGGGAACGGGAGGGTTATCTGGGACTCCCCATGCGTCTCCTTTTCTAGACTGGGAGACACGTTACTAGATACCCACTAAAACATCGCAGTATTCTTTCGTTCTCCTTATGCGCCGGTGCCACAGGACATGAAGGGCTAATCAGCTCGCGCTCCGACTGACACCGGGTCCGTTTTTAAAAGCTTCTACAAAGCTGGAGGGCTCCCAACATCTTTTCTCACGCAGACGTGAGTCAGGTGCGCGCCTAAGATATGCCATATTGTATGCCTTTTTGTCAGATATCCATGTCATAGTTACTACATATAATGGAGTAAGACATTCCCTAAGACACACAACAACGGTTTTCTCTTCAAGAGACAGCAATCTGGTGACTGTAAAAACCTATAACAAAAATATATATAATTCCATTTAAGTGTTTACAGACTCGTATTCCTAATGGACCTGACTTGTGCCAAAATTCCTTAGTGGATCGTACTCTATGTCAATGACATTTAGTTGAGTTTAAATAAGCGTCACTTTTGTTGAAATATTGAAAAATGGTGGTTTTTCTTTTACACATTTCGACGTCTAAAAATTAGAATCCTACAAAATCCTCACCTAATACGTCTGAGAGAGAAATTCCTGGTCATTGAGAAATTTCAGTTCACTAAGGGAACATGAACATTAGTGCAATATTGCCCATATTACATCCAGACTGGGCAGACTTTAGGTGTTTTTATTTTTATTTTTTTTGGTGTCGGGGAAAAACCTCTCTTGACGGGTTCCCCCGGCCCGGGGGGACCGAGGGATATGTGGGACTCCGGGAAAGATGTTTGGCCATCCGACTACCCACTAAAAAACCCCGCTGTTCTCCTATCGCCTATGCCCGGGCCCACGGATATATGGCCAGCCGATCTCGTGGCCCGGGCTAGAAACTTTAGGTGTTTAGATTAGGCTACATTAACATCTAGGTTGTAATTGTGTGAAATTTAATACAGTTTTATTATGTTTCTTTAACATCATATTTTTTTAAATTACTAACCATAACTGTGCTATCCATAAATTGCTATCAGTACACACCAACAACATCTGTTCAAGTTAACAGGCGGTCAATTATACTCTCCTTATCGAACGAAATACCCCCCTCCCCCCTCCCAGCACTTATCAAAAATATAATTGAATTAAAAATAATAAAATTTTATAGTTCCCATAACAGGCGGTTGTCTTCAAAAACCGGTATCGGAATGCGCGTAACGTTCCGGACGAACGGTCCGGAAGTCCGGCACACACGGACCGCTTCCGTTTCGTCACGCCAGGGCTGCGGCCCACCGAAAGGCACTTGAGCTTTTTACAAGGGTCGTGGTTAGTGTTGTGACCATAATTTATTTATCGGCATATAAAAATTCTGTCTCTATCGATTATCAAACAAGGATGTTTCTTTCATATATTATATCTAAGACTGCCACTATTTTTTCATTGTATTTGTTTGAAAGTGGCACGAAATGCCTTCTTTTATTTTGATGATGATAATTCTTCAAAATTATTATGTTGTTTATAACATTATTGTTGTAACTTTGTAAATATGAATTAAAAATTCACGACTTGTAAAACGTTCCTAGAGAGTTTATGAAAAAAGATTTTGATATTTACATAGTTTGTTTTTCTTTAGTTTGTTACCATAATTAAGTATGAAATTTTTATTTTTTAGTATGTGAATTGTAAAAAAACTTTAATACAATTTGAAACTGAGAAATTTATAATACAATAATATCGATATTTTAAATGTCACAACACTATTTTTATATAGACAAGCGTATCTACCCATACGAATGTAGATATATCCGATACGCGGCACAAAATGTTTGCCAATGTTAGGACTGGGACAAATTGAAAGCTTTTTATGCAATCATTCGGGTATCTCTACTGATAATATGTTTTTAAAGTACTTAGATCACTTCAGTATTAAAAAGTCTGTAGTTTTGTTTTTATTGTTATAAAACAGCAGACAGGCAGATAGCATACAAAATAGTAATAACCGTCGCCTATGGAAGTTGGCGACGTCAGGGGCACCGCTAATACGCTACGGAACCTGGGACATTTATGTCGGAACACAACACAAGGTTATTTTGGCAGCATGCTTAAAACTTGGGGTGGTTGTAATCCAGATGAGCTATGAATCTTACCGCCTAGTTAGGGTTTGACACTTTTTACGACAGGCTCCCACAGATATCAGTATTCTTACTTTTGCACCGAGAATTAGTGTTAGGTAGTTGCGTCATATATATATATATATATATATATATATATATATATATATATATATATATATATATATATATATATATATATATATATATATATATATATATATATATATATATATATATATATATATATATATATTGTATAACAATTGATTTTCTTAGTCAAAGCAAACACTCATTGACTTCGTGTTACTTAACAACGCCATCTGCTAGAATAGCTTTAGTGTTGTTGTGTCGTTAAAGCAATTTAAAAAAAATAGTATTATTATTCGTCGATAGATGTCAGGAAGAGTCGTTTTTCAGATTAAATTGGGACTACTCAAACGCCACCTTTTGAGATTTTGAGATCGCCCCCGAAACCCCCCGTATACTAAATTTCATGAAAATTGTTGGAGCTGATTCCGAGATTCCAACTATATATATATATATATATATATACAAGAATTGCTCGTTTAAAGATATCTAGGTTCTAGAATAGTTTAATATTATTTGTTTAAAACACAGTTACAGTTTATGAATTTGCTTTAATTCAAGTTTCTATAATAAAAATATTTATAATTTGTATAATTATAAATATTTATAATTTATATAATTTGTTATGTAAAACTTACCTGTAATTTATACACCACACACACACACACACACACACACACACATATATATATATATATATATATATATATATATATATATATATATATATATATATATATATATATACCTAGTCAGGTCATAAATTCTGTCACATGTTTAATGTAAAATAATTGTAACAAGTTTATTAATTATGTAACCATTCATATACCAAAATGAACTTAACAAAACATAGATTCTTATGACATTAAAGTTTATTCAAAATGACCTCCGCGATTTTGAACACAAGCCTTCAATCTGCGCGGCCAGTTGTCTATCGCAGCACGAACGAGGTCCATGTCAATATCGGCGGCTGCCTTAATCAAGGATGTCTTGAGTGACTCCAAATTGGGATGAGGCTTTGAGCAGGCCTTTTCCTCCAAGTGTTGCCATATCTTGTAATCTAACGGATTCAAATCTGGACTGGAGGAGGGCCAGTCTTCGTGCCGGATGAAGTCGATTTCACGCGCCGCCAGCCAGTCTTGTGTGCTCTTCGCTCTATGAGCTGGCGCCAAATCTTGTTGGAATACCTAGTGCCTGTTATTGAACATGGTATGAGAAACAGGTTCCACAAGGTTCGTCAGGACTGTATTTTGATACACAACAGCATTCGTTTTTACACCTTTCTCACAAAAATGTACCTCTGTTAAGCCCCAATAAGAAACTCCCAACCATACCATGAGCGAGGATGGAAAATGACCTCGTTGGACACGCGGAATACGGTTGCTCGCTTCTTCACTACTGTGTGCGTACACCTTATCATTTTGTTTGTTGTAGCTCTCTTCTACGGTAAACATTTTTTCATCCGAAAAAAGAATTTCCCGATATTTTTTTCCCGCGTACCGCTTCAACAAAGCGCGGCATCTCTTCAGTCTCAGGTCCATTAGACGAGCATTCAAACGATGTCCTGTTTTTCTTCGATATGCCCGAAGCCCTAAGTCTTCATTTAACACCCTTTTCACCGTGGTTCTGCTTAACCCCATCTGAAGGGCCAACAGTTTCTGCTTACGTTTGGGATTTCTTTGAATTCGTGGCTTCACAGCTTTTATCACTGCTGGAGTCCTAACAGACCGAGGGCGACCACTTCTTGACCTGTCATCTACACTAGAGTCTTCATTGTATCGTTTGATGGTACGATAAACGAATCTTTTGGTAATATTCAAATTTTTCAGTATGTTAAAAATTTGAATTGGCGCGTAAAACGATGCAACGCAATAACTGCAACACGGTCTTCTTTAAGCGTCCACTCCATATTTAAAAATGAGTAAAATTCTAAAAGTTATACATTTTTATTTTCATGAACAATTCGAAATTCGAATTCAATAAACTATTTTGTGGCCAGCATTCTAAAAGAAAAGTTTTTACTGTGTGACAATACTTATGACCTGACTAGGTATATATATATATATATATATATATATATATATATATATATATATATATATATATATATATATATATATATATATATATATATATATATGTTTGTTTGTTTGTTTGTTTGCTTTGAATAGGCTCCGAAACTACTGACCCGATTTAAAAAATTCTTTCATTGTTGGGAAGCTACACTATCCCCGGGTGACATAGGCTATATTATATTTTCAAAAAAATTAGGGATCCTTACTAAAACTCCAATAATGTAACCCAAAGTGTAAAAAAATTACCTAAAATATTATTTAAATCGCGTGCGTTGCGAAAACTATTGATGATAGAATAAAATAATGTACTACAACTTTGCAGAACACATCATTATTTACAAAAAGTGTCGCGACAGCATATGTCTAACTATTATAGTTATGCCACAATAAGTGTTCATTTATTTTAAAAGTTTAATTGAAATGCCGCCCCTAGAAAAGGCTCTTTATTTGGATCTTGGTATTAATCCTTATCTAAATAAATTACTTCATATTCAAAACTGCTTCAATACCTTTATATAACTTTTTGAATTATTCAATTCGGATATTCCATTCGAAAGATATCACGAGTTTAAAAATGTAAGTATTAGAAAAATGTTGCGTGGTAGCCGCTCACCCTGTTCGGCTAGCTAGGCAGCACCTTATGCAATGTAGGCGTGCGTCACTGGGGTTTTTACAAAAATTAGAATACTTATTAAAAAATAACGAAAAATAAATAAAAAGTAATAACAAAAAAATCATTAAAATAAAAGCTCATAGAAATAATAGTATTCAAACTTTCTTTATAATTTTATTTTTTTAGTAACCTGACGCAAATAGAAGGGTTTGCCCTCAGGGGCGCTTCTCAGTCCGAGGAGTGCACGGGTGTGCGTGCCCGAGCATCCGTCGCTTCACTCTCCTCTCCGTTCGAGGCGACAGAGTCCTACCTTTCTTTCCATCTACCGCTTACATCCTTTCCAACTTAGCTCTCTCTCTGTTCGTGGCGTGGTCCTCGGTGGGATGGTTGCGAATGCTGATTGGGGTCCCGGGTTCTACCCTGGGACCTGATTTGGTAGTCGAAACCATGCCTATTTCGACTGCGTCTGCACAGAGAGTGTTCCCGGGGCGGGAATTGCATCCTCGCTGTCGGTTGGTCTTGCTGGGCCGGCTACGACGTCAGGCGACTCTGCTTTTTCTGGAGTATCGTCTGGTAGTCGTACCCACGCCTGACTAGCACGCGACGGGGATGCGAGTCCCGTCCGGAATTGGCCGCGGACCTGTCGCTCCCGGCCCTGGTTCTGTCCATGGTCGGGGGCGATCCTGGATGGACGGCCGTCGCCACCTTTTGCGAGGCAGTAGTATCTGCAAGGGAGGCGGCGGAACGGGAGCGGGAGTCCGCCACCGCACTCCCCTCCCGCCAACGTAGGCTGCGTCGTCGGCGCCGGAGGGCGGGCAACGATCTCCGGGCGACGTAGAAAGTGGCCGCGGGCGGCCCCTCGGGGGAGGATCCGCCGCCCGCACTATTGCCGCGAGGGAGAAGGCCGCGTGCTGTTCCGCAGCCCCCCTCAACTCCTAGATTTGTTACAAGAGAGCGCCGGGGGGACGAAACCCTGACCCCCTGGCGCCAGCACTTTAGAAGGGGCCCGCTTTAAGACGAAGCGTGGGCCGGCGCCGGCCCGGGCCACGAGAGCGGCAGGCCATATATCCGTGGGCCCGGGCGTAGGTGATAGGAGAACAGCGGGGTTTTTAGTGGGTAGTCGGATGGTCGAACATCTTTTCCGGAGTCCCTTAAATCCCTCGGTCCCCCCGGGCCGGGGGAACCCGTCAAGAGAGGTTTTTCCCTGAGACCGAAAAAAATAGAGGGGTTTAATTTTTAATTTTTTGTTAAATACCCGTGCGAAGCTGGGACGGGCTGCTAGTATATATATATATATATATATATATATATATATATATATATATATATATATATATATATATATATGTGTATAATAACTCCCCTTCTCTAGAGAGAATGGACAGTATCCTAAGTGCGGGTTTAAATATAATATTTCCATCCTCGATCCGTGGTTAATATTTTATAATGACTCGCACGTGAGATCCATTTTGGAATATGCCTCTACAGTGTGGAACCCACGGTACAATATATATAAAGAAAGACAGTATTGAATCCGTACAAAATAAATTTATAAAACATTTAAAATATAAATGCTATTGTATGATATCAACAGCTGCCTGAAATTCATTCATTATCAGTACGAAGGGCTATGAGGGACCAAGTATTTTTTCAAATTACTCAATAATCACATGGATTCCCCTTCCTTATAAATCAAATATTCCTGAGGTGTCCCAGTTTAAATTCAAGGCAGGAGTCACTTTTTTAATTAACTTCTATAAATCAAATCTTGCAAGAAACACTCTTTTACATAGATCTTGTCTTGAATATAATAAATTTTACACCAGTGTAGACATTTTATGTTCTAACATTGTAAATTATAAATCAAAAATAATCGAATTATGCAAACGACTAAAGTGTTAAGTTTGGATCTCTCAATTTTTATTTTTAATGTGTTTTATATTTTTTAATCTATGACATTACTATTATTCTATTGGATGATGCAATAATGTGTATTACCTTTAACTGGAAACTTTACTGATTTATAAATTTGTATTAACATATTTGTATTAACAAATTATTTTATTATTCATTTATTTCGGTAACCCGAAATAAATGAATAATAAAATAATTTACACCTTAAACGAAAATTACTGCTTAAGCGGTGCAGGCCATTAAAATCTTACCCATAAGCTAATTGTATCTTATGATGTAATGTCATCAACATGTTAATTAATGTCTAATAATGATATTGAATATACCTATGATACAGAAATGTAATAAAGTTATTTTCCGAGTTTTTTAAACACATCGTCAAATGCGTATTTTTGCAACTGAGATTGCAGAACACGGGATTCTAAATATTAAACATAAATTGTATTTGTAATATAATGCTAGTAATCTTTTAAGCGAATATTTCTTTTTCTTCTTCTTCCTGCCTTATCCCAAATTATATGGGGTAGGCACAACATGTTCTCTTCTTCCACTCTCCGTTGTTATCCGTCATCTCAACATTTACAGCATTTTTCGCCATATATTTTACACAATTTATCGCCATATCATACCGCGAATCTACAAATTAAATAACAATACAATAATTTTAATGTCGGTGTTACAAAAGAAACAATCAACTGTGTAAATTAAATACCTTATGTCGAGTATATTAACTAGCAAAAAAGAGAGCGATAAATACAACACGATTTCATTGAACATGTGATAATTTAATAAGATACTGATAACCTTAATAGCTATGAATACAAAATCCCAGTCACTTACCATAGCCCCGGACCATACACAACATTATGGCTATTTGATTAATATTTATGGGTCTGGCAAGTTACGTCCGTCAGGGCCCTTCCTCCGTTGATTAACTATGAAAGGATACGCCAATCGTGTGAATATAGATACGATACTTAGATATTTATTAAATTATATTCATTATTATTTGAAATATGTTTGATAGTCAAGAGTTTGATTACCGTCTCGCGTCTGGTTGTTTATGTATAATATGTATTTATTTACAAAAAGTGTATATGTGTTTTATCAGTTGTCTTTTTGTTTATCAGAGACTAAATGGCGTTGTGTGATTTGTGTCAGAACATTTATGAACCCATAACCTCCACATGCATACCGAAGTGCGTTAGCCGCTATGCCATGGATGCCGTCAATAATAAAAAATAATGTCACTGTTTTTCGAAATGCAGAGTTAGTTTAAAAATATCGTACAAAGCATCCCATGCTTTTAGAACAGTAACATTAATTTTCTCGTCAATAATTTTATTCTTATGTTAAGATTTTTTTTTTCTTTTTTAGTTTGATTAACTGTAAAATATAATTTAATAGTCATCAATTAATTCCACATCGGTAAATGTTTTTATTGATTTAACGTCATCTTCCGGCAGTGGTATTAAGTAAACGCCAGATGGCGTTTCAGCAGAAGGAAAAGAAAGCGTTAATCCTGATGATCCTGATAAGGACTATAGTCCTATAGGACAAAATAATGAAATTAGTGTTTTGTTATCAGGTCTAGACAAGTGTGTAAAATGTTGAATTTTAATTTTTTTTATAGCGAGAGTTCAGCAGACAGGAAAACGGTCCACCCTGGCAGGTGGTCACCGTCGCCTATGGACGTCTGCAATACCAGAGGTGTTACCAACGCGCTGCCAGCCTCGAAGAAATTTTATAACGCCTTTTTGAAGAACCCCATATCGTACCGCGCCGAGAAAACCTCAGCCGAAAGCTCAATCCAGATCCTGAGATTACGCAACATGAAAGTTCTTGAGAACTGTTTCATACAAGAAAGAAGAAGCTCCAAGAAATGAGGATGAACATCCAGCCGATGGCGAGCAGTGCGGTGGTAGAAAGACGACGAGGGCACCATTCTAAATAGCTCCTCAGAACACTCCTCGTTGTACAGACGGTAGAATACGCAAAGAGACGTAAAGTTTCTCTGAAGCAAGCGTGTCTAGACCGTCTGTGAGTATGGGATGGTCGATAACACTAACTGCGCGCCGTTGGATCGAATCTAGGGGATTAAGCTGACAGGCGGGTGCTCCAGCCCATGAATGTGAGCAGTACTCCATATGTGGTCTGACCTGTGCTTTGTATAGCACAAGCCGTTGCCTTGGACTGAAGTACTGCTTGGACCGGTTTAGCACACCTAGCTTATGATTGTTCAAAGTGGGTAAAAATTGAGTCTGAAAATTCGCAAAAACTGGCAATAATACCTCCGGCAGGTTCCTAAGTGCTTGCTTCGGATTTACTAGCAATAAGATGACCTTTAACTAAAATAAATCACATAACTTCCAATATATACACTTTTACAAATTTTAATGACCAAGTTACATTTATAAATTCACTGTCCAATTCGGACCTAGTATTTTACAGAATATAATTACACATTCTCTGAGTGAAACTCATGTTTAAGTCATTGCCCTCAAACCAAATAATGTCCTATTGTATTGATCACTAAACTTCTGATGATATAACTGATCTTTTATGAGTCTTTTTAAGCCCGTATTTGAGAACAATTATTCTATTGCGGCAATATAACTTCTTTCAATTTAATTTACTTGCATTTCTAGCCGTGTGGCTAAAAATTCAAGTAAATTAAAAAGGCAGCGGAGCGGGAGCGGGAGTCGACCACCACACTCCCCTCCCGCCAACGCAGGCCACGTCGGCGGCGCCGGAGGGCAAATAACGACCTTCGGCCGCCGTAAAAAGCGGCCGCAGGCGGCCCCTCAGGGGAGGATCCGCCGCCCGCACTATTGCCGCGAGCGTGAGGGCTGCGTGCTGTTCCGCAGCCCCCCTGAACTCCTAGAGTTGTTAGGAGAGCACCGGGGGGACGAAACCCTGACCCCCTGGCACCAACACTTTAGAAGGGGCCCGCCTCAAGACAAAGAGCGAGCCGGTGCCAGTCCGGGCCACGAGATCGGCAGGCCATATATCCGTGGGCCCGGGCGTAGGCGATAGGAGAACAGCGGGGTTTTTTAGTGGGTATTCGGATGGCCAAACAGCTTTCCCGGAGTCCCACATATCCCTCGGTTCCCCCGGGCCGGGGGAACCCGTCAAGAGAGATTTTTCCCCGAGACAAAAAAAAGGGTTGAAAATAAAAATGCTCACATAACTAGGGAGTGAGTGATACAAAATAGATTACTTCTTCCTTAGCAATGGAAGATTACCGGTTGTTTTATATTTAGAACTTTGAAATCCGAAGGCCTTTCAAATACTCGTCCTTGTACAAAACGCCTTTGCTCGAGAAGAGTATACTGAAATGACTCCGGCAAATGAGTTCTGTGACAACAGCGTAGTAATTTTTTCAAATTCTGCTAGTTCTGGTCAAGTAATCTCACCAATTCCTTGTCAGTAATTATTTTTAATATGACATTCTTTAGTTCCACATTATTATTCTTGAAGCGTTAAAATTAAAATCTGCATGTTGTAACTGCAGATGTTTTTTAAATAAATGTGTAGTAAAATTCCCCGTAAATAAATTTTATTCAATATAGATAGATAGATAGATAGATAATTCTTTATTGTTCACCACACAATTTTACAGAAAAAAAGACATAAAAAGAAGTAGGTAATAGTACAACATAGTGAGCAAACGGCGGTCTTATCACTAAATAGCGATTTCTTCCAGACAACCTATCAGAAATATTTAAAGTAGTAGTACAAGGCGGTGCACAATAGACACAAAAATCAAGATAGTAAATATTATACAAAAAAAAAAACTAAATTAATCTAACATACATAATATAAAACGACATTTTCTATAAAAATAAGGATTTTGTATATACCTAGTCAGGTCATAAGTATTGTCACACAGTAAAAACTTTTCTTTTAGAATGCTGGCCACAAAAAAGTTTATTGAAATCGAATTTCGAATTGTTCATGAAAATAAAAATGTATAACTTTTAGAATTTTACTCATTTTTAAATATAGAGTGGACGCTTAAAGAAGACCGTGTTGCAGTTATTGCGTTGCATCGTTGCGGTTACGCGCCAATTCAAATTTTTAACATACTGAAAAATTTGAATATAACCAAAAGATTCATTTATCGTACCATCAAACGATACAATGAAGACTCTAGTGTAGATGACAGGTCAAGAAGTGGTCGCCCTCGGTCTGTTAGGACTCCAGCAGTGATAAAAGCTGTGAAGGCACGAATTCAAAGAAATCCCAAACGTAAGCAGAAACTGTTGGCCCTTCAGATGGGGTTAAGCAGAACCACGGTGAAAAGGGTGTTAAATGAAGACTTAGGGCTTCGGGCATATCGAAGAAAAACAGAACATCGTTTGAATGCTCGTCTAATGGACCTGAGACTGAAGAGATGCCGCGCTTTGTTGAAGCGGTACGCGGGAAAAAAATATCGGGAAATTCTTTTTTCGGATGAAAAAATGTTTACCGTAGAAGAGAGCTACAACAAACAAAATGATAGGTGTACGCACACAGTAGTGAAGAAGCGAGCAACCGTATTCCGCGTGTCCAACGAGGTCATTTTCCATCCTCGCTCATGGTATGGTTGGGAGTTTCTTATTGGGGCTTAACAGAGGTACATTTTTGTGAGAAAGGTGTAAAAACGAATGCTGTTGTGTATCAAAATACAGTCCTGACGAACCTTGTGGAACCTGTTTCTCATACCATGTTCAATAACAGGCACTGGGTATTCCAACAAGATTCGGCGCCAGCTCATAGAGCGAAGAGCACACAAGACTGGCTGGCGGCGCGTGAAATCGACTTCATCCGGCACGAAGACTGGCCCTCCTCCAGTCCAGATTTGAATCCGTTAGATTACAAGATATGGCAACACTTGGAGGAAAAGGCGTGTTCAAAGCCTCATCCCAATTTGGAGTCACTCAAGACATCCTTGATTAAGGCAGCCGCCGATATTGACATGGACCTCGTTCGTGCTGCGATAGAGGACTGGCCGCGCAGATTGAAGGCTTGTATTCAAAATCACGGAGGTCATTTTGATTAAACTTTAATGTCATAAGAATCTATGTTTTGTTAAGTTCATTTTGGTATATAAATAGTTACATAATGAATAAACTTGTTACAATTATTTTACATTAAACATGTGACAGAATTTATGACCTGACTAGGTACTATAGCTTTACTTACACCTTTTGAGTAAGTTTGATACCATGTGAAAATTCATGCACGAAGTATTACTGACGCCATTAATCAAGCAGAAGTTATTCAAGATCCTAGTAAATTGCTTAAATTGATTTAATTAAGTCGTTTATCCGTGAAAATTTCTGAGCGTCTCTAGTCAATGCCTAGACCTCTGACCAAGAGATCAAAGGTGTGTGAACAATCGATATAAACTCAAGTATTTGGAGTTAACACGTACAACTGGTCTCGTAGAACAGTGAGATTTTTTATATAATCTTATATGAAAAAAAAACGCAAAGAAACTTTTACTTTGCTTTGGCTCTATGCATACATGTAAATTTGTTTAACTTTTCCTCATCAGTGTAGTGTGTTAACATCCTTTGTTTTTAAGACTTACATGAAACCTGATATAAAGTATCTCATACAACCATTATAAAATAACTGTTGAACATTTAAGCTGGGTCGTCATGCTTTCTTTACTGTGCACACGTTGTAAACATGCACTTTAAGACATAGCAATTGGCACGTCTAAATATGTATATAAAACTTGTATTTTTTTATTGCTGTAACATAACAGCAGACAGGCTGTCGACCAACTTAATAATAAGCAGTTATCGTCGACTATGGATGTTTTGGATACACAACACTAGGTTATTATGACGGCATATTTAGTGCTCGGGAGGGCTTGAAGTCCTATCACCTGGCTAGGGTTGTATTATCGCTTTTTACGATAGGCCGCCCGCGGCCATCTTTTACGCTCCTGTACGGAGAAATGGAATTATTAAACTTCGTTCGGAGCAGAATCACATTTAAATAGACGTGAATAAATTGATTGTTTTTTTTTTAGTTTTTGTATTCTTTTATCTTGTAAATAATTATTTACATATTATACATAAACACCCCCAAAAGAGGTCGATAAACTTCCTCCAGATAATATAAACATGTCCTGAATTTGAATCGAAGTCACAGATACAGTCCAGACGGGTACATAGCCACTGCATCAACTGCTATCAAAAACAAAACTATAAGTAGGTTATTAAATGAAAAATACAATATTAATATAAAAATTATACGTTTAATAATAAACGTACATATTACAATACTATTATATTATCCTAATATTATTCAAACGTTTAAACTCTTGGACGATCGTTGCACTGAACTGAATATAAAGTTACACTCGAGTCCAATATAATTTTAACTTTTATTGCCACAAACTGTTCTCCAACAATAAAGTTACGATAGTCTTTTATAGAAATTGCTATTGAAATCTCAGTGCTGGGACAAGAATACTGATGTATTTTCAATGAGATAGAATTTAAAATTGACGTTTTAACGGTAAATTCTTGGTGTCAATATTATTGCAACACCAAGTTTTAATTAAATAGCTGTGATTCTGTAAGTAATTTCAGTTAAAGAAACTAATAGTCCAGCTCTGTTTATTAACGGACACCGTAAAACGATTGAATTAAATACATGCGCCCGACAGTAAATGAAGGGTATGATTGAGTTATTTTACATTTGGCATTAAGGATTCGGACAATAATATATATTTTTACGACTACAATTATGTGTCGCTTATTACATTAAAACAAAAGATCCCATTGGGTCGAAGTGTCCGAGATATTTCTCGGCCCCGAAACAAGATAAGATATTACATCAAAAGGAAATCTCAGAGCAAGACAGTTGCAAAATGGCGCATGGTAAATTTACCTTTCGATAATACATATACGCAGTATTTCAATTTATTTGGGTTTCAATATATGTTGCCAGCTTTGATGATTATTGTAAATGGAACCAACATATAGACGAACTATGCAAAAAAATAACAAGTATGCGTAAGTTTTATGGACGCTAGGTAGAATATGTAGCCTAGGCTCTATAATGGATACGTCGTATCAAACCTCTGATGGTGCATATTCTTGTGGGGAAAAGAATTTCCCCAGAAGAATTTGAACAGAAGTTCACATTTCACACAAGGCTTTTATTGCTCAAAAACAATGTATACTAATATAATATATAATATTAAGACTACTATGATATTAAAAATTTAAAACTGCTGACACGAGTTTATAGTCTCTACGTTTATGAAACTAGTTAAGAATAATCAAAGTTTGCTAACAAAAGTAAAGATATTAGCTCCTTCAATTCCAGAATTCCAAATCCCCTCATAATGCCTAACATCATCATCATCATCTCAGCGATGAATCCCGGTTGCAGCCCAAACTATCGCTTCGGCGCCCGGGGTTCGCTTTCCGACTTTTTCTTCTCCACTTCGCACGGTCTTCAGCATCCCTGCTAGTGAGATCATTGGCACGCATATCACCCTTTACGACGTCAAGCCAGCACTTTTTGGGTCTACCCCTCCTGCCGGGGCCCGGCGGGGGCAGCATGGCCCGACATTTATTTCCCACGTAAGCATCCGGTTACGTGGGAAACAAATACGTCCTCATAATGCCTAACAGTAGAACAGTAATATGTCAGAAAAGCTCTTATTTGATGTGTGTTCAAATCTACAACCACTTACCAAAAGCAATTAAATTGCTTAGTACGTATAAATTAAAAAATAAAATGGTAAAGCGGTTGATCTAAAAGGCCTTTCACATAATTGAAGAATACTATAAAATTTTCGTTTAACTGAAATATGACATTAATAATTTTAATTTACTACGACATGGTAAATTTAATTAAGAATAAATGTAACAATGAAATAATAAAAATAATTAAATGTACTATATTTTGAATGTCAAATTTATAATTTCAAGAAACATGTACTTATATTTTCTCCGAAGATCCTATTGACACCATCTTTCATGCAAATAAAATTTGATTTGATTTAATATCTTTTGAAGATTAAGGGTTTCAAATTTGGATCTTTAGGTTAAATAAATAAAACACAAAATTTTTAAAAATACATTTATCCGAATACTTAATTGAAAGCTTTTGCCACTGTAGCAAATACCTTAGTTTTGAACTGTATTTAATTATTTGGTTTTATCAAAGCAATGTACATGATTTATTAAAAAAATGTTATTAAAAGATTGTAAAACATTTTAATGTCTAGTTTTCCATAAATTATGATACATGTCTGTCGCTTTAATGATAAGCCATGCATTGCAATTACTAACAATGGCAATCACGATAATCGTGCCCTGGTATCTGGAATGGATTAATTATGTGCCACTTGTGGGTATTTAACGTTAACTACAATTTCAGTTACTACAGTGATGCATATTTAATGTATGATCACGAACTGATATGATTTACAATAATATCCGGAGGGATATATTTACTTCATATTTATTATAACAAAATAATGACTAATCAGGGATTAAAAAATATCTAGTTATAATTAATCAGTGAATATTTCTTATGGTGAAACATTTTGAAGAACAATAACCAAAATGTTATTTCTGTGTGAATACCATACCATACGATTCTCTTACATCATTATTAAGAGGCAATTATAGTAACATATACTGGGATACATTTTTGAAAACAAGGCCTTTGGGCTTCAACTTGTGATAATAACTTAGTTACTGCGTAGTTTTTTGTAATTTAATTATGAATTTCATTTCAAATTATTTTAACTGGTCTTATATTTTGTTGTGTTTCAAGTAGAACGTTTTTAGTATAAATATCAAGTTACAAAATTATTAGTTAGAAATCTGGAGTCTGTATTTAGACCAATAAATGATATTTATCTCTAATTTTTTAAGCAGCAGATGGTTTAAATTGATAAAATGAAAAAATTGTTAAAATTAAAACTAGGAAATATTGTAACGGCGTTGCAAGAGTGAACATGGTTTATTTGGATTACAAATATCTTTGCAATCCCCATGCAATATTCGTTCGATTACTAAATATTCATACATTTGTATTATTCTAGGTATAGAAAGAAAGAAAGAAAAATTATTTATTAGGGCAACTGATACAGTAAATTTACATAGAAATTATACCACAAATTACAGTTATATTGTCCTAAATAGGACCTAACTCAGCATGATGCTGGTTCTTAAAAACCAACGCTGATCTTCCGTTAAGCCCTTGGAATGACGTCACGGTATTTAACATAAATATGTACAAACTTATGTATGTATGAGGACAATAATTAAAAAATAAATATTTTTAAAACAGCATCAAAGTAAATTATTGCATCACAACAACTAAAAACATATAAAAATAAATACAACAAACATTTGTGAATTTTAATTGGGTACATTACCAGTTGCACCTCTGAATTTATGGAAAAAAACGAATTTAAAACGTTGAACGAATTTTATTCCTATAATAATGATATGATTGTTGTGATATGATCCAATTTTATTGGATCGAAGGACTCAAATTCACGACCTCGGTCGGATTGGTTCCAGGTTCAATTGCTGTTCCAAATGGGGGTGTATATGTATAATATCTATTTATTCACAAAAAATATAAAAGTAGTATATCAGTTGTTTAGTACCCATAACACAAGCGCTCTGCAGCTTGCTGTGGTATTATATGGGACTATGTTATCACATTATTATTATATTTCGCTGCCCTTCGATAATTCTACCTTTTCGTGTACAACACAATGATAAACACATCAAAAAAGTCTAAGCAACATGCATGATATTACAAATTTATAATTTATACTAATTAATTTCTAAGTTTTTACTCACTCAAATTGCGTAGGTATGTAAACTTTTTTGTTATTGATGACATACTGGCTGATTGTAAAAATAAATCGATTATGTTTTGTTTTTTTCATAAAATTAAATGAAAGGGAATTTGTTTGAATTTAAGTGCGTTTTTATTGCTACGTTTAGTCTTGATTTTATAATTTTACCAACCATTTAAATAAAGTTAGCGACAAAATTGAATTGTTAGATATTCTTTACGTCATGGAGCGACGTCATTTGACGGCAAATGAAATGCAAAGACCTGTAGGGATGTTGCAAGCGGTACTTCCCGCTCAATCATCAATCTCAGGTATCTCCGCATTTTAGCATTCATAGAAGTGTTATTCGTCGTCTTTGGCAGCGCTACAATAATACAAGGGAACCCGCTGAACAGCATCCAGGCCGTAAAAAGAGTACAACCTCTCGGCAAGACCGGTACATATAACTGACTGCAAGACGTCAGTCGATGTTAACCGCTCGAGAGATAAGTTTGAGGCTACAAAATTTAAGTGGTGTTGATGTAAGTCCCCAAACTGTGCGAAATCGACTGCATGAGTACGGCCTACGAGCTCGACGCCCAATTAGGTGCCCACCGATATGTCACGGGAATCGCGCTCGTCGAAATGAATGGTGTAGAGTACGCAGAACATGGACCCAGGAATAATGGGATAAAATTATGTTTTCCGATGAGTCGCGATTCGGGTTTAGGCTTAATACAAGAAGGGTGCGAGTGTATCGTCAGTCCGGAAATACTGAAAGGCTCAGGTGCATTCAGGAAGTTCATTCATACAGCGGCCAAAACCATCCTAAAATTTAAATTAGTACATGTTGCTTAGACTTTTTTGATGTGTATATAATAGATGGGGAACTAGAACTATGCTCAAAGTTTATACAACCATGACTGCAGCTTGACCTCCAAAAAAATAAATAAAATTTCACCTGAACTGTCTTAAAAACTTTATTTAAAAAAAAAATATTCCTTTACTGCCAATAAACTTGCATAAAATAAAAATAAAATATTTACATTGCTTTATTTTTTTTTTTTTGGTGTTTCTGATCAAAATTATAATAATATAAAATTTAAATTAATTTCAAAGAGCTTATCCACTTTTTTGGCCGCATGTGTATATACAACATGATAGCACGTCACTCACCGTGGCTTACCGTTCTGCCCTGATTCTCGATTTTTGTTGTTTCTTGTTTACATACGAAAATACATAGCTTAATCTCAATAAAAGTAAATGTATTATTTAATATACATCTTTGTTGTTTTAAAATAAAGACCAGGATTAATTGACTATCTTCATCGTCGTCTTTTGCGTTGATTCCTCTCATTGACTGTTTATTTTCTTGACCAATATGATCAATAATGAATAGGAGAATATGTGACAACATATACTTAAGTTTTTTACCGTAATTCAAATTGGCAAGGCATACATAAGGTAATTTACCTTACCTATTATATACTATATTTTTTATCCGTGCAGAGGTGGAGAAAGAATACTAACCTGCGGCCTGTCGTAAAAGGCGACAAAACAATCTTAGCTACGTGGTAGGGCCCCAAGCCCGTCTGGATGGCGACCACCTTTGGTCTTAAGCATGCTGCCATAGTAACTTTATGTTGTGTTCAATTTTATTCAAATTAGTGACTCAATTTCCTGTACCCTTCTGGGACAGCAGCGTGTTCACGATGCCACTGGCGTTGCAAAAATCCATAGGCGACATTAACTGCTAAATTCTAAGTGGGCCGTCAGCCTGTCTACTGACCTATAACAATAAAAAAAACATAAACTTTTTAAAACTATAATTCGTATGGATCTTGTATTCTCTTTTCACTAATAATAGCAATCAATACATGTTTTTTATTTAGAATAAATATTTTATGTTTTTATTTTATATTTTACTCAATAAAATATATACATTGCTATATATGTATGTTATGACTTTTACATGTGTTTTCTTCCATATGAAAGGTTAATATATTTATTTATTTAAACGGTAAATAAAAATACAATCTATATATATAAAAATGAATTGCTGTTCGTTAGTCTCGCTAAAACTCGAGAACGACTGAACGGATTTATCTTATCTTGGTTTTGAAATGTTCGTGGAGGTCTAGGGAAGGTTTAAAGTTCAGAAAAATTCGAATAATTGCCGGGAAAACCCTCAAAACAGCCCTTTTCTATTTCCCATATAAACGTTTTCTAAATAAAATGGAGAGTCAATTTGTAATTAATTACCGCTGCATAAAGTTCAAATTCGCGTGCGCGTTGGAGGATCTAATGTCGCGTTCCGAAACTCAACAAAAGTGAATCGCGAAGACAACAAAACTGCATAGTCACAAAATACATACTGCATATGATGCCGACCACTATTTATGTACTACATAGTACATAAATAGTGGTCGGCTTAGAGAAAGTTAATTTTAGCTAACTTCAGTTGTTAATCTGTCAGATTATTTTTTAATAAGATTGATAAATCTTAAGTTTTGTGACAAATTAAATTTCTGCACGCAATCATAATATTTGACACATTCACTGTCATTGGCTCAGTATTATCCTAGGATAGGATACAAAAGCCATAAAATAAAGAAGAAGAAGAATATTTGACATTAGATTTGACAACCAACTAATATGTCAATCCATCCTGTCGCACTTCAGAAAACGGAAAAAAATATTACGATAATGTGTTACGATATCTATGAGTGCATCCTTCTATCTTTGTGGCTACGTACGCGAGAACTTTCTTTACTTTGGTGATCCTTTGTGATAGTGACATTAGCTGTTACCATCACCTATGGATGTTTGCATCGCGAAAGACCATTAACACACTGCCGTCCGCGTAGGGATACTGGAACCTGATATTCCAATTTAAGTTGACCTCTTAGGCTGGACTTTGTAGTTTCAAACGTACGTATTCGATAATACTGACTGTTTGCATATTTCATTTACATTTTAGGGTTTATAGGGTTTTTAATCCAAAATAAACAATAAGGTTTATCCAAAAAATGCTGCCCAAAGTCACTATTCCACGCGGACGAAGTCGCGGGCACAGCTAGTATATTTATAAATTTGGTGAGACTAATGACGCGTCAACATAAAACGTCATTGGCATCATTAAATTTTCTAAAGTACGCTTTAATCCGCAATTATATTTCCCAACCACATTCAATTAGTATAATTGATGTTAAAATACTACCATTGATTAAAGGATTACGTTTCAAATAATTTGTTAGTAATTAACGGCAGGTCTGCTCTGTCATCATCATCTCATACCAGCTTGTGGGAAGTTTAAATCTCATTTTAGGATAAAATATTTTAATGGTTCTTCAATAGATCTGGTGAGTGTATAAGCTAAAAACCTACTTGATAAGATCTAAGCGATTCCAGTTATTATAATTCAAACGTTTATTTTTTATATTAACATGGCTTGATGCTGAGGTAGATATATAATACATACGTAGAAGCGTCAGTAGAAATAATGTTGAATTTTCAGACTATGTGAATAACTCTGTGTGTATATAAAATCATTGCCCTGCCCTGGCCAAGAATGGGAAAATTAAACAAGTCGAAACTGACAGATACCCTAATAAGAGGTCCGCCTCTTCTTTTTATTGCTGTAGGACAGCAGATCAGCTGACGGTCCGCTTAGAATTTAGCAGTTACCGTCACGCATGGATGTTTGCAACGCCAGTGGCATCGCGAACATGCTGTTGTCCTATAAAGTTACAAGAACTTGGGTCACTAATGTTAGAACACAACACAAGGTTATTATGGCGGCATACTTACGATCAAAGGTGGTCGCCATCCAGACGGGCTTGAGGCCCTACCACGTAGAATTTCTTCGTATAATTCCGGGCCTATCTGTGAACTAGCAAAAAAATTATTTGCTTTTACTTCTTCTTCTCTTTCACGTTCCACGGACTCAGCGCTGAGCTTACGATTATCCAGTTGGTTTTAGTGGATATACCAACGACATGTGCCCCTTAGTCAACAGCGGAGACAAACGCGTATATTGCACGATAGTTTCTTCAAAAAGTACCGTTGCAAACAGCAGTTTCTTTTTATTGGTGATGAACAGCAGACATGCTGACGGCCCGCTTAAAAGTAAGCAGTTACCGTCGCCTATGGATGTTAGTGACGCCAGAGCTACCGCGAACACGCTGTTGACCCTTAAGGATATAGGAGCTTGGGTCACTAATGCCGGAACACAGCACAAGGTCATTATGGTGGCATACTTATACACCAAGAGTGGTTTCCGTCCAGACGGGCTTGAGACCCTGCCACGTAACTAGGGTTGTTTTGTCGCCTTTTATGACAGGCCGACCCTGGCTGCAGAGGTTAGTATTCTTACTTCTTCCCTGCATGGACAGGCAGAGAGAAGAGTCATTAAACCAATGTCTTGATAGTGCTAAGTCAACGATATGTATTTTTTTAAAATAAAAATATAAAATATGAAGCTTATACTACACGCAATTTTATAGTAACTGATAAAACCCGTATTTTACACGTCCATATATATCAAGTATGCAACGAAAGTACGTTGACCTATGTCACACTTTCACAAAGCAGAAACATAAATATATATAGATAGTTTCCTATTTCATACAGGGTTATTTGTAATTCGACGTACTCCCGTTAAGAGGTGATAGGGTTGACTATTTGTGACAATTTTAACCCCTATATGCATAATGCATATGTGTTCATTTAGAAGCAAATAAATCTTGCATTTTTATGCATATCTTCTTCGTACATGGTGGAGTAAGAATACTAACCCCTGCGGCTGGGGTTGGCCTGTTATAAAATGCGATCAAAGAACTTAATCTAGCTATGTGATACAAGCTCGTCTGAATGGCAACCACCCTTGGTCTTAAGTATGCCGCCATAATAACCTTATGTTGCGTTCCGGCATTAATGACCCAGGTTCCTGTACCCCTATGGGACAGCAGCGTGTTCCCGGAGTCTTTAGTGACGTAACTATAGGTAACTGCTTACTGTTATCTAAGTGGGCCGTCAGTCTATCTGCTGTTCTTCAGCAAAAAATGCATCAAAAGAAGGAGATAGAATAGTATAATCATTTACTAATTCGACAATCTCAGACAAATAATTTGCGAGAGTTACTCTAAACAAAAATGTCATTTATAAACGTATTTTTAGAAAAATCTGGACGTCTTAGTACACTTGTTTTATGTAATTTTTCATGTCGTAGTAAAAATATATCTACACTTTCTATTATTCTCTTCTAAATTCCAAATTTTAAAATTTCACTTTTTAAGGAGTAAATAATGTTCTATTCTCAATGATACTTATCTTATCTTATTTTTGGGGCCAAGAAATATCTCGGACACTTCGACCCAATGGGATCTTTTGTGTTCCCCTAGATAGCAATCACTCCTCTCCAATCTCATTGAAAATTTGCTTCATGAGCCTAACAATGAGGTGTGGAGATAGGAGCCTGTAGTCTTCCGGTGTTGGATATCCTACCCCCAAAAGATTCATTCGCCTCCTGGCCAATGCATCACATGTACACAGTAGGTTTTCCATGCGTTCTGTATGTTCCCCACACAACCTGCACATGGGTGTCGCGGTTAGACCCATCTTCATGAGCATGTTGTTGGTTCCAAAGTGCCCAGTAAAGGCTCCAGCAAGTAGCGTATTTGCCCCCTGCTCATGTTCCAGATGGATCCTCGTGCTTTGTACGTGGATCCCAAAAATTTTTTGAAGTGTTCCAGACCGATTCTAGTCAGCCAGTGTTGTTGTTGACTGCGGTCTGCAAAATCCCTGAATGTGGCTTTCACGAGGCTAGTCGGAATGCCTACACATGGTTCCGGACCCACTCAATGATACTTACTATAACACTATTAATTTGTCAAATTTTACCTAATTATGTTTTGTCGGTCTATCTAAATATCCAACAATCTACACTTTCGCACCTACAACATTAGTTTAGATATAAACAATTTTTTTATTATTAAGCGTTGAGCTATAGTTCAAATAAGCAAATGGGCGTATGTAGTAACCAAGTGTATCTGGTTCAGCGACCAACCTTAGAGGTCAGGCATTAAATTCCCGGGATGGTATCGATCGCAATTATTATTTCGGTTATTGCGCATGTTATTGCATAATTGCCACGTACTGACGATGAAGATAACCATGTGGAGAAAACTATGCAGTTGGTATGCATTAATATTACCAGTACACCATCCAGCACTCCCAGCCACACTTGGATAAGCGTTGGTAATATTGTTCATTGCTTCTAAAGGAAGCCCGAGACCAGTAGTGGAACGTAATAGGATGTTATTGTATGCTTTTTATCTTTTCTATTTTAGCCTGTAACTATATCAGTTAATGCTTTTCCATTCACGAAATAAATATTCAAATTTTCCTTTTACTGTAACTATATTCAGATCAATATAAATATGCAACGTTGTATCGCAAACATTTACGCGTGGCGTCGCATGAATAACGTAGCAGGATGATCCCTTGCGGAGAGAAAATGGAAAAATGTCATTCAGAATTGCGAATGAGATATTAAGTTGAAAAATTAAACACACTCATGCCGCGCGATGCAATAGAAAGCAGAACAGTAGTTATTGAAAATATAGGAAGAATGTTTTTTTTTAAATATTTTATGACAATTCACACAGCGTCATCTAGTCCCAAACTAAGTAGCACTTGTGTTATGGGCCCTAGACAACTGATATACTACTTATATACTTTTTTTTTTGTAAATAAATACATATTATACATAAACACCGAGACGCGAGAAGGGAATCGAACCCGTGACCTCCGCGAGCGTACCGACCTGCGTTATCCGTTACGCCACCGAGGTCGTTATGGTATAAGAATAAGTAGAATTAAAGTGGTAAATTAAAGTATTAAGTAGATTTGCTACGTGATAAGGCTCCAAACTCGTCTTGATGGCAACCACCTTAGGTTTATAGACCGCCATATGCCGTCATAATAACTTACTGTGGTGTTCCGGCATTAGTGACCCAGGTTCCTGTACTCATATGAGACAGAAACATCCATAGGAGGGGGTAACTGCCAACTATTAAGTGATCCACCAGCCTGTCTGCTCGTTCTCAGTATTAAAAAATAAGATTAGAATAATCTTTCACGTACGCTTCAATGTTGTGTTTTAAAAGTAACAAAGTTAAAATACTCGTTTTAAACTCGTTAACAATAAACCACTTACAACCATTTTATTACACATTTACGTAAGTTGTTCAAATTGAGTTTCAAGTAGTATTTGCTCAGCCTTATGCCGGCTGGCTGAAACTATTTTGTAAAATTCATTGAAAACTCATATCGTGTTTATTGGTCGAGGTAAGTTGAGATCTTAATAGTATTTTAGTAATTTTTTTTTGTTGCTGTAGGACAGCAGACAGGCTGATGGTCCACTTTGAATTTAGCAGTTACCGTCGCCTATGGGTGTTTGTAACGCCAGTGGCATCGCGAACACGCTTCTGTCCCATAAGGGTACAAGAACTTGACTTACTAATACCGGTATGTGTATGTGTTGCGTACACAGTTATTATGGCGGCATAATTAAGACCAAAGGTGGTTGCCATCCAGACGGGCCTGAACGATAGTCTGCATATTATTTGTTAAAAAAATCGCATCCGCACCTGCGCCACATTTCCAAAGACATACCATTTTAAACAGTATTAGGACCCATCAGGAACGATTTACAGTTTAAGGGACAACTGGAGAGCAAAGCTAAACTAGCTTCCAAAAAACTGGATGCTGTAAACCGGTTTAAGCAGTATTTCACTCCACAGCAACGACTTGTGCTATACAAATCACAGGTCAGGCCGCATATGGAGTATAGCTCACATTTCTGGACTAGTGCAGCTGCCTGTCATCTCAATCCCCTAAACTCTATACAACGGCGCGTTGTCGACGATTCCATACTCACAGATGCTCTAGACATGCTTGGCCTTCGGTGAGAATTTTTGTCGCGTATGTCTATCTCATCTATCTAAGAAGAATTTTTGGGTGCGGGACCCAAGTTTGGGAGATGATTTTAGTCATTTAGCTTCTAGTCAGTTTAATGTTGATGACACAGTT
Organism: Malacosoma neustria; assembly: GCA_963693495.1. NCBI lineage: Eukaryota > Metazoa > Arthropoda > Insecta > Lepidoptera > Lasiocampidae > Malacosoma > Malacosoma neustria. The sequence continues at coordinate 3,148,450 of OY856372.1, forward strand.
CTCAATAGCTATGCAAGTAATCATACGTCTACATGGTCCGGTCCAGTCCGTTGATTCTATTGCAATGGAATTGTGTATTTGTAAAAAAAATCTATTTGATTCAGGTTTTAACTTAACGCAGGGAAACATCTTCAATAAAATGAACATTTAATTAATTTGAAACATGTTTATAGGAGGTAACTCGATTTTTTATTGCTCTAGGACAGTAGACAGGCTGACGGCCCACTATGAATTTATCAGTTACCATCGCCTATGCCTGTTTGCAACGCCAGTGGCATCGCGAGCACGCTGCTGTCCCATAAGGGTACAAGAACTTGGGTCACTAAAGCCGGAACACAACATAGTTATTTTGGCGGCATACTTAAAGCCAAAGGAGGTCGCCATCTAGACGGGCTTGGGGTCCTACCACGTAGCTAGGGTCGGTTGTTTTGTCGCCTTTTACGACAGGCCGGTCCTGGCGGCAGAGCTCAGTATTCTTTCTCCACCCCTGCACGGATAAAAATATGTACTTAAGTCATTAATTTCACATATTAATATAATTTGAGCATCATGAATACCTAACGTTTCTATAATATTGATTCACAAGGTAATGGAGTGAAGTGACCCGATTCGTTTCGGCTTATAGAATACACTTTTCAATATTCGAATAGAAAAAAGATTTTATTTATGGCAAGGGATTTCTGAAAAGAACTTTTATGAGGACATCCTCTTTTAAAAGTTATAACGATTTCGGAGTATTTCATAATTTACAAATATTGAAAATTTAATTTCAATTCAATATAGTGGGTTCAGTCAATAAATTGAATAACATAATATTTGTGATCAAAGAAAACCTTTTCTGATATATTTCAATGCACTATTTTCGAAAAAAAAAAATAGAACTTAAAATCTTCCATATCAAATAATTGAAAAAATAAAGATACTTGCGTCATTTCTAATGGGCTAATGTTTTAGTTTATCACAAATCTATACTTTTGGTCCTTCGAGCAGGATTAAACTATATAAATAAACAATCATTAAAACCAATACGTGATGACAATTTCTAAACTGAATCAAAAATAACTGCATTAGAAGGTAATTTTTGTGAAAATAACACAATGATAGTAAAACTCCGTCATAAGCACATATATTGATAAATTAATGCGTCCTAAGTTATTAAAAGAATAAAATTGAGATTTGTTGACAACAAATCCATTACATTTTAAATCTACATGACCTAAAGACCTAGTTTGAATCCCCTACGTCTATGAATATAATAAATCAGTTAATATGAGCACTTCGCGTGTACCAGCCCTCTTCTACACGTCTTATATCTAAGACCTTAGATTAAGCTTTATTCCATTGTGTTAAGATCAAAAACGCACTCTCTTAGAGATCATTGTAGGATGGTTAGGCTACAAGTAACAGCTCAATTGCTCCCTGCATTCATGTGATGGCTTTCTGGCGATATGTCTTTGATTGTGGGTTTCGAAACAAAGATTAGTTCTTTTGTATTTCTTCTACAAGAACCTTATTTAACAGACGTAGGTAAGTCCGTAAATTATTTTTCTTTACAAAATATTTTTGGAATAATTGTGGCTAAAATTAATTTTAATAGGACCACTGTCACGTGATCCTTGAAAAGAAACTGAATGCTGTCCTGCTTTTGTAAAGGGTGTTTTTTTATTGCTAAATGATGGCCACTTATTAATAAGCAGTTACGTCGCCTTTAGGTGTTTGTGACGCCGCCAGGAGCATTGCTAACAAGCTCCTATCCATGGTTGTCAGCCAGACAGGCTCGGAGAACTACCAACTAACTAGAGTTTATTGCCGTTAACGACAGGCTGCCCTCAGCCGCAGGGGCCCATTATTCATAACAATGGCGCTCTCTTGCTTATTTTGGGGCTCTACAGCGCTTTGTAATTTGTCATAGTATATTAATCAATTTCTCATTCTCTATATATAATTTGTGTTCTGGAAAGTTCTATCTTACTATTGAAAATTGGCTGCCTATGAATATTTCTCCAGCAATGACGGAGATTTAGTATTTAAAAGTAAAATATCGAAAAATCTTCTAAAATATTATTGCACGCCGACAAGTTGATAGCATATACTCGTGCTGTGCATTACGTGCTTTCAAAGATTCAATCTGAAACTAAGCTAGATTTCTAGATTCTATATTAGGTTCCAGATTCTTATCCTACTACCACCACTGCATGGCATGCATCGCTTAGGCAGTTTTTCTTCCTCTTATGTTCTTATTATAACATAATTGCTATATACTGACAGGGAGATATCGTGAGAAAATCAGTATACCAAGATCACCGGTATGTTTAAACTGCTAATCCGCTTTGGAAAAGCGTAGCTGGTTATGTATACGTGTATAAATGACTACGTTTCGCCTTAGGGAAGGCACGAGTTCAGCTGTGGGACGTTATCGGACGTTATTATTATATACAACAAATACTACACTTTTCTATTTTATGCATAATATTTAAAATATAACTTTTTATAATCAAAAGTTATCCGTGCAGGGGTGGAGAAAAAATACTAACCTCTGCGGCTAGGGTCGGCCTGTCGTAAAAAGCGACAAAACAACCCAGCCTAACTACGTGGTAGGACCCAAAGCCCGTCTGGATGGCGACCACCTTTGGTCTTAAATATGCCGCCATAATAACATTGTCCAGTTCCAGAACCTTATGGGACAGCAGCGTTTTCGCGATGCCACTAGCATTGCAAGCTCATATATAAGTTGGTGCGCTCCAGGGTGAAAGCGGCACAGGATATCTCCAAGTGCCGCTGTGTAAAAGACCCCGGGGGCAACTTGTTATGCGAGGACATCGCGGTGAAGGAGAGATGGCGCTCATATTTCCACGAGCTGCTGAACAAGCAGCATAAAGAGGTGCAGCCGCCAGATCTTGAATGAATGAAAACTCTTTATTGCATACAGATACTTAAAAACTAACTTAAAATATGTATACAAAAATATAATGCTGTATGACAATGGGCGGCCTTATCGCTTAAAGCGATCTCTTCCAGGCAACCCGAAGTATGGAAATTGTAACAAAATACATAGCGGTGATGTGCAAATGATATTACATTTAATAAATACTATACGATTAATCTAGTAAAATATAAATATCATTAAAAGAGAAGTAGAAAAAAATAATAATAATAAAACACATACATACATACATTATATTCAAGAGGTCAACAAATACTGCTACTATGCTTCCTTCAAGTAGTGATCGAAAACGGATGTTCTAAATGAATACACAGTTTTTGCCTTTCTGATATTAACAGGGAGCGAATTCCATAAGTGAACTGCTTTTAATATAAACGAATTATGCACAAATGAGGAACTGATGTGAGAAGGAGTTGCTAGAGTGAGCTGATAACATGAGCGCAAGTCACGGGTAGAGGATGATGGCAGAAAAGTAAAACGCTCTTTAAGGTACAATGGAAAACGAGGATCAAATAGGATATTGTAAAGGAGAGAGAGTATATGAGCATTCCGGCGAAAACGGACTGGCAACCATTTAAGCTTTTTCCGAAATTCTGATACGTGGTCATATTTGCGCAAACCAAATATGAACCGAATGCAAACATTTTGAAGTCTTTCAAGCTTATCGAATTGCTCTTGGGTTAAATCTGGATAACTGGCGTCAGCATAATCTAATATTGGAAGTAAAAGAGATTGAGCAAGAGCAACCTTGGTGGCAGTGGGAAGGAAATTCTTTAATCTTTTTAACGAAGCTACGGATGCAAAAAATTTACGACTTGTTTCAGTAAGATGAGTTCGCCAAGACAGCTCACGATCAAAAACAATTCCAAGATTTCGAACATTCTCACTAAAATCTATTACTACACCATCCATCACCACTTTAGAAAGGGTAGTCCAGTTTATTTTTCTTAACATGCGTGAACTGCCAATAATAATAGTTTTGGTTTTGCTAGGATTCACTTTTAAACCATTCTTATTAGTCCAGTCAAGAATCCTGGCTAGATCATCGTTGATAATTTCAATAGCCTCATTAATCCTCTCAATTCTAGACTGCGTGTAAATTTGAAGTTCGTCTGCATATAGGTGGTAGGAAGAAGAAAGATTAGTGGTGATAGAATTTATAAAAATTGAAAATAACAAAGGAGATAAAACGCCGCCCTGAGGGACACCGGCTGTTAAATTACAGCAGGACGAACTAACATCATCAATATGAATTCTCTGCCGGCGCCCATACAGGTAACTACGGAACCAGTCAATAGCAGTCGGAGATATGTTCAGAGAGTGCAAAGTCGCAAGAAGAATGTCAAAGTCAACGTGATTGAAAGCACTACTGAAATCAAGTAATGTAAGAACAGTTAGTAGACCGTGAGCCATACCATGACGGATGTCGTCTGTAACCTTTACTAATGCAGTGGTAGTACTATGGCCGCCAGATCTTCCTCCGAACCAAGGACTAGTGCCACTGATAACGCCTGCAGAGGTCCAGAATTGCCTTCACCGCATGAAGAATCGGAAAGCTGTTGGATCCGATGGAGTCCCCATCGAAGCCTGGAAGTCGATGGGCTCTCGTGGTGTGGGCACTTTAACCGACCTTTTTAACAGGACACTCCTCACCGGTACGATCCCGAACCAATGGAGGCTGAGTATCATTACTCCAGTCTTCAAAGGCAAGGGATCGGTGCAGGAGTGCGGTAACTCCCGCGGTATAAAGGTCATGTCCCACACCATGAAACTCTTCGAAAGGGTTATCGACTATCGGATTCGACAGGAGTGCACAATCTCGGAATGTCAATATGGTTTTCGCCCTGGTCACGGGACAATGGACCCTATTTTTGCCCTAAGGACTGTCGCGGAGAAATACAGGGCGAAGAATACGCCTCTGCATTGTCTGTTTCTTGACTTGCAAAAGGCCTTTGACTGTATTCCTCGCGCGATAATCTGGTGGGCATTGCGGTCCAAAGGGATTCCAGAGGCCTATATTGAGATCATCCGAGACTTGTACCGTGATTCCGATTCCGTAGTTCGGACCGCTGTTGGCGACACAAAACCTTTACCTATCACCTTCGGTGTGCACCAAGGATCCGTCCTTAGTCCGTTTCTATTTAGCGTGGTATTAGACGTATTGTCAAACAGCATCAGAAACTCACATGAGCAGCCCCCGTGGCTGCTCATGTATGCTGATGATATCGCGCTGGCAGATTCGGACAGGGGTAGGCTGGTGCGACGTGTGAAGGTGTGGAAGGAGTCGCTTGAGAACGGTGGTCTGAAGCTCAATGTGGCGAAGACCGACTACTTGGCCTGTAACTCCACAGATCCCACACCCGTACGCATAGACGGCAACACGGTCGAGCGCACGGACCACGTAAAATACCTGGGATCTGTGTTTCATGCATCTGGTGACATCGATTGCGACGTCAAGGCACGCATTGCTTCCGCGTGGGCCAAATGGCGTGAGGTAACTGGTGTCATTTGTGACCCCAAGATGCCGGTAAAGTTGAAGGGACAGGTCTATAAGACCATCATTAGGCCTGTCCTTTTATACGGCTGTGAAGCGTGGCCGGTGTTAGAGCAACACAAGCAAGAGCTGCGTGTCACGGAGATGAATATGCTGCGGTGGATGTGTGGAGTGACGCGGAAGGACCGCGTTAGGAACTCCCGCATTCGCGGTAGTCTTCATGTCCGTGACATTGCAGATAAATTGCAGGAGTGTCGGCTCCGTTGGTATGGCCATGTTTTACGGCAACCGGGTGCTTACGTGGGAAACAAATGTCTGGCTATGCCGCCTCCGCCGGGCCCCGGTAGGAGGGGTAGACCCAAAAAGTGCTGGCTTGACGTCGTAAAGGGTGATAAGCGTGCCAATGGGCTCACTACCAGGGATGCTGAAGATCGCGCGAAGTGGAGTAGAAAAAGTCGGAAAGCGGACCCCGGGCACCGAAACGAAAGTTTGGGTGGCAACCGGGAGTAACGCTAGGATGATGATGGTGATGATGAATAGCATTGCAGACACCCATAGGCGACGGTAACTGCTAAATTCTAATTGGGCCGTCAGCCTGTTTGCTATATAAATGATGATGAATATTTTGAATTCAATAACATACCATAGCAAGTAATAACGAAAACTGTATACGCTTTCTTTTGGCTATGTTTGCCTATAAAATTACGAATAATGAATACACAAACAGCATAGTTTTGTGGAAATATAAAACTCTATACGACGGCTGAAATTAAAATGTAAATACCCTCCCGCTGTTTTTATGAAATACTTATAAATTCTCATTGTTTGTTAGTTCTCATTACCTTTTAAATTCTTTACTTTATTATGATTGTTAAATTATTCATTTTATATTTGAGTTTTGGTAAAATGTTGTTGGTTCCGCATATTTGGTATTAGTTTATTTATTTTATTTATTTCTTCTAACAACATTATTTACATACACACTACATGTCACATGAAGTAAAGAATACTCTTTAATTTGTATTACTTATCACTGTGCAGTACAAATACAAATTGAGCATATAAAAATTTATGTATGTATAACATTATCATCCATAAAAATACTGTCACCTAAACTAGGCCGGGCCTGTATCGTAGATTCCATCCTTATGTATAACGTAATCTCCGGCGATTCTATCAATTTTTAAATACTGGTATATTAATTAGAAAAATCGAGTAAAGTGTAGAGTAAAGCGGGGTGAAACAGGGAGGGATTAATTAATTAATTAATGTGTTAACAACATAAGCTACGCTGATGACATGGCACTGCTGAGTCCATCTGTCGGTGGTCTGAGGCGACTCTTGTCAATATGCGAAATAGGCCATGGCCTCAGGTGTAATGTAACAAAGAGCGTAGTGATGTTATTCAAATCTGGTACCAAATCCTATGGAAGCATGCCAGATATGTACCTCAATAACCACCCAATGCTAGAATCACCAAATTCAAGTATCTTGGGCATTGAAGAACGTAAGTCGCTGGCTCCCCGTAGTAACATGCTAGCTCATATTGGTTCACTCATTTTACACTAGAGGTAAAGAAAACTCTGTTTTAAGCTTACTGTCGGTCGTTTTATACGTGTGGCTTATGGGTCAGCTATACTCATCGGGCATTCAGCGACCTGCGCGACCAATACGATAATGGCTTGAGGGTTTTGCTGGGGCTGCCGTGGAGATTTAGTGCGTCGGGGATGTTCACAGAAGCGCGGATAGATTGCTTTGCCGCAATCGTACGAAAGGGATGCGCATCGATGCTAGATCGGGTTCGCGCCAGCACCAACAGCATTCTCAAGCTATTTACAGACCGTTGGGACTCACTGATGCTGCAAAAATGGATTCAGCATCATACTCAGCTTAATTCACAGTGAAGATATCTGAATCTATTTATGTAGCACGTTTTAATTATAATATTGTTATTATTGTTACTGCATGGATTATATTCGTTTTGTTTAATTTCATTATTTAGTTAAGTTATGTAATTTAATGATTTTGTATTTTGTGATTACCTATGGAACCTGGTTTCTGAAATAAAGGGTAGTTAATTAATTGAGCGTTTTTAAGAATTCAATCTGATTAGACACAATAATATGTGGACGTATTAAAAATTTTTAAATAAAATTTTCATTACTTAGTTTTGTTAACAATAATAGTAATATTTCAAATTGTGAGTTGATGTTATTTAAAAGTGTAAATTTTCTTCTGATGGACTTAAAATTTTCTCTCGAATGGATACATTTTACGCTCACCCAATAATGCACATTGCCAAGTATACAAACTATGACCTCTTTGTACAAGTTGCCTTAGTATTAGTCGTATAATAGTTTTTTTATTTATTCGTTTATTTAATATGGTAGACATAGGTAATACGGTAGGTATAATATTAGTTAGGATTTATATTAATAAAGTTCGATATGTATGCCAATTACATATAGGTGCACACAACATTTTTTTTAATTCTATAGGACAGCAGATAGACTGACGGCCCGCTTAGAATTTAGCACTTACCGTCGCCTATACGTGTTTGCGTACCCTTATGGGACATCAGCGAACACGTTGCTGTCCCATAAGGGTACAGGAACTTAGGTCACTAATGCCGAAACACAACACAAGGTTATTATTTAAGACCAAAGATATTATACTATACTTAAGACCAAAGGTGGTCGTCACAGGGATCAGTATTATTTCTCTTCCCTTGTGCGGAAAGAATTTGCTATTGCTTAATTTGCTATCTAAGTAGTTGTTTAACATTAAATCTATAATATGTAAAATGAAATAAGTTAAACATTAATAACAATAATTACGAATACAGTTAAAAATCTATATACTTATGAAAATGACAAAATCTATACAAAATAGTATTAAAATTAATTTATGTAAATTAAACACCGATAACAAGACAGTGAACAAGCCTAAACATGCTAGAAAAAAAACTAAGATCGATCCAATCGGTTTTTGAAAACATTTTTTCTTGAATGCATTGTCATATTGTGAAAATCAGTGAGTTTTCTTCAACGTACGTAGTGATTACGTTATAATAAACACCTTAATTTTCCTGTTGTTAATTCACGCTATCTGCTTAAAATAATAATAACAACTCACAACTCCCAACTGCTGGGCTTGTCTTAAGAGAGAGCGGCCAAGGTTTTACAAACCGTTGATCTCGGTATGAGTTGATGTTGGTATATAGCAATTATGGTATAATACGCATATTAGGCGAGAAAAGTTGCCTAAGCGGAGAAAATGTGCATGCTATTGTGATTTGAATCAGAGACCTCCAGATTGTTTACCTAGTGTAACACCACTGTGCTACCGGGTACCGTACCGTCATGTGCTTATATGAATGGAAACAAATTGAAGACCCTGAATATCTATAACCGTAAGCAACTACAGGGCAACAAAGAAACGTAAAGCCATGCAAACTTAAAAGCAATTTAACCTTTACCATAGTTTTGTAATGAAACCCGTAATATTTAATAAGGGTGGGCACGCGACGAGCACTGCCGTATGGAATGCGTGATTTTTATGGCTTCAAATTTAATCAGGGCATGATATTGAGCTCGTATCTTGTAGGGAAGGTATTTTGAGATATTTTCGTACATTATAACTTCGTTTTAAGCAGTATGTGGTGGAAATTGAATATATGGCTTGGTGAATATACCCTATAAATTATCCATCCTTCTTCATGCACAGACGGTGTAAGAACGCAGACCGCTGCGGGTGGGGCAGCCTGTCATAAAAATCCCTCTAAATATGCTGCCATAATAATTTTTAGCTGTGTTCCATTGTATGTTAAATCACAGGTGTCAAACTCAATTTTGCAGAAGGCCATATATTAAATTTTGAGTTCGTAGGCGGGTCAGATTGAAAAAAAAATGAACTGAATTATAACATTATAATTATAACATTTTATTTGTTAAATTATATATAGTTACTATATATTACATACTATATATGTAATATATATATTACATAGTAATACTATATTATATAATATATACTATATAATATATAGTATACGGTTGTTAAAAATCATATCAAAGTTATAAAAGAGGGTAGGTAATTATGTAGAGCTCGAGGATCCAGATACCTGACTTCTCTTGTTTTTGACAAGCTCATTGATGTCAGGTATCATGTTCTTCTTTCTGTGACACATTGCGATCGCGGGCCTTATTGATACGGCCCAGGGGCCGGAAGCGGCCCGTGGGCCGTATCTTTGACATGACTGTGTTAAATGATGGCACGCAGTCGGCATGTCAGTGGTTTCCTTGGCGTCGCAAACGCCTGTAGGCGACGGTAATTACTTACTATTACGTGGAACGTCACCCTGCCTGCAGTTTTACAGTAATTAAAGAAAAACAACGCATGAACTAAGTGCTTAGAAGACAAAGAAGCTGCCTTGACTGATTTAACAACCGCCATTTCATTGGATTGGTAGCGACTCACTTGCGTTAATATGTCTATAGGCAACCGGCTACTTACGTTGGCCATGCCGCCTCCACCAGGTCCCGGAAAAGGATATGCAAAGTCGTAAACTAATGGACTCACTACCACAGATACCGAAGACCGTGCAAAGTGGAGAAGATAAAACGGTAAGCGGACCCTGGGTACCGAAGAGGAAGTTTGGGTTACAACCGAGATTTAACGCTAGGAAGGCAACCGGCAACATGTTGGGAAAATATCATCTTTGTCGACCCTAGCAGCAACTAAAAGGTTAGCTTGAAATAATGGGATAAGATGAAATGAGAGATGATTAATGGGATGAGAAGAGTGCCAATAATCACACTTTTGTTTTATTGCTGTGGAGGCTGTTCCAGCTGCTGTCTGCTGAGATAGGCAGCCACTTAATAATAAGTAGTCACCATTGACTGTAGATGGAAAATAAACGTTCTGGAGGACCAATGCGTGTACAAGTGTACTGGCATATATAAAACGTAGCAAAGAGATTCCAGACATTGAAGCGGAAGTTTGGGTTACAACCTTGATTGAATTTAAAGCGATGATTCCTCAGTTTTGCAGACTTGAATATTTTGTTTTTGGAGTTTACTCCTTAAGAATCGATTTTGGCACCCGGTATGAGAAAAATGTGAGAGTAAAATCTGCTAATGAATGACCTCGTTACGTTTTTGGTGCGCGTGCACCGGAACACACTAAACAAAACAAAACGGTGTACCTCTCAAGGCAAAAATTACTTTATTTGTTACAACTTAGAGTTGATTTCACATTAAATGTTGTTTAACATATGTCTTTTCATTTGTAAGTGACAAGAGTAATTTATTGCTTTGCTCATTTTATATGACGAATGATCGCAAGTATTAGATAATGTTTTGGAGATTTGTGATTTTATTACTAGGTACCATAGTTGTAATTAGGTTGAACTTAAAACTGTTTTAAAACTTTTTTTATATATGTATATTATTTTCATTAATTTGTTAATTTACCCTTTCATATGGTATTAATCTTTTTTCAGTTAAATAAACTCTTTTTGCTTATGTTTAGACAATCGTACTTAAGTAGTAAACTCCAGTCGTGCGTCGGAGCTGACACACACAGTTTTTATTTATTTGAGATGATATAAAAACAGCTATATCGGTATTCGAATACGAAGGTTCTAGAAACAGGCTTAGTCAAAATGTCAGGCTTAATTCAAACATAATTTTGGTTATTATTATTCAAGTATATTCTTCAATAGAGGAAATGAGTTAATAAAAAATCAGTTCGTTGAAAGGCTTCATCTCGTTGGTTTTAAAACGCGCATATGTCGCGGATACGGCGGCAGAGTGACACGCGACAGATTTCCGATACGCCGTTCTGACGTCATAATCGGCAGCGATTAAACTACGAAGCCGTACCGACACCTGCAGAAGGAAGCTAACATACTACAACATAAAAGAAAGCGAAGCCAAAGCTATAATTTAAGTGAAAAATATAGATTTTATGGAAAAGAAGCATATGAATGGAGGTAGTAATTATTTGGGACCAATAAATGCACACTCACACATGCTCGTATATATACAAACACAAAACCTATGTACGTATTCACCTATACAGGAGCAAATAAATTAGGTGCGATAAAAACACACTTTAAATCTTATATCATTAAAACAGTGATTAAGCTATATTTTTCTTTCGTCTGATTTCATTTTCATTCCATAGTTGACTATTTTCACAATGAAAATATACCCTACGCCCATATTTACCTTTTTGAGTTTTCATCACGTTTCTATTTTTTGGTTAAAATATAAGTGTAATGAATATAATTGAACATTCGAATTAAAGAGGCAAACAAGTGCCGCGTGTTTTCCCAACCCGAGGAAGAAAAAAGCCGACATACTGTGTAAGAGACAGTAAGAAAAAGTAATCTACTTGACTTCTTACAAACTCCCAAAAAAAGCGATGATGTAGCCTAGCAAAGATAAACTTTAATCCTTTTATTATATTCCTGTCAGTTTCATGAATATATTTTTTGACAATATTTATTAAACGTCGTAGTGACTTTTCTTTTCTCTCTAGAGCTAGTAAACGATATATTATTTAGAACTTTTATCATATTCAATTGGATACAAAAAATTGTATAAATTAGGTGTGTGCTAAGGATAAAAGTTTAAATTAATTCATTTTGAGTGAAATATTCAGTCTGCATACAGATTTTCATCCAGTATAATACGAGTATATTAAGAAAATTATAATTAAGTCAGTGCACGTATTCTATTGAAACTGTTTCTTGACTATATTCTAAACGTCTTTATACCGTCTGTATACAAACTGATGTCCGGTAGTTTGTGGACTTACCAGAATAACTTCTAGCAAATATACTATAAACACAAATACTTAAGAATATGAATGGAATCCCATTATTTTAGGAGAAAGTTATAGATGGCTATCTAAACGTTAAGAAAGAGATGTGAGGAGTTTTAACATTGAATTTTGGTATTTCTGTTTGAACATAGAAAAGAAATATATTCCCACAATTACCATACTTTCGGACATAGCTAATGAATCAAGTGGTAAGTGGATATATGACAACATTATTCAGGAATGTTTTACCTGTTGGTTGTTACATTTAGTAATCCTAAATATATTACGTTATAATTAAAATTAAAAGAATTATAAACAAAAGCAGTTCAAAATAAAAATTAATCAAAAATATTATATTTTTTTACAATTTAATAATAACTTAAACAAACAGCTCTTACAAATGGTCAGTGGGAATATGGCATATTTTATAAAAAATATATCATAGTATCTATAGATATTTGAGACAGGTTTAATTATTAGAAGGGCCATAGATACCAAAAGTATTATTTACTACTAGTATTCGTTCAGTTTTCTTCGTGCAGGGGCAGAGATAACAATACTAACCCCTGCAGCCGGTAGTAAAAGGCGACAAGATAATAATATAATAAAAGCTACGTGATAGAGCCCCAATGTCTGGATGGCAATGACCGAGTTCCAGTTCTCCTGCGTTGACCTCAGCATGCTAGGAATACACCTGGCACCACTAACATTCATAGGCATAAACCCATATCATACCGCCTGAGGTTTTCTCAGCGCGGTATGATATGGGGTTCTTCAAAGAAGGCGTTATAAAATTTCTTCGAGACCAGCAGCGCGTTGGTGGTGCCTCTGGTGCTGCAAACGTTCATAGGCGACGGTGACCACCTGCCAGGGTGGGCCGTTTGCCTGTCTGCTTAACTCAAGCTATAAAAAGGCGATGGTAACTGCTTACTAATGAGTGGGCCGTCAGCATGTTTGTTGTTCCTTAGCAATAAAAAAAAATCATAGGTTTAACTGAAAATAAAACCTATATACGAAAAATCCTTGTCGCCTATAGTATCGAGTATTGGGGTTGGAGTAAACGTCACAATTGTTGACACTACGCCCGGCAGTCTGGCACCTAGCTAAATTGCACGGAAGACAGTTGACGACCACCTGAATCGTAAGTTATGGTTTCTGTCATAATTCACGAATCGTAGTAACAAGTTATCGATTGGGACGATTGCTCGTCACTCATAAAGTATGATTATTTGAACTTATCAAGCGTTTATCATGATGTTATATAATATTTTACTGCAAATGAAATGGATCTTGAATGTTCTTCATTTGTTCCGCTGTTTCACTATCATCAAATAGAACAAAATTTGAGCCGGAAGGAAAAGTATGCCAGAGTCACAGACGTCACTAAGTACCTATACAAGTAGCAGTTCATAAGTCCCGTACACCAAACGTATAAATTATTTTTTTTTATTGCTTGAGTTCAGCAGACAGGCAAACGGCCCACCCTGGCAGGTGGTCACCGTCGCCTATGGACGTTTGCAGCACCAGAGGCACCACCAACGCGCTGCCGGTCTCGAAGAAATTTTATAACGACTTTTTTGAAGAACCCCATATCATACCGCGCTGAGAAACCCTCAGCCGGAAGATCATTTCAGATCCTGAGAGTACGCAACATGAACGTTCTGGAGAACCGTTTCGTACAGGAAGGAAGAGGCTCCAAGAAATGGGGATGAACACCCAGCCGATGGCGGGCAGTGCGGTGGTAGAAAGACGACGAGGGCATCATCCTAAATAGTTCTTCAGAACACTCCCCGTTGTACAGACGGTAGAATACGCAAAGAGATGCAAAGTCTCTCCGAAGTCCAAGCGTATCTAAACCGTCTGTGAGCATGGGATCGCCGACAACACGAACTGCGCGCCGTTGGATCGAGTCCAGGGGATTAAGCTGACAGGCCGGTGCTCCAGCCCATAAATATGAGCAGTACTCCATATGCGGTCTGACCTGTGCTTTATATAGCACAAGCCGTTGCCTTGGACTAAAGTACTGCTTGGACTGGTTTAGCACACCTAGCTTTTTGAAGGCAAGCTTAGCTTTACCCTCCAATTGTCCCATAAACTGCACATCATTCGTGATGTCGACACCAAGGATCCCAATACTACTTGCGATGGAAAGAGAGGTTCCTTGAAACTGTGGCGCAGGTGCGAACGGGGTTTTCTTGGCAGAGAATACGCAGACTTGCGTCTTCGAGGGGTTGAACTGGACAAGGTTTTGTCGTCCCGTCGTTTGATAGCATCAGCGATGCACGGCATATTGGTCGTGTAAACCTATTTCCTGCGGTTTTGGAAGAATGTAGGGTCAGACTTGTGTCTGAAGTAGAGAAATCTCTAGAGAGAGTCTTTGAATGGGGACGAAAATCCTCGCCCAGTTCAACCCCTCGACGACGCAAGTATGTGTATTCTCTGCCAAGAAAACTCCGTTCGTATCTACGCTACAGTTTCAAGGAACCCCTTTTTCCATCCCAAGCAGTATTGGAATCCTTGCCTTCAAAAAGCTAAACCAGTCCAAGCAGTATTGCTCAGTACTGCTCACATATATGGGCTGGAGTACCCGCCTGTCAAGTTAATCCCCTAGACTCCATCCAATGGCGCGCAGTTCGTGTTGTCGACGATCCCATACTCACAGACGGTCTAGACACATTTGAACTTCAGAGAGAATTTGCGTCTCTTTACGTATTCTATCGTCTGTACAATGGGGAGTATTCTGAGGAACTATTTAAAATGGTGGCACTTTCTTTGTCTTTCTACCACCGTACTGCCCGCCATCGGCTGGGTGTTCAACCCCATTTCTTGGAACCTCTTCTTTCTCGTACGAATCGGTTCTCAAGAACGTTTATGTTGCGTACTCTCAGGATTTGGAATGAGCTTCCGGCTGAGGCTTTCTCGGCGCGGTATAATATGGGGTTCTTTAAAAAAGGCGTTATAAAATTATTCGCGGCCGGCAGCGCGTTGATAATGCCTCTGGTGTTGCAAACATCCATAGGCGTCAGTGACCACCTGCCAGCGTAGGCCGTTTGCCTGTTTGCTGAACACTAGCTATAAAAAAATTTAAAACCATTTCGCAACTTCACATACTAGAAAGAAATGAAAAATAAGATTAAGTAAAATTCTTCTTTATAACACAATGGTTCCGTATGGTATTTATTATAATTTATTTTGATATAGATTAGATTGATATAAAACGACGTGGCCCCGATTAGAATCTAATTTTAGGACTATTTTAAACATAGAACACGACACAAATGAAAAATACATGTAAAGGAGGTGGAAAAAAGTATGTAGGTTAAAATATAAAAAGGAACGCCAAAACGAGTCAGTGGTGAAAAATTAACATTTTAGACGAAGAAATATACCGACTATGCTTTTTCCATGTGGTGTTAGTTTGAGTTAATTGCAAAACTGAAATAGCTTTCGAGCATAATGAGCGTAAATAAGTAATAATGTTTTCCGTCCATGCCGACTTTTAAATGACTGTAAAAATTATTAATTATTGAAGTGAAAACTTTTTGATAGGGGAAAACTTATAGGTTCGCGTCACTGACATGCATAATAACAGTATATCAGTAGCTATACAGGTGATGTATTGTGCAACAATAGTGCTGTGTATATATCTCTACAAATAAAATATAATGGGTTTAGTAATAAATACAAATATTATCCATATGATTGTATACTAATTATTACTTCATATAAATTGTATTTATATTTTGTCTTGATCTTGTGCAGACCGTAATATATTTGAATAATAAATAAACCATATAAACATGTATATACTTGTTGCTTGGAGTGTCAATAGATATGAAAACCAGATTCATATTGATAATTTTAGTTAAAACATAATGGAATTTAAAATTTTAATACTAAAATTCTAAGTTAGAAGTTTTGCTTCTATCGGCAGTCCATGTGACTGCCAATCTTAATCAATTTAATTTATAATAGTTTGAATAACAGAAATATACTGTTTATTTTCATATTATAAAATGGCGCATGTTTTTATCACGTTTGCCTAGATTACTATTGAATTTAAATTATTTCCTGCAAAAGTCACACAGTAACTCTCGGTTGGTAATCATGACATTATTAGTTACATTAGTATGTAACTGATTTATTATGTGGGACTTCAGAAAAGATGTTTGGCCTCCCACCAAAAACTCCACTGTTGTCCTATCACCTATGCCTGGGCCCACGAATATGTGGCCCGCCGATCTCATGGCCTGGGCTGGCGCCAGCCCGCTTTTTGTGTCAAGGCGGACCTCTTCCATGACGATGGCGCCCAGAGGATCAAGGTTTCATTTCCTCGACGATCTCCTTTGACAACCCAAGGAGTCGAGTGGGGCCGCGGAACAGCACGCGGCCCTCAACCTCGCAGAAATGGTGCGGGTTGGGGAATAGCATGCTCTTAAGATATATAGATATACTAGCGCTTTGCACTGGCTTCGCACATTGCGAATACACTAGGTGGACATTGACTTTTTAAACATCTTAGGATAAATTTGGATTAAATATATCTTTATGCATGACATAATTTTTTTTCTTCAAATTTTATACATAGTATTACAAAAAAAGTCTTATCCGTAAACCTATTTTTATTCTCTAAGTTTATTTTTTTGTTTGAATACTTCAAAAGGTAATCTACAGGTATTGAAACAATTTTGAATCCGAAATCAATTATGTGCATAAGTGTTAATACAAAGTATGGATAACATGGTCTTATATTGGTCGGTATTTCTATCAAATTTTAAAATGTAACAAAGTAGTTGTAGTGATAATTACAATAGTTGGAAATATGCAAAATTTTGATAGATATTGATATGTTCATTAGTATTGTAGAATATTTTATTGTTTTATTTTCAATAGTTTCTGTAGCACATTCTTTTTTGGTCTCGGCGAAATACCCTTTCGTGACGGGTTTCTATGGCCCGGGAGGGCCGAGGGATATGTGGGACTCCGAGAAAGATGTTCGGCCATCCAACTACCTACTAAATAACCCCGCTGTTCTCCTATCGCCTACGCCCGGGCCCACGGATATGTGGCCTGCCGATCTCGTGGCCCAGGACGGCGCCGGCGCGCCCTTTATTATTATTATTGCTGTCGGACAGCAGACGGCCTACTTAGAATTTTGCAGTTACCATCGCCTATGGGTGTTTGCAACGCCAGTGGTATCGCGGACACGCTGCTGTCCCATAAGGGTACAGGAGCTTGGGTCAGAAATGCCGGAACACAACATAAGTTTATTATGGCGGTATACTTAAGACCTAAGATGGTCACCATCCAGACGGGCTTAAGGCCCTACCACGTAGCTAGAGTGGGTTGTTTTGTCACCTTTTACGACAGGCCGACCCTGGCCGCAGAGGTTTGTATTCTTTCTCCGCCCCTGCACGGATAAAGATCTGTTGTTGGAGGCATCGCCTTTGTCTCAAGGTGGTGCCTCCTCCATGTGTTTAGCGCCAGGGGGTCAGGGTTTCTTCTCTCCGGCGCTCTCCTTTATTAGCTCTAAGGAGTTGAGGGCGCGGCAACAGGACGCGGTCCTCACACTCGCGGCAATAATGCGGGTAGCGAATTCTTCTTCAAGGGGCCAAACGCGGCTGCATTCTACGGTGGCAGAGAACGTTGGATTTCCTCCGGCGTAGACGACGTGGCCTGCGTTGGCGGAAGGGGAATGTGGTGGTTGACTCCCGCTCCCGCTCCGCCGCCTACTTTGCGGACATGATTGCCTCGCAAAAGGGGGCGGCGGCCGTCCATCCAGGATCGCCCTCGATCATGGATAGAACCAGAGCCGGGAGCAACAGTTCTGCGCTAATTTGGGTGACGAGGGCACACAGCGACGATTTGGTCCTCCTCTTCACCCGCGCTACAATGTTGGCACCCCGACATCGTCCGTATGCGATACGGGTATCTCCCGAAGCAACCGTTCCCCGAGAGGATCTGCGTCATTCCGTAGCGCATGCGATTAAAGACAATTTACGTCTTACTTTTATACATCTTGGATTACATTATTGAAGTTTTTTTGTAGAGATTTTAATGTGAAAAATTTATTAAAATCCTACTAGTAGTTTTTGATTATATTCGTTACAAATATACAAAAACATAAATCTTTCCCTTTATAATAGTAGTGTATATAAAGTTTGAAGTTCCAAGAAATTTTAAATTGTTATTATTGTTAGTCTTAACTACTGAGAACAAGTCCTAAACACCTGCTTTCGTAATAAATTATGAAAACAATTACCAAAGCTAAATTAATTTAAGTCAGACGAATTTTCAATATAAATATGTATTTCCATATAAACATAAATTTTCAATTAAAAATACTTATTTTCATAGACCAATACATAACAACTTTGTGCTAGCTTCGGTATTTCTTTACCAGAGGGAACAGACGGTATAAGCACTTATCAAAGATGAGTTTGCGAAAATCGTTAGATAAAAAAACAATCACAATTGTTGAGAATCAAACTCACAAACAAACGCACCTTTGGGTTGCATCTTAAATAATGACTCCACTTGACTACCATTTAAAACGTATATTGTTATATTATGCGAGGCAATCTAATTAATTGTAATTATAGACTTGGCTAGGCCTTAACCAAAATATTTATAACTTTTACTTACCTTTTAAGACGGCGTTACATCAAGACACAACTGGTATTATAGGCTAAATAAACTGAAAACTTTAAATAAGTTATTATTTGCAAAATAGGATTTTAACAACTACAAAAATAAATATTCAATTATTTATAACTTATTTATATCGTCAGGAAAATAATTATAATCAAGGATTAAAGTTTAAATTGGTCATTAAGACTTCTTTACAAACCAAAAATTGTTCTCCCAAAAAGTGCTCAATGCGCCTAAAGAAGTTTTCACTTCAAAAACTCGACTGTATTTCATTATAATAAAGTCGCAATTCGAATAGATGTATGAGTAATGCTATGCAATCATTTAATAATTACATTATAAAATAATCCTTAGGTCATTATTAATAAGGTTGGTATTACTGGAGCAAAACTCCGTCTTACGAATTTTCGATCAGGACACGTGACCTGACGCGAGTTTAACATTTTTTAGCCATCACAAAAAAGTGCACAACACCGCTAAAGAAGTTTTTACTTCAAAAGTATTGGGAAATTATAAAAAAAATGTACGGAAACAATTCACACAACGCGTCTATTTTCAAAGTAAGCAGTAGAGTGCGTATGATGTAGATATTAGAACATATACTTACATACTTTTCTTTTTATAAATAAATGTATATTGAACATAGGCATCCAGACTCTCCGTGAGAATCAATCCAATGAATTCCAATGAACGCCAAATTTCCCCTTCACGTGTTGTTCTCCCGTGCTTCATAGATTTACATTGACATCTGACATTGCAGTTTAACTGTCAGCGTTTTAGTAGTGAACACCGTATTTATTACATAAATTCATTCTATCATTCAGTTTATGACAAGTAAATAGAGTGTTTGTTCTACACTGTGTTTAATAATTTAATAAACGATTTTGTTTTACCTTTTATGACATTAAACTCTCAACAATTTGTAAGAACACACTCCGAAAACAAATACCTTATTGTGTTAAATTCGACAGTCCTAACAAGATATCCGTAACAATTAAAGTCGGGCTCGTCAAAAAGTTTTAATGAGTGTTCTACTTTGAAAAAAAATGCCCCATTTTCGCCCCTTCGAAGCGGAGTGAAAAACAGCAATTGAAAAACAAGTCGAAAGAAGACCCCCACCTGCCTTTACCACTGTTTTTTTTCTTCAAATTGCCTTCTTTTCACGAAAACAGCTCCGTCGAAATTTCTTTTTACTTTTTTATAATTATAAGAAGTTTAGTAAGGTCCTGTTAATTTGATCACGGGTTCTCGTTCTCAATATTTTTAACCCAATTCTACGTTTTCAAAGGTCAGCTTAACTTATTTAATAAGTCTGCTAGTTATAATTAGAGTTTAGAATTAATTGCTTCCTTTTATTAAATTTTGAATTTTGAACTAAGTGAAATATGAAGGAGATTTTCCTGGAACAGTATATTTTGTCTTTTTTATTTATAGGAAGTGTAGTTTCCTACAATTTGTACAACATTGAGTACCCATCAATGTATTCTTAACAGTTATACGATAAGATAATAATATAGATAATCACATGTAAGGTTTTATATAAATGTCACATTATATATTCCATTATGATATATACTAAAAATATACATGTAGTGTAATCATAATATACATTATTTTACAAAAAGGTTTTACCAAATGCTTTTCGATATTATGACAAAATAAATATCACTCGTCAGATTTGACGTGCATTGTCATCTACACGTGAATTATTTTTATTGCTTTAATTATTTAAATAAATATGTTTCTCACACAAATATATTGCCGTTTAATTGAGCTGCCAACCTACACTGGTGACTTTTTATATTGAACACTATGCCGGGCGGTGAAGCAGGTTCTGAAGCTGGAGGTAAGCTGGATCGAGTCGGAGTAAGAGTACCACCATTCTACGCAGCCAAACCGACCTTATGGTTTGCCACCCTGGCGAGCCAATTTGTACTTGCAAATATTACCTAGGACGCGGTACACATGACCACCCCATCATTGTTACAAGACATCGTAAAAGACAACAAACACTATTGGTCTCAGAAAAAACTAAATTTAGCTTAATCTATTCTACTAATATCAGGGGGAGTGCTACAAGAGGTACAAATACCAGCGCAAGGGATTTGCAGTACTTTAGATCCTGTGACAATATTGAATAGCGTAGCGCTGGAACCGTAAGCTTCTTTTGTGATAAGAGTCAAGCATTTAGAAGGAAAAAAACAGATAAACTCTATCCTCCATGTATTTTATCCATTACATCGTCTATGAAACAGTAATGTTATATCTATAGTTTCAAATGATGTAAATATTAAATAAACAAATACTCGCAACAATACACAACACACAAAAGTGACCGTAATTTCTCGATTCAGCCAGATCCCAAAATGATAAATGAAACCTCAGCAATAATAAAGTTAACACATTCCGTTAATTCGCGTAATAGGCCAATAAAAGGCTTTATATCTTCACCCACAACGCTAATAGGCCGCATTTGGAAACAAAACACCCAAAGGGCAATAACTCATCCAGCCATTTTGCATAATGGCCAAAAATGTGTAAACTGACCAAAGTTCGGACGGTGTGCGGAGTTTGTTTTGGAATACGATCAGTAGCTTTTAATAAAGAGTTTGGAGTTAGTATTGTTTATGGAATACGGATCATTCTGTTTGTTTAGGAATATTCATAAGAGTGCTCATTACGCAAAGTATTTTATTGCGAGGAATAATTCAAACACGATTTTCTCGGATCACTCGGATTAACTTAAAAATAATATTGTTACAGTTGAAATCCGGTTTCATTCTACATTTTTAGTTTTTATATTGTAATTTTATTATTTGTACACGTTGTATACATATTGTATTACATACATAAACGCTAAAAATAAAGCAAATATGCATAGAGGCGAGCTTATAGAATAATTTTCTTCCAGTTTATTAAGCGTTAGAGAATGAGAACGAACTTGACGAAATATAACGAAATTGTTCAGAGTCACTTTTTCCTAATAATCATCATTTTTCAAGTATCTCATACATATGAGAACTATATTAGAAACAATTACTTTATCTCTTAAACTAAACAAGTGTTCTTGTAACTTGTACCTAGCCATATTGTTTTACATTTTTTTGTACATTTCATGTACAATCTGTGGTGAAATTATTTTATATATTTTTTACTGCTGTGAAACAGTAGACAGGCTGATGGCTCGGTTAAAATAAACAATTACCGTCACTTATGGATGTCTGTAATGCCAGGGGCACCGCCAACACACTGCTGTCCGCTGATAAAGTTTATGACGCCTTTTGTAAAATAACGTATGTCGTAGCGCGATGGAAAAATTTCAGTTGGAAGCTGATTCCACGTCCTCATTTTGCGCAAAATGAACGTTCTATAGAACCTTTGCATATTTGACAGTGGTTTTGGATGAAATAGTTATTAAATGTGATATTTTAATAGAAAGAAAGAAAGAAAGAAAGAAAGAAAAATAATTTATTTAGAACTTAAAACTATAACAAAAAAAACATATACATTAACAAATCACTAACACATTTGTCTTAGCCCTAAAAAGGTGCCTAACTCAGCAATGCAAGGAGCTGTTTAAAGAGCATCCTGCGCTGATCTTCCGTTAGGACCCTTGAAGTGACGATATAACAATTATTTATATCACGTTTATTAACAATAAGCAATTTAATTATTAGTAATTTATTAACAATAACCAAACATTTATATGTACTAAATATTAAGGAATACAAAAAATATTAGTATCATAAATAATAAAGAAAAAAAAATTCAGACAGAAAACATCAACTGAAGTGTTAAAAGATTGTAAGAAGAAACAAACAAAAATACGAAAAAATGATTAAACACGCTAAGAATGTAAAGATATTGATAAAAACATTGACTAATTACAACAACTACTTAGTTACACAATAGATAATTATTAAAATATTAAAACATAATTTAAAAATACTATATTACAGAGCACTTGTATCCATTGCCAGGTTTGCCTGCCTCTTTTGGTGTTCAAACATAAATGATTTTAGTTTAGTTTTAAAACCATACATGCTAGACACTTTTCTTATAGGAGGAGGAATATTATTCCAACATTTAGTAGCTGAGTACTTAAAGCTACCCCTAAAAGCTGTGGTATGGTTTAATGCGGCAGCGAGCTGTACAGCACACTGACGGACATTTGTAGACCTCTGGGCGCCTCTCCATTCAAGCTTGCTATAGAGATACATAGGATCTTTATTCTTAATAACCCCAAACAACAGACATGCCAAGTGCAACTTACGTCGATGCTTCATTTTCAACATTGAGCAACTGTTCAAGAAAGGTGTGACATGACCTCTGTATGGTATATCAAAACAAAACCGAGCACATGCATTCTGTACTCGCTGAATTAGTCTCTGGGATTTTGAAAGTAAACGAGGTCCGAACACCATGTCTGAATAGTTTAATTGGGAAAGTATTAATGATTCAACTAATTGTATTCTTAGACTTTGGGATATATACGGTCGGATTTTATACAACACCTTCAATTTATAAAAACAGTTTTTAACAGAATTTTTTACATGGTGTTCAAATCTAAGATCACTGTCAATGTAGAGGCCTAAATTACGTGCTTCTTCTACTCTCTCAATGGGGATGCCCATAAGTGTAACCTGCACTGTTGGATTCAATGTACTCAAGTTGTACTTATTGCCAAAAATCAGATATTTAGTCTTCAATGGATTAAGCGTTAAACCATTTTGTTTAGACCAAATGGCGATTCTAGAAAGATCGTCATTTAGTTTAGAAATTGCAGAATCTATTTCTGAAGGTTTACACGAAATATAAATTTGAGTATCATCTGCATAAAGATGGAACTTACAGTGTTTTATACATCGAGTAATATCGGCCGAGTACAAGATGAACAGAATAGGTCCAAGAATAGAGCCTTGTGGGACTCCCCTAGAAATAGATAATTTATCAGACAAAGAGGAGGAGCCATTAAAAGTGTTTAGTTTAACATATTGCTGGCGATTGCTTAAATAACTTGAAAACCATTTTAGCGATTTGCTGTCTAAACCATAATATTTCAGTTTAGAGAGAAGCAGATTAATATTTCAATTCAATAATCAAATGCTCTAGAAAAGTCTAGGAGAACCAGAAGAGTGCACATTCCTACACTCTGAGCACATAAAATGTTGTCAGTAACATCATAATACATTTCATTGCACTAAGTATAAAGATGTATCTCAAACGTGTTTCACAAACATACGATCGACAGACACATCCACCCAGATTAGTACCCCTATATATATATATATATATATATATATATATATATATATATATATATATATATATATATATATATATATATATATATATATATATATATATATATATATATATATATATATATATATATATATATATATATATATATATATATATATATATATATATATATATATATATATATATATATGTGTTGCTATATTTTTTGTATCATGTATAATTGTATCATTACAATATATTTTGTAATTTGAATTACTGTGAAATTATTAGAAATTTAAAATATTTTTTATTATTTTTCCAATTTGAACTGTAAAATTACTCTATGAATTGTAAAATTACTAAAAAACATTATTTTTCTTTGCCATGTGTAATTTTACTAAACAGGTTGTTAATTTTCATTACCAAGCTTCTTAAATTTACAAACATTGTTCGTATTTCAATTTACTCTATTGTCTGCTAAAATTATGAGAAAATATTTAAATTCGAATTGCAATGAATTCATTGGAAATTTAATAATCTTATTATTAATTTTATTATTTTGAGTGTAAAATTATTCAGTGGTTCGTATAATTAACAATATAACAGGGTAACTACTACTTATTTAGACAAACCAAAATTATTTGTATTTTGATTTACCATACTTTCTTGGCAGGTTACAAAAACTGTTTATTTAAATATGAATGAAATCATTAAAAATTTAACAATATTTATCGTCATTCTTATGTACACTTTTAATATGAAAATTATACAGTTTTAGTTCTAAGCAGAATTTTATATAAACTATCATTTTAAATATTAAATATTCCATGATGGCTTGGGGATAACAGTTCTTAGTATAAAAAAATCATCGTCTTTAATTATTTGAATTAAAAACCTTTAATTATTTGAATTTTTTTCCTTTGATTTCATATAACAAAAAAAAAACATATAATCTATGATTTTTTATGTTCACGAATGATTTTAATTATTTTTATTAAATGAGTTAAATTATCAAACTCAACATGTTGGTGGAAGTATTATTATTTTTTTGTTCAAATTTAAGTCTCAATCAAAGTTTTTATTCAAATCGTGATCGTTGCTTTATAACATGAGACGGTGATATGAGATTATCTCTCTTGCCTGGCGTCAGGGAAAGCCGGGTTCGAACCTTATACACGAGTAAAGTGTTATTTTTTAAAATGTCTTGTGTTAAAACTTCCTACAAATTTTTGGTAAAAATTACCTAAGAAATTTTTAACAGTGTAGATACTGAGGCAGCTATGTCTTAAATATAATTTTGTACATTAATGCTTAGCATATTAACGTGAAAATTTCAATGCATTGTTAACATCTACGCACCATGTTTTTATGCCAGTAGTTAGTGCTTTAAATAATTTGTTTCATATCTTCTTAGGCTTTGATTCCTTTGAATTTTCTTTTCTTTTAATAAGTTTTTAAAAGCCATTTCAGAAAGAGACAAATCTTTGTCTTAAAGGATGATGCAACACTGTTCCACTTTCATAAGCCTTTTGGTTAAAAATATTCATTTGTTGCAAGTACTTGTTACTTTTAAAAATTGTGCGCTAAAGTTGACAGTTTATGTTAATGTGCGATAGTTTTTATTTTGGATTCTGCACTGGAGTTTTTAGATGAAACGCTTTTGATTAATGACGCTTCCTGGCTTTGGTATAATGAAGCCGCTTTCGTGAGCTAATTTAATTTTTATTTGAACTTACCTTTAATATACTTCTCATCAAAAAAATTGAAACACTACTAGTTTACTTTTTACTGCAAGTTTTATTCAGGTGGTATTTAAATGAAAAGAGGATTGATATCATTAAAAAATATGCCAATAAATAGCTAGCAGTTTAGTCTACACAATTGTGTACTAGAACTCCAAATTCGAATTCAAATTTTCGAATTTTCTTCCAATAAATGAATGTAGAGGTTGTTTTCAATGTGTATTTCGTCGGAATTTCTGCACATAATCACATTTTTTTTTGCATAAATTATCGATTTTTTACAATTGAGATCTGAGCTGAGATGAGCATAATTGTTAACTAAGCTCTGTGTCCTACCATCCTACTGTCCTACCATCTTTGGTAGGATATCTTTTCTTAAAAAAAGGGACCTTTTCTTAAAAAATACGGATATCTTGACCACAGAAGCCGCCCAAGTCGTGGCCTTGCTGGATGCATGGTATAGCGTCTTTGATGTCAATAAAGTGTATGAGCGTTATCAGGAGACTAGTATGTTTACTCGCCGTTCAGGTTCTGGTAGACATCGAGTCACGTCTGAGCATGATGACCGGAAAATGATATATTGTGACAGTTTCTCTAAGAAATCGCCACTTTAACTCTATTCAACTGCAGCAGCGGCTCTGTTTGAGGATTAATTGTAAGCTATTCTACTATAAAAAGAAGATTGGCGAACCGTGGGCTCGAAACCGCATAAACCGGCTAATGGCCCAAAATTGACAGTAGACCACCACAGAGCACGCCTCAACTTTGCACTTGAGCACATAAATTGGTAATACCTTCCAATTGAGCAAAGTTCTGTTTTCTGACGAGAGTAAGATCACGCTGTAAGATAATGATGGAAGAAAGAAGGTGTATCGAAGAGAGGGAGAGCGTTTTTCACAGTGCTGCATTGAAGAAATAGTCATTTACGGTGGCTGTTCATGGACGGTTTGGGGAGGCATAAGCACCGATCGAAAAACTGAACTTGCATTTATATCTGGGTCTCAGTTACCGTCATTGAATGGGTCGAGTTACATCGAAGAGTGTCTGGAGACTTATGTAGTACCCTACGCAGATTTTGTTGGCGAAGCCTTCATTTTTATGCAGGACAATGCCAGGGCTCATACTGCAGGCATTGTAAATAAATACCTGAGCGAAGTTGGTATTGCGGTTATAGGCCGGCCAGCAAGAAGCCTGGATATGAATCCCACAGAACACTTATAGAATGAGTTGAAGAGACGAGTCAGATCAGGCAGAGAAATCCTGCTCCGGAGACGCTTGGCCAGCTTAAAATAGCTATACAAGAAGAGTGGGATAACATCCCACAATACAAGATTGTGACGCTTATCCGTTCCATGAGAAACCGCATGGAAGGAGTGAACTTGTGGAGGAAATACGAGATACTGAATAGACTTTTTTAACATTTTTCTGTTTTACATCTTTGTTTGTAGCATTTAACAATTTCTTCTTAAAGGGTAAAAAATACCTGTTGAACAAACACAAAATCTAAAGAAATACAATTTTAATTTTAATTAAATGTAAAAAAAATTTACTCATTCAAAGCAAACTTTAGGGGTGTTTCGATTTTTTTAATGAGAAGTGTATTTGATACACAGACATAAAATTTTAAGACAATAAGAATAAAGTTGAATTTTTCAGAACTCTTATTGTTCAATAACACTACTTTGTAATAATTACGCAAAAAAAAATTAAATTTTTTGAAGTGAAAACTTCTTTAGCAGCGTTGTGCACTTGTTTTATGATGGGTAAAAATGTTAAACTCGCGTCAGGTCACGATCGGTCCTGATCGAAAATTCGTAAGACGGAGTTTTGCCCCAGTAATACCAACCTTATTAATAATGACTTAAGGTTTATTTGACACACTCAAAAAGACTCATGAATGTTTGCGTCCTACGAAAATGTAGCGGTAAAGGTTTTTTAACTGCCAAAAACCTTAGCAACTATGAGATAAACGATCTCAGAGATCATTTTCTCAAAACTGTGGGTATGCATCACTATGTGGTATCCGTAGTAAAGTGACCTCGCTGTTCTTAGTATCCCTAATCTAGGAGAAGCCTCAGGTGATGAGTGTCTCCAAACGCGCGGACATATGGAAGAGCAAGGTATATCAAGCTGCGAGACGAGTTATGATTGTAGATATCTGAAAAAGAGAAACAATGCAAATATATTGAATTTGCACACTAGAATACATCCACGTGGAGGCTGGATAATACAATTCACTGTACCAACAGTTATGTCGGTGAACGGATTGATAGCAAAGAACCTTGATCAACATCTCGAAAGGATCTTGTCTGTTCTCTGACTGAAGGGTTGGATGATGAAGTGTAGAAAAAGGCGGATTCAATTAACGTTCACCTATGAAATTTTACAAGACTCTGTCATTCGTGTAATCTCATAACCTAGAATTGTAAACTTTGTGTCAATGCTTCATCCGTAGTTATCAAGCTGCATTAACTAAGCTAAATTTCAATTTATCATTTTTAAATATGTATATAGTGGTTTTATTCTACTCAATAATCAGACCTATATGGCCAATGATTCCTGTTATCTGTGAAAATATAATATTTTTTTCATATATGAATGTCAAAATACTATATTACATTTCAAATGTAAGGATTTACATATCACATTCAACGTTTTATGGATTATTCAACACTTAAAGTCTTTAAAGTTTCTTCGAACATCAAGATTCATGCCAAAGTGTGCGTTTGAAATGTGCACATTTATGTGATTCAGACGATTAGGTGTTGAAAGTGGAAAGTTTCTATATACTGCAGCGGCAGAATAAAGAATATAGAAATAGTTGTACCTCAGTAATTTTTATTGGTATGGAGTATATTTACTCGTACATGGGTTGTTTGATTAGATGATTTTAGTAGCATAACAGCTTTCATAAGAACGCTGCGGGGATTTCCGTTCAGACTTTGGGTAATTACCCATACTAATATTATAAATCTGAAAGTAACTATTTTTGCCTGTTTTTTTTTTATTGCTGTAGGACAGCAGACAGGCTGACGGTCCGCTTAGGATTTAGCAGTTACCGTCGCCTATAGGTGTATGAAACGCCAGTGGCATCGCGAACACGCTGCTGTCCCATAAGGGTACAGGAACTTGGATCACTAATGCCGGAACACAATACAAGTTTATTATGGCGGCATACTTAAGACCAAAGGACGTCGCCATCCAGACGGGCTTGAGGCCCTACCACGTAGCTAGGGTGGGTTGTTTTGTCGCGTTTTACGACAGGCCGACCCCGGCCACAGAGGTTAGTATTCTTTCTCCGCCCCTGCACGGATATGATACGGTTTGTTACATTTTCTCGCCTAAACAGCGGAACAAATTTTGGTGAATTTCAATGTAGAGATAGATTGGATCTTGGAGAAAGATATAGGCTAATTTTGTTTTAATTTATATGGCAGAACAACGTTTGCCAGGTCAGATAGTATGTAATATTTATTGAAAAAAAAAAATTAAAGTAGAGAATTGATTGTCCATACTCATAAAATGACCACTCTGCTAACTGCTATAGGATTAGATGACGCTGTATAAATTCTCACAGTATATTAATTTTATGTAGAGACCTAAATGAACATTCGACCCAATTCAACACCTGCCTATCAGTGTAAAGAAACTTTTCTTTCGTTTTTGGAGGCTCGGGCGGTAGTTGCGTCTCAAAAAGACCTAAATTCTTTTTAATCCATTTTCTTGTACTGTATTAGAGAATACATTTTGAGCAGTCTCTTTATGGATTTTAAATTCGATTGCTTGTTAATTTTAAAGCTGCAATACTCAATAACACGGTTCTTTTAGGAATTACGAAGCTAGTCCTATATAATACGATCGTATCAGTTCAATCCCCATGAGAGATATAAAAATATAATGATGTAAATAATTTGTTCAAGTTTGAGTATATAAAGTTCTTTTAAATGAGATGAGAATGAGAAGAATAAAAGAATGAGAGTTTTTTTACATAATATGTTTGATAAATTGCACGTATTTCAAAACTTGTTGGATACTAGAAGTTGTTAAAAAACGTCCCTTCCAGTACTACAGTAGTATTACCGCATCTACATTTTAATTCCTCATCGGCAGTATCACTTTTGGCGTTCTGAATTTTTAAGCACGCCAGCCAGGATGCTTTCAACAACTTCTACGTGAAAACTCCTCGAACTTGCCGCGATTTACATAACACGCGTAATACTTCGACTTTTCTTTCGCTCACTCTATTACAAATTCAACCTTATTTCTCTCAACTGAAACTTTTTTATTCTCTTTGAAATAGGTGTTTTTACGTGTTTAGAATTTGTTCTTGGTATCACTTCCGAGCTTAATGACAGTTTCTGTAAAGTTATTTTTGCGAGGCAATTTGGTTTACAATTGAAGACACGGTTTGATTATAGCGATGTTTCTGTTGCAGAACATTCATCAAAAAGTTATCTTGCCATGCTTAATATATGAATTTGGATAGTAACCAAACTTTTAGGTATACCAACAGTTGTTACAAAGCTATCAAATAAGGTAGGATAACCGTCGCCATAGCATTGTGACTCCCACATATCTATGTCTACTTCCTCCTGGTGCAGGCAGGGTTTTTGTTTTCCGTTTCCATCGGTAACTGTTATCACTTATTTTACCTACATATCTTATACATACAGCTACATATATAAGTTATTTAAAATTTTATAGATTTATGAGTTGTTTGTAAATACACAATATGTATTTAGGCGTAACTTACTTTTTTAAAGAATATGTAAAAATAAAACACCTTAATCTGCTCAGATTAGGTAGCAAGCACAGTTTTTTCTATATCGTAATGATTATAAGCGACGTGTTTCTTTTTGACATTGAAGAAAAGATGTTTGGGTTTCCAATCCTCCTATGTGGACGGCAGCGTGTTGTTGGTGTACGTGTCATCGCAAACATAGGCGACGGTAACTGCTAACTATTTGGGGTAACCTACCTCTGCATGGTCTGGGTACCAGTCAGCGGTTCGCTGGGTTCCAACCTGATGAGCCATCGACTAATAGCAAAGAGGCTACCCCGAGTCAAGCTGTTAAGCGACCCGTGGTGAAGACTGTATAGCTGGAGGGACGTCCAGTCATGTCCATACGGAGCACCTCCGACACCGCGGCACCTTGGAGGTTATTTACGCCCATCTTCCGGTAAGCAGGGCACTGCCAGTAAGTGACTTTTAATTCCTTTGTTACTCGTGGGCATTTTATAGATGAAGAATTAGATTCATTAATTAAAGTTCTGGGAGAAATCTCAACATCTTTGGGTCCTGGTGGAGAGCGGTTAGTCGCCTCTAAGGGATACAAAACCGTAACTGAAGCTAAGAGGCTCAACCAGGACAAAATGGAGACCGAACAGGGATCGAGATGACTGGCAGATGATTCCAGCAAAAGTTTTCAAACTCAGAAGCGCAAGAAGCTAGCCGGCGCAGGCCAGAAAAGATTCAAGTGACTTCTGACACAAAACCTGTCAGTCGAGGACGCCAGGCCTTTGACCAAAAAGCATTGGGCTGACTTGGAAAAGGCAGGCCAAGTATCCTCCTCGGTGTAGAAGGCGGTAAAACGCGTAAGGTCCGAGGAAGAATCACCTAACACCCAGTCTAAAAAGGCTGTTAGGCTAAATGAGCCCGTTGTTCATGTAAAGCCTAGCTATGAAGTGCTGACGGGATCCTCACAGGTGGGTATCTGTGATACACAGCCCATGACGGAGGAACAGATGGGGCTGCTTCATCACGCCCTTATAATGGATATAGCTGGGACCAGTAAGGGCACCGGCACAAAATTTCTGAGGGGGTCCCACGGACCCGGCTGGACTTTGGTTACTTGCGCGCAGGGAATGGCTTGAGGCTAAAATACTACAAAACTCTCCATCATGATAGAGAGTCAACTGTAAGCCAAATAAAAAAAAAACGAAATATTTGCCTAGCAGTAAGGTTCATTCAACTGAGGGATACTGCTATAGGCACAAAACTCGGGGCTCGATACGGACCACTGGAAGGTGGTCCACGAGAGAAAAGACAAGGAAGTCCGTGTGGTCACTTTTTTCTTGGATGATCTCTCTGTGGAGTCCCTGAAGACGATCGAAAATAAGACTGTACTAGGCTTTAAAGTCACCCTGTTCAGGATAAAAGGTAGCCCTGTAAATCAAGCAGGCTCATCCCTGAGCAACGACCAATCTGTAGGTGCGGCTGCCGTTACTAAGCCTAGTGAGGGAAGTCCAGTAGGACTGCACCTAAACCCAAGGTCAATATAACGGAGGCCGCAATCACAGAGAGGAGGAAGTTTACTTCCAGAGGAAAGGGGCTGGAAGTCAGGCTGCCTCTGGGTGCAAACGAAAACACTCGCCTCAGAGCAAAGCCGGACCAAGGTCCTCGACCGCCAAATGTAAGCAATGATGACTCAGGGGGCTCCGCCGCACTTCGTGCAGGCTGCAGCTGCTGTGATGGAAAGATGCCTGCTAAATCGAGATGCAAACATCGCCCTTTTACAAGAACCTTAGGTTAACAACGATCATGTCTTGGGGCTCAATACAGTCGGCAGATTAATCTGCCGGGCATGAAGGAGTGACTAAAAAAGTGTTAGCTTGACGTCGTAAAGTAAAATACGTGCCAATGGACTCAATACTAAGGACGCCGAAGACCGTTTGAAGTGGTGGAATAAAAGTCGGATAACCCATCTCGGATACCAAAGAGATAGTTTGGGTTGTAACCGTAATTTAACGCTAAATTTTTTTTATTGCTATAGGACAGCAGACAGACTGACGGTCCGCTTAGTATTTAGCAGTTACCGTCGCCTATGGGTGTTTGCAACGCCAGTGACATCGCGAACACGCTGCTGTCTCATAAGGGTACAGGCACTTGGGTCACTAATGCCGGAACACAACACAAGGTTATTATGGCGGCATACTTAAGACCAAAGGTGGTCGCCCTCCAGACGAACTTGAGGCCGTAGGTGGGTTGTTTTGTCGCCTTTTGTGACAGGCCGACCCCGGCCACAGAGGTTAGTATTCTTTCTCCGCCCCTGCACGGATAAATGATGATGATTTACAGATCTCTATTTAATTCAAGGAACTATCTTATAAACAGATGATTACATCAAAATTTTGAAGTACGATAAGTAGCTTTGTCTCTTTAGTTTACTATTAGTAATTAAAATTAGTTTTTCAAATTTATCTGCACTGAAAAAAAAAATACCTGAAAACTAATTATCAATGAATTAAATACTTAATTGCAATAGTTTGTTCGTAAATATTACATATAAATAAGAAATTTATATTAAAAGTTCCTTATTTCCATTTTTAAAAGCATACAACTATTTTTATTTAAAATTCAAGAATCATAAATTTAAATATTAAGTAAAATTACATTTAAATAACGAGCTTCATATTTTATGCTACTTTCAAAAGCTACATAAAAGTTTTACTTATTTATGTTTGTTAGCCAATGTTGTTAAGGTCAAAGCTGCAGTTTTATTTGATATTAATCTAGTCTCGTTTAATACAAACCCGAATGGATCGTAATGCAGATTAAAAAGCATAAATTTTATTTTTACACATTTATTTATATAAACTTAACACATAAATTGGAAAATCTTTAAAGATAAAATGTTCTCGTTAAAACTATAACCAATTTTAATTGACGAACTCCATGGCGCATCGGCCCTCGGAACTAAAGTAGTGGTCCCGGTCTTACCGTTCCGTATGGGTCTTTATTTATAATATTGAATGCGCTAGTTCGGGTAAATTTTTATGGAACTCTTTCGTCGTCGTGCGATAACACCCTATTGTTAGAGGACGGGAATTGAAAGGACTCACCGAACTCTAGGGGTCTTCTTTCTCATACTGGCGTTGACTATCTTTATATCTTTAAATCACTAGCGTGTAGTACACAATTACAGAAATGTTATAATCCAAAAACAACACAAGATATTCTTAAATTATAATTTTTATTTATAAAAGGCGCACGCGCATAGTTATAATGTATATATACCTTTCAACAGTTTTACACACACTCGCTACGCTCGATACGTCACGGCAGCACGCCATCTCTTGGTGAGAAACGGGTATCAGCATAGTGTCACAGGACGTAGAGGTGTGAGAAAGACGGCACATAAAGCGTTCTTGCATTACGTATTACGAGTATATCAAAGTTAATAATATCAACGGCCTAAACATCTTAAATACTTATTTACAAATGAAAACTAGTATATCAGGTTTCATCAATTGTCAAGTCCCAAATACAAGTATTCTATTGGTCACTTAGAAAAGTAGTCAATAGTAGTAATGATAAACACTCGTTTAAAATCTTTAGGACGTACTTTTAATTACAGATGGCAACCGTTAACACAAAAAAATCATCATAGACTTTCATTTATCTATACTCTATACTACTATTATAAAGAGGAAAGATTTGATTGTTTGTTTGTTTGTTTGTTTGTTTGTTTGCTTTGAATAGGCTCCGAAACTACTGACCCGATTTAAAAAATTCTTTCATTGTTGGGTAGCTACACTATCCCCGGGTGACATAGGCTATATTATATTTTCAAAAAAATTAGGGATCCTTACTAAAACTCCAATAATGTAACATAAAGTGTAAAAAAATTACCTAAAATATTATTTAAATCGCGTGCGTTGCGAAAACTATTGATGATAGAATAAAATAATGTACTACAACTTTGCAGAACACATCATTATTTACAAAAATTGTCGCGACAGCATATGTCTAACTATTATAGTTATGCCACAATAAGTGTTCTTTTATTTTAAAAATTTAATTAAAATGCCGCCCCTAGAAAAGGCTCTTTATTTGGATCTTGGTATTAATCCTTATCTAAATAAATTACTTCATATTCAAAACTGTTTCAATACCTTTATATAACTTTTTGAATTATTCAATTCGGATATTCCATTCGAAAGATATCACGAGTTTAAAATTGTAAGTATTAGAAAAATGTTGCGTGGTAGCCGCTCACCCTGTTCGGCTAGCTAGACAGCATTATGCAATGTAGGCGTGCGTCGTCTGGGGTTTTTACAAAATTAGAATACTTATTAAAAAATAACGAAAAATAAATAAAAAGTAATAACAAAAAAAAATCATTAAAATAAAAGCTCATAGAAATAATAATAATCAAACTTTCTTTATAATTGTATTTTTTTAGTAACCTGACGCAAATAGAAGGGTTTGCCCTCAGGGGCGCTCCTCTGTCCCAGGAGTGCACGGGTGTGCGTACCCGAGGTGCCCGAGCATCCGTCGCTCCACTCCCCTCTCCGTTCGAGGCGACAGAGTCCTACCTTTCTTTCCGTCTACCTCTTACATCCTTTCCAACTTAGCTCTCTGTTCGTGGCGTGGCCCCCGGTGGGATGGTTGCGAATACTGATTGGGGTCCCGGGTTCTACCCTGGGACCTGATTTGGTAGTCGAAACCATGCCTATTTCGACTGCGCCTGCACAGAGAGTGTTCCTGGGGCGGAAATTGCATTCTCGCTGTCGGTTGGTCTTGCTGGGCCGGCGACGTCAGGCGACTCTGCTTTTTCTGGAGTGTCGTCTGGTAGTCGTACCCACGCCTGACTAGCACGCGACGGGGATGCGAGTCCCGTCCGGAATTGGCCGCGGACCTGTCGCTCCCAGCCCTGGTTCTGTCCATGGTTGGGGGCGATCCTGGATGGACGGCCGTCGCCTCCTTTTGCGAGGCAGTAGTGTCAACAAGGGAGGCGGTGGAACGGGAGCGGGAGTCCGCCACCGCACTCCCCTCCCGCTAACGTAGGCCGCGTCGTTGGCGCCGGAGGGCGGGCAGCGATCTCCGGCCGCCGTAGAAAGCGGCCGCGTGCTGTTCCGCAGCCCCCCTCAACTCCTAGAGTTGTTACAAGAGAGCGTCGGGGGGACGAAACCCTGACCCCCTGGCGCCAGCACTTTAGAAGGGGCCCGCTTTAAGACAAAGCGTGGGCCGGCGCCGGCCCGGGCCACGAGATCGGCAGGCCATATATCCGTGGGCCCGGGCGTAGGCGATAGGAGAACAGCGGGGTTTTTTAGTGGGTAGTCGAATGGTCGAACAACTTTTCCGGAGTCCCTTATATCCCTCGGTCCCCCCGGGCCGGGGGAACCCGTCAAGAGAGGTTTTCCCCGAGACCGAAAAAAGTAGAAGAGTTTAATTTTTATTTTTTATTAAATACCCGTGCGAAGCTGGGACGGGCTGCTAGTAATAAATAATAGGCACATTTACACCATCACATAGATGCCAAAAGCAAGTAAATTATTGTTATGTTATTTATATTTTATTATTTATGTTATGTATTTTTTGTTATTAAAATCTCTCAATTCATCCAAGATCTGATGGTTTCATTTAAATTAATAATTTTATTCAATTTATATTACTCACCAAAACATTAAGTTAATAGAGTAAACTTTCTGAATGTTAAATACAGATGTACAAATTAAAAATAACTGAAACGTGACTAGCAAGGAAAAGCTAACCTAAGTGAACACTGCAACTGAAATAGCTCTCTAATTAGAGGAGAACTGGGCAACTTAAGATTCGATTTAGCTAAATGTAGTCGCGAACGCAACTTGGAAACTCAGTCACAAAAGATGGACAGTACAGACATTTATACTTTACATGCTCAGGCCAGGTATTACTTATTACTAATGGAAGCCATATGTAGAGCATTTTCAACGAGAGTATCAACGTGATACAGACATTTTCTTTTGCAAAGGTTATTTTGCAAAAATAAAGTGAAAAATACTATTGTTACTCATTTAGAAGCTAAACTTACTTAGTTGCCAACTGATGGTTATTTTACAGTTGGAGCTCAGCAGATATCCAAGTAGAACATCCAATAGCAGGTAGTCATAGTCGTCTATGGGTGTTTGCAATAATAAAGTCATTCCCAACGTGCTGCCGCACTCGAAGAAATTGCATAACGAAATTTTAAATTTGAAAAACTCCAAATCATAGTGCCATGGAAAAACATTAGTTTAAAGCTCATTCTAAATCTGGAAAATAAGTAACGTGACCGTTCTTAAGAACTATTTCGTACAAGAAAGAAACGATTTCAGGAAATGGGGATGAATCCTCAGCCAACGGCGGGTAGTGTGGGGGTAGAAAGACAACAAAGGAAAAGCGAAGTAAGGTGTTAAATATCTTACTAATTGTTTTTTATTTGACTTTTTTGTACCTTGATACATAATAAAACACATTACTCTACTAATCAACTCTGATATAAAGAGTAATAGTATGGTCTATTATCAAAACTGATGGCTCAAAAGTTTGCCGAGCGTAGCTATAAAAGATGAAAAAACACACACAAAGTTTACATCTGCAGTCTCTGATATTCTATGTCTACGGCGTGAAGCGCTATATAGTGCGACATAATTAGAGACTTTTGAAGACCAGACGCTGAGATTTTTTACTTTGACGCCGGTTTTGATTAATTAATAAGTAATTTCAAGTTCGTTTTGTTGCGAAATGTATTTCTCGTTTTAATTAAATTTCTTAGAATTTGTATGTATAACGCAAACTATTGAAATTTCTTTTATTTTTAAACTAAATATTATATACTAAATATTGCAGATCTACTGCAATATTGAGTATTATTTTGAAAAGCTGTGATATACTCAAATTTTGTCTATAGGTTCATTGCTTCACTAGGACATCATTTTTCTTTCGTTTTCATCGACGTTTTCATGATATTAATTATTTTATTTATTGCTTCCGACCATACAATACTTATAGATTCAATATTCGCTTTGTAAAAGTTATTTTCGTTCAAATCTCTCGGTTTAAAGCTTAAAATCTATGCACCAAATACAAATATTCATCTAAATAAATTATATAAATAATTTACCATTATTTTATACATGACACTACTTACATATCTTAAAAGAGAGCTTAGTTCTCAGCTGAGGAAGCTTCAATAGACTAGTGATAATGGATGATCACTTTTTTGATGATAATACATAGTAATCCTACCCATCAACGCTTTAATATGATAAAAAATCTATGAAAAACTGGTCATTATAAACGTAAGTCAAAATTTCTTATGAGGGAATGAGTCGATTTTAAAATTTGCTACAAATAGAAATGGCATCCAAAACAGGAATTAATCCCACGGTATTTGTACGTACGTAAATCTACGGTATATGCTCTTTCGTAATATAGAACGGTCCGTAATGGCTACTAAAACTTTTCTAATGACCGCAATGTCCCGAAACTGTCTCGTGAGAGGCGAGTATCAGTCGGTATTTATGATTTTTGCTGTACAGGCATGTTTTTGTAGTGGTCGTTTTATAAGGAATTCTATTGTAGTAATATAAAAAGATGATTTTTAATAAACACAACCGCTCATGATTCTAAATTGCTTGATGTCAGATATATTTTTATTTTTGCTATATCATACAAGAGCGATCAAAAAGAAAACAATAAACTTTTACAGTTACTTTTTATAATTTTACATAGAAAAATATTTCAAATAAACATTTAAGTTCGCCTGCTTATATTTCACTAACAGCTACTCACTTTTTTATACAATAGATGAGGTGAAACTATAGCAATGTAATATGTTTCTGAATTCTTAGCTAGATTAAAGAAAAATTAAAAGATGTTGTTGAGAAAAATAACTCACATCATGCTCTTTTATAAAGCCCCAATGGCCCACAGCTAGCAATTCTCAGCGGCAAGTCGCGTAAATCTGTGCGAGACGGCACACCTCTCTTATGGTCGATAAACTATTTCACTTTACGATCTCGTATTGTTAAGTAAGAATTTATTGTGATTGTATTTAAAGAAAAATATAGATTATTAAATATTTTGATTGTTCATTTGAATGAATATTGAATGTTTTCTTGCGTTATGTGACAAAACTATCAAAAGCTTATGTTGAGATTGGGTGCCCATAAAATAATTGCAGAATTTGAAGCCAAAGACAGCTCAATATAAATCAGGTTACTAAATCAAAGACGCTCCAGTTACAGTATTTATGAATATTGGTGATAACAACAATAAAATTGTAATAAATTGTAATAGTAGGTTCCAATCAAGTCAAGCATATACTATGGAAGGCTAGATTGGAACCTATTCTTCACTTTTCGCTAAATTCAGTGACTTTTTATTGAATATTAAATTATATACAACATCGATAAAAAAATATAAAATGTAAGGCTTGCAAATATTTAGGGTATTCGTTGGAGTACCTTGTGATCTGTAAGCCATGAAGAACATCTGTTTAGCTAATTCAACAAACTCCACTTCTCTCTCCTAACCCATGTGATTTCCTTTTTCAATTTTATCATTCTTTATCACCCGTTGCATACATTTGTAAATGACAGTGTTTTACTATTAGCCTAGCCTAGCAGCCTGTCTGCCAATGTGCTATAAAAATGTGTACCAACGACAATGCATAAATTGTTTGAGTATAAAATTGCAACTCACAGTACAGTTGTGCTGAAAGCCTTGCATGCATATCAGTTGCCAAATGACCTGATATTTAAGTTCAGTAAAAACCTTTTGCACATTATGCAAAACCTTGTGAGTCTAGCCAATTTTGTCTTAATTTATAAACTAATTCGCACAAAGCCATCATTCTAACAGTCACATGCAAGCAACAGACCGCTTGTCTTACGGGTAATAGACAACTGATACATTTTTTTGTAAATAAATGAATAAACAATAATACTTAGACTCGAAACGGAAATCAAATTCAAGAAATTCGCAGAAATTCCGACTTATAGGCCATTTTGCCTCGGAGTTGGATGGTGATAAAGAAATTGTGTCATATTTAAGCTTTTACACCAATAAAACATAGCATCTAATACCTATATAATACTTTTTGTGTCATCTTTAAAATTACTTTGTATTTTATATAAATACATAAAAACACAAGTAAATTATTCTATACTTTATTTACTCTATACAGATTTACAACTGAAATAAACTAGATATAGTTGATGCAATGAATAATAATGAATGGAAGACTATTCATTTGGTTGAGAAGAAATGTTGTGAGTTATTTTGTATACGCATACGAAAGTTTTGCTCATTGTATATATTATATTATACATACTATACTCCGGACGAACCAACGGTAGTCATTGCTCTGTGCGAGCAAAGCGGCATTATATTTACGCGGGAGTGACAGAGACAGATAATAACAGGTCAATGGCCGAAATTCTTCCTGCTCGGCGTCCGGAGTATAGTATAAGTACAATAATCTTCCTGCCCTTATCCCAGCTACGTGGGGTGGGCAAAACATGTCCTGTACTTCATACACAAGTAATATTGTATACATTATACAATATTACGTTAATTTTAAAAACTTAATTTTGCGTATTTTGTTATACGTATTTATAAAAGGCAGTTTTATGCAAGTACACGCATATAAATAGACGCGCGTTTTAATATTGATTTGAAGAAGTTTTATGATATTAATGAACGAAGGAAGTCACATTACTTATTAAATTTCGGTTTTATATACAAACTATGGAATAAAACCGTCCATTTTATCATTGCAATCGTGCAATGTACTAGTGTCGTACACATGAGAGCAGTGTCCGCTGCACTGTAATGGCCTCACTGCATCACCCGCTGTGACATGGTGTTTATCACGTAAATACATACTTCTATCAACATTCTATAC
The DNA here is from genome assembly GCA_963693495.1 of Malacosoma neustria. Taxonomy (NCBI): domain Eukaryota; kingdom Metazoa; phylum Arthropoda; class Insecta; order Lepidoptera; family Lasiocampidae; genus Malacosoma; species Malacosoma neustria. The sequence goes on from OY856372.1 coordinate 3,189,010, forward strand.
TAACCATATATTTACATTCGCCTAAAATTTGCATCACAAATAGAAAATTTTTAATACAATTGTTAATGTTTTTAATTTAGATTAAACTTACGTTAACGGATTACGTTACTTGAGTATACAATCCGGATTTTTTTTCGTGTACTTCTTGTATGGTCTCATTCTCATTGAATTTGACAAATGGGTCAAATTGTAAATATTAATTCATATTTTCCGTTATTATAAGATGTTATAATGTCGAATGATGATGAAATTAATGATGAGAAACCAGAACCCAGAACTGAGACCAGGATGTTTGCAGTAATGAGGTTTAAAATACCCACAAAAGTTGATCCTAGATTTTAATTATGCTGTAGAAACTCAGCTAGGTTAATGTCTTACTTAATAGTGAGTAGTTGCCGTCGTTTATGTATGTTTGTGATTTTAGGGATACCGGTAACACGGTGCCGTCCACGTAGTGTTACTGGAACCTGGGTAACTTATGCAGAAACACAACACAAGGTAATTATGGCAGTATATTTAAAGACTAAGGTGGTTACCATCCAGACAGGCCTGGAGCCCTAGGGTTGTTTTGTTTATTTAAGAAAGGCCAACCTTAGCAGCAGGAGTCAGTCCGGCTGTCTGTCTGTCGGCTGGATGTCTTTTGATTTTTAGTCTATAACACTTCTGGCTGACAACCGTATATGAATAGCTACAATAACTCTAGATCTGACCAGTTTCCCATAATTTTTTATTTGCTTTGGTATAGAAGATAAAACTGCAAACTCTTCAGCCAAATAATTAATGGCAATGGTTTCAACACAATAATTAGTTTTATTTCAGTATGTATGTACATGTAAATACTCAAAATAAGAGATTTAGATTGTTTGTATTACTACTCGTATTATTTTCCAATGAATCGGAAAAGATTACAATTTATCTTTTTGACGGACATTCGTCATTTATTTTTTCAATTCATAAATCAAGATTTTAAAATACACTTAATTTATAAAAATAAAATTTCACACACATATTTGATGGAAGTTTGAAGAAAATTTAGTTTCGCCTTTTTTTTTAGACTTTATCTTCAGAAGTAGAAAAGAAGCGAAATAATGACAAACGAACTTTTATTTAATAAAACATAATTTTGTAAAATATAAATAAGTTTAAACTATGATTAGAAACTGTCCCTTTTAAACGTGAATCGATTTCAAAGATTAGGTCCGTTAAAAATGAGAAATGTAATGGCCTCGCTGTAATTTCAAAGGTCACGTCTGGACACTTAACTTTCAGCGACAAAATCAGTAATGAATTGTGAACCTTCGACACTAAAGTCAAGCACCTTTCTATGAACAGGGTATGTACACAACACACAAAACGTTTTACTTAGAAGAAAATGTCTCTAGCTCCCTCTCTCAATATATTATTTCATTTAATGTATTGATTTTGTACTTTTTTATTGCTGCAGGACAGCAGACAGACGCGTCAGTCTGTCTGCTTAGAATTTAGCAGTTACCGTCGCCTACGGGTGTTTGCGACGCCTATGGCATCGCGAACACGCTGCTGTCCCATAAGGGTACTGAAACTTGAGTCACTAATGCCGGAACATAACACAAAGTTACTATGGCGGCATACTTAAGACAAAAGGTGGTCGCCATCCCGACGGGCTTAGAGCCGTACCATGTGGCTTGGGTGGGTTGTTTTGTCGCCTTTTACGTCAGGCTGACCTTGGCCACACGGATCAATATTCTTTCTTCGCCCCTGCAAATACAAGACTTCATGACTTAAATAAATGATTATTAGTATTATGTTAACCTTAATTTGTAATCCTTGCCCTCTTCTACTACCTCCTAATATGGTCCTATCTACCTTCTAATAAGGTCCCAGGTCTTTTCCTATCCGATCAATTTTATGAGGCAGACTTAGGAAACTCGAAGACGGTGATCTCAAATAATAGAATTAGTTATTAGTTATAACTAAGTAGTGATTAAAGTAGTGAGCAATTTTTACAACAACAATACAATTCAAATTCAATAGTCGTCGTCACTAAATAGACTAGCTTACAGTCTGTGTTAAGGAATGACGGTCATTGAAATCCTACAAATAATACAACGAAACATACAATATTATTAATTAGCTCCACATCATCTTATATACATACTAGTTGACCCGGTAAATGTTTTTCAACCTTATGAATTAAAAAAAGTAGCCTATGTCCTTCTCCAAGGTCTAATCTACAACTATACTTAAATTCATCAAAATTGGTTAAGCAGTTTAGGCGTGAAAGCTCACTATCGCATTTATAATATTAGTTAGGATACATATGTTCGATTGTGTGTGTGTATATGTGTAATGATATATTATTGTGATGTTATATAAATGATTTATTATACTGCTCAGTTTCATCATAAGTTTTGGTAAGAAGGAAAGTGCAAACTTTCTTCTTCAGTTCAGGTAAAGATAAACTATATTTAGAAAAATCATAATTTATTTTATTATACATTAGTTAACATAAATAAACAGTAAATTTCCTTGTAAAAGCCACATTTGCTTGTTCACTTCTCTAAATGGTGTGGCACAGAGCTGAAATATAACTACATGCAATATAAATAATTGTCTCACTGTGAAAACTTCAAGTTTTAAAAAGCTCGCTTGTAGAAAAAAGTTTATGATCACTTTAAATAAATATATGTAACTTTTAAAATACTTTAAGTTATATAAATGTTATTATTAGCTACAAAAAAATATTAAGTATTTTGCATTGAATTGAAATGTAAATAATAAATCAAAGCAACAAACTTACACATACTTATCTGTTTGATGACATGTATTGATCGATTTAAATAAAATTATTATTATTATTTACAACTGCTATACTTAACGATAATGATTCCTGTTTAACTTATACTCAAACTAATTTCGGAGACAGGTAACATATAAATACATACATTCACTCATTGTGACCATTCGTCTCTAAATATGCTGCCATGATAACCTTGTCCTGTTCCTAATATATCAGGCTTCAGCACCCTTATGCGGATGGCAACATGTTAGTAGAGATGGTAAAAACTTACTGTTGAGTGAGCTATCAGTTTGCTATTCCACAGTAATAAAGAAAAGCTCAAATAAACCAGATAACAGAACTTGCCATACATTTGGGTGTATGCACAGACAACTTGTCACCTTAATGCAGCCTATGCACGTACAAACCACGGCCTAAGGCTACGTTAAATCCAGTTCGATTTGAGTGAATTCAAGTCTGCTTGCAACGGAATTGTAAGTAAGGAATTAGATTTAATTGAAATGATATACATAACAAACCATAACATTTAACTGTTGGGCTCGAGCCTAGGGCGAACAAACACTATATACCCGCCATGCTTATCTAAGGCAGATTAGCGGGTTCCACATATCAGTTTACTTCACCGTTGGTAAGTGAAACTTATACTATAATATGCACAGTAGGCAAATAAGACTGTTCAGGCGGTGTATGACATCATAAGACTCGACCTCGGGACTTCTATGTTGATCTCCTAGTGTTGATACTTCTTGGCTACTACAAATGAAATGATATCACCAACTAATTTGGTGAGTCAATGCTATGCTACGCCTTTATTTTTTCTTTGGGAATATGCGATGATGTACGTTTGTCAATATTATTATTATCACCATAGGCTAATTGTAAGAAAAAATAATTTACTTGACATAATATATTTATTATTTCTAAAGTGCCCTGTAAACGATCAAATTTGCTTGACAAAATTTGTTGGTCATACTTCACGTTTAACAGATGACGCATTTTTGGCGTTGACATCCATGTTGCCCACACAAGGACTGAGATCTTGTTTGACAAACATTGTTTGTTAAACACGACCACAATCAAAATTTCCATCAAACACGTAAACTGTTTGACAAAGTGACACGTAAGCTGCACACTATCAAATAATTTGACAAACACGTAAATTTGTCAAGCAAATTTAATCGTTTACAGGGCGCTTATCTCTTCTTCTTCTTCGTACCCTTTTCCCAGATTATATAGGGTCGGCACAACATGTTCTCTCCTTCCACTCTCCTTTGTTAGCCGTCATCTCACCATTCACACCCTTTTATCTTATCTTATCTTATTTTGGGGCCGAGAAATATCTCGGACACTTCGACCCAATGGGATCTTTTGTGTTTCCCTAGATAGCAATCACTCCTCTCCAATCTCCTTGAAGATCTGCTTCATGAGCCTAACAATGAGGTATGGAGATAGGAGCCTGTAATCTTCCGGTGTTGGATATCCTACCCCCAAAAGATTCATTCGCCTCCTGGCCAATGCATCACATGTACACAGTAGGTGTTCCATGCGTTCTGTATGTTCCCCACACAACCTGCACATGGGTGTCGCGGTTAGACCCATCTTCATGAGCATGTTGTTGGTTCCAAAGTGCCCAGTAAAGGCTCCAAGCAAGTAGCGTATTTGCCCCCTGCTCATGTTCCAGGTGGATCCTCGTGCTTTGTACGTGGATCCCAAAAATTTTTTGGAGTGTTCCAGACCGATTCTAGTCAGCCAGTGTTGTTGTTGACTGCGGTCTGCAAAATCCCTGAATGTGGCTTTCACGAGGCTAGTCGGAATGCCTACACATGGTTCCGGACCCATAAAATCATTAGTTGAGCCCTCTCTTGCCAGTTCATCTGCCATTTCATTTCACACCCTTTTACGCCATATCGTCTTTTACGCAAGCCATCCATCTTAGTCAAATCAAATTAAATATACTTTATTGCACACATTACATTTACATCAAGTGATACATAACATTAAAAAGCGCAACGGGCGGTCTTATCGCTGAAAGCGATTTCTACGAGACAACCTTTGGATGGATAGAAACATACAGTTAAGAAGGAAGAAGGTAATTTTGCATGCTATTACATAATACAAATATTCAATAAGAACAATAATAAGAAATATATATATACACATACATACACACATATACATATATACACACATAAACACTCATATATACATACATATTCATAAACAGAAAAATAAAATAAAATACATTAGATATTCAATTATACAAAGAATTATTGTCTAAATTATGTACACACACAGCTATAGCATAAAATATGCAAAATAATAAACAAATAAAAAATGATTTCAGATCACAGCTTCAAATAGTGCTCCTTGACAAGATTATTGAACGAATTTACGGTCTTAGCGACTTGGATGTTATGTGGTAGATCATTCCACAACCTTACTGCTTGCGCCGTGAAAGATTTACTATAAAATTTAGTATTCGCATCTCCGCAGCATGAAACTTTTTTATCCCTCCCCTTTATGGCTTAGCATTCCAATCCATACAATACAACAGGCCTTATTACGGACTTATAAATTTTACCTTTGAGTTTAATTGGTACTCGTGGGTTACAAACTTTTCCTGAGAGCTATCGCCAATTCATCCATTATACATTCGCTCTGTTTTTCACATCCCGGCCTATCTCAGCATTGTTCTGGATTAATGATCGGTGGTACATACCAGAAGGTGATCGGGGTGATGGCGGAAAGTCCACCATTTATTGATTCGAATTGAACTTGATATATAATAAGTATATAATTTTAGTCTCAAGAGACTAAAATTATGTACTCGAGCTGGGACAATTTTTATTCATAATATTAGATAAAATTATAAAATTCAATACACTACCACTTCTAGCAATATAATCCTATGCATCCACTAACTCTAAGGAGTAACAGCTCTTGTCCGTAATACAGATGCAAATAGGACCTGCCCAAAGGAATATTTTATCTCGTTGCGTTTGCTAAGAAGTTTCAGACGTGAGTGGATTATTGAACACTTATATCACTTTAATTCTCAAAAGAATTGTCTACTAGTGGAATCCTCTTTAGTTTATACAGGTATGTTGGTGAAATATTATATATATTTTTAAATAGTAAAAAGGCACAATTTGTTTTTATTTTCAGATTTAGGTGGTCATACGCTATTTGGCAATGCAAAACCAATTTGGCTACATCTATATTTGTCTATTTTTACAGAGGAGAATGAAATGGAATAAAGGGCACTGATAAAACAAGTTTTCTTAACCGGGATTGCATATAGCTTAGATCAGTTAATTTTTTTCATAAATAATCTCCTTTTAATGAACTGCATTTGACAGGAAATCATAATGGCTCCTTTAACTTCTTGGGAAGCTCTGTAAACAGATAACAGATTTTGTGTAAAAAAAAATATACTTTTCTACTAGATAACCATTGTCTTAGCAATTAGTCTCAATTTGATCGGATTCTAAATAGTATTTTGACATTTCATTTGACAATTCTCCTAACGTTATCTTTAACCAGTATTCCGTTTATTGCTGAATAATTTTACCAGTTGTGATAAGCTCTATAAACTAAAAAGTTGCTGAAAGTCTTCAATTTACATATTTATGATAAAAGTCTGTATTTTTTTCTAATATTCCCTTCAAGTTGAAAGTAGCTGGGACAATCCCTAACACGGGATAAAGCACGGACGGCATAAAGCATAAATTATGCGAAAAGTCTAAAACAAACTGAAATATTAATATAAAGTACATAATTTAGATTTTGTTTTTTGATTTCGTATTAGATTTTAAACTTAATATATAATATTTTTAAGGAAAATTAAAGTACTCTAATTTAATGTTTAGATTGCTGATAGTGATATTATGCGTATTAATTGGAGAAAACTTGTAATTTTGAAGGAACAAGTTGTCAAAAAACCCTTGAATTGCTTTTAAAATTTAATGTTAACTTATGACGTTATCGGAATCTTTTTAAAGTAAACCGTTTTCGTAAGAAGTGTTCGTGCTGACAATCTAAGAGTCACGCAAAATAAACTACAGGTGTCTGAACAAGAAGGTCAATGGTTGACATTATTAGTCACAAAAATTAAACGAATTTAATTAAATAATTTTATATTTAGAATTTTTTTTTGAAATATTATTATTCCATGAAAATTTTATTTACATATTATATATTTCTATATTAAATCATAGTAGATCATTTCTGTAGCAGAATGAAAACTCTTTGAACAATCGTATTCGTATTTAATCGAACGTCGATTTTAGTTTGCAAGTATTCGGCTTGGGCCAGGAGGTCGGCGTGCCAGTATATTCGTGGGCCTAGGCATTATACAACAGGAGGACAGCGGTGTATTTTTGGAGGTAGTTGGACTTTGAATATCTTTCCTGGACTCACACATACTCCCGATTCCTACAAGTTGGGGGCATTCCTCAATCGGAAATTTAAAAAGCAAAGAGAGAGAGAGAGAGAAAGAAGCACAACAAGAAAAAAAAGCTTCCAAGCTACATGAGTTTATAATTAAATGAGACAGAAAGTAGAATATATACTAGCGATGACAAATACAAATCTCTCATCTTATTTTCAGTTGAACTTTCAACGCCTAAGTTACGCTACAGAATACCGTCAGAAAGTCAAACTGAACGTTTAATTGCGTCGGTGAATTTCCGTGACATTGCATTCTGAGAAAATCACAAATTAGATGAAATAGTGCTAATTTTTATGTCTATATAAAATACTGAACTATCCTCTGAAAGTAATAAGGTAGCCCTCTTCATATTTCTCGTAAGAATTACACACCAAATGTGCCTTATCTAGGTGAAAAAAATTTATATAATCAGATACACATATCAAGAACCTCATTATCTGTTTAATGACCGCTTATATTCAATGCGGTCCGAAAACTAATTTAAATAATTTATTCACCTACGTTTAGGCCGATAGAACCTTTTCACACAATTATTTTATTAACACAAAAGTGGTACTCGATTTCAAAAAATATTTTTCTTTTCACTTTATTGTTTAGTGATAAACATTTTTGATTAACTTTTTATATGCATATTCGATACATATTAATTATACTGTATTTTTTCTACACTACAATTTAGTATTTATATTTTTATAAATATATCTGACTCTAGGGAGACGAGGACATTTTTCATATTTTGATTTTTTTTAAACTACGCTATATTACAAAACGAAATGAATAAAAACACATGAAACTTATAAATAATATATTGATTCCAAATCGCTTTCATTCGGAAATGTTCCCAAAACGCTGGCTGCAATATCGCTTTGGACTTTGGACTAAATACAAACCAGCTTTTTTAATTTTATTTATAATTTGAAAACTTATAATAAAGTATATAATTTATATTCCTGTCCTTTAAGAATTTGTCCTTAAAGTCTTTCACACGGATTTATGTAATTTAAATCTAAAGATTAAAATTACATCCGTGCATTTTAACGTATTGTTATCAGCGGTGAAAGAGCACAATTTTATTTAAGTTATCATAGATGTTCACGATATTTCTATTTTAATATTGATAAAAATATTTACTTACAAAAAAAAAGTTTATAAATAGTCAATCAGTTGTCTAATTACTTTGGAATTAAATGACTCTGTGTGTACCAGTATACTATATTTATTTATTTAATTTCATTTATTTTTATTTTAGATAACCCTTTTAGTGCATTTAAAATTTATCAAAGTAATTTTTAAATATTTATAATAGATTTTTATGTTTGTAATTGGTACAAGAAAAATAATACTCGTTCCTAGGCAATTCGTAAACTTTGCCGATTTACTCTTTCTGCTGTCAGGCAGTAAAGCAAATCGTTGAATTTTACTTTAAGTAACAGAGAAATTACTCTAATAGCATGAAATACTTTTTAATGGAAAAATATACATTATTCAGAATATAAGTGTTTTTAAATAGATTAATTAGTTTTATTATAATATAAAATCCAATTCTTGTAAATAAGACAATAAATTTATTTCTGTACCAACAAATTTAGTTTAAATATACGAGTCGTGTGTAAGCGGTCTAACGCAGCCACGTGAAATATTAAAATGGCGGCTCTGTCCCTTCATTTAAATTTCTAAATCGGCGGGATAGGATTAGAATGAATGGTTCCTGCTATGGGCTAAATTTTCCTAAGCTGAGCTTATTTTATTTTGTTCCACCCCATATTGCGTACAAGCCAGAACTCTGTGTCACCGAATTATACTGCGCTAGCTTTAAAATATCACGCAAAAGGAAAAGTAAATAAATAACATAAAACATAACATAAAACTAAATAAACGGAAATGGGTGTCATTAACACAGCAAATAATATTCATCATTATTCTCAGCCCATTGAAGTTCACAGCTGAACCTAAAGCTTTTCCAAGAGAACATTTTCTTCTTCTAATCTTCTTCTTAAGAGACTGTTGCTACTTTTCAATATATCGTAATATTGATTTTGTTTTGGCGCGTCTTTAATTAACGTATGGGGTAGCTGACTAGGGGTTAGACGATACCTAACTGTAGGTTTGAATCTATTTCCCATCCCTAGTACTATAGCCGAGCTGAACACTTTTGGATTGTGTAGTACTAACATTTCTGGCACAATTATTTCCGTAATTTTAATTTATATAATGTTCGATTAGCGCTTAATGAGTCCACAAACGCAAATGAAAAGTATTTATATATGTTCTGTATAATAAATGTATTGTATATTTAATTGAATTATCCATAACACAATAATATATAACAACATTCTAATATTATTCAAATAATATTCTGTCAATTGCAGCACAGCAATACAAGGGTGGCCGCTTCGAAGGACACCGTGCGGTATCCCCTTATCGCTCTGATGGCCAGAAAGCGCTGCGGTCTGCGAAGAAGCGCCGTCGTTTTGGCCGTCAGGCGATCCGCCCAGATTGGGGCCTCAGATTGGTAAAGGGTCATCGACCGCACGGTTCCATCAAAGAGCCTGCGGCACACTGCGCCCGGCCCGCCGGCATTCGGCAGCAGATGGGAGAGTCCCGCCGCGCCGCCCGAACTAGATTCGGCGCCAGACGCTCGAAGTGCGCCGCAAAGTTCCATCGCCCGTCGAGCCATGGACGGCCCGAAAGCGATGCGGACGCCTCCCACCGTTATGCTCAGGTCCGGTGGCTGTCTCTGGCGGGGCCCGTAGAATATTTCGTTTTGTTCAAGGCCATCTCCAGGCCTAGTCACCGGATTCTTGCCACCGTGGCGCTACCCCAGCCGTGCCCAGAAGGCACGCCTAGCGGGGTTCCTCCCGCTCGCTGTGACAAGCATGTCGTCGGTGTAGCAGATGACGCCGATGCCGGGCAGGAGCGCCCCCCTCAGGACCCAGTCATATGCGATGTTCCACAGCAGGACCAATCCCTGCGGAACACCGCACACGACGTCTCGCCGACTTTGCCCACCCTGGACCGGGTTGACGACGGCACGATCGTCCAAATATGCCCCGACTATGCAGCGGAGGTAGGGAGGCACCCGAAGGTACTTGAGCGCCTCCCGCACGCAGCTCCACGGCAGGGTGTTGAAGGCGTTGGCAATATCGAGTGGCACCGCTAATAACACCCCGCCTCGAGCCACCGCGTCTTCCGCCTGGCTCTTCAGACGCGTGATCGCGTCAATGGTGGAGCGCCCCTGGCGGAACCCGAACTATTCGTCCGCCAGAGCAACCTTGGTGGCAGTGGGAAGGAAATTTTTTAGTCTTCTTAACGAAGCTACGGAAGTAAAAATTTTACGACTTATTTTACCTTATGACAGCTCACGATAAAAAACAATACCAAGATTTCAAACATTCTCGCTAAAATCTATTACTACACCATCTGTTCGAAACCAATCGGTAGTTTTAAGTTTCACAACGGCAACACTACCTAGTCAGGTCATAAGTATTGTCACACAGTAAAAACTTTTCTTTTAGAATGCTGGCCACAAAAAAGTTTACTGAATTCGAAAGTCGAATTGTTCATGAAAATAAAAATGTATACTTTTAGAATTTTACTCATTTTTAAATATGGAGTGGACGCTTAAAGAAGACCGTGTTGCAGTTATTGCGTTGCATCGTTGCGGTTACGCGCCAATTCAAATTTTTAACATACTGAAAAATTTGAATATAACCAAAAGATTCGTTTATCGTACCATCAAACGATACAATGAAGACTCTAGTGTAGATGACAGGTCAAGAAGTGGTCGCCCTCGGTCTGTTAGGACTCCAGCAGTGATAAAAGCTGTGAAGGCACGAATTCAAAGAAATCCCAAACGTAAGCAGAAACTGTTGGCCCTTCAGATGGGGTTAAGCAGAACCACGGTGAAAAGGGTGTTAAATGAAGACTTAGGGCTTCAGGCATATCGAAGAAAAACAGGACATCGTTTGAATGCTCGTCTAATGGACCTGAGACTGAAGAGATGCCGCGCTTTGTTGAAGCGGTACGCGGGAAAAAAATATCGGGAAATTCTTTTTTCGGATGAAAAAATGTTTACCGTAGAAGAGAGCTACAACAAACAAAATGATAAGGTGTACGCACACAGTAGTGAAGAAGCGAGCAACCGTATTCCGCGTGTCCAACGAGGTCATTTTCCATGCTCGCTCATGGTATGGTTGGGAGTTTCTTATTGGGGCTTAACAGAGGTACATTTTTGTGAGAAAGGTGTAAAAACGAATGCTGTTGTGTATCAAAATACAGTCCTGACGAACCTTGTGGAACCTGTTTCTCATACCATGTTCAATAACAGGCACTGGGTATTCCAATAAGATTCGGCGCCAGCTCATAGAGCGAAGAGCACACAAGACTGGCTGGCGGCGCGTGAAATCGACTTCATCCGGCACGAAGACTGGCCCTCCTTCAGTCCAGATTTGAATCCGTTAGAGTACAAGATATGGCAACACTTGGAGGAAAAGGCGTGCTCAAAGCCTCATCCCAATTTGGAGTCACTCAAGACATCCTTGATTAAGGCAGCCGCCGATATTGACATGGACCTCGTTCGTGCTGCGATAGACGACTGGCCGCGCAGATTGAAGGTTTGTATTCAAAATCACGGAGGTCATTTTGAATAAACTTTAATGTCATAAGAATCTATGTTTTGTTAAGTTTATTTTGGTATATGAATGGTTACATAATGAATAAACTTGTTATAATTATTTTACATTAAACATGTGACAGAATTTATGACCTGACTAGGTATATACGTCAATCATGCGCTGCAGCTGGTCGAACGGACGGTTCCCTGCTCGTATAAATTGTACGGTTAGACTTGGGAAAATTAGTACATTCGGCTCCCCAGTTTACATTTGAGATTAGAACTCAATAAGGACAATTGTGAAGTAAGTGGAGTTGTGGTACGGCTATTTTCACGCGCCAGGAGATAGTTCGCGTGTCGGCTGCGCCGCCACGCCGTACCTCATCACCCCCTACATTTCCTGCCACATCCTCACCCTGAACTTCCTATCCTAAGGTACGATACGACGAGGTCATCGGATTCGTGGTGAGTAATAGGCTAATTGTAGTATAATATTACTAAGAAAATTTACATTACGGCGCCGAGCGATCGCGGCATATGTTCGGCAGGCCCCTCGTCCAGATTTCCGGAGCCCTAGGCTCAACGAGGGGGCTGGATTTGGAACGAACACCATCAATAATCACTTTAGAAAGGGTAGTCCAGTTTATTTTTCTTATCATGTGTCTGCAACTGCTAATAATAATAGTTTTGGTTTTGCTGGGATTCACTTTTAAACCATTCTTATTAGTCCAGTCAAGAATCCTGACTAGATCAACGTTGATAATCTCATTAAGCCTCTCAATCTTAGACTGTATGTAAATTTGAAGATGGTCTGCATATAGGTGGTGGAAAAAGAAAGATTAGTGGTGGTAGAATTTATTAAAATCGAAAATAACATTAGAAAAACTGACACAATATATCAACTACCGGTCATCTTGCTCTGCGTGACTCAATGTGATCCTGGACGGCGAATAAACATACTAGTCTCCCAATAACGCTGATACATTCTATTGACAGCATAGAGGCTTAGATGTAACTGTACAGCCACAACATGCTGACTATGCCCTGCATCAAGCATCGCCGTGACTAGGGCGGCTTCTGTGGGTAAAGTATCTATATTTTTTAGGAAAAGGTTTCTTTGGTTGGATGTCACAGAGCTTGGTTAACGATCAAATTCAGCTCAGCTTAAAACTCAGTTAAGAAAAACGATAATTTATGCAAAATAAGTGATTATGTGCAGAAATTCCGATGGAATACACATTGCAAACAATCTCTACATTCATTTATTGGATGAAAATTCGTAAATTTAAATTATAATTCCAGCTATTTTTTGGCGTATTTTTTAATGATATCAATTCTTTTATTCATTCAAATACCGTCTGAATAATACTTGCAGTAGTTTTTCGATTTTTTTGATGAAAAGTATATAATAAAATATAGAATGTCAGTTAAAAAAGATAAGAGTTTCATTTATGTGAGCTCCCTACATAACAATTATATTCATTTGCAATAAAGTTACAATACAATACTAATTATCCTCGAAATAGAATAACTGTACAAGTATCTTAAAATCTACCTATGTAGTTACTTGTATTTGAAGATACTACCTATACACATTACTCGTACCAGGCGTTAGCGTTGCGGGCCAACTGAATATCCCGAATACCGAACAACGTAAACTGGCCGGATGTTTAGACATAAAGGTGAGCTTTATATCACTTAAACTATGCTTTAGAACAGAGTTCCCCAAACTTTTTTGTGTCGTAGACCCCTTGCCATGTTTTTCCGTGTTGGGTAGACCCCCTACTTACCTGATATTGATTTCCTGTAAATTTCTAACTGTAGTGAAGTTTAGTGTTAAAAACTTAAAGTAAAAACACATGTTAATTTATACATTTATTAATTGAATTTAAATTAAAACTACTCAAAATAAAATTTTGTATCTGTTATGTAAAATATACGTAACATTCATCATCATCTCAGCGTTCATCCCGGTTGCAACCCAAACTTCCGTTTCGGTGCCCGGGGTCCGCTTTCCGACTTTTTCTACTCCACTTCGCACGGTCTTCAGCATTCCTGGTAGTGAGCCCATTAGCACGCATGTCACCCCTTACGACGTCAAGCCAGCACTTTTTGGGTCTACCTCTCCTGCCAGGGCCCGGCGGAGGCGGCATGGCCAGACATTTGTTTCCCACGTAATCATCCGGTTGCCGCAAAACGTGGCCGCACCAACGGAGCTGACACTCCTGCAATTTATCCGCAATGTCACGGACATGAAGACTGCCGCGAATGCGGGAGTTTCTAACGTGGTTCTTCCGCGTCACTCTACACATCCACCGCAGCATATTCATCTCCGTGACACGCAGTTCTTGCTTGTGTCTCTCTAACACCGGCTAAGTATCACAGCCGCAAAAAGGACAGGCCTAATGATGGTCTTATAGACCTGTCCCTTCAATTTTACCGGCATCTTGGGGTCACAAATGACACCAGTCACCTCACGCCATTTGGCCCATGCGGCAGCAATGCGTGCCTTGACGTCGCAATCGATGTCACCAGACGCGTGAAATACAGATCCCAAGTATTTTATTTGGTCCGTGCGCTCGACCGTGTCACCGCCTATGCATACGGGTGTGGGATCTGTGGAGTTACAGGCCAAGTACTCGGTCTTCGCCACATTGAGCTTCAGACCACCGTTCTCAAGCGACTCCTTCCACGCCTTCACGCGTTGCACCAGCCTACCCCTGTCCGAATCTGTCAGCGCGATATCATCAGCATACATGAGCAACCACGGGGGCTGTTCATGTGAGTTTCTGATGCTGTCTGACAAATACGTCTAATACCACGCTGAACAGAAACGGACTAAGGACGGATCCTTGGTGCACCCCAACGGTGATGGGGAAAGGTTTTGTGTCGCCAACAGCGGTCCGAACTACGGAATCGGAGTCATGGTACATGTCTTGGATGATGTCAATATAGGACTCTGGAACCCCTTTGGACCGCAATGCCCACCAGATTATCGCACGAGTAATACAGTCGAAGGCCTTCTGCAAGTCCAGGAACAGGCAGTGCAGAGGCGTATTCTTCATTCTGTATTTCTCTGCGACAGTCCTTAGGGCAAAAACTGGGTCCATGGTCCCATGTCCAGGGCGAAACCCATACTGACATCCCGAGACAGTGCACTGCTGCCGAATCCGAGAGTCGATAACCCTCTCGAAGAGCTTCATGGTGTGGGACATGACCTTTATTCCACGGTAGTTACCGCACTCCTGCAGCGATCCCTTGCCTTTGAAGACTGGAGTAACTATACTCAGCCTCCATTGGTTCGGGATCGTACCGGTGAGGAGTGTCCGGTTAAAAAGGTTGGTTAAGATGCCCACACCACGAGAGCCCATCGCCTTCCAGGCTTCGATGGGGACTCTATCGGCTCCGACAGCTTTCCGATTTTCCATGCGGCGAAGACAATTCTGGACTTCTGCAGGCGTTACCGGTGGCACTAGTCCTTGATTTGGAGGAAGATCTGGCGGCGAAAATATACGTAACATTAAATAAACATAAAATAAATGTTTTACTTCATAGGTAATTTTATAAATAATATATATGTTTTGATATTATAAGATAGTATGATGTAAGTAAATAGGTATTATCAGTGTATGTATTTAGATCCACTATCGTGGACCCACATTTTCATTTCATGGACCCCCAAATTTTTTTTCGCTGACGTAGACCCCTTGCAGGTTGTCATAGACCCCTAGGGGTCGATATAGATCACTTTGGGAATCACTGCTTTAGAAGTAGTACAGAGAGCGTTCCCACCATTTTGTTGTTCATTGCACTTATTGTTTTACTACAATGAAACCTTGTTACATTTTATTGTTGTAGGACAGCAGACAGGCTGATGGCCCGCTTAGAATTTAGCAGTTACCGTCGCCTATGCGTGTTTGCAACGCCAGTGGCATTGCGAACACGCTGCTGTCGCAAAAGGAGCCAGAACTAATGCCGGAACACAAGGTTATTATGGCGCCATAATTAAGACCAAAGGTGGTCGCCATCCAGACGGGCTTGGGGTCCTACCACGTAGCTAGGGTGGGTTGTTTTGTCGCCTTTTACGACAGGTTGACCCCGGCCGTAGACGTTAGTATTCTTTCTCCGCCTATGCACGGATAAAACGTAAAACGTTTTCAGTAGGTTTTGCAGGAAATAGGGGATTTTTATTGCTGATTATATTTATAAAACAGCAAACAAACTGATGGCCCATTTAATGTAAGCAGTTACCGTCGCAAACATCCATAGATAGCTAGAATTAAGTGAGTTGTCAGCATGTCTGTTGTTCTACAGCAATTACAATATTATTATCGCTAAAGAAGTATGTAATCAATTGATAAAACCATAAGGCTTCGTGCTTAGACACAATAATTATTACATTTGAATAATGTTATTATATTTCTCTTTACTTTGTTCATATATTAACGCTTTTTGCTCTTTAAAGTATTCTATGTATCTATACGTGGCCTGGTCATTACGGAAAAGCACAAAGCAACTGCAATTCCGCTTTTAGCATTCCGCTTTTATACGGAACGAGGTAGGGTGACTAGATTTTGAAATAATTTAGGAACTATTTTCCAAAAATCTTTATTAATTGAATTCTTTATATTAATTTAGCACATAGTGCATGCTTTAGCTTATTGTGTTGGGCAAAAACTTTTATTGTCAATCTGTATGAAGGCTGTCATCATCTGTTCTTGACCATATAAAATATTGCCAGTACTTACAGATAAGATACAATTTTGATTTTATATTTAGTCTGCCGTTTTCTACCCTATTCTCAAATAAAAATTATATTAATCATAATCAAAATTCGAATAAAAGCCTTAAATAACCCAAAAATAAAAATATAAATTGTGTAGTTAGTTCGTAGTATCTATAAACTAAATTATTCAATTTATTTTCCATCGAATATCAAAAATCATACTTCTAAGAGTTAGAATTTTAAGTTGCTATTTAACCACCTATTTTTCAAATAACTATACTATTTTACATGTGACTTAGCATATGTCATAATTTCTTGCCTTTATGACCAACAAATAGAATAGAGTGTTATTTATCTTACTGAAATCAGTTATACCTAGTCAGGTCATAAGTATTGTCACACAGTAAAAACTTTTCTTTTAGAATGCTGGCCACAAAAAAGTTTATTGAATTCGAATCTCGAATTGTTCATGAAAATAAAAATGTATACTTTTAGAATTTTACTCATTTTTTAAATATGGAGTGGACGCTTAAAGAAGACCGTGTTGCAGTTATTGCGTTGCATCGTTGCGGTTACGCGCCAATTCAAATTTTTAACATACTGAAAAATTTGAATATAACCAAAAGATTCATTTATCGTACCATCAAACGATACAATGAAGACTCTAGTGTAGATGACAGGTCAAGAAGTGGTCGCCCTCGGTCTGTTAGGACTCCAGCAGTGATAAAAGCTGTGAAGGCACGAATTCAAAGAAATCCCAAACGTAAGCAGAAACTGTTGGCCCTTCAGATGGGGTTAAGCAGAACCACGGTGAAAAGGGTGTTAAATGAAGACTTAGGGCTTCGGGCATATCGAAGAAAAACAGGACATCGTTTGAATGCTCGTCTAATGGACCTGAGACTGAAGAGATGCCGCGCTTTGTTGAAGCGGTACGCGGGAAAAAAATATCGGGGAATTCTTTTTTCGGATGAAAAAATGTTTACCGTAGAAGAGAGCTACAACAAACAAAATGATAAGGTGTACGCACACAGTAGTGAAGAAGCGAGCAACCGTATTCCGCGTGTCCAACGAGGTCATTTTCCATCCTCGCTCATGGTATGGTTGGGAGTTTCTTATTGGGGCTTAACAGAGGTACATTTTTGTGAGAAAGGTGTAAAAACGAATGCTGTTGTGTATCAAAATACAGTCCTGACGAACCTTGTGGAACCTGTTTCTCATACCATGTTCAATAACAGGCACTGGGTATTCCAACAAGATTCGGCGCCAGCTCATAGAGCGAAGAGCACACAAGACTGGCTGGCGGCGCGTGAAATCGACTTAATCCGGCACGAAGACTGGCCCTCCTCCAGTCCAGATTTGAATCCGTTAGATTACAAGATATGGCAACACTTGGAGGAAAAGGCGTGTTCAAAGCCTCATCCCAATTTGGAGTCACTCAAGACATCCTTGATTAAGGCAGCCGCCGATATTGACATGGACCTCGTTCGTGCTGCGATAGAGGACTGGCCGCGCAGATTGAAGGCTTGTATTCAAAATCACGGAGGTCATTTTGAATAAACTTTAATGTCATAAGAATCTATGTTTTGTTAAGTTCATTTTGGTATATAAATGGTTACATAATGAATAAACTTGTTACAATTATTTTACATTAAACATGTGACAGAATTTATGACCTGAC
The DNA here is from genome assembly GCA_963693495.1 of Malacosoma neustria. Lineage (NCBI taxonomy): Eukaryota > Metazoa > Arthropoda > Insecta > Lepidoptera > Lasiocampidae > Malacosoma > Malacosoma neustria. The sequence goes on from OY856372.1 coordinate 3,207,255, forward strand.
TAGGTAATTATCAACTTGCAGTGGAAGCAATTAATATTAAGATACTCTGTTTGTTATTTTATTGCTGTAGGACAGCAGACAGGCGGACGGCTACTTAGAATTTAGCAGTTACCGTCGCCTATGGGTGTTTGTAACGCCAGTGGCATCGTGAACACGCTGCTGTCCCATAAGCGTACAGGAACTTGGGTCACTAATAACGGTTAAAATACGCGTATTCTAACAGGTCAAAATCATACTTACAGCTAATCTGCTATTCGAAGCCCATCTTCTTTATATTGCATCTGCTGGGCTGTTGAAGCACTTCTTCGTAAAAATATTATAATGGGCCTTAACAATAACTCTTTTTTTTTTTTTTTTTTTTTTTTTGGTCTCGGGGAAAAACCTCTCTTGACGGGTTCCCCCGGCCCGGGGGGACCGAGGGATATGTGGGACTCCGGGATTTTTCCGACTACCCACTAAAAAACCCCGCTGTTCTCCTATCGCCTACGCCCGGGCCCACGGATATATGGCCTGCCGATCTCGTGGCCCGGGCCGGCGCCGGCCCGCCCTTTGTCTTGAGGCGGGCCCCTTCTAAAGTGTTGGCGCCAGGGGGTCAGGGTTTCGTCCCCCCGGCGCTCTCCTAACAACTCTAGGAGTTGAGGGGGCCGCGGAACAGCACGCAGCCCTCACCCTCGCGGCAATAGTGCGGGCGGCGGGTCCTCCCCCGAGGGGCCGCCCGCGGCCGCTTTTTACGTCGGCCGGAGGTCGTTACTGGCCCTCCGGCGCCGCCGGCGTGGCCTGCGTTGGCGGGAGGGGAGTGTGGTGGTCGACTCCCGCTCCCGCTCCGCCGCCTCCTTTGCGGACATGACTGCCTCGCAGAAGGAGGCGACGGCCGTCCATCCAAGATCGCCCCCGACCATGGACAGAACCAGGGCCGGGAGCGACAGGTCCACGCCGATTTGGGCGACGAGGGCGCGGCGCTCCTCGCGCCACGCAGGGCACACGGCGACAGTGTGGTTCACCGTGTCCTCCTCGTCGCCCGCGCCACAGTGGTGGCACCCTGACGTCATCTCCCGCCCTATGCGACACAGGTACCTCCCGAAGCAACCGTGCCCCGAGAGGACCTGCGTCAGGCGGAAGGTCAGGGCGCCGTGGCGCCTTTCCAACCACTTAACAATAACTCTGTTTAGACCCGTGGCAACGGTAACTTTCTGAGTACCTGAGTGCCTTTAAAAGACTGTAACTCAAAAACTATTTTAAATATTTTAAAGGACTATCGAAATATACAAAAAATTTTTTTTTGAAATTTCCAACTAAGTGTGCCCCTTAAAAAGAATTTTACTACATGAGAATGGAACTCACAAATCCAATCAATCATACTAAACTTTGTAGCACAACAAAGACAATTATTTATAATGATTCAGTATTATACAGATCTAACGCTACAGTAATATTTACCTTGTTAAATACACAATATAACCAAACATGGCTTCTCGTATCAATGTGCGAGTCACGTTCGCCGGACAGATTGATCCTTCCGGTCTCTCGTTGTTTAGTTAAGCCAAGAAACTACTTTTTATTGGTCAAGATTAGCAATTACCATTGCGATATATCATAATAACTAGTGAATATAATCAAAAAATATATAGTCTCTATTATTTGGTAGTATCTAAGTTCTAACATTTTGAGCTAAAGGTCTAGAGGTAAGAATAGAGCTACCCTATGACTTTTTTAGAGAGTCGTAAAAGGTGATAAATTAGTTTCTTTATTCTTTTATAGATAATTTTTAAGTGAGATGTCAGACGGCAGTTGCCAAATTAAACAAATGAAGCGTCAATCCTTATGTCTGTTTACTTGTGTTTTTATAAAATAGGCACCTGTTTGTCCTATTTTTTTTATTGTTATTGCTGTAGGAAAGTAGGCAGGCTAAGAGTGTTGCAATACCAGTGGCATCGAGAATACGCTGCTGTCCCATTAGGGTACAGGAACTTGGATCACTAATGCTGGAACACAATACAAAGGTATTATGGCGACATACCTAAGTTCAAAGGTAGTCGCCATTCAGACGGGCTTGAGGTCCTACCACGTAGGACCTAGGGTGGGTTATTTTGCCGCCTTTTACGACAGGCAGACCCTGGCCGCAGAGGTCAGTATTCTTTCTCCGCCCCTGCATGGATAAAACTTGGCCTATAAAAATTATAATAATAATAAATACTCTGGAACAATTTACACAGCGCCGTCTAGCTTTTAGGTAAAATAAGCAGCAGAATATTTGTTTTTTGGGTATTTGTAAATCGTTATAATAGTTCTACAACAAATATCGCCAGTTAGATTTAGAATGGGAATGAAATCTTCCGCAGAAGTTATGACCTGGAAAGCCGTTGCGCCATGTAAGTAATGTAGAACCAAATAACAGTTTATTTGTTGTAGTTTCTCTTCCACAAATAGTTGGTTATAATCAAACTGTTTCACTGGGCAGATATTTTCTACGGTTCTATTTAGATTCCTTAGACCCGAAAGCTGAATTTTGATATTTATTGGTACGACTGGTTTGACCCTCAAACTTCAAAAGTACGCCCCACGGAATACTGGCATCAAATATAACTTTTGAGTGTATACCATAGCGTAGAGCTAAGTTATGTTTAGCATGAAATCATTTTACTATTCCTATTGCTGTCCTGGTTAAATACAACTAATGCACAACTTACTGAGAATGTAGCTTATTTAATAGTTTTTAATTAAAGCTAATCCTGCTTAGTGCTCACCTAATAATTCATGCCGTTTAACTCAACTGACGGAATGAACTGAATGCGTGTTGTTGAACTTTTTAAGATTTACTCAACTCGTATGTACCCACGATTTATTTTATAAAAACATTCAGTTTGCAGATATTCAATAAAAAACGTGATGCTGAAGTGATGCGGTATCAATCAATACAATAAAATTCTAATTTTATTGTAAAATAACAGACTCCAATAGAGTTCGTTAAAATGGTTGCTAATGCACGTAATTTAGCAGAATAAAAGTATATTCTGATGTTATATTCAAAAATGAACTCTGATGTTATATTGAAAAATGATGAAAATTATATTCAATAATGAAAATAAATAAACCTACTTGAAAGAAGAAAAATACCTATTAAGTACCCCATCATTACAAACATCTTATGTATTTCTATCATCCAAACTTTTACTTCGGTTCTCAGGTCCGTTTTTCTACAATTTTTTTTTATTGCTTTAGGACAGCAGACAGGCTGACGGCCCGCTTAGAATTTAGCTGTTACTCTCGCCTATGGGTGTTTGCAACGCCAGTGGCATCGCGAACACGCTGCTATCCCATAAGGTACAGGAACTTGGGTCACTAATGCCGGAACACAACACAAGGTTATTATGGCGGCATACTTAAGACTAAAGGTGGTTGCCATCCAGACGCGCTTGGAGCCCTACCACGTAGCTAGGGTGGGTTGTTTTGTCACCTTTTACGACAGGCCGACCCTGGCCGCACAGGTTAGTATTCTTTCTCTGCCCCTGCACGGATAAAAATTTCTACTAAGTTTCACAAGGTCTTTTTTTTATTGCTGTGAAAAAGCAGACGGGCTAATGGCTCACTTAATAGTAAACAGTTACCGTTGCTTATGGATTTTTGTGACACTGGGAACATCGCAAATACGCTGCTGAACCATGAGTGTAAGGGAACCTGGATCGCTAATATCGGAAGTAAGTTTATTATTGCGGAATACTTACAGACCTGTGAATTATGGATGCAAGGGTTTCGAACACAACCTCAGGGCGTCGTTAAACACATCGACATATATACTTGTCACAAATGACACCATCTCAATCCATTTAGTCAACGCGGCAGAAAAACATAAGTAATCTTATATCTTTAAACGAGCAATTCTTGTATATATATATGTATAATTGGAATCTCGGAATCGGCTCCAACAATTTTCATGAAATTTTGTATAAGGGGGGTTTCGGGGGCGATAAATCGATCTATCTAGGAATCATTTCTAGAAAATGTCATTTTATTCGTGTTTTATCAACTTAAACAAAAAGGTGGCGTTTGAGTAGTCCCAATTTAAACTGAAAAACGACTCTTCCCGACATCTATCGGCGAATAATAATACTATTTTTTTTAAATTGCTTTAACGACACCACAACACTAAAGCTATTCCAGCTGATGGCGTTGTTAAGTAACACGAAGTCAATGAGTGTTTGCTTTGAGGTTAGACTAAGAAAATCAATTGTTAATTTCCAAAAAACACAATTTATAAAATAAAAAAATACCGAGCAAAGCTCGGTCATCCAGGTACTACATAATAAAATAAGCCTTGGCATTGTAATCAACCTTTCTAAACTTTGAACCCCATTTCGATGAATTCAGCTTTTCAATTAAATCTAAAAATCCTCTGTTAAATCTGGCCACTGTTTTTGCATGTGGCGTTGATGGGTACTTGTAGATAGCAACCGACTTTTAGCTCTGCTAATTGGAGTTAATTAAAGCCTGTGTGGGTAGTGATTTTGAGCTGCAAGTTTTAGGGGCCCAAAATTAGATTGACAATAAAATCCTGACTTCTGGTGTTCTTTAAATGCATCTATTTAAAGTTGGTAAATCCCGTGCATTTCAAGCCTTTACTTTGAACATACATTTAGCCCGAAAGTTCTCTCTAGAACCTCTGAGAAGAAACATTTGATCTGCATATAACAATGCAAAACATATATAGATAAATAAAACAATAAATAAAAAAATATCGTTTATAATAATCCAAAATATATTTATTTTTTACCATAAAAGGGATAAAAATAAACATTCGCAGGTAGAGTCCCGTCAGCACCCTTCGTCGAGATCCACGCGTACCAATAAAAAACACTCGTCCAATTTTTGTGACGCGCTGATACCGTCCGCAGTATTTCACGACACGTTTCCGTAATACCTCCCATCTACCCGACATGAGCTAGTATATCCTTAATATACTGGAAAAGACATATTTATGTGCAAATACGTAAAGTTTTTTTTAAAGTTGATTTCAGCTTCTTTAAAATTGTTTCAGATTCAGCGCCTCTAGCGGTGACAAGTAAAACTGAATTCATATTCATATTCAAATAGTTTCGTGTTTTTTTTTTTTGCAATTTACTCCAAAGTTTGAGAGAAAGGGTTCGAGATTTGGATTCAGCGTATCAAGATACATAAGAAATAATAACTCAACTACTGATAAGTTCAAAGCCTAAGTATTTAATGAAAGAAAAGTTTAAATGTATATTTTTTATTTTTCAATATAGTCTCCCTCAAGTGAAATACACTTGTCATATCTGGCATACAATGCCTTTAAACCACTCAAAAATATTTCTGTCTCTGTCCTCTAAATAACGATATACGGAAGCTTTCATTTCACTGTTATCCAAAATCTCCAGCCCCGTTAGTCCTTTTTCAATTAGGAAAACGGAAAAAATTGTTAGGTGTCAGATCTAGACTGTAAGTTGGATGAATTTCTGAAAACCCCGTGTATTTCAAGGCTTGCCTCGCAACACGCACGATGTTAACGGGCGCGTTGTCTTGAAAAAACAACACTGCACGCTAACAGCCTCACAAGCCTGACTCACCAAATTGGCATAATATTGACCGCTCATTTTAGTCCCTTTCAGTATGAAATCTATCAATAAAATTCCCTCGCTATTCTAGAAGATTTAACTATTAACTTAGACGCCGACTTTTCCATCTTGAATTTCTTCGGCGGTCTTTCTCCTTTTTTAATCTATTGCATCGACTATTGTTGGGACTCTAGATCATACTGGCGACCATGTTTCATGGTGATGATCCAGTAACATTTTTGTCAATTTTATTGTCACCTAGCGCCAAAAAATCCTTGCAGCTCTCGAGTCGTCGTTGTTTGTTGAGCAGTGTGAACATTCTCGGTACCCAGCGCGCCTATTGTTTTTTTCTTGTGTAAATTTTAATGCAAAATTTCTCCAACTCTTTGTTTCCTAATTTAAAGTTCTTCAGCTATCTGCCACAATTTAATTCTTCTGTTGGCTAGTAATAATTATTCTACTTTTTGAATATTATTTTCGGTCTCTACCGTAACAGGACGGCCCGCGTGGGGGTCATGTTTGCAGCTCTCTCGTCCTTATTAAATAAGTGGACCCATTTTTTCACCGTTGTTTATAAAGGCGCAAAATCTTGAAGAATTGGTGACTTTTCTTCACAAACGCTTTTCAGCGTATTTCCCTTTCTTACGAGGTACTCGTACTTATTATGACTTAAAATTTTATTACGCGTTATTTTGTACTACCACTGAGTTTCGTAATTAGTGATAGTAGTAACGATATAATTAGACATCGTTAAGTACCTAAGGCCGCGAACTTATCAGCCACCTCTCGTAGATGCTATCTAGTTCGACAATTTGTTTCTTCGGTTGCATAACAATTTTGGTGATTTTTATCACGTTTTAGCGATTTTTTGTGATCGCTTAAAAATTGCACCATTACACCACAATGCATTGAAACCAAATTTACCACATTGAAATAGACTAGATAGATCTGGACAAAGGTATAACGCACTTCGTTGGCCAGTGTAATTATTGGACAGCAAAAAACAAAAAATACAATACGAGATTACGATGTTATGGTATGCATAAATTAATCTACAATAATGTAGACTCTTCTAGAACGTTTCATACAGTCAAGTGTCATGTGAGTGGAAAAATTAATAAAATCGAAATCGTATCTCGACATCGAATTAAGCTAATGCGCCTCGCGTCAGACGTTAACCGTTCGTAATTAATATGCGGGGAAAATATGGAAATTCAATAATACGGATATCTATATCCGTACACGCGAATGTCCCAAGTGTGACTGGAGCTTTTACGTTAATTAATTAATATTTATGATCGGTAAAAACTAATTTATTGATTGGGTAAATGCTCTCACATATGCACCTCAAATCCTCTTTCTTTTCTATCCAGTCCTGACTTTATGTCCCGGTGACTGTGAGAGTTTTATGACAAACTCCCCTTGTTTGTGACGCTAACTTGAGCAAGACTTCGTATACTGGTGAATGACAATTGACAGTCAACGATGACGTAAATGTAAGACGCAATACAACGGTGACGGAACAACTTCTTCCTTCATTTTTCAGCCTTTATCCCAAATTATGGATGAATGAAGTTCTAATGAGTAGTACAGTCCTCCTTTATTCAAATTATGTAAATACCAGTATTTAATTATATGACTTACTTATTAACTTACTTCTACAAGTTTTTATTATTTACACTTTCTGCTGTTACAGTTTCTCGATTTTTCATTATAAAATTTTTATGAATACGTAAGGCCCGCGTAAATTAAAATGATAACAAAAATAATAATTTAAATGTTATTTACATGTTATAGAATTGATGTTATATTGTTCACCATACACAATGCTTACTGTCAAATCTTGCCTCACACATCATCATCATCATCATCTTTGCGTTGTATCCCGGTTGCAGCCTAAACTTTCGCTTCGGCGCCCGGGGTCCGATTTCCGACTTTTTCTTCTCCACTTCGCACGGTCTTCAGCATCCCTGGTAGTGAGCCCATTGGTACGCATATCACCCTTTACGACGTCAAGCCAGCCCTTTTTGGGTCTACCCCTCCTGCCGAGGCCCGTTGGAGGCGGCATAGCCAGACTCTTGTATTTTATCCGCAATGTCACGGACATGAAGACTGCCGCGAATGCGGGAGTTCCTAACGCGGTCCTTCCGCGTCACTCCACACATCCACCGCAGCATATTCATCTCCGTGACACGCAGCTCTTGCTTGTGTCGCTCTATCATCGGCCACGCTTCACAGCCGTATAAAAGGACAGGCCTAATGATGGTCTTATAGACCTGTCAAATCTTGTCTCACACATTTTGAAGTTATACTTCTTTTAGCGCGTTAGGGAAAAATGACGAGAGTAAATTTTTACGATGTGCGCACACATGGTCACAATAAACTGACATCCTGAAGTTAGCTAGTCAACATTTTTATAATTTAAATCTCTGTAGTCTAAAATGAACATTAATACATTTAAATAATGTATAAATTGCAATGTAATAGATTTCAAGATATTTTCCGTTGCCTAGCAACGGAGACGGCAGCTATATTGGTTCAATGAATTCAACAAAATATTGAAGTAAATTTATATAATATTATGGTGACTGATATTTACTAAAAATTTATTGATTTAATGATAATTTACTGTGATTTTTTTTTTAAATTATTTATCAAATTTACAGTTATTACATTGGCTTAATAAAATAACAGCACAAAAAACCACTAAGGTTTGTACAATGCCATCGAAACTAAGTCTACGCACGTTCAAATGACTGAGTAAATTTAGATTACAATTTCTCTAAAAAGTGTTTTTTAAGTGAGGCTTTAATATTTTTTTGGGTTATATTATCTCTTACATTTGTTGGTAAATCGTTTAATAATCTTGGAACTAAGTAGGTAGTTGTGCGCTTGCCGTACATATTCTTCGCGCCGCTAGTAGCAAACCGATTTTGAGCAGCGGCCCGAGTATATACAGCGTGCTTCATTTTAGTTTGTATTTTTTATTAAAAAAGTTTTCCTTGAGTATCATTTTTTTAAATTGAATTTCTACAGGTAAAATCTTGCAGTATTTAAAAAGACTGCTTTCATCATCAACAAATTTATGTTTGATGTTTAGGGAAACAATATTTTTTAAAATTTTATGTTGCAGTCTATGTATTTTATTCATGTAAGACTTGAAGGTGCGACCATAACTCGTTAATCCATACTGGATATATGATTCACCTAATGCATTATAAAGCATTAATTTAGTTTTAAAGGGTAAACGTTTTTTTATAATTATCATATTTGCTAAGAACTGTCTTAGTTTATTACATACATATTCTATATGACTTTCCCAGTTCAGTTTTTTGTCGATAGTAAGGCCAAGATAAGTATGAGTATTGACTACTTCGATTTCTGGGCAATTACAAGTAGGGCGCGCTGTATGGATACAATCATGTACGTGTGCAACTATGTTTTTAAAAGTGCAGCATTTTTTATAAGGTGATTTAATGACTAGTAACTTGGTTTTATTTGAATTTAACACCAGACCAGCATCATGACACCATTTAGTTAAAGTATCAAAGTCAGACTGTAAAAGGTCACGAGTTATTTGTAAATTATATGATTATGTGATAAAAGTGGTTTTTACAATATATTGTTGAATTAAAATTGTATTTGTTGTTTTTACAATTCCGCAGATAGACAAATTTTTAAAAAGCGACATGTTGTAGCTGATAACTACCTGTAAATTTTTAACAATTTATTTATTTAAAGATAATTTATTGTAATCATAAAGGATAAAAGTGGTTTTTACATATTAATTTGAGTACGTTTGTAGAATTTGAGGTTAGTTGACGGTATGTATTTATTTATTAACATCGTAAACTAAAATAATTTTTTTCTACACACGTAGGATAATGCAAAGTATAAAATTTTTAGAAATATTTTTAACTTGTTACGCGAAAGAAATAACTTCTTACGTGCGTACATAAGTCGCCTATGGGTGTTTTCAACGCTAGTTGCATCGCGAACACGCTGCTGTCCCATAAGGGTACAGGAACTTTATTTATTTATTTATTCATGGCACACCAACAGTACACACATTATTAAGTCACATTAAAAATCATTTAATATAAAAGTTCTGATGTGTGGACCCATTATAGGAGTGCACAGCATTTACAATACAAATGTCGTCAATGGAGTAATAATTTAATTAATGTCGACAATATACATAGTCACAATTATTATGTCAAGCATTAACACAGTCAAACATGAATCAATTTGGTATTATCAAGATTAATAAAATTAATAAAAACAAAACAAAAAGAGTGTAAAAAGAATCAAGGCAATGAAATAAATTAATATATAAAATATAAGCGGAAACATAAACCGGCATATCAATTATTTTACAGTCGCAACTGAGCTCAACACTTTACCCTTAAACCAATTATAAGATTTGTGAAAGATATCGAGATCTTCGAAATTAGAGTTGAGACGATTGTAAGTATTGCACATTCTTGTGATAGGGCAGCTGAGGCCTAAGTTGTTTTTAACCGGGGGGATGTAAAAGATTTTCGTTATAGCATGTCGTGGAATCAGACGAGGCACGTTTATTTTTATGTTTTGGACGAGATTTGTACACTTTATGCTGTTGTTGAGAAGCTTATGCAAAAAAAAACATCAAACATCATGCGGCGATTGCTAAGCGTCTGCATTCTAAAATATGATAACCGCATAAAGTAGGGACAACGATGTGAGATTCCAGACGAGACATATGTTAAGTGTTTTGTAAAGGATCTTTGAATTTTTTCCACTCTTTGAGAATGGACACTATAGAATGGACTCCAGATACATGCACAATATTCTAAATGGCAACGTACTAAAGTGTTATATAATATAATTTTAGTGAGTGGTTGTTTGAAATCTTTCGTATTTATTATTAAAAATCCCAACATATTTGCTGCTTTCTGCACAATAGAGTCAATATGAAGATTAAACGTAAGATATCAAGTACATAAGCAAAATTTGTGGGTCGTTTCTTTTTGGTAAACTTGATGTGGTAGCATTTTGAAATGTTTAGTTTCATGTGATTATCTATACACCATTTCTCAACTCTTCCTAAATCTTCTTGCATTAGTGCAGAATCTGCAGCACAATGCAAAAAACTGCGGCCCTACCACGTAGCTAAGGTGGATGGTTTAGTCACCTATTACGACAGGTCGACCCCGGCCGTAGAGGTCAGTATTCCTTCTCCGCCCCGCACGGATACTCTCTCAGACACACATACACACACAACCACAGAAAATAGAGACAGTAAGAAAGAAAAAGGAAGGAATAGTCGCTTGGAAGGGGCTTAACGGTCTTTCGTTACGTGACGATTTCTGCCAGTGCACTCTATTGTAAGCCGCATAGAAGAACTGAGTGAGAAATCGAACCAAACACAAATAAATGGAATACTCCAGAAGTTTCAATTGTTCAGGGGTAAATACCTTCAACCACTAACACATAACAAACAATTAAAGCTTTGTATTTCTATAAGAAAATCATACTAGATTCGCTCCGAGAATAGGTCATACAAACTCAAACAAAAACCACGAACGGCGGGACAATGCGGCAAAAACAGTCTAATTGGGCCAATATCATTCCATTAAGTGGTTTCCCACCTCGGCACGGCTGCTGTGGATTTATAAGATTAATTAACATCTGTTATCGACGTTTTTCTTTGCCTTTAATGAATCGATGTACCCGCTGAAATCTTTCGCCCGTCGTCCAATTGAATTAACTAAATTGGTTTTGAGGAGAAGTAATTTATATTAAACATTGAGTTCGTGAAATATTAACAAAATCATTGTTTTCTACGCTTTTAACAGTTTGAGGGCGATACCAGCTCGCTTGCAGTGTAATGAATCATAAGTTTAATTCAGATAATAACTTATTATTTTTAATATTAATCCAAAAAACTATATGAACTATATACTTAACTATAAACTTACTATGTCTTACATGTTCCAAAAACAGGATTTAAGTTTCTCTTTAGAGTTAAATAAGCTCTCTCTTATATCGCCGAAATAAAAAAATTAGTGCGATTTCGAACTTGTAATTGGTTTGAAGTTATAATAGTCCGGTCAATCTAGACATTCGAAGGTACATAAATTAACATCAAGCTGAAAGTGAGCAAAATTGTTTAAAACATAATTAAAAATAACATTTCAAAGTTCCCCATCGTTCCGGTACTTGGAAAAAAAATTACTCTAGGTCAATTTTACTCACTTTCAGCTTGATATTAATTTAAGTACCTTCACTCTTATTTTTTGGTCTTATTTGACCGGACTGTAACTGACACTAGTCGTCAAATTAGCTGTAAATAGCACATATTTCTGCATTGCAAACGGAAAAAGCTCCTGTGTACAATAATTCATACATATACCTAGTCAGGTCATAAGTATTGTCACACAGTAAAAACTTTTCTTTTAGAATGCTGGCCACAAAAAAGTTTATTGAATTCGAATCTCGAATTGTTCATGAAAATAAAAATGTATACTTTTAGAATTTTACTCATTTTTTAAATATGGAGTGGACGCTTAAAGAAGACCGTGTTGCAGTTATTGCGTTGCATCGTTGCGGTTACGCGCCAATTCAAATTTTTAACATACTGAAAAAATTTGAATATAGCCAAAAGATTCATTTATCGTACCATCAAACGATACAATGAAGACTCTAGTGTAGATGACAGGCCAAGAAGTGGTCGCCCTCGGTCTGTTAGGACTCCAGCAGTGATAAAAGCTGTGAAGGCACGAATTCAAAGAAATCCCAAACGTAAGCAGAAACTGTTGGCCCTTCAGATGGGGTTAAGCAGAACCACGGTGAAAAGGGTGTTAAATGAAGACTTAGGGCTTCGGGCATATCGAAGAAAAACAGGACATCGTTTGAATGCTCGTCTAATGGACCTGAGACTGAAGAGATGCCGCGCTTTGTTGAAGCGGTACGCGGGAAAAAAATATCGGGAAATTCTTTTTTCGGATGAAAAAATGTTTACCGTAGAAGAGAGCTACAACAAACAAAATGATAAGGTGTACGCACACAGTAGTGAAGAAGCGAGCAACCGTATTCCGCGTGTCCAACGAGGTCATTTTCCATCCTTGCTCATGGTATGGTTGGGAGTTTCTTATTGGGGCTTAACAGAGGTACATTTTTGTGAGAAAGGTGTAAAAACGAATGCTGTTGTGTATCAAAATACAGTCCTGACGAACCTTGTGGAACCTGTTTCTCATACCATGTTCAATAACAGGCACTGGGTATTCCAACAAGATTCGGCGCCAGCTCATAGAGCGAAGAGCACACAAGACTGGCTGGCGGCGCGTGAAATCGACTTCATCCGGCACGAAGACTGGCCCTCCTCCAGTCCAGATTTGAATCCGTTAGATTACAAGATATGGCAACACTTGGAGGAAAAGGCCTGCTCAAAGCCTCATCCCAATTTGGAGTCACTCAAGACATCCTTGATTAAGGTAGCCGCCGATATTGACATGGACCTCGTTCGTACTGCGATAGACGACTGGCCGCGCAGATTGAAGGCTTGTATTCAAAATCACGGAGGTCATTTTGAATAAACTTTAATGTCATAAGAATCTATGTTTTGTTAAGTTCATTTTGGTATATGAATGGTTACATAATGAATAAACTTGTTACAATTATTTTACATTAAACATGTGACAGAATTTATGACCTGACTAGGTATATTATATTCCAGATTTTTCTTGTTCTTTCTTGATAAATAAAAGAAATAATAATTGAGAGGCATATACGCAAAAAAACTGCGACGTGCTTAAGGTATGCCCTGGTCACAGGGTCACATGATTCGGTTGGGTCACCAACCAACTCATCAATTGACAACCTCTGTAGCGTAAAACTTAGCGCAAGTCGGAACGCGTATGTGTGATAACATATAATATTTTTATTTTTTGAATAGAAAATTATATTATTATACCAGTTGTTTAGTATCCATAGATGTGCTATGCTACTAACTTTGAGACTAGATGGCGTTGTGAATTTTCCCAGTATATTGATTTATTATTCATTTAATGGAATAAGATTCCGACGGGTTCCGGGTTAGCGACGGTAATTTTTTCGTGGTTAGGAATCAGCTGGCAGGGGAATACCCCTGTAAAAATTGTAATATACTTCATGCATTTTCTAGAATTTGCGTTGAACCAAATTAATCATCTTCCGTCAGTTATTTTGTGACGATGAATTTTCAGTAATGAACGAATTATTAACTCACGGAGTAAAGATCCCAGGGATTTTAGGTCCAATCTTAAGTGATCTGCAGTTCAGGCTATTTTCAATCCATATGAAGCTATAGTAATACTATAGGTATAATATAATAATAATATTTTATAATACTTATAAAAAGGTGACGATATAAAAAAACATAATGTACGTAACCTTACGTGGCAAATAAAGTCAAATGTAGCAAATAAAGTCATTTCGCGTGACCATAATGAGGGCTAAATGCCAATGTACAAAAGAGTCCGTGTGTAAAAACCATACAATTCATGAGGAAAACGTAATGTTGAAACAACTCGAATGCTGGCTAATTGGATGGAAGAAATGTTTGTTTCAACCTATAATAACGGGTGTGCTTGGAAATGATTGTAAAGCTAATAATTTAATTTGTGAGTAAACTCATACATTAAGAATGGAAATCAATAGAAACTGGCTGAAACATTTTCTTATTATATTTCTGCACGGAAAACTTGAAAATAGTTCCATTAGATATCATTGATTAAAAAAATGCAAGTTACAGCAAAATTAGAAACAAAGGCAATGTTAATAAGCGGAAACTTTAATAGAATTCTAGTTGTATTAATTTCATTAGTTGATGTATTTCAACATTAGATATTCAGAAAAATAAATAAATTTAGCTAGGGTTGTTTTGTCGTCTTTTACGATGTGCCGCCTTTTTTTTGGAATATGGAAATGCTTGCCACACACCCCACTGCGTGGGAACTTGTGGCGAGATAGTGTGGGATTCCCCGTGCAATGCGCCCGTACGTCCTCTTCTCTACGCTAAAAACACCCGGTGTTCTTTCACGCGTCTTGAGTGCCGAGGCCGCGGGACGCGACGAATCAGTTAGATCGTAGTCCCGGCTGGTGTTGGCACACTTTCACGGGCCTATTCATAGCCGGGGTATGTTGAAACCCGGTATCTTCTTCCTCACGGAGGGGTGAGCTGGGCATGCGGAATACCCGCGCGCGCCCCTATCTCGCCCACGTGTGACAGGAATCAGTATCCTTACTCCACCTATGCATAGAGAAAGATCTTTGGAAACCAAGTAAAGCTCACCTGGTGCATCAAACATGAGCCTGGATTTTCTTTTCGGGATCATGATCTTATTTATTTATATATTTTATAAATTTATAATGATGAACTAATTAATAAGAAAAATAATTGATAAAATAAATGCTCAGCTCAATCACATTTTATCGTATTAAATATCCTTAAACGCTATACTTTTCCAGAAAAATTCCTGAGGAGTTTTCACAGAATCGCTTTCACGGCAGATGGCGGGTCAGATGCAGTTAATCGTTCGGAACGCTTTACGAGCCATCGCTACACGCTGTAGTAACCCCAAATACGTTCGCATCAAGTTCTTTATAGTGCTTGAATTATTATATACTATTTACCTTAATATTGGTGTTATAATTATACATTTCTGTAATATACTCCAAAGTGTTATTTAGTTCTATTCTTGCTTCTATTAAAAATATTTTAAATATGATAAAATACATAAACTATTGAACGTCTGCAGTTTTTATGCGATATTTCCTTTACTATAATATTTTAATGATAGGTTTCTTTATTAGATATAATTCTATTTTACTCTGAGAAAACTGTAATATCATTATCACGTCGAAACTACGGCAGCCACTATTCTCTGTTGACAAATGTGACCGCTACAACATACTGATTATACCCCAGTCGCCACTATGAACCATATGCAGGGGCATCACAGGATCGGCATAAAATACTTAATAAATTAACCAAACTTTATTACTTTAGATATCAAAATATATTGAAATATATTGTTGAAAAGGAAAATGATAGAAATTATAGGGGATGGATGAATTATAGAGAAGGAGTACCTCTCCTCCTCTACGACCGACCAACGAAAATATGGATGGATTGCGTAAAAGATGATATTATTATGGTGAAAAGAGTGTGAATTTTGAAATGATGGCTAATAGAGGAGGAGACTGGAAGGAGATAACATGTACCGACCCCACATAATGTGGAATAAAGGCAGAAAGAAGAGATCAGAATGTATTGAAATAGGCGTTAGCTAATTTGATTGCTATAAAGTTACATGAATCTCAAAAATACCACAAATTAACTAAAATTGCTATTAGTGTTCCATTTTGTAACGGCAGTCTTCCGATTGTCCAGATTAAGGAGTCTGCCCACTACACCGTTCCATACCAAGACCGTGCTAGGAACGTGGCAGGCAAAAAAATATTCTTTGTATTAAAAAGTATGTGACTATGCCCAGTAGACCGTTCCGTAACCAACCACCGTGTTGCTTTTGTGTCTGATACGGTACTAGCACGGTCATGGTATTGAACGGTGTAGTGGGCGGTCTCCTTTAGAGTATGTTTTTTAATACTCTGGAACTGGAACCGTTATCTATGGATATTTACCAGGGACACTGTGTAAGCCGCTGCTGTATGCAAAAGCGAACTGGAATCTGGGTAACTTATGCTGGAAAACAACACAAGGTTATTATGGCGGCACGTTTAGAAACTAGGGGTGATTAACATCTAGAGCGGCTAGGAGCCCTACCACCTAACTAGGGTGGTTTAGTAGCCTTTTACGACAGGATGACCCTAGCCGCAAGGGTCAACATTCCTACTTTGCTCCTGCAAATAGAAAATACACAGAAAATGTCTCAAAAATATACGTTTAAGTTTTAACGTGAAACCTTTTTAGATGAATCCGGACTGCTGAAATATGAGTTGAACCAAGTTTATGGGATTTACTGTTCTCCTAACCTTGGAAATTCTAACATATTTGCTTTATCTTGCATTCAGCACGTGTACCAAACGAGTATAGATGATTTGAACTTCACAAACTATTATTGGATTCTACTGTCAGATCACTTATTCGTATAAATAAATATTATCAACAAACGCTTCCCAAGACAAATTTCAAAGCTAGATTTCTTGACGCTGTCCCTTGAAATAGGATTTTCGTTTGAAATATATTTTAAACTCGCGATTTTCGACGTGCAACCCAGCGCAGCGCGGAAGCGGACGATTGACGTACATTTCAGTAATATTGCTCTCTGCCGTCGATATTTTTACGAAAATATAAAATTAATGCCACTATGTCAAACTGAGTTGAAAATTTTTATATTTTGCTACATACTGTTTGAAAGGCTACGTGACTGATATGAAATTTTACATAATCAAAAAGTAAAAAGGGAAAATTTCATGTAAATTTATTTTTATGTTTATTCATTTACATATTTAGAATAACAATAGCTGGAAAAGATTTTAATTAAGAAATCGCTATTAAATTGGCACGTTACTATATATGCAACGCATACAATGCATATGTAACGCATACTCGTACAAACAGGTTCCTAGTTTTTTATAACTTCTTTCACAAAAATGTTTAATTACAATACACTGGCTTATGACTTCGAATGCATAATTTTTTTAAACCACCACCAAGTTTTTTCTACAAACAGCGCACCTGGCATATTATCCAAATGATATCGGATATTAAAGTCGGATATTGGTTCCCAATTCAAAAAGGCCTCCAAGGCAATGCACTGCTAAAATAAGTATCAAAATTTAAACGATATCGTGTGTCAAAATATGACATTTGTGGTTTGGTTTAACCGTGATAGACTAGTAGTAGTGATTGCTAGTTGTTGATGTCGACTACATTTACAAATAGTACAGAGTCAAACTCGAAAAATTTTATGACTTCTGATTTAAAATTTTATATTGTAAAGGAACTGAAAATAGGCAATGCGATTCCATTGTATACCATTAACATGTGGCTATTTGAGATTAAAAACGTCAAGTTTAATAAAATAATAAAAGTAAACAGTTTTATAGAGAATTACTATTATACAGTAAACTGTAAATATATTTCATTTAAGACTTATTTATTTCTAACTACACTTTTTTATTTACAATTTTATCATTGATATTTTAATCGTTTGGTCCAATTTAGATTTTGTGTAAAGTTAGAGCATGCGAGAGCGCGGAAGCTACACAGTACTTAACTTTAAGTTAAGGAAAGTTAAGTAGTGTGTGGGCTTCGTGAAGCCTTACTCTTAAACTGTGTATTCAGTCACAGCCTTGTGCTTAGGCTACGGGGAAACTGTCTACCTAGTGATTTAGCATACAATATCCAAAAATTATACGCAGAAATAATAAAAAAATTACGTGAAGAATAACAGATTTAAGGAATTTTATATAAGGTAATTAAATTCCAGGGATAAGCTTAAAAGAGCTTTGTACGACATATGTGATCATATAACTTTCTTCATTTTACGACCGTTTTAGGGAGGGTTGAGTGGGTTACATTCATATAATCTAATTTAAAGTGCTCGCTGAAGAAATTATTGGAGAATTAAATTATATCCCTGCATTCGCTTGCCTTAAATAATTTATTTTATTGCAATAATTAACTTCAGTATTTTTAAATTTTGTTCTGTATTCAAAATTATTTTATAACAAGCATTTTAGTTTATTTTTTTTAATTTGTGTAGAACCAAATGTATATATAGTAATAGTATCTGAATTAGGATGAAGCGCCAAACGCTCTTGTAAAAAACTAAATTTGCCAAATTTATTCTACCTTATACAGATACAGATTATCCTATGTATGTCCCTGAAGAACTGTTACTGTCAGGAAAGAAGTGTCACTAAGGAATCGTCACTGTCCCATAACCTTAAGAACTGAACTGAATCGTCACTGTCAGAAAATAAGTTTTACTGAAGGATATTTTTGCAATTAAAGCAACTAGGTTTTGCCTTAAGACAGTACGCAACAGTAGAGACCCCAAAATTCTGAATAAGAGTTCCAAATTCTACCAAGAATAAGTTCTATGAAGATGACGAGGATAATTTTGGTTAAATTTCGAATTAAAAAAATAAAACGATGTTTAAACTAGAAATGCATATTAAATATGTACTAGAGGTCGCCTAGGGGTTGAAATTCGACTACAATTCATTTAATTTTTAAATTTGAACTTTTAAGGGTTATTTTGTCAAAGGCTATATATATACCTCAATAATTCAAGGTTTCATCATAGCTAATCAGTTAATTTGCCATTTTTCTACATCAGTTTGAACAGCATCAATGTAAAACTTTGAAATGTTTCGCATTGCAAAACATACATTGTAAACCGTTTCGTAACCATATATTCGCATCATGTAAATACTATTCTCACGAATAGCCAACATTAAATCAATTCAGATTACCTATACACCATTTTCTTTAGGCTTAAGCAAGATGTATTTCACAAATTATAAATAACTATTTTTTTTTCTTTTAATGTGGCTCCAATGCTTTAGGCACTGATTTGCCAATGTCAAAGTATAGACGTTTATAGAAAAGGCAGGTGGCGAAAGAGCATAATTGCAAGGATTAACTACAAACCAAGAGGAAATGGTAGTTTAAAGTGAAATGAAAATGAAAAATATATGAATTTAAAAATAGAATGATACAATTTTATGTGAATATTTATTTATAGAAAGGTACATATTTATTTTACATATATAAATAACTATACAAATGAAAACAATTCCAGTTTCATTATTAGTTATTGTCAATTTTGACATTCAATAAGACCAAAGAGAATATAATCACTTAAACCTATAGATGATTAATGCTAATTTATTAAATATGTAATATTAATAATTGTATATTAATTTATATTATAGTCTATTATAATTATAATTTTAATTATTAATATTGTGACTACTAGTTTAGAGTGTCAGAAGATGACCCTCTAAGTATTAAGTGATATATGTTAATGTAAGATGTTATTGTGTAAACACTTAGATGTGCGAATAAATATTTGATTATTGAATATTTATGGTATTATTATAATATTATTAATTATTGAAGTATTTACTAATGTTTATTAAGAATTTAATTGTTATACCTATATTATTATAAAATAAACTCGAATGGTCTTTACCAGACTATAAACTCTTATAAAAAAAAAACAAAAGTATGTATATATATATATATATATATATATATATATATATATATATATATATATATATATATATATATATATATATATATATATATATACATACACACACACATACGTGGGTGTATGTTGTGTATCATTCGAGTAGTAGTGCATGTTACGCCTCGCGAAGTTGAGGTAAAGCGGGCGGAGCTGCGCGACGAGGTGCTCATGGTGGAGTGGAAGGAGCGCCTCGCGCACCCCAGCGCGGGCTTCGCCACCATCGAAGCGGTGAGGCCCGTCCTGGCCGAATGGCTGGAAAGGCGCCACGGCGCCCTGACCTTCCGCCTGACGCAGGTCCTCTCGGGGCACGGTTGCTTCGGGAGGTACCTGTGTCGCATAGGGCGGGAGATGACGTCGGGGTGCCACCACTGTGGCGCGGGCGACGAGGAGGACACGGTGAACCACACTGTCGCCGTGTGCCCTGCGTGGCGCGAGGAGCGCCGCGCCCTCGTCGCCCAAATCGGCGTGGACCTGTCGCTCCCGGCCCTGGTTCTGTCCATGGTCGGGGGCGATCCTGGATGGACGGCCGTCGCCTCCTTCTGCGAGGCAGTCATGTCCGCAAAGGAGGCGGCGGAGCGGGAGCGGGAGTCGACCACCACACTCCTCTCCCACCAACGCAGGCCACGCCGGCGGCGCCGGAGGGTCAGTAACGACCTCCGGCCGCCGTAAAAAGCGGCTGCGGGCGGCCCCTCGGGGGAGGACCCGCCGCCCGCACTATTGCCGCGAGGGTGAGGGCTGCGTGCTGTTCCGCGGCCCCCCTCAACTCCTAGAGTTGTTAGGAGAGCGCCGGGGGGACGAATCCCTGACCCCCTGGCGCCAACACTTTAGAAGGGGCCCGCCTCAAGACAAAGGGCGGGCCGGCGCCGGCCCGGGCCACGAGATCGGCAGGCCATATATCCGTGGGCCCGGGCGTAGGCAATAGGAGAACAGCGGGGTTTTTTAGTGGGTAGTCGGATGGCCAATCATCTTTCCCGGAGTCCCACATATCCCTCGGTCCCCCCGGGCCGGGGGAACCCGTCAAGAGAGGTTTTTCCCCGAGACCAAAAAAAAAAAAAAAAAAGTAGTGCATGTTATATTTATTTTAATTAATGTATTTCTAATGGATTTTAGCAAAAAAAAATAGCTTTCTGCACTTCTCCTCAACATAAACTTTAACTGTGCCAAATTTCATACTCCTCTATCCGCGCAATTTTCGTAAAAAAGGGGTACAAAATTTTCTCTTTGCGTTTTAATACAGTCAAGCATCATAAAAGGCAGGTACGACATTCAAACGTAACAAAAATCAATTTCGTTTACACGTGACGCGTAATGGGAAGAAGTGATATCGTCTCTATAATAGAAAAAAGACCTATTCATCAATAGGGATTCATGATAATGGACTCAGGTGTGTTATTGAAAGTTTAATATTTTTGCGAAACGTATTAAATGGAAGATTTTTATGTATCCTTTAGATATAAAATATTTTATATACGAAGCCAATTAGAGCTTTGTAATAGTGATTGATGATTTATTGTTTTAGAATAAGCAGGCTGACGGCCAACTTTCCGTTGCCTATGAATGTTTGCTATTCCAACGATACTGTTAGCAAGCTGCCGTCCGCGTAGGGAAACTGGAACCTGGGTCACTAACACCAGAATACAACACAAGGTTATTATCGCGGCATACTTATAAATCAAGGGGTCACCCTTTGAAACAGGCTTGGGGTTTCTGCTCCTTTTATACCAAAATAGCAGATAACAGAACCTTTGATGCAGCTAACGCTTATTAGCTACCTCAGGATGCAACGCAAAAACCTCGTCCAAAATATACTTCTTTTTCCGTTTTGATTGATTGAATCAGTATTTCAATAAAACAAGATAAGTACGTGACAGTCAAGTAATTATATTTGGAGACCAAACTAGAGGTATTCTACACTAGATGTACCCCTTCTACAGTTTTCTTGATTTTACGTGCATATTATAACTAGCTGATCCGGCAAACGTTGTTTTGCCATATAAATTTAAAAATAAATCTAATAAATCGTGAAATAAGTAACTATTATAAATTTAAAGTTAATGGGGGTGTGTAGTTTTTAAGAACTTGTGATGAGGGAGTTATTTTGCTTATATATATATATATATATATATATATATATATATATACCTATATATATATATATATATATACCTAGTCAGGTCATAAATTCTGTCACATGTTTAATGTAAAATAATTGTAACAAGTTTATTCATTATGTAACCATTTATATACCAAAATGAACTTAACAAAACATAGATTCTTATGACATTAAAGTTTATTCAAAATGACCTCCGTGATTTTGAATACAAGCCTTCAATCTGCGCGGCCAGTCCTCTATCGCAGCACGAACGAGGTCCATGTCAATATCGGCGGCTGCCTTAATCAAGGATGTCTTGAGTGACTCCAAATTGGGATGAGGCTTTGAGCACGCCTTTTCCTCCAAGTGTTGCCATATCTTGTAATCTAACGGATTCAAATCTGGACTGGAGGAGGGCCAGTCTTCGTGCCGGATGAAGTCGATTTCACGCGCCGCCAGCCAGTCTTGTGTGCTCTTCGCTCTATGAGCTGGCGCCGAATCTTGTTGGAATACCCAGTGCCTGTTATTGAACATGGTATGAGAAACAGGTTCCACAAGGTTCGTCAGGACTGTATTTTGATACACAACAGCATTCGTTTTTACACCTTTCTCACAAAAATGTACCTCTGTTAAGCCCCAATAAGAAACTCCCAACCATACCATGAGCGAGGATGGAAAATGACCTCGTTGGACACGCGGAATACGGTTGCTCGCTTCTTCACTACTGTGTGCGTACACCTTATCATTTTGTTTGTTGTAGCTCTCTTCTACGGTAAACATTTTTTCATCCGAAAAAAGAATTTCCCGATATTTTTTTCCCGCGTACCGCTTCAACAAAGCGCGGCATCTCTTCAGTCTCAGGTCCATTAGACGAGCATTCAAACGATGTCCTGTTTTTCTTCGATATGCCCGAAGCCCTAAGTCTTCATTTAACACCATTTTCACCGTGGTTCTGCTTAACCCCATCTGAAGGGCCAACAGTTTCTGCTTACGTTTGGGATTTCTTTGAATTCGTGCCTTCACAGCTTTTATCACTGCTGGAGTCCTAACAGACCGAGGGCGACTACTTCTTGACCTGTCATCTACACTAGAGTCTTCATTGTATCGTTTGATGGTACGATAAAACGAATCTTTTGGTAATATTCAAATTTTTCAGTATGTTAAAAATTTGAATTGGCGCGTAACCGCAACGATGCAACGCAATAACTGCAACACGGTCTTCTTTAAGCGTCCACTCCACATTTAAAAATGAGTAAAATTCTAAAAGTTATACATTTTTATTTTCATGAACAATTCGAAATTCTAATTCAATAAACTTTTTTGTGGCCAGCATTCTAAAAGAAAAGTTTTTACTGTGTGACAATACTTATGACCTGACTAGGTATATATATATATATATATATACCTATATATATATATATATATATATATATATATATATATATATATATATATATATATATATATACCTATATATATATATATATATATATATATATATATATATATATATATATATATATATATATATATATATATATATATATATATATACCTAGTCAGGTCATAAATTCTGTCACATGTTTAATGTAAAATAATTGTAACAAGTTTATTCATTATGTAACCATTCATATACCAAAATGAACTTAACAAAACATAGATTCTTATGACATTAAAGTTTATTCAAAATGACCTCCGTGATTTTGAATACAAGCCTTCAATCTGCGCGGCCAGTCGTCTATCGCAGCACGAACGAGGTCCATGTCAATATCGGCGGCTGCCTTAATCAAGGATGTCTTGAGTGACTCCAAATTGGGATGAGGCTTTGAGCACGCCTTTTCCTCCAAGTGTTGCCATATCTTGTAATCTAACGGATTCAAATCTGGACTGGAGGAGGGCCAGTCTTCGTGCCGGATGAAGTCGATTTCACGCGCCGCCAGCCAGTCTTGTGTGCTCTTCGCTCTATGAGCTGGCGCCGAATCTTGTTGGAATACCCAGTGCCTGTTATTGAACATGGTATGAGAAACAGGTTCCACAAGGTTCGTCAGGACTGTATTTTGATACACAACAGCATTCGTTTTTACACCTTTCTCACAAAAATGTACCTCTGTTAAGCCCCAATAAGAAACTCCCAACCATACCATGAGCGAGGATGGAAAATGACCTCGTTGGACACGCGGAATACGGTTGCTCGCTTCTTCACTACTGTGTGCGTACACCTTATCATTTTGTTTGTTGTAGCTCTCTTCTACGGTAAACATTTTTTCATCCGAAAAAAGAATTTCCCGATATTTTTTTCCCGCGTACCGCTTCAACAAAGCGCGGCATCTCTTCAGTCTCAGGTCCATTAGACGAGCATTCAAACGATGTCCTGTTTTTCTTCGATATGCCCGAAGCCCTAAGTCTTCATTTAACACCATTTTCACCGTGGTTCTGCTTAACCCCATCTGAAGGGCCAACAGTTTCTGCTTACGTTTGGGATTTCTTTGAATTCGTGCCTTCACAGCTTTTATCACTGCTGGAGTCCTAACAGACCGAGGGCGACTACTTCTTGACCTGTCATCTACACTAGAGTCTTCATTGTATCGTTTGATGGTACGATAAAACGAATCTTTTGGTAATATTCAAATTTTTCAGTATGTTAAAAATTTGAATTGGCGCGTAACCGCAACGATGCAACGCAATAACTGCAACACGGTCTTCTTTAAGCGTCCACTCCACATTTAAAAATGAGTAAAATTCTAAAAGTTATACATTTTTATTTTCATGAACAATTCGAAATTCTAATTCAATAAACTTTTTTGTGGCCAGCATTCTAAAAGAAAAGTTTTTACTGTGTGACAATACTTATGACCTGACTAGGTATATATATATATATATATATACCTATATATATATATATATATATATATATATATATATATATATATATATATATATATATATATATATACCTATATATATATATATATATATATATATATATATATATATATATATATATATATATATATATATATATATATATATATATATACCTAGTCAGGTCATAAATTCTGTCACATGTTTAATGTAAAATAATTGTAACAAGTTTATTCATTATGTAACCATTCATATACCAAAATGAACTTAACAAAACATAGATTCTTATGACATTAAAGTTTATTCAAAATGACCTCCGTGATTTTGAATACAAGCCTTCAATCTGCGCGGCCAGTCGTCTATCGCAGCACGAACGAGGTCCATGTCAATATCGGCGGCTGCCTTAATCAAGGATGTCTTGAGTGACTCCAAATTGGGATGAGGCTTTGAGCACGCCTTTTCCTCCAAGTGTTGCCATATCTTGTAATCTAACGGATTCAAATCTGGACTGGAGGAGGGCCAGGCTTTGTGACGGATGAAGACGATTTCACGCGCCACCAGCCAGTCTTTTGTGCTCTTCGCTCTATGAGCTGGCGCCGAATCTTGTTGGAATATCCAGTGCCTGTTATTGAACATGGTATGAGAAACAGGTTCCACAAGGTTCGTCAGGACTGTATTTTGATACACAACAGCATTCGTTTTTACACCTTTCTCACAAAAATGTACCTCTGTTAAGCCCCAATAAGAAACTCCCAACCATACCATGAGCGAGGATGGAAAATGACCTCGTTGGACAAGCGGAATACGGTTGCTCGCTTCTTCACTACTGTGTGCGTACACCTTATCATTTTGTTTGTTATAGCTCTCTTCTACGGTAAACATTTTTTCATCCGAAAAAAGAATTTCCCGATATTTTTTTCCCGCGTACCGCTTCAACAAAGCGCGGCATCTCTTCAGTCTCAGGTCCATTAGACGAGCATTCAAACGATGTCCTGTTTTTCTTCGATATGCCCGAAGCCCTAAGTCTTCATTTAACACCCTTTTCACCGTGGTTCTGCTTAACCCCATCTGAAGGGCCAACAGTTTCTGCTTACGTTTGGGATTTCTTTGAATTCGTGCCTTCACAGCTTTTATCACTGCTGGAGTCCTAACAGACCGAGGGCGACCACTTCTTGACCTGTCATCTACACTAGAGTCTTCATTGTATCGTTTGATGGTACGATAAACGAATCTTTTGGTTATATTCAAATTTTTCAGTATGTTAAAAATTTTAATTGGCGCGTAACCGCAACGATGCAACGCAATAACTGCAACACGGTCTTCTTTAAGCGTCCACTCCATATTTAAAAATGAGTAAAATTCTAAAAGTATAACATTTTTATTTTCATGAACAATTCGAAATTCGAATTCAATAAACTTTTTTGTGGCCAGCATTCTAAAAGAAAAGTTTTTACTGTGTGACAATACTTATGACCTGACTAGGTATATATATATATATATATACCTAGTCAGGTCATAAATTCTGTCACATGTTTAATGTAAAATAATTGTAACAAGTTTATTAATTATGTAACCATTCATATACCAAAATGAACTTAACAAAACATAGATTCTTATGACATTAAAGTTTATTCAAAATGACCTCCGTGATTTTGAATACAAGCCTTCAATCTGCGCGGCCAGTTGTCTATCGCAGCACGAACGAGGTCCATGTCAATATCGGCGGCTGCCTTAATCAAGGATGTCTTGAGTGACTCCAAATTGGGATGAGGCTTTGAGCACGCCTTTTCCTCCAAGTGTTGCCATATCTTGTAATCTAACGGATTCAAATCTGGACTGAAGGAGGGCCAGTCTTCGTGCCGGATGAAGTCGATTTCACGCGCCGCCAGCCAGTCTTGTGTGCTCTTCGCTCTATGAGCTGGCGCCGAATCTTGTTGGAATACCCAGTGCCTGTTATTGAACATGGTATGAGAAACAGGTTCCACAAGGTTCGTCAGGACTGTATTTTGATACACAACAGCATTCGTTTTTACACCTTTCTCACAAAAATGTACCTCTGTTAAGCCCCAATAAGAAACTCCCAACCATACCATGAGCGAGGATGGAAAATGACCTCGTTGGACACGCGGAATACGGTTGCTCGCTTCTTCACTACTGTGTGCGTACACCTTATCATTTTGTTTGTTGTAGCTCTCTTCTACGGTAAACATTTTTTCATCCGAAAAAAGAATTTCCCGATATTTTTTTCCCGCGTACCGCTTCAACAAAGCGCGGCATCTCTTCAGTCTCAGGTCCATTAGATGAGCATTCAAACGATGTCCTGTTTTTCTTCGATATGCCCGAAGCCCTAAGTCTTCATTTAACACCCTTTTCACCGTGGTTCTGCTTAACCCCATCTGAAGGGCCAACAGTTTCTGCTTACGTTTGGGATTTCTTTGAATTCGTGCCTTCACAGCTTTTATCACTGCTGGAGTCCTAACAGACCGAGGGCGACCACTTCTTGACCTGTCATCTACACTAGAGTCTTCATTGTATCGTTTGATGGTACGATAAACGAATCTTTTGGTAATATTCAAATTTTTCAGTATGTTAAAAATTTGAATTGGCGCGTAACCGCAACGATGCAATGCAATAACTGCAACACGGTCTTCTTTAAGCGTCCACTCCATATTTAAAAATGAGTAAAATTCTAAAAGTTATACATTTTTATTTTCATGAACAATTCGAAATTCTAATTCATTAAACTTTTTTGTGGCCAGCATTCTAAAAGAAAAGTTTTTACTGTGTGACAATACTTATGACCTGACTAGGTATATATATATATATATATATATATATATATATATATATATATATATATATATATATATATATATATATATATATATATATATATATATATATATATATATATATATATATATATATATATATATTTGCAACGCCGATGGTATTGCGAACATGCTGCTGTCCTATAAGGGTACAGGAACCTGGGTCACAGATGCCGGAACACAACACAAAGTTATTATGGCGGCATACTTAAAACCAAAGGTGGTCGCCATCCAGACGGGTTTGGGGCCCTACCACGAAGCTAGGGTGGGTTGTTTTATTTTTAAATGGCAGAATTTTTAAATGGCAGAAATATTAAAACAAAACCAGAAATATTAAAACTCATCGCGAGATCTCTAATACTCTTTTTTATCCGTGCAGGGACGGAGAAAGAATACTGACCTTTGCGGCCGGGGACGGCCTGTCATAAAAGGCAACAAAACAACCCATCCTAGTTATGTGGCAGGGCCCTAAGTCCATCTGAATGGCGACCACCTTTGGTCTTAAGTATGCCGCCAAAATAACTTTGTGTTGTGTTCCGGCATTAGTGACCCGAGTTCATGTACCCTTATGGAACAGCAGCGTGTTCGCAATGCCACTGTCGTTGCAAACAGCAGGCCGTAAGCCTGTCTGCTGACCTACAGCAATAAAAATTATACCGTGAAGGTTGTTATTAAGTTAACCTGGGTTTATCTTCAGCTCCCTGTCGTTTAGGGTGACGCAGGTGCTGTCGGGGCACGGCTGCTTCGGCAAGTACCTGTGCCGCATAGACAGGGAGCCGGACGCTCGGTGCCACCACTGTGTCCACGGCGGGGAGGACACGGCGCAACACACACTCGCCGAGTGTGTAGCTTGGGAGGAGCAGCGCCGTGTCCTCACCAATGAAGTAGGAGGAGATCTGTCGCTGCCGGCCGTAGTGCGGAGGATGGTCGGTAGCGCAGAGTCGTGGGACGCAGTGGTGTCCTTCTGCGAGGACGTGATGTTACAGAAGGAAACTGCGGAACGGGAGAGGGAGATCTCGATTCCCTTCCCCGGCCGCAGAAGGCGCACCGGGCGAAGGAGAAGGGCGGACAACGCCCTTTTCCGACCCCCATAAATAGGTCCAGGGGCGAGGGACTTGGGGAAGTTCCCGCCCCCTATTCGATGGACCCGAGGTGGAGGCGCGCGCGGGTGTCGGCGCGCGCCTCTGAGGCGATGCACGGGGTAGTTAAACACCTCACTACCCCGTGCAGGAGACGAGGCCCGGACAGACCGGGCCAGCACTAGTGTGGGGCTGCGGAAGAATTTGGATTCCCGCGGCCCCGCGCGCACGTGTGAGGAGACACCGGGGTGGTGGTTTTAGCTGGTAGGAGTCCGGCATGCCCCTCCGCCTTTCCCCAGGTGGAGGTAGTCCATGAGGATTTCCCCACCCCGTACAAAAAAAAAAAGGGTTTATCTTCAGCGTCTTGACTGTGGTCACCTAGTTCGTGAATAATTAAAAAAAGAACAGGGAAGAAAGGTTATTCATTAAAATATAATGCTCAACTTTTAACACTAGGACACTTCCGCCGTAAACGTTTATAAATTATAACTATACATACGTTATATATCGTAATATTTAATAATAATAATAATAATAATAAAGCCCTTTATTCAGACCCACTTAGTATCTATTTACAAAGTACTAAAACTTAAAACTATGTATATACAAAAAGTATGGATATACAATTTTTTTTATATAGCTAAATTAATCTATTCTATTCTAATAATTATTTTTTGTAGGTCTGTTTGCCAATCGGCAAAGGCCTCCTCCAACCTTTTCCATTCCTGTCTTTCTTGAGCCACTCTATTCCATGTTACTCCTGCTACTTGCTTAATGTCGTCATCCCACCTTTTCTGTGGTCTGCCCCTTTTCATTTTCCCTTCTCTAGGGTACCATCGTGTCACAATTTTGCTCCATTTCTCTTGGCCTCTTATCATGTGCCCTGCCCATTGCCATTTGAGTCTTCTGATTTTGGATGTTATGTCTGTGACCTTCGTCTTTTTTCTGATGACATAGTTTTTTACTCGGTCCGACCTTTTCACATTCAGCATACTTCTTTCCATTGCATGTTGGCAGGTTTCCAGTTTTCTCGTCGTGTTTTGTGTTAAAGCCCATGTTTGGCTGCCATACATTAAAACAGGTAGTACGCAGGTGTTAAAAAGTTTTTTCTTTACATTAATGTGAAGAGTTTTGTCTTTCATGACCTCTTTCAGACTCCAGTATTTCTTCCAGCCATTTGTTATCCTTCTATCAACTTCTTTGCGTATAGGATCATCTTGTGTTATTAGCTGTCCCAGATAGATGTATTCATCGGTGTAATCGATTTGGTTATTTCCTAGGTGTATGGTGGTTTTCTTCCCGTTTGTCATAACCTTTGTTTTCTCTGGGTTCAATTTTAAACCTATCTTTTCACTTTCATTCGCTAGTTCATGTATCATTTGTTGTATGTTTTCTGGTGTTTCAGCAAATAACACTATATCGTCTGCGAACCTCAAGTGTGTTAAAGAGGATCCGTCAACATTGATTCCGAGGTTTTCCCAGTTGAGACCTCTAAAGATTGTTTCGAGAACCGCTGAGAATAATTTTGGAGATAGAGGGTCTCCTTGTCTGACACCTTTTCCTATTCTAAATGGTTTACCTTTCTTTTCTAGTTGGATTTTTGCGGTACTATGACTGTATACATTTTTAATTAAGCGGATATATTTTTGTTCGATTCCTTGTTCCTTTAGGGACTTCCAGATCTTTTCATGGTACAAGGAGTCAAATGCTTTGGTATAGTCGATGAAATGTAGTACTCGCGCTGGTACGCTTTATACTTGTCTAAGACCTGGCGGACAACATGGATGTGATCGATTAACCTTTCCTAAACCCCGCCTGTTCGATGGGTTGATGTTCGTCTAGTGTTCCTTCTATCCGTTTTAAAATTATCTTGGCAAATATCTTGTATATGTTAGACATGAGACTGATTGGACGGTAGTTTCCAATGTCGTGTTTGTCTCCCTTTTTATATAGAAGGATAATGTTTGATTCTGTCCATTGCTGTGGGATAATTTCTGTGTCTATGATCTCGTTAAACATTTCCGTGAGGATCGGTGTGATTGCCTGCTTATTTTGTATTAAGATCTCGTTATTTATACCATCGGGTCCTGGTGTTTTGTCTATCCGTTGTGTGTCTATTGCTTTCTCTATTTCTACATGAAGGATTTTGGGGATATCTGAGGTCTCTACCAAATTTATTTCTTCTCTAGTGGTTTTGTTGAATTCATACAGTTCTTTGTAGTAGGATGTTGCAATTTCCAGTATGTCTTTTCTGTCGTGGTTCCATTGTCCTCTATTGCTTTTCATTTTTACTACCCAGTCTATAGATTTCGTTAGTTCCTTGTATGCTTTTTTGACACCACCCGTTATTATTATGTGTTTTTCAATAGTCTCCATTCTATTTTTGTTCCTGTCTATTCTTATACTTTTCTTTATTTCTTTGTTAATTTCTGTTAGATGTTTTCTTCTGTCCTTTGCGTCTCTTGTGTTTATTAAGTGGTTCCTTTGCTCTAGCAATTTTATAGTGGCAGTTGTAAGCCATTGCTTGTGTTCCCTACTAGTATTTGCGGCGAGTTTTGTTTCATTTTTAATAATGTTCTCTATCCAGTTGTATTTTTCCTGTATGTTTAAGTTCTTTGTGTTTTCTTTAAAGTTTGTGAATTTGTCTCTCAGGCTGGCTGTTAGTTGTTCCATTTGTTGTTTTCCGAGCTTTACACTTACTGGTTCTTGTCTTGGTCTAGGTTTCCTTGGTTGTTTTGTTTTTAATTCTGCCCTGATCAGCCTATGATTGGTGTTGAAGTTGAATTGGTTGATGACGCTGAAGTTGCTGAAATAGCTGTTTTTGTTAGTCATGAAGAAATCAATTTCATTTTTTGTGTTCCCGTCTGGTGAGATCCAAGTCCACATTCTTTTCTTGTTTTGCCTATATATAGTATTTAAAATAGTAAGGTTGTTTTCTAGTGTGAAGTTCATAATTTTTTCTCCGTTCCTGCTTCTGGTTTTGTTGCAGTATGTGAATGGTCCTAGTGTGTTTTCTCCAGGACGCTTATTTCCGATTTTGCCATTGAAATCTCCCATTACTATTAAGTTTTTATGAGCGTGATCTCGAATGACTTTATTTAATCCAAGATAAAATGTATCTATTGTTTCTAGATCTGACTTTTCTGTAGGTGAGTACACTTGTATAATAGACCATGAGTCTTGGTATCCTGGTAGCTTTAAATTCATCATTGCTGTGCGCTCTGAAATGCCTATAAATCCTTCTATACAGTCTGTTAGGTGTTTCTTTATAATAAAGCCAACCCCATGGTAGCCAGGAGTGGTCCCTATATGATATAATAAGAAATCCTGATAGGAAACAATTCTTTCTCCCAATCGTCTCACTTCACTAAGGCCAACGATGTCCCAATTGATATGTTCTAGCGCGTATGATAATTCTGTTAAGTTTTCTTCGTTTTTAAGAGTAAGGGTATTGAGTGCTGCAATATATATTTTTTCTTTTCTTTTTTGGAATGTTGGAGGGTTGTGGTCTTCATCCCCCACGAGGACCAGTCGGATTGGGGGAGATTGTGTTTTTACATTTTGTTGGTTTTCGTAGTTTGTTGGAATTTCCGGTGTTCCGAATGTTAGTTGCTATTGGTTCTTGCGTGTTGAAATATTGGTTAGATAGTTTGATTTACTTCTCATTGCCTCAAAGGCGTTTGTTCTGTTGTTTTTGAGAGAGCTCAGCGATTGTACTTTTTTGGGCTGGGTTTTTGACGGTGATTGTGGTGAGGCAGATTGTTCTCTTTTCCTTTTATCATTGTTTGTGTTACATTTTTTAATTATAATTTTATCATATTTCAGAAAAGCTATGTTTCCTTTTTTCCTCTCTTCTAATAGTTGCGGTTGTAGGGCTTTTCTTTTCTCTAATACTTAATATTTAGGGACTTATAAAAAAGTGTTAGTTCAGTTGCCGAACAGTTTTAACATCTTGCCAGGCACATTGAATGTTTGTTGTAGGGCTGATATTATTACAAAGTTTGCACCTGTGATGTCACTCTGACGTGAGGTCATAGCAATCCGCTGTTTTGGCCAAACTTGGCGATTATACTGTCCGTTCCCTCTAAAGGGAGGCTTTGGCCCAACAGTTTGTAGTCACAGGCTGTTATTATACATTTTACAACAACTAAGTAGTAATTTGGTAGCAGTTATCAATTTTTTTTTGGGATTGTAAAAGCATTCTCATATAGTCTCAATAAGACATCATCACGTTGTCAAATAAAACTGACACAAGCGCACCTTGTGGTGTGGACAGCTCACTCGGCACATGAAAAAAGTCGTAAAAGTCAAATTGAAGGCGGTAACGACTTTGTGTTCGTAAATTTTTATGTACTAGCACCTCCTTGTAAATTGTATTAAAAATTTTATGTATCTATTTTTGTGTATGGCCTTTTTCCGCGTAACTCCTTTATTCTTTATCTCGTAAACAGAACTTTGAAACAAGATTATTATTATGTTTAAAAGAAAAGAGTTATTTTAATGTTTAAAAGTCGTTAAACATTTTCTTCATGTAGTCACGTAGTAAAAACACTAATCCCTGCGGACGTAGTCGGCCTGTCGTAGAAGGCGACAAAACGACCCTAACTACGTGGTAGATCCCCAAGTCCGTCTGGATTCCAACCATCCTTGGTCTTAATATGTATGCCGCCATAATAAACTTGTGTTGTGTTCCGGAATTAGTGACCCGGGTTCCTGTACCAGACTGCTTGCAACAAAAAAAGTTAATAGTTTTACTAAACACTTAAAACATACCTAAATATAAACTAAATAATCTTGAAAGTTGTCTGACTCTGCATCTCCTATGTAGATGCAGATTGTATTTAATTTTTTTCAGCGCCTTAAAATGGAGGTAAACAAAAATCAAAGTGTGTTATTGTTAAACATTATATACGTTCCTAGCCCTGGGGTAAAATTAGGAAATTCCATTTGAAAATCCTTAAAAAGCATATTAAGTGATATGTTTTAAGTTTTTCATTACTTTAAAAATTAATAGATAATTTCATTACTTACACAGCTTTCTTTATTGCTATGAAACAGCAGACAGACTTGCGGTTTCATCTAATAGAAAGCCTATGGATGCTTGCGACGCTAAGGGTACCACAAATACGCTACAGTCTTGTAGGGGTACAGGAACCTGGGTCATTAATGCCGGAACACAACACAGGGTTATTATAGTGGCATAATTTTAGACCAAGGATGGTTGCCATCTAGACGGGCTTTGCGCCCTACCACGTAGCTAAAGCTGTAGAGCACGGAGTAGAAGAAAGAATATTACATCTAGTTTTCTCTCTTCTCTCTTCAATCGGTCCCTCATAGCTGAGGATCGTGACTCCGTTTGATTCCGTCAACTAGCTGTCTCCATCGATCCCGTTCTGCAGCTTGGTGGAGTGCGTCGCTGACAGGTATTTTCAGCTCCTCCGCTATTTGGTCCGACCATCGTTTGGGACTTCTACCCCTAGGCCTTTTTCCCTCGATTTTACCGGTCACCACAAGGCGTTCCAAATTGCTGGTATCCCTGCGTGCAACATGACATCTAGTTTTATATTTTGGTAAATTTCATCATAAAAATACTTCGTCATCGGTTTATTATGCTGTTATCAATTATTGAAGTATCTTGTATTGAATCAAAACATACTTGATCCATAATCACAATAAAAGTTATATATATTATATATTTTCTTATTTCTAATTGCCGTTCTGACCGCTGTTGCATATGGACGTGTTTAGTAACGAAATACAAAGTTTCTTAAAAAAGAAAATAATATTATAAATAATAAAACAATATAAAGTGATATTCTTCTTGGTCGAATTCTTAATTTCTGAAGGTCGTGTCCTTGAAAATAAATCGTGGCCCGCCTCGTAAGCTGTTTCCACTTCGTCCGGTTCTCAGATTCTCAAAATATCGCAACTGTATGTATATACCAAAGCCATATTAATAAATAAAATAATAACAAAGAAAATTCAATCTAATCTCCAATTTACTAGCAGGACATATAAATACAACATTAGGAAAAATTAAATACTTCAGCGAGGCTATCAATTATAAAACAGAATGCTACATGATTTACAAAACTGTAAAATTTTTAACATATTTAAACAGAAACTCAAACAATTTGTAATTAACAACATTAAAATGTTTTATAATGTTGAGTTGGGACTCATAAAGCGCCCAGATTAAATGTTAACCCCGACGTGATAGGACATTAAAACTAAAGAAGACAGAAATTAAACGAAGGAATTACTAAAAGATGCACTGTATTGTCAAGAATTGAAAATAACAAAAGAATACACGTATAGAATGTACGTCACAATAGAAATAATACTGACCTCTGCGGCCGGGAACGGCCTGTCGTAAAAGGCGACTAAACAACCCACCCTAGCTATGTGGTAGGGCCCCAAGCCCGTCTGGATGGCGACCACCTTTGGTCTTAAGTATATCGCCATAATAACTTCGTGTTGTGTTCCGGCATTAGTGACCCAAGTTCCTGTATTCTTATGGTACAGGTACGCTTACTGGTACAGGTGCTCCCCAATGCCTGACACAACACAATTTATTATGGTGGCATATTTAAAACCCGGGTGTAGTTGTCATACAGACGGGGTTGGAGCCCTACCATAAAAAAAAACCTTAAAAAATAATATTTAAGGTCGTCATTAAAATTTAAAATAATAGAATTCACTATAAATTTAAACATCTTTAAACATAAAACGAACATGCTTTTTCTTTTTCCCCAATTACGAAATTATTTTATGATCTTGTCTCTTTCAGTACATGTAATATATATATTTAAACCAAAACGCTCTTTTACTTCTTTACATTTATCTAAATTAGATTTGCCACATGAAATACCTTATCCAATAATGGTCTACCAGTATTATTATTAAATATTACCGTAACGGTAACCTAGATAAAGGAAACCCTACCAATTTGCATATTGGTTAATTTACTCGTATGTAGTTTATTAATTGGCTGCCAGAGGGCGCTACTCGTTCGTCCATTGTTATAAATTTCCATTGGTGTTCATTTAATATCATTTAATTATTCAATTAAAACATTCCTACTAAAATGTAAAATTGAATTTTATATTGGATATTTTCCAACGTTAATTATATTTTCCTATAATTAATTAATAATCGGAAGTCAATCAATTAGGGACTCAAAAAAAGTCAAAACTTTAAAAAATGTAAATATTCACGCACTTAAACTTCATTAAACCGATTTAATTTAAGAATAAAGAAATAATTTTTGTAACACTTTCTTTATTGAGTAAAAAAAGAAAAGCTACCAGAAAGTAAAAGA
This sequence comes from Malacosoma neustria, assembly GCA_963693495.1. Taxonomy (NCBI): domain Eukaryota; kingdom Metazoa; phylum Arthropoda; class Insecta; order Lepidoptera; family Lasiocampidae; genus Malacosoma; species Malacosoma neustria. The sequence continues at coordinate 3,243,262 of OY856372.1, forward strand.
AACAAACGTAGCTAAAATTATTTTTGATTGGAATAAACTACAAATTAAGCTCCAGCGCGAAAGGATAACTTTTTTTATTGTTGTAGGACAGCAGACAGGCTGACGGCCCGCTTAGAATTTAGTAGTTACTATCGCCTATGGGTGTTTGCAACGCCAGTGGCATCGCGAACACGCTGCTGTCCCATAAGGGTACAGGAACTTGGGTCACTAATGTCGGAACACAACACAGGGTTATTATGGTAGCATCTTCTTCTTAGTCGTTTCACTCTTTACAGAGCGGTCGTGATCAACTGTTAGTACTGTTAGAGGCAGATATTGTTCGCTGTATGATTTTACGCCATTTCTCGCGATTCACAGACATTCTGGGGCACTCATGCAAAGGTCCGCCCACAGCCGATTTGATCTGGTCGGTACTTCGCATGGGTGATCTTCCACGTGATCTAGTTCCCTCCACTTGGCTCTGGATAACGAGACACTCTATGGAGTCATTGTTTCGCCTTGAAACGTGGTCGAAAATTTTGAGAATACGTGACTGGACCAAAACGGACAGATGCTGCTAGATGCGGAGTTCTTCACAGATGGAGGCATTGGTCCGAAATTCTGTCCATGATATTCCCAGCATTCCTCCAACACCACATTTCTAAAGCATCTATCTTTTTCTTCTTAATGTCTCGAAGCGTCCACGTCTCTGCAGCGTATAAAAATATGGGGAATATAAGGGTTTGCACGAGCTGGATTTTCATGGCCCTTGTGATGTGTCCGTTCCTCCATACTTTCTTTAGCTTGTCCATTGCAGTTCTAGTTATCCCCATACGTTGCTTTACTTTATCTACGCATCCGCCATTGTTAGATATTAAAGCTCCAAGGTAAATGTAGGATTGCACCACGTCGCAATTCGCAATTCTTGTCACTTAAGGCAAGTTGTTATTGGCGCGGTCTATTATCATTACTTTGGTCTTTTTGCGGTTTATCTTTAAACCAAGCTCAAGACTCACGCGTTCCATCTTCAGAAGTAGTTCTTCCATATGATGTGGACTAGACGCAAATAAGGTGGTGTCATCTGCATAGTGCAGGTTTTCGATCCTGTAGCCTCCGATTGTGACGCCATCTGACGGTTCTCCAGAGTTATCCGCATTATCAGCTCGGTATACACGTTGAACAGAAGCGGCGACACAATGCATCCCTGACGAACGCCCGCGCTCGGATGAAAGTCGCTTGACAACATATCGTCTGTACGCACAGAAGCCGAACCTCTTTCATATAGTTGTCGGAGAAGGCGGATCAAATGCTTCGGAGTACCCATTTTCATAAGCGTGTTCCACATAGTTGGCCATTTCACCGAGTCGAATGCTTTTGAGAAATCAACATAGCAAATGTAAGTCAGCTTGTTGAACTCTCGAGCCTTCTCAATGATCTGGCGAACTATGAGAATTTGCTCTCGAATGCCCTTCCCCTTCATGAATCCGGCTTGTTCCGGCGCGATTTACTTCAACAGATACGAGTTAAGTCTTTCGTTTGGAATATGTAACATTATTTTGCTCGCATGTGATATTAGGGCTATCAGTCGGTAATTGTTACAATTCTTCGTAGAACCCTTTTTATGTAAGGTAGTGAAAACCGTATGTGCCCACTCTGCCGGCCATTCTCTTGTCCGCCATATCCCATTGCAGAGAGTGTGAAAGATTTCAGTATCATGCTCTCCCAGAGCCCTTATTGTTCGATTGGGATTGCATCTCGACCTGTAGATTTTCCACTCTTAAGATGTTTAATAGCAGCTTCAAATTCCGACTGGAGAATATCCGGCTCCAGGTCATCATTCCCGGGTTCTGTGGTTGGAAAGTTTTGCGACTGCGGATCTTGGAATAAAGACTGGCAATAACTCTTCCAAACTTCAGAGATTTTATCGAGGTATGTCACTACGTCACCATTGCTATCCTCAATAGCTCAAGTTTTGGAAGATAGCGTTCTCGTTATGAAGCGAATTTTTTGGTACAGATCTGGCAGCATACTTAAGACCAAAGGTGGTCGCCATCCAGACGGGCTTGAGGCTCTACCATGTAGCAAGGGTGGGGTGTTGTGTCGCCTTTTACGACAAGCCGACCCCTGCTGCAGAGGTCAGTGTTCTTTCTCCGTCCCTGCACGAATAAACTAAAGATATTGTATCCCTTACGTGTGGTTAGTAAATTGAGTTATCTATTTTTACTTTCTAAGTATGTGGGCGTAGCTGTCTAAATAACTAATACTATCTGGACGAGGAAAATGATACCAATGACAAAATCTAGAACAAAAAAGAAGGATCGCATAAAGGATGAAATGGCGAAAAAAGGTGTGAATTATAAAGAAGAAGTGGAAGGAGAAAACATTTGCCAAGGCCACATAGTTTGCGATAAGGCGAACAAGAAAACTAATACTATCAAATTACTTTGACGCTGTAAAAACGACGATAATCATGATTCCGAATCATATTTAGTGAATGTGGACAGCTTATGGCGGTCCACATTCACTAAATATGATTCGGAAACACTCCAGCCGCCAAAATGTGAGGTTAATTCAGAAGCGTGGTATTTCGCGGCTGCGCGTACCCGTCCACCAAATGTGGACATATGTGGGTAGTCAGCTGACCCCAATGACTGAGGGCTTTCCCCCCAGAATTTTGAAGCCCGCGCTATTAGAGCTAGGAGCCTTACGCCTCTTCCCGGCATGACGAATGACTGCGATCAGAGTAGCTTAGAGGAGGTTTTTTATGGATAGTCAAGTCCCGCACGTGCCTGTCACGGCCCCGCTTAGCAGGTAGTGCGTAAAAGTACTTTTACTCCTCCGGAACTAAAAACATATCCTTGTTAGATAAAAAGAGTTTTTAAATATGTGTTTATTATCAAACATGTCATCTTATCTCAAAGTATGAAACCTTACTCTAAAAGAACAATTAGCTCTAACGTTACCAGTTGAAAACACGTTTCATTTTGAGTAAACTTTTACTATACCCATTCGCTTCCATTAAGGGTCATCGCCACCGTTGATATGTATCACCCCCCGCGATCCGCACCCCACTTCCTGTTCCTTCCAACAGATAAAAGTTAATGGGCCAACTTACCGCGAATTATTCCCTGTGGCTTATTTTTTTGTAAATTCAAATACGAGGCTGTTGGCTACCAAGTTAATGGATGTGCAAAAGGGTATTTTTTATTGCTGAAACATGAAAAGATAGATAAGTTTTTTTTTAATAATAATATCTCTATAAAGTTGAGGCAACCTTTAGGACTAAACGTGAAGACAGGCGGTCCAAGGTCGTTTGGTACGTACCCCGAATAAACTCAATGTGCTGGTTTTCTTCATTATTTTTTCGTGATGTTCATTAAATGAAAAGATTTACCGTAATGTCATAATATTCTTTATCTAGTATCATTTTGTATATATAAAAAAACTAGAGTAAGATCAATACTGGTGCACTGCCAATTTTGTTCTGCGTTAATATTCAACAGCGGGCCTCTGGCTCCACAGTGCCAACTTTAGATGCATTGAGGATTAGCCACTTGGATGATATAGTCTCTAAGAGAGACATGGTTTCCAAATGTTATCTCACTCTGAGACCAATCTAGAGAGGTCACCCTTGATCTTTCACACGATTCACCCAAGTACTTAGGCATTTTTTTCAATACATATCATAGTATATTTATTTATATTATTCGCTACTGCCTGCTTCGCTGGTCAAATAATAGAAAAAAAAATTCGTGTTATCCTATTTTTTTTTCTAAAATAAAAGTAGCCTAAGTTACTCCTTGTTACATCAGCTATCTGCCAGTGAAAGTCCCGTCATAATCGATCCAGCTATTTCAGAGATTAGCCGAAACAAACAGACAGACAGACAAAAATTGTAAAAAATAATTGTTTTGGTATATGTATCGTATATATATCCAAATGCACTGTGAAAAGCGGTTATTATATTATTTTATTTATTTGTATAGATTAAGTCATCATAGTATAATCGTCACATATCATTTTCCATGCAGGGGCGAAGAAAGAATACTGACTTCTGCGGCCGGGATCAGCCTGTCGTAAAAGGCGACAAAATAACCCACTCCAGCTACATGATAAACCCAAGCCCTTCTGGAAGGCGACCACCTTTGGTCTTAAGTATACCGCCATAATACATTTGTGTTATGTTCCGGCATTAGTGACTCAAGTTCCTGTACCCTTATGGGACAGCAGCGTGTCCGCGATGTCACTCTTGTTGCAAACACCCATAAACGACGGTAACTGCTAAATTCTAAGTGGCGCCGTTAGCCTGTCTGCTATCCTACAGCAATAAAAAAAACATACTGACAGTGAACGAAAAAATCGTGCGGAAAGTTACATACTTATATCCTACCAGAATGTATAACCCGTCAATGACAGCCCTAAACAGGTATCACAGGTTCGATTCCCACCCTGAATCTGATGTTTATATACATAAATACCATAAATATACATGTATTTATTTACATAAGAAAGGTATATAAGTAAGGAGTGTATTCGTTTTCTAGTATTCATAACACTGCTACTTACTTTGTGCCTGGATATCGCTTTGTAGATTATTGCCAATGGGCTCACTACCAGGGATGCTGAAGACCGTGCGAAGTGGAGAAGAAAAAGTCGGAAAGCGGACCCCGGGCGCCGAAGCGAGAGTTTGGGCTGGGATACAACGCAAAGATGATGATGATGATCGCTTTGTAGATTATTAAAGTATATTTATTCATTTATCCGCCGTAAACAGATGCGATGAGTTATCTAATAACTTAAAAATAATATTGTAACATAAATGAAAATTAAACAATCAGTTATTAATTCAACAAAATAAAGCAGCAATCGATCTGTTCCCACGGTGAAACAAGATTCGCCCAACTAGACTCACTGTCATAACAGCTTATCACATGTATTAATTTCATATTCACACGGTAAATGTAAACATTTGGCTTGGTTACTAATCTACCCTATCGTAACCCGGAAGTTCCCAGAATACCAGCACCGGAACTTCACGCCACTGCTGCGAGAATATTAGTAGATAAGAACACGTGATTATTTGGAACCACTGCCCATATCATAACCATTGTTGCCGTTTTAGGGGATGGAATGCCTAAGGGTTTAAATGAAGATGCTGGCTGATATTAACAAAACAATTCAAATTCGTTAGATATATTATTGTTGAACACACTAAATAGATTAGTCGTAAAGGTATTTAAAAAGTGGAAAATATTTCTATGTTCTCCTTTCTTGTTATAAACTTAAGAACTATTCAAAGATTGACTACTAAAATAAAATGTTTGTGTAAAAAACATTATTTACAACTTAATATACTTTATAGAAATATTTGTATAAAATATATTAAGCAACTGTTGCTTTTAGAGATAACAACTTAGTATCTATAGATTATTATCATATAATTATAATTTCAAATGACTTAATATATAAGACCAAAATTATAACGAGCAATAGAAAAAATATAAAACGCTATAAAAATGTAACACAACGTAACAAAAGACAACGAACCGTGTCCCCAACAAATCACCGATTCAAATTAATCAGTACGAAAGATTTAACAACGAAACGGTTCCCCGAACCCATTAATCGAAATTCCAGCAGAATCGGCAATATTCAACATTCGAACACGAGTAGAAATAATTTCGGCTACGTAACAATCTAGCAATAATTCCCTTCATTACAAGTGTCAGTTTATTAAATCGAGAAAAAGGTGAAATCTGCTTGAAACAAAGGCCGAAATACGGTAAAATACGTTTTTCGGTTTTAAATCATGGCAGGACAAGGTTAATGGGGCTGAACCTCCGCGGCCTGGGGCCAGTCACGTCGCTTAGACGAATTTAATAAATTCCTCTCAACTGTTTTGAAAAATTTCTTCGCCAGCCGGCGCACTGCAAACACTCTTGTTTACATTTAATATTTAGTGGCTCGAACTTAATTGAGTTCTCTCTAATTGGCAACCTTAAAAATTCTATTTAATATTCGTCTACCTTTTCTAAAATGAAAGGAGTGACTCTTTTAATATTCATATAAAACATGATACAAACATTGCTTTATATTTAATTTACTCCGTAATTAAGTGACAAATTTCAACTGCACGTTATAATTCCACAAAATAATTAGTTTTCAAAACAGAAAAATAAAGATATTTATATTAAAATATTATTTTTAAATAAAAACAGTAGCCACATATGAAAATCAAATGGCAATAATTGCTGATAATGAACAATGTCCCATTGGTGGATTCTGACCTCCCTTTAAAGGAAACGGTATTCGTATACAATGCTACAACAGAAAATTACTATTAGAAATTGTTATTATAAAATATGAACCTTAGTCACTGACCGTAAATCTGTGTAAAAATGGAATGAAATATGACAAAGAACCCTTAAAATCGGGTTGAGTTGAGCCAATAATACGATCGTTTCCAGTACTATCACGATGCCCGCCATTACCCATAGTAATCGGGCCTCTTTATTTCAGCGAGACTTAATGGAAGTGCAGCATTCACAGGGTTGCGTGAAACTTGCTTTGTACCGCTAAATTTTTACGATTTGAATATTTTATCGTATGTACTCGAAAGGATTAAAAACTCATCGTTTAGATTTACATTTAATATAATGAATTACAAATCATACATAAAGAAGAAGTATTGGCAGAACAATAACCGACACAAAATTTCATTACACCGTACATACCTATAAATTATGCTTGTATTGTGGATAATGTGCCATAAACTTCTAGGGTTGTTTATATGTTAATATCAAGCAAATAAAAAGTACAGGAATTAATCGATTGTTTTAAACTTAAACACAAAGATAATTATCATTTACTTAATTGAAATAATTGCATATTTTAAAAATGTATGAGCCACCAGCCCTTGAACCGACGTAGAAAAATGGACGCCCTCTTAAATGGAACACCCTTGCCGATGCCCGAATGGCGTTATTAAAATGTACTTGGAATTGTTATAATAATGGTTTTTGATGGTTGGCTAATAGCTAGTTTGTTCTGCACAATCATTGAAATTAATTGGTACAGTTTCTGGATTGTTTCCTCACTCGAATTGTTAAAAGAGGTTGGTTCTACTCTGCGACCTTGGTTATTTAACTTTTTCTGGCGCCAGAGAACTTTTGCTGTACTTTTACTAATGAGCCAAGCTTGTTTGCCCAATTTATTGTTACTCCATTAAACTCAATGACATTTGTTTTCATTTATTCAGATTTATATAGCTTATGTAATCATAGTTTCGTTTTATTTACTTTTAATTTAAGATTGTTTTTAGTAGTAATTAATAGTTGCAAGTAAATTAGTAAACAAGCTTACTTCTGTAGATTTTATGGAATTATATTGTATGACGGATTTGGAATAAAATCCTGCAGTATTCTTATCGTGGTACCATTTTTTAAAGGCGTATGTAAATTTCTTCGTGACAAGCAGCTCGTTGGTATTGCGTCTGGTCAGCTACAGTTGAAACCGTGTTAATAATATTAGTAACAAGTGGTCATGAACAATAACTACAGATTCTGGAATCTTTTAGGTCACTTTAGGTTTAATTATCAACACATCATATGATTAATTTATTTAATTATAGGTTAATTATCATTGCTAAATAGTTTTACAATTATTTAAATGCTTTTATATTACATATGTCTATATATTTTTTTTTATCCGTGCAGAGGCGGAGAAAGAATACTAACCTCTGCGGCCGGGGTCGGCCTGTCGTAAAAGGCGACAAAACAACCCACCCTAGCTACATGGTAGGGCCCCAAGCCCGTCTGGATGGCGACCACCTTTGGTCTTAAGTATGCCGCCATAGTAACCTTGCGTTGTGTTCCGGCATTAGTGACTCAAGTTCCTGTACCCTTATGCGACAGCAGCGTGTTCGCGATGCCACTGGCGTTGCAAACACCCATAGGCGACGGTAATTGCTAAATTCTAAGTGGGCCGTCAGCCTGTCTGTTGTCCTACAGCAATAAAAAAAAGTTCATTTCATTTCATTCACCTATATACCGAAGAGATATTTTATAAAAATACAATTGATGGTACATACATTCAGACTAAAACAAACTATATAGATCATACGAACATTTTTTATTTCGTGGAATCCGCGAATAGAGCTATAGCCAATTAAACCAGTCACGCAGTCAATTAAGATTTGATCATCAATCCACTCGCCCAATACATCTCACCAAAGGAACTGATCGCTTTCAATACTACCAGTGAAAGGCCGGTCTGGTTTTGGTTCAATAATGGTCAGCGATTAGAGCATTTGGTACTGAATACCCTGATTTATCACTAACCGGTTCAAACATAGGAAATCTGTCGAAAAGACTAATGGAGACATTTCTTATATAATTATTTGTATTTAATCAATTTTATTGAAATAATTTTCCAATTTAGACTTTAGTAATAGCGTGTTAAAGGCGATAAATTAACTACTTTGTTAGTAGAGTATTATTTACATTTTGTTACGTGGTAAGTCAAACGTTTAGATAAAGGCAAAAATTTGCGCTTGGTGGAGACGATATTTGTACTGTGTACGATTAAGGAACTTTATTGTTTCCATAAATGTTGCCTAAAAATGGTTTTGCTTACTTTAATGTGAAAAATCACGCCATGGTCATCAAATCATTGAAAGCTTATGAAATTATGGGAAAATGTCCAACAATATGATTATATTAGCATTGTCAATATTAGCCACAAAACTGTTTTGTACCATTTTGTTTATTATCGAGGAATAGCAGACATGCTGACGGTATACTTAATAATAAGCAGTTACCGTCGCCTATGGATCTTTGCGACACTAGCGGTACGTGAACACTCTGCCGGCATTTGGTGTTTGTATGGGACCACAGTACAAGGCGGCATACTTATACACCAAAGGTGGTTGTCATTAAGTCGTCCTTGGGGCCGAACCACGTAGTTAGGTTGGATTGTTTTGTCGCCTTTTACGACAGGTCGACCCCGGCCTCGCTCACTCACTGCTGGTCTCGAAGAAATTTAATAACGCCTTTTTTAGAAGAACCCCATATCCTACCGCGCTGAGAAAACCTCAGCCGGAAGCTCATTCCAGATCCTGAAAGTACGCAGCATTAACGTTCTAGAGAAACGTTTCGTGCAAGAAAGAAGAGGCTCCAAGAAATGGGAATGAACACCCAGCCGATGGCGGGCAGTTTGGTGGTAGAAAGATGATTGTTGAGGCTACGTGAAAAGGCGTAGAAAAATTCGCTTGCAAACGGTAGTCCGGTTTATCCGTACAGGGCGGAGAAAGAATACTAACCCCTGCGGCCGGGGTCGACCTGTCGTAAAAGGCGACAAAACAACCCAACCTAGCTACGTGGTAGGGCCTCAAACCAGTCTGGATGGCGACTACCTTTGGTCTTAAGTATGCTGCCATAATAACCTTGTGTTGTGTTCCGGCTTTAGTGACCCAAGTTCCTATACCCTTATGGGACAGCAGCGTGATTGCAATGCCACTGGCATTGCAAACACCTATAGGCGACGGTAACTGCTAAATTCTAAGCGGGATGTCAGCCTGTCTGCTGTCCTACGCAATAAAAAAAAGTCCAAGCTTATTGTGACTAAAACTGGATACACGGTTGAGCGCTCGGATTGGGTTAAATACCTGGGATCTATATTTCATACCTCTGATGGTTTTGATTGCGTCATATAAGCCCGTTTGACTGCCGCATGGGCCCAATAGCCTGATATGACTGGTGTCAATTGTGATTTCAATATGACTCCATTAAATATTATTTCTTATCGTCAGCGTATTTTTCCTTTTGAATAACTCGTATCTAATTTAGCACGTAACATTTTGCGCATACATACTGTGGTTAATTTGTTGTGCACACAATAACAAAAATACCAATAGCATAATTCAATATATATATGTATAATAATAGCTCATTAATGTATTTTTGTGGCTTCTTAATCAATACAAAGAAACGCCAGGGAAAGGCACTGACGCAAAAAGGCATGTAGAAGTTGAAGTACGTGATCTTCAAAAGATTATATGGGCCTCAGAAGTAAAAGATACGCTGTTGAGAAGAAAAGCTTCTTAGAAGAGAAATTGATATTACTAAAGCAAATCATATGGTATTTTGATATTTTATTTGTAAAAAAATATGGATTATACGCATTTAATTAGAGAACGATTGCTAAATCGTGACCGTTGTTGCTAAATTGTCATTGATAGTTAAAGATGATTTTTAAACATGTCGAAATTACTCTAAGATATTTTAGCTAAGATTTTTTTTTGTATAGACAGTATCGACAAACATAAAAATACTTTTTTTTTTTTTATTGCTGTAGGACAGCAGACAGGCTGACGGCGCGCTTAGAATTTAGCAGTTACCATCGCCTATGGATGTTTGCAATACCAGTGGCATCGCGAACACGCTGCTGTCCCATAAAGGTATCGAAAGTATTTTTATGTGAAAATCAAATATCACCACTTTCTTTAAAACAGAGATATTTCGTATATTAGTGTATGCTTCTTGTATGAAATAAAATTGCAGTTACGCTATGCTTACCAGACTTAAGCATACCAGACAAAAAAAACTAAAATTACAATATTGCACAACTTGCGTCACCTTCGTATATCCAAATCCACACAGGAAAACCACGTGCGTGGCTAACTTTAATATCTTCCATAAAAGGTGCATCTTAAAATTTATATTATTTAATTAGCATATTTTATATTATTATATTTCGGTGAGTACAAACCCGCGGGATAATTAATTAATGAAAATATAATATTCAAACAATATGAGCAAAAAACAAATTTATTTCCTCTTATTATCATAAACATTTGGGAAAACCAATAAAGCCGTATAAATAGTGGCGCAAATAGTACTAGCCATTATTATAAAATTGTATTATCAATCAGTCAACAATAAATATTAGATTGCCAAACGTCGCATAATGTTTAAAATATTAATATTTTGTGCGATTTTAGTGGGATTATCAGAATCTACTACAACAATAGTAGGGGAAGTAGATGAAAGTGGTGGCCTAGTGCGGAAAGTGTATGAAGGCAGATATGAAGGTGCGAGGATACCATTTATGAAAAGGGAACAAGATATTGTTTTTACACACGAATCAAAAAATAAAATTAAAGGGATAGCAATGAAAGACTTGAACTCCGGATCATCAGAGGCTTGGATCAGTAGTGGAGGAATCGGGTATAACTTTGCGAACATCAAATTAAGAAGTGAAAGAGGTCATGGGTATAAGTTTTTAATAGAATTTTATGTTTAAATTATAATTTTATACACTTTGCTTATTCTTTATTGTTAAATTAATCTTTTTCATCTGGAATCCCATTTTAAATTTTGTCACAGAGTAAAATATTGGTGCACTTCTTCCTTTGAGTTAAAAATTAGCTTTTTGAAAGAATGTGTGATAAAAAACATCGCTCCACAGTTTTAATGTTTTTTAAATTGCTGTAGGATAGCATACAGGCTGACGGCCCACTTAGAATTTAGCGGTTACCGTCGCCTATGGGCGTTAGCAACACCAGTAACATCACGAAAACGCTGCTGTACAGAACTTGGGTCACTACTTAAGACCAAAGGTGGTCACCATCCAGACGGGCTTAGGGCCCTATCACGTAGCTAGAGGGTGGGTTGTTTTGTCGCCTTTTACGACAGCCCGACCCCGGCCGCAGAGGTCAGTATTCTTTCTCCGCCCCTGTACGGATTAAAACATTCTACCGGGTATGGGAACAACTGGTACTTGAAATCGATCTCTATGTTGTAAAAATAATAAAAATATATATTATTATTAATATATACTTGCATTACATATTATTTGAAATTAATTACGTGCCACAATGAATGTTAAAAATTAAATTATGTTCTGTATTATTAAATAATTTATCAATAATTTTTGACTTATCTAATTAAACTTATGAATAGAAAATTAATTAAGAATACACACGTACATATTACGCAATAAACCATTTATTTTTCTCTGTTATTTATAATAAACGTTACAGTAAAAATTAATGGAAATAATATTTGCACTGTTATAACTTGTTTTTATATAAATAAAGGTTTGAAGTAAATGTATGTTTTTCAATATAATATTTTCTTATTCGTGCAATATAGCATGTATTATTAATTCGTTAAATAATCAGGCTTTGAACAATAAATTCTAATAAAATAAAACACGTTTGGATCAATTAACTAAACTCATAATTGTATGAATAACATGAAACTTGCATCTATTTCTGGCTATATGAAGGCAGTTAGTGAAACTAGCTCTATTTTGTCATAAAAACATACGGGAATATAGAACCGCAGCTGCTAATGGATCATCATATATTATGTTTAATATTGCATTTTACATATACGATTTATAGTAATAAATGCTCTCAGAAATCTAAAATCAACACATATTAGGTGATGGTTGCTTGATTCTCATTAACTTGTTGCTGATGGTGCAAGTAAACTTTACTTGCAAGAAGTTTACTTGCACCATTAGCAACAAGTGCGCCGGTTGGAATTACTAGGATAGGATTCAGGCGGCTATTCTTCGGTAAGCGGGGAAAGTGCTTGTCTATCGTCACAAGTATGGTAAGAAGATATGGTGGTGAAACGACACAGTTTATAGAGAGACTAGGGCTAAGAAAGTCCTCTTTAAGAAGTGGCATGCATTCAGATCCCCTAGTGACCACAACGCATACATTGTGGATAAGAATGAAAATTTTAATTGTTTATACAGTTTTTTGTACCGAAAAAACTAAATCTAAAAAAAATTATGAGAAAATCTAACATGGCTTGTTTTTTATTCTTCTCATAAGTACATTTTACACTTCTTCTTAGTCGTTTCACTCTTTACAGAGCAGTCGTGATCAACTGATAGTACTGTTAGAGGCAGATATTGTTTGCTGTATGATTTTACGCCATCTCTCGCGATTCACAGACATTCTGGTGCACTCATGCAAAGGTCCGCCCACAGCCGATTTGATCTGGTCGGTCCATCGCATGGGTGATCTTCCACGTGATCTGGTTCCCTCCACTTTGCCCTGGACAACGAGACGCTCTATGGAGTCATTGTTTCGCCTTGAAACGTGGCCAAAAATTTGAGAATACGTGACTGGACCAAAGCGGACAGATGCTGCTTGATACGGAGTTCTTCACGGATGGAGGCATTGGTCCGAAATTCTGTCCATGATATTCCCAGCATTCGTCTCCAACACCACATTTCTAAAGCATCTATCTTTTTTTTCTCAATGTCTCGAAGCGTCCACGTCTCTGCAGCGTATACATTTTACACTACACTCTTCATGTACATATGGTACATTACAATATATAAATTTAAGTAAGGTTGCTGTTTGAGGAGTTGACGTGATTCTAAGTGAGTTGTTATGCTTGTATCGTGGCTACAGCAATCAGAATTTAATAAATCTAAAAACAATCTTGCTTAATATCAATGTAACCATATATTTAAATGTTTCATTTAATCAAAACAATTAATGAAAATCATATTATAGTTCAGTATTCCTAATCAATCGCTTTAAAGTACTCTCGAATGACATCCTCGTTCATTTCTCGAGTCCATGGCATGCGGCGCACTACACCACCAGTAGCGGGAGCCGGCCGTGGAATATGAATCGAAGATACCACCGTATCTGCATAGAGCGTTGATGTTCGAGAAAAAGGACAAAAAGCAAGCGCCACTATTGTTAGGCGTGCGCATTTTCGGCTGCTTATGTAGTCTTTTTATATTATTCTGTCATTCATTACTATTTAACAGCAAGTGTCACAGCCACGTTTTACGGTAACCGGCTACTTCGTGGAAAACAAATGTCTGGCTATGCCGCCGCCGCTCCCGGTAGACTTAAAAATGGTGGCTTGACGTCGTAATATGTGCCAATAGAATCACTATCAGGGATGCTGAAGAACTTACGAAGTGGAGAAGAAAATGTCGTAAAGCGGATTCCTGGCATGGAAGCGGAAGTTTGTAATTGAGATTTAACGGTGAGATGGTGATGATGATTTATCACTGTTTAGAATGGGTAAATAAAAGTTCCTCCTACAATAAATATACTAAATTCAGGTCCAAAATCTACACTAGACCATTCATTACCAACCTACTGCTAGCAGTGCTCACGTTCATACTTATTTCCCCTGTGTTTCCAAACGAGGCGCACAAGCTTGAAGTTTTGTTAGTGTCATCTGGAGAGAAATTTAGAAATTTAGTAGCACTCTACATTTACCGCCTGGGGCTCTTATGCGGTTACATTTTTAGAAACTTTAAAATAAATTGTACCGATGTAAGAACATTTAAAAGTTTAAATGTAAACAAAGAAATTGAAATACATTTTTTTTTATTGCGTAGTACAGCAGACAGGCTGACAGCCCGCTTAGAATTTAGTAGTTACCGTCGCCTATAGGTGTTTGCAACGCCAGTGGCATCGCGAACACGCTGCGGTCCCATAAGAGTACAGGAACTTGGGTCACTAATGCCGGAATACAACACAAGGTTATTATGGCGTCATACTTAAGACCAAAGGTGGTCGCCATGCAGACGGGCTTGAGGCCCTACCACGTAGCTAGGGTGGGTTGTTTTGTCGCCTTTTAAGACAGGCCGACCCCGGCCACAGAGGTTAGTATTCTTTCTCCGCCCCTGCACGGATATTATATTGCAAACGTGTTTTTTTTTTTAATAAAAAAACACGTTTGCAATAAGTGTTTACAACAATAGCTTAATATGCTATTGTTGTAAAATATTTTCCTAAGCTTTCACGTCCTTAATTCATACTAATATTTATAGCTTTTAATACATACATACATATAATCACGTCTCTTTCCCGTAGGGGTAGGCAGAGACTACTTCTTTCCACTTGCTATGATCCTTACATACATGTTTCGCTTCGTCCACTTTCATTATTTCCTTCATACATGCCCTTCGGTTTAGGGTACTCTTCTCCTGGCCTTTTCTCAAGACGTCCCTGATATGGTCTCGAAACGTCCGCCTAGGTCTACCCCTTCCAACACTTCTATAATCGTGACGTCGCAATAACAATGAGAGTTGATACCCTTCAGCTGCTAGGTACCTAATCCTTACTAATATTATAAACGCGAAAGGTTGCATGTAGGGATGTTTGTTACTCTTTCACGCAATAACTACTGAATGGATTTTGATCAATTTCAGTATAGTTATAGATTGAACCTTGGAAAAGGAGATAGACTCCTTTTTTCTATTTTTTTTTTCTAATTCAGATGGCAGAACGTATGTCGGGTTAATTAGTATTAAATAAACACGAATTTGGATATATGTTCAGGAACATACAATAAATTTTCTTCTTGAAATACTAATTATTCACATATACTACTGAGTTATTTCTTCTCACAAATATATCCAGCAGACCTCTCAGTGGCTAAGGCCACCGTTGTCTGCTCTGGTATCCTGTTACTCGATATTTCTGTTTCCTACCTGGTAGTATACATTCATAAAGGATTTTTCCCATATTTTCTATTCCAAAAATATTCAATAATAATAAGGTATCAACCAAACAACTAGATAAATAAAAATATATTCTGGAGCTGCATAGAAGAGGAAATTCTATAAAGGGAATACTAGGTATATATAAAAACCAAAATGGGAGTGTTACTCCCACATCATATAGCAAACGAAATAAAAATGAATAATATAAAAATAAACAAAGGCAAAGTAAAGCAAATAAATATAAAGACACATTATGTGGAGTCGTCGTCAGTACATTATGTCATAAATGTAGAGCCATGAAGTCTCTCATTATTATAACGCTATGTTAAAATTGTAAAATATTAAGCGAAAAAGTGACATAATAACCAGATTATCTGCGACTTACACATCTATTCTAATGATTGCCTCATAATTTAACCAAATCCACTCTATTTTGATCGACAGAGTACAAAAAAGAAAGTGTTAAGTGACATTTACTCTAAAGGCTTTGAAGTGACAATTTACGATAAAATCCCGATAAAAAGATAGACAACATAAACTTATATACCTATATATTAAAGTATGTGATTTTGTACATTATTAACAAATAATTCTGGTTGCAGTAATACATCACTGTTTACAGTATAAGAAATTTTAATCTTGCAATTTTTTATATTAAGGCTGATATTTTATCATCCAAGTTCTGATTTCAGCCTTCGCCAAGAGGACATAAAGAGTATTCTTGTCACATTTGACTTAAAAGGATTGGCGACTTACGGAACGTGATACGTTACGTCTAAGTATGCAGATTACATCGCAATATTTACCTCTATTGTTCGTACGCAATAATTATATACATTAATTTCTGTAGAGTGATTTAATAAAAGTCTTTTATTTCGAACACGTTTTGAAATACATAATATGAAATATTTTATAATTATTTTTTCATTAGACATAAAACAAAATATTTTTAAGCTATCATATTTTCCATTAATTAATAATTCAACTCCCACTATTTTTGTGGCCCGTAAAGAAAACACGAAGCAACAAATAAGCAGTACATTTTCTGTACCGTCAAAAACAACTTTTACAAAATAAATTGTATTATTCTATTCGGTGTGAGATGTTGTGGTATCTTCAGTCGAGATATGTGTTTGAGCGGTAATGATAAAAGGCATTTGTATGGATCTATGTAGATGAAATAATGACATTATGGCGCGGACAGACATGTTTTATGATGCCTCTTTGTATTTGTTTAGGATAAACTTCTGATATATATTAATTCAATACCTGTTTTTGTGTGTATTACTAGACCTTTCCTTGGGTATTGTAAAGGGGGAACAGATAAATATAATATAATTAAATAGAAAAAAACCATCAGTATAATTTTTACCAAAAATTATTTATTACTATTTGACCCGGCAGCTAGCTAGCTAGCCCCCGTAGCTGCTCATGTATGTAGATGATATAGCGCTGGCAGATTCGGAAAGGGGTAGGCTGGTGCGACGCGTGAAGGCGTGGAAGGAGTCGCTTGAGAACGCTGGTTTGCAGCTTAATGTGGTGAAGACCGAGTACTTGGCCTGTAACTCCACAGATCCCACACCTGTACGCATAGACAGCAACACGGTCGAGAGCACGGACCTAGTGGGACCTGGGATCTGTATTTCATGCGTCTGGTGATATCAATTGCGACGACAAGGCACGCTTTGCTGCTTTATTCACAAAGCTTTGCTTGTTCATTCATTCTTTCTTCTATTCAGTGAGTTCAATAAACCTTTAAATTCTTCATAAAACATCCACAATAATAAATATAAGCCTACACAATGAGACAACGGCAGACTAATTAGTGCTCGGCACCTGCATTATATTACCAGTTACAAAACACCCTTTGTTTCGTTGTGGTTCCAAATGAATCCTGAACAATACCAGAATCGCGACAAAAGATCAAAATTATATCCGAGATGCCTTCCGTCACTCACAGATCTACGAATAGTTTAATTAAAACACATGTATATTGTTAAGGATTGTGCATAATTTGCCGTTTCAAAACGTTGCGCTTACATTTTTTACTCGCGAGTTTAAAATAAAATTATAATTTGGTACCGATCTTAAACCTAAAAAATTAAGTTAATCTAATAAAATTTTATGATGTAAAATTATGTCTGATCATTGTGAAAAACTAAAGGTTTATTTTGTTTGGAATTGATTTTAACCGATAAATTATAACTTAAATCGAGAAGATTCCGAGTGTATCTAAAAGCACACCGTTATACTTGATTTAAGCCATTTATATAATATAACTCACCAGTAGTTTTACCGCACAGACATTCTGACAGATTACACAGTACAGTACAGTTTTGTTATATATGTTATATAATGGTATGTTTATATTTATAAGTCCATGTTTGACAACTATATAACAATAATAATACCTAAGTAGTTCAACCTCTGTTCTACTTACCTAATTAATATAAGTATGCGTTACTTTATCAATTCTTTTAGTCATTTCAAAGTAATACAAATATTCATAATTGTAGGGAATACGCGCCAAAATAAGAGTTTCGCGGTCTGCTCTCAACTCGTTTACACACAAAAACCTAACATGTAGTTGTATTCTTTGTTTTGACACTGGCACCCAATGTCATTACATAACTTAATTGAAACAATAAATTTTTATAGAAATTAACGCGGGGCTGAGACAAACGTAACGTAACGGTTAGTCCTTAAGTGATTCAATCTTAAGTTGATATTAAGTAGAACGCTGCAGACATCTTAATTTAACTTGTAGTGTCTTTCAACACTTGACATTTGAAGTAATTTCTTTAAATATTGTAATGAAATTGGATAAATTCTTTTTTCCGATATTGCAAATACACATTTATTGTTTTGCGAATCAATTGTAGTTCGTTTTAGGAGATTTATATTAATATGTATTTTATTTATGTTGTCCATGCAGTTGGGTGGAGAAAGAACACTGATTTCTGCAGCCGGGATCGGCCTGTCATAAAAGGCGACAGAATAACCTACGCTAGCTACGTGGTAGGACTCCAAGTCCGTCTGGATGGTGACCACTTTGTGTTGTACTTCGGCATTATTGGCCCAAGTTCTTGTACCTTTATGGGGCAGCAGGGTGTTCGCGATGCCACTAACGTTGCAAATACTTATCGGCGTCAGTAACAGCTAAATTCTAAGTGGGCCGTCAGCCTGTCTACTGTCTCACAGCAATTAAAAATTATATATATATCCATATAAAAGTATAATTATTTAAAATTTGTTTATTTCAAAATTCAGCAACACTGGCTATCTATAAGTTTTTCCTTGACTCATCCCGGTAGCATCTGGAGCTTAGAATCCGAAACCTCGGTACACTGCTAAACTTCTGGAACTTTTATTGAGCAAACAGTCATGGGAAAGTAGCAAATGCATTTTTCTAATTTGGGCATTACAAAGGAGACCATCGTCTGTCTCTATGTCCTGAAAAGAAAACTGAAAAATGTTCTTTACCATTGTCAGTGTAAAATGACAATAAAATAGAAAATGCAGTCGAATATTTTTATTATTACTGGGAAAATGCTAGTAGACTAACGGCCTACTTAATACTAAGCAGTTACCGTCACCTATGGATGTTAGCGACGCTAAGGGTACCGCGAACACGATACTGTCTCATAGGTATACACGTCTTTGGGTCACTAATGCTGGAACACAACACAAGGTTATTAATGCGGCTGTACGATGCCGGTCACGGACCGAGATTGCACCGTACGGGAAGGAAGGATTGCTCGAGAGCAGTGGACTGTATGAGGCAGGATTGGGATAGGAGCGGTGGCAAGAGAGACACGATGTCTTGCAACGGGGAAAGAAATTCGCACTGAGCTTGATTCCACCCCTTCCCGGTTCGGTTCAGGTCACTGAGGAACTGTTGCACGGCACCAGCTATAGCACAACACTGAACACAGATTGAAAGGCACGGCCAATTAGAGTAACCAGGGAGGTCGAACGTCGACTGTCTCGTCCAGTTATTTCGTTAGTATTTTATATCGCACACGGTGCAAAGGCGGTCATCCTTAGTCAAACGTTGACACAAGAACACAGTTTTTTCCGTCCCACCCTCGCTTACCATTATTACCTCACCTAGAGTGAGGGTAGATAACAAAAATCAGGTGGTGGGATTTCAAATATCCTTACGCAAGGATCGAACAGCGGTCTTGATACGTGGCATATGGATTATAGTTGGTTGCCATCCAGACGGGCTTGGAGCCCTGCCACTATAGCTAGGGTTGTTTTGTTGCCTTTACGACAGGACGGCCGCAGGGGTTAGTATTCTTACTCCACTCGCCCACGGAGTAAAATATCTCTTTTTAGAAAATACTAGAAAAGGGATATGATGTGCACCTCTTTCGATGACCCTTTTACGTCTGAAACCCAAGCCCCCCTTTTATGCGCAAGCGACAACTCACTAGTATTTGGATCAAAATTTAAAATATACTGTTATATATTGTACTATTATGAATATGTTATTATAGTCCCCTATAATATTTCTATAGAGAAGCTCGTTTTAAATTACAACTAAAATTCTAGCATATAAAAAAGGTTTCAGGCAACAAAAGAGTTTTGAAATATTATCTAATAAACTAAACGGTCTTGTAACGGTACTAGCAGCAGCGCACAGCATGTAGGCGATATGTGGAAATGAAAGTTGGGGCCGGATTAAATGTTGGTCTCTCACGCGATACGTCCAGCGGTTTCATGTTATATTGTTATATTTTTATAGTTTCCATTATTTCAAACTAACCACGTCTACGCACTTACTTTTTAAATACATTATTGATGGCTATACATTATGTAGTGACACGAGGTTTACATAGCGAAAAATAGAGTCTGTTTTGTAAATATATTTAGGAAATCGTGCAGCAGGTTAGAGTGGGAATCCCCGTGCAATGCGCCTGTTTCTTGATTAGGAGTATGCGTTGTGAGGACTTGTGGGTATACCCCAAAGTTATATCGTGGGTAAAATGACCCCGCTCTAGAACCGCGCCCACGATATAAGTAAATATGTCGGCGTATCTCGAATAGCTGGAATTAGAGGAGGGAAACTGAATTTAGCTGCCAAATAGAGGGGAATAATGGCCTGAGTAGACCAAACTAAGTAGTATACTACCACCCACAACTAAAACTACCTCGTTGGTCCGCTACCCTCACTAGCATGGGCTAGTCTTTTCAGAGCTGACGGATGATGGACCCCAACATCTTCCTAACACAGCGTGAGCAGGAGATAATGTGTATATAATATTAAAACAATGTATCCTACTAAAGATTATTTAGTTTTGTGTGTCAGTAGTTGTGTACAAATTTATATAGCAATATTAGTATCTAATTATATGTAACTGATCAATTCAAAAAAACTATCCTTACATATTTTTATGGTTAAAAAGGATAATGAAGTTAGAAGTGGACAATCAGGTGACTCAAAAACACAGCTGGCTAGCGGAGAAGTAGCAGAATTCGAAACAGTCTTCCATTTTAACAAAACCATTTAGAATGCATGCAGAAATGACAAATTCCGTGCAGGGCGAAGAAAGAATACGGTCAGTATGTCCGCGGCCGGGGTTGGCCTATCATAAAAAGTGACAAAACGACCCACCCTAGCTACGTGGTAGGGCCCCAAGCCTGTCTGGATGGCGACCACCTTTGGTTTTAAGTATGCCGCCATAATAACTTTGTGTTGTGTTTCGACATTAGTGACCCAAGTTCCGGTGCTCTTATGAGAAAGCAGCGTGTTCGCGATGCCACTTGCGTTACAAACACCCATAGGCGACGGTAACTGCTAAATTCTAAGTGGGCCGTCAACCTGTCTGCTGTGCTACAAAAATAAAAAATTAAATTAAACGGGCAGGTAGAACAAGTTTAATCGCGCCTTACAAATTTATATTGATTCCGCTGGATTCTTGCAGCACTAAGCCGGTATAATTGTTGTTATTGACAACTATAATAGATATAGTTTCTACTATTAATTCATTGCTTCCAGCTTGAAAGTGTTGTCTGGCTCTTAATTTGAATAGATTTTGGGACTATTTTGGGAATGTTATTTTTATACTGAGATACAGCAGACAGGCTGACGATGGCTTACTTATTGGTAAGCAGCTACAGTCGGCTTAGACTGTTTGTGATGCTAGGAGTTGCATGAACATGCTGCTATCCGAATCGGGATATTGGCTTCTGGGTCACTTATGCCGGAACATAATACACGGTTATTGTGGCAGCATGGCAATGGCATATACTTGTGGACCAGATGTGGTAGCCATCCAGACGAGCTTAGGGTCCTACCACCTAGCCAGGGTTCTTATCTCGCTCTGTATATAAAAGCTCTGTTCTTTGTCTCTGGGACTACTGCTAGGAAATATTCGTGTTATAATACACATTTGGCCATGTCAAGAGAACGAATGAAGAACGATTGACGAAAAAAGTGTATAAGGCGAGTGTGAATGGAAGTACTGGAAGGGGTAGACCTAGGCGGACGTTTCGAGACCAGATCAGGGACGTCTTGAAAAAAGGCCAGGTCAAGAGTACCCTAAACCGAAGGGCATGTATGAAGGGAATAATGAAATTGGAAGAAGCGAAACATGTATGTAAGGATCGTATTATGAGGAAAGAAGTGGTCTCTATCCCTATGGGAAAGAGGCGCGATTATATGTATGTATCGTACTACATATTTTGTTTATAGCTAGAGTTCAGCAGATAGGCAACCGGCCCAAACTGGCAGGTGCTCACCGCTGCCTATGGACGTTTGCAACACTAGAGGCATTACCAACGCGCTGCCGGCCTTGAAGTAATTTTATAGCACCTTTTTTTGAAGAACCCCATATCGTACCGCGCTACAATTTATCAAAAATGAATTGTTTTCTACATTCGTATTTAACTTTATTTACATTAATTTATTAGTGACGTAATTGATAGGTCTCGTATGTTGATAATCCGTAATATCACTCGGCACCTCAAAATATAAATACATAACAATTTATGATGTCGTTAACTTGTAAAAGTCGTTGTAAATTACAAAGATTATGATCTCGACCAGTAGTAATAAAGGCTTTGGGGGGTTAATTAATTATATAGCTCGGAAAAATAATGAGTTTTGGTGCTGTCCTGTTATTTAAAAGAAAAAGGCAATTTTTACATTTACATTTACTTCCTAGTATAAATGAATTAGTAATTAAAAATACTTTAGAATTTTTAATATCATAAGTTTGAGTAGAGCGATACTTTTTGTATTATTGTATTGTATTCTAAATACAAATTTTTAGATTAAAATTTTTAAGAATTTTTCATCGTTCAATCCTGTAGGCTGCCACTTAGCCGATATATACGTAATAATAAAGCTCATCAATAATACGCAACAGCTTCTACCACCCACTCGGCTACCACTGCTTCACACAAAATACACCTTAAGTAATGTAATTAGAGCGCTGGCGTCATGTTGCAATGCAGCAACGAACGTAAGCGCATTGTAATTTGATTACAGATAGTTAGAAATTCTGCCACAGATCGCACCCTTACTGTAAGCCGTTAAGGAGTTCCATTGATCATCATATTCGACTACGACAATTACTTGACCATAACGACGTTACGGTAGGTGACTCAAATATCCGGATAGCCTATAAAAGATTCGGCGGAATATCGTTAATTTGCTCCTAAGAATTGAACAGTTCCGTTACTTTGTCATAGATCCCATAGTAAAAACCTAATCAAACTCTCATCAAACTACCTTTGAAGTACATCCTTTCCAATAAAAAATGAATCATCGAAATCGGTTGACGTGATATTGGTATTCGTCCATTTGTTGCGCAAATACTTAATGCAAATTTAAGACTTATATGGTTTTCTCATAGATGCCATTGTCAGAACTAGACGAAATTGAAATTAGACCATACAAGCACCAGCTTTCATTTAAAAAAAGAATCATCAAAATCGGTTTACCCAGTCGAAAGTTCTGAGGTAACAAAAAAAAATATACAGACGAATTGATAACCTCCTCTTTTTTTTGAAGTCGGTTAATAAATATAATGGTAAAAATAAAAAAGTAGAAAATGAGGTTCACATCATTTAAGCCGACCAAGTTCAAAATATGTGTGATATTAATAAATAACAATATCGATAAAGTAAATCATATATTTCCACTCACCTTTGCCCGCCAATAACCCATTTGCAGTCTGAAAAACAAACATCTTCACCGCCATAACAGATATTATGACTGCAATAAAATATTATTTTCATTGCGGGATCACTAGAGACACTTCTACGCCGTCTGCTATCCTAGGAAACTGACGGAATTTAAGCAATCATAAGACATAATATTTTCTACAGTTTCTCCAAACAATAATGTACCTTAGCTCAAAGAAATACGATAGAACCTGGTGTACAAATAATATTGTATTTCCTGTACATTTGGCCGGCACCCAACCGAGATTCCGTACGTAGTGGAGACAAATCATTGTGAGAAAACAGATTTCCGCCGCCATGCTACTCGAATACACATAACACTGCACTACTAAAGAAGCAGAAGGCTTAATCAATATAATATACCAAATATCCTGTTAATTTGTATCTCTGGAATAACATTTTAAATTTTCAATTATTGTCTTCAAACTGACTAATGCCTAGTTTAAATTATATGATTCAATGTCTATTATCATAAATATTTACTATTATTAAATTTAATCTCTTTTATTCAAATGTAGAGTTTGGAGTGATTAACACATAAAAAATGTATTATTGTAATTATGACTGAATGATTAAATGACTTATTAATAATGATATTAATATTGATATTTTTGGCTATAGATATAATAAATAGTATAAAATATTTTATGCATTAAGCGATGAATAAAGATAATATAAAGATATAATGAAATTAAAAATGATGTAAGACGAGCGCTTTTCCCGCCCACAAACTGCTGTGCAGTTTATAATAATAATAATAATAAAATATAATAATAATAAGTTATATAATAATATAATAAGTTTGGTTATACTATTGCAATTATACTAATTTGTATAATTGAGAGATTAAATAAATAAATAATAAATTATCACACTGAGAAAAATGTTTTGTTACAGATGTTTTAGTAACGGGCGGTGGTAATGACCTTTAGCTACCGCAGGTTATTGATGGCCTATGTAGCGTAGCGAATAACGTACTTCGGTACGCTTGCGGAGGTCACGGGTTCGATTCCCGTGTCGCATCTGGGTGTTTATGTATAATATGTGTTTATTTAAAAAAAATATATAAGTAGTATATCAGTTGTCTAGTACCCATAACACAAGTGCTATGCTACTTAGTTTGGGACTATATGGCGCTGTGTGAATTGTCATAAAAATGTTTATTTATTATTTATATTCCTCTGGAACAGTGAGGGATGAGCCCACTACGGGCCAACGCTATGCGGTGTGGCGGTAGTCGGAGCGCGTAATTCCCGGCACACGAGTGAACAGAGTAGAAGCCTGGGGTGGCTCTTGTGGGTAGACAACACTGATTCTGCAAGTCTCACATAAGCTTACCGTGCCCCGCACGGCAGTTAGTGCGCATTTTTCCACTTCAAACATTTTAGGAAGTAAAGGGTACGCTGTCTGTACATATACATTCTATGATATGAAGTAAACCATTTGTTATGGTTGTTTACCGGATTTTTATTTACACACTGTAGTTCTTCATGGGTCCTCCTAAATCGATTTTTTGAATACGTACGTTATATTGAAGCAAAGCCTGTAAACAAGTTTATGTGTTTGTTCAGTTAAAAATATTTTAGACTAGCAGCCCGCCCCAGCTTCGCACGGGTATTTAATAAAAGTTTCAAAATTAAAAATTATATACACACACATACCTAAATCCTTCTATTTTTTTTCGGTCTTGGGGAAAAACCTCTCTTGACGGGTTCCCCCGACCCGGGGGGACCGAGGGATATGTGGGACCCCGGGAAAGATGTTCGACCATCCGAATACCCTCTAAAAACCCCGCTATTCTCCTATTGCCTACGCCCGGGCCCACGGATATAAGGCCTGCCGATCTCGTGGCCCGGGCCGTCGCCGGCCCGCCCTTTGTCTTAAGGCGGACCCCTTCTAAAGTGTTGGCGCCAGGGGGTCAGGGTTTCGTCCCCTCGGCGCTCTCCTAACAACTCTAGGAGTTGAGGGGGGCCGCGGAACAGCACGCGGCCCTCTCCCTGCAATAGTGCGGGCGGCGGATCCTCCCCCGAGGGGCCACCCGCAGCCGCTTTCTACGGCGGCCGGAGGTCGTTGCCCGCCCTCCGGTGCCGACGACGCGGCCTACGTTGGCGGGAGGGAGGGCGGTGGCGGACTTCCGCTCCCGTTCCGCCACCTCCCTTGCAGACACTCCTCCTCCTTGAGTCGTGTACCTCATTACTGAGGGTCGTGATTCCCCTTATAAGAACCCAGTTTCTCTTTTATAATGTTCTTCCACCTGTGCCTGTCCTTGGTGTGGTGGAGTGCATCACTACTGCCTCGCAAAAGGAGGCGACGGCCGTCCATCCAGGATCGCCCCCGACCATGGACAGAACCAGGGCCGGGAGCGACAGTTCCGCGGCCAATTCCGGACGGGACTCGCATCCCCGTCGCGTGCTAGTCAGGCGTGAGTACGACTACCAGACGACACTCCAGAAAAACCAGAGAGTCGCCTGACGTTGTAGCCGGCCCAGCAAGACCAACCGACAGCGAGGATGCAATTCCCGCCCGGGGAACACTCTCTGTGCAGGCGCAGTCGAAATAGGCATGGTTTCGACTACCAAATCAGGGCCCAGGGCAATCCCATTCATTGGGGGTCCCAATCAGTATTCGCAACCATCCCATCGGGGACCACGCCACAAACAGAGAGCTAAGTTGGAAAGGATGTAGGAGGTAGACGGGGAGAAAGGTAGGGAGGCCTCTGTCGCCTCGGACGGAGAGGGGAGTAAAGCGACGGATGCTCGGGCACCTCGGGTACGCACACCCGTGCACTCCTCAGACAGAGGAGCGCCCTTGAGGGCAAACCCTTCTATTTGCGTCAGGTTACTAAAAAAATAAAATTATAAAAAAAGTTTGAATATTATTATTTCTATGAAATTTTATTTTAATGATTTTTTGTTATTATTTTTTATTTATTTTTCGTTGTTTTTTAATAAGTTTTTTTTATATTTTTGTAAAAACCCCAGTGACGCACGCCTACATTGCATAAGGTGCTGCCTAGCTAGCCGAACAGGGTGCGCAGCTACCACGCAACATTTTTCTAATACTTACATTTTTAAACTCGTGATATCTTTCGAATGGAATATCCGAATTGAATAATTCAAAAAGTTATATAAAGGTATTGAAGCAGTTTTGAATATGAAGTAATTTATTTTGATAAGAATTAATACGAAGATACAAATAAAGAGCCTTTTCTAGGGGCGGCATTTCAATTAAATTTTTAAAATAAAAGAACACTTATTGTGGCATAACTATAATAGTTAGACATATGCTGTCGCGACACTTTTTGTAAATAATGATATGTTCTGCAAAGTCGTAGTACATTATTTTATTCTATCATCAATAGTTTTCGCAGCGCACGCGATTTAAATAATATTTTCGGTAATTTTTTTACACCTTGGGTTACATTATTGGAGTTTTAGTAAGGATCCCTATTTTTTTCGAAAATATAATATAGCCTATGTCACCCGGAGATAGTGTAGCTTCCCAACAGTGAAAGAATTTTTTAAATCGGGTCAGTAGTTTCGGAGCCTATTCAATGCAAACAAACAAACATACAATCAAATCTTTCCTCTTTATAATAGTAGTATAGATATAGATTTACAAAACAAAACGTGAACAAAATACTAGAATGAATTTTTTCTATGTATTTCACTTTGAAAATATTGAAATGAGAACTGCATGAACTATGAGTCGTATATCTATTGTACTACTACACTATCGAGTACAACTTGCTCCCACACTTCTTGCTATGGCGTTCTACACAAAGTCAATTATGAACTAGATAATTTTGAAACATCTTTCAGCTAATATTTTTTATGAGCACTTTTCTTATAAAATAAACTTTTATTATTACTTTGAAACAGCAGACAGAGTGACGGCTCTTTTTATAGTAAACAGATACACTTGAGGCATCACGAACACACAATTCACTGCATATGGGTACTGAAATCGGGTCACTAATGTCGGTCAGTAATGTCGATTGTTTTTATCCGTACAGGGGCGGAGAAAGAATACTAACCTCTGTGGCCGGGGTCGGCCTGTCGTAAAAGGCGACAAAACAACCCAACCTAGCTACGTGGTAAGGCCTCAAGCCCGTCTGGATGGCGACCACCTTTGGTCTTAAGTATGCCGCCATAATAACCGTGTGTTGTGTTCCGGCATTAGTGACCCAAGTTCCTGTACCCTTATGGGACAGCAGCGTGTTTGCGATGCCAGTGGCGTTGCAAACACATATAGGCGACGGTAACTGCTAAATTCTAAGCGGGCTGTCAGCCTGTCTGCTGTCCTACGCAATAAAAAAAAATTATTACACTAGGTTATTATGGCGGTATTCTTATAGACCAAGAGTGGTTGCTATCCAGACGGGCTTAGGATCCCATAAAAAAGAACCTATCAAAGACATAATTAGATCGTAACCAGTTCTTGTTGTAATCAGTTCAGTATCTTCTTATAGCTACAATAAAACCTACTAAATTCATTTATACTAATTGTTGCCAAATTCTATTTTTAGCCAAAAAGTTAGAATTTGCCAGTCATTCGATATTTATTTCTTAGTGAAAAGCTACGTAACTTACACGATTAACAGATCTTAGTTCTAGATAGTGGAAGTAGTATTCAATGATTGATTAACTTCTAACATTGGATTCCGTAAGCTAGAGTTGAAAGCGCTTGTATCAATTAGAAACACTCGACTCGAATAATTTCATTCGCGCTAATTACTTTAGATTCTCTATAAAAGAGTAAATTTTTCTATTTTAATCACATTGAACTCATAGAATCTTAGAATATCAAATCAAATTTAATTCTTTCTCAGAGAGATAAGTATATAGAGTTGGACCTCCTGGATCTTCTGTATCTACGAGTAAATCAATGTTAGTAAATAGCCATGCGCTGGGGAGATAAAATCTTGGCCTCTCTGAAGAAGCTCGCCCTAACACAAGAAGAGAGCCAGCGCTGGTCTGAGCTATGAGATCGGTGGTCAGTTTATCCTTCGGCCCAGGCAGTAGGTGATAGGAAAACGGCGGGATTTTTAGTGGGTAGTTCGGAGTTCTACATACTCACCGGACTCGTCAATCATAAGAATTTTTACTCGGAAAAAAAGTAGTCAGTGCGTTCAACGACAACCACCTTCTGGCTAGGCTTCTTTCGATGATGTGGGGTAGGACAATAATTGTTCCGGTGTTATATATTAATATAGCGAAATATATAAATTAATATATTTCTGAAGACTAAAATTTATCCAATAATATCTAAGGTGATGAATTGGAAAATAACTACAAAAAAATTATATAACTAGTGTATCTAAAATATTAAGTAGATATTACTATATGTGGTATGTATGGCAAAATAATTATCATAAACGATAATAAGCGATGAAACTTAATATGGATAATTTTTTTTTATGTTTGTCCTCTATAAAATATGTTATTAAACTATGGATTAGACTGTCATAATACTTTGATAGGGTGTTTCAAATACACTCGAATGTTAAAAATATATGTATATTTGTACATACATACATATAATCACGCCTCTTTCCCGTAGGGGTAGGCAGAGACCACTTCGTTCCACTTGCTACGATCTTTACATACTTGTTTCGCTTCGTCCACTTTCATTATTCCCTTCATACATGCCCTTCGGTTTAGGTTACTCTTGACCTGGCCTTTTTTCAAGACGTCCCTGATCTGGACTCGAAACGTCCGCCTAGGTTCCAACCCTAGCCCTTCCAACACTTCCATTCACACTCGCCTTATACACTTTTTTCGTTAATCGTTCTTCATTCATTCTCTCAACATGGCCAAACCATCTCAGCATACCTTTCTCAATTTTTGTCACTACATTTTCTTTCAGACCATAACGTTTCCTTATCTTTATTATATTTGTAACATATATATAAAACATATTTTTTATTTTTAGTACAGATGCTGGCCACAAACCGAGAACGTATCGTAAAATAGATGAGTGCGACAGCTTGAGAGCATTGAACTGTATGAAAGAGAAGAGGGAGGGGAGTAACTTAGAGATATGTGATGCCGTGCAGTAGGCGAAGAAATTCGCAATGACCTTGTTTCTACCCCTTCGTAGTTCTGTTCAGCTCCGCTCGCAGAGAAACTTTTGCACGAAATCAGCTAAAGGTCAAAAGTAGACATTAAACATACAATGTTTTAGAATGACCAATGAGAGAAAGTTTAGAGTAATTAAATCCATTTGCGCACGGCGCTGAGAGCGGTCTTCTGAGAGGTCGAAAATCAACCGTCCCGCACGTTACAGAGACTTACGCGCTACTACCGTCGTTCCACGCTCGCTTTTACCATTCACCATAAGAAAAAGTGAGGGTAGATTACAAAATCAGGAGGCAAGATCGCAATTACCCTTTATGTAGGGATCAAACATACAGTTTAAAAATAAACGTAATAGTTTAAAGCATGCCGAATATTGTTTTTTATTGCTGTAGGACAGTGTTTTTCAACCTGTGGGTCGTGACCCTTAGTGGGGTCGCGAAGCCTTACTCGGGGGGGTCACCGGCAAAAGGAAAAAGCTCTCAATACGGGGTGGCAACGCCACGAAGTTAGGTCCGCGCAAACTGGCGTCCAAATCAAAGCCGCACACAGCCTTACCAACTTACCTAGTACTTACTTTCAAAGCTGTCGCGGCTTCTTACAGAACGTAGGTCTTAATAATAAATATACGTCCCAAAATAGCGAAAATCATAAACGTAGTCTTATAAATACTTCCTAACTTTTTGTCTCTCTATGGCCCAAGGGGGTCGCCAGAATTTTTCTACCCTTAAAGGGGTCGCGTATTCAAAAAGATTGAAAAACACTGCTGTAGGACATCAAACAGACTAACGGTCCACTTAGAATTTAACAGTTACCATCGCTTATGGGTGTTTGCAACGCCAGCGGCATCGCAAAGACGCTGTTGTCCCAGAAGGGTACAGGAACTTGGGTCACTAATACCGGAATACAATACAAAGTTATTATGACGGCATACTTAAGACCACGGTGGTCGCCATCCAGATGGGGTGGGGCCCTACCACGTAGCTAGGGTGGGTTCTTTTGTTGCCTTTTACGACCCCAGCCGCAGAGGTCAATATTCTTTCTCCGCCCCTGTACGGATAAAAACTGGACTGTTTAGTAGTTCTATTACATAATTTAATATCAAATGCACCAACCTAAATGATTAGAAAATGCCTCGTAATCATGATGTAGTATAAAAAGCTATCCGAACTAATTATAGCCCGACCTAAAGAAAATTTTGATGGAAACGTGGATTTAGTGGCGATAAAGCAAATCTATTAAAACTTCATGCTAACTGAATGTTGTACAAAACTTCAAACATATTTAACGGATTATTGACGAACTCTTTTTAATTCTCGCGTGATTGACTTGTTTTTATTTAATATACCTCGCTATGAATGGTTTATTCTTCAATTCTATTTTTCACATGCTTTTATTAACTTCATACGTATGTATGTAACGGAAACTTTGAACATAATTTTGGCCCCCTTCAAAACGTCGGACTAACTCGAAATTTGGCATACTTATTAAGGATGACAATGTAATAATTTGTATAGTTTGTACCATTATCCTTACCAGGATCCTCAGGATTAATGAATTTTCATACCTGTTCTCGGCCGATCATCGAAGTTAAGCAGCGTTGGGCGCGGTCAGTACTCGGATGGCAGATCGCCTGACGGCCAAAACGACCGCGCTGCTTCGCAGGCCGCAGCGTGTTCTGGCCGTCAGGGCGATACGGGGATACCGCACGGTGTCCTTTGAAGCGGCCTCCCTGCTGGCCGGATCCCCACCATGGGACCTCGAGGCCCGAGTCCTGGCGCTGTTATACCAGTGGCGCCGGGACGCGGCCGAGCGTGGCTCTCGCCCTGCACCTCGCGAAGTTGAGGTAAAGAGGGCGGAGCTGCGCGATGAGGTGCTCATGGTGGAGTGGAAGGAGCGCCTCGCGCACCCCAGCGCGGGCCTCGCCACCATCGAAGCGGTGAGGCCCGTCCTGGCCGAATGGTTGGAAAGGCGCCACGGCGCCCTGACCTTCCGCCTGACGCAGGTCCTCTCGGGGCACGGTTGCTTCGGGAGGTACCTGTGTCGCATAGGGCGGGAGATGACGTCGGGGTGCCACCACTGTGGCGCGGGCGACGAGGAGGACACGGTTGACCACACTGTCGCCGTGTGCCCTGCGTGGCGCGAGGAGCGCCGCGCCCTCGTCGCCCAAATCGGCGTGGACCTGTCGCTCCCGGCCTTGGTTCTGTCCATGGTCGGGGGCGATCCTGGATGGACGGCCGTCGCCTCCTTCTGCGAGGCAGTCATGTCCGCAAAGGAGGCGGCGGAGCGGGAGCGGGAGTCGACCACCACACTCCCCTCCCGCCAACGTAGGCCACGTCGGCGGCGCCGGAGTTCAAGTAACGACCTCCGGCCGCCGTAAAAAGCGGCCGCGGGCGGCCCCTCGGGGGAGAATCCGCCGCCCGCACTTTTGCCGCGAGGGTGAGGGCTGCGTGCTGTTCCGCGGCCCCCCTCAACTCCTAGAGTATTTGGAGAGCGCCGGGGGGACGAAACCCTGACCCCCTGGCGCCAACACTTTAGAAGGGGCCCGCCTCAAGACAAAGGGCGGGCCGGCGCCGGCCCGGGCCACGAGATCGGCAGGCCATATATCCGTGGGCCCGGGCGTAGGCGATAGGAGAACAGCGGGGTTTTTTAGTGGGTAGTCGGATGGCCAAACATCTTTCCCGGAGTCCCACATATCCCTCGGTCCCCCCGGGCCGGGGGAACCCGTCAAGAGAGGTTTTTCCCCGAGACCAAAAAAAAAAAAAAAAACGGTCAGTACTCGGATAGTACTGACCGCGCCCAACGCTGCTTAACTTCAGTGATCGGCCGAGAACAGGTATGAAAATTCTTTATTACAGGAGAGCGCCGGGGGGACGAAACCCTGATCCCCTGGCGCCAACACTTTAGAAGGGGTCCGCCTTAAGACAAAGGGCGAGCCGGCGCCGGCCCGGGCCACGAGATCGGCAGGCCATATATCCGTGGGCCCGGGCGTAGGCGATAGGAGAACAGCGGGGTTTTTTAGTGGGTAGTCGGATGGCCAAACATCTTTCCCGGAGTCCCACATATCCCTCGGTCCCCCCGGGCCGGGGGAACCCGTCAAGAGAGGTTTTTCCCCGGAACCAAAAAAAAAACGGTCAGTACTTGGGTGGGTGAGCGCTTGGGAACGCCGCACGAGGTTGGCTTTTTGCTCCGTTTTTACATACTTTATATTAAATTAACTTACTTATATTAACTTTATATTACTGTATGTAACGGAACTTTTGGACTCGATTTTTACCCACTGAACAATCAAAATAATTCATATTCTTCCGAAACGCCATCTGACGTTTAATTAATAACACTGCCAGAAGATAGCGTTAAATTAATAAAATAATTTACAGATTGGGAATTGACCACAAATAAATTATTTTATAGTTAATCAAACTAAAAATAAAAAACCATAGTGAAGGAATTGTAAAAATATTTTTTTTTAAGTTATAATAATATTTTTTTATTATTAAATGTAATGTAATATAAACTTAATCAGTAACTAACCTAACTCCATCAGTAATATCCGAAACTTGTGCATAAACACTGTCAGGATTCATTATTATTATTATTATTTATTATCTATTATGTACAAAAAACCTGTATACACTCAACAAAAATAATCGTCGCGACACCACACTGTTCAATGCGAAATAGAAATGAAAATATCTGGCTTGCTTTCTATAAGAGAGAGAGAGAGAGACAGACAGAGAAACATGCGCACGCCGCACAGCTTACAATAGCTTACTATAGCAAAAAGTGTCGTTACAACTTTTCGTGAGATTTTTTTCCGTCTAGCGTCTTCTCCTTTCACAACGCGCGATAAGGAACTTCGTTCCAATAATTATTAACATAAGAATAAAATTACTGACGGAAAAATTAACGTCACTGTTCTAAAAAGCGTGGGGTGCTCGATATCAATCGTTATAGTTTTTTCTACTAGTTTCATTCCGAAATGCTGTTTAAAAATATCTTACAAAGCACCCCACGCTTTTAGAACAGTGACATTAATTTTCTCGTCAGTAATTTTATTCTTATGTTAAGAATTATTTTTTCTTTTTAGTTTTTTTTAAACTATAATTTATTTACGATAGTGTTTTTAATGAAGCTTTTGCATACTGTCAGAGTGTACAGTAAGAAAATGCACCTTTTATTTGAATTCGAACTAACCTATATTTTACGAAGTTCGTCACTTTCAACTCTTTTTCTCAAGAAGTTTAAGTATAATATACGTAATAAGTATACAAGAATTATCAGTATAATTCTCAACATTTTTTAAAACCAATCGTGTAATCAATGTATGGCCATTATAATTTTCACTATTAGATAAGCATTATGTCTTACCACCAACCTATCTAGGATTATTTGGTCACCTTTTATGACAGACCGCCCCTGGTTGGAAGGGATCAGTATTCTAACTCCGCCCCTGGACGGAAAAACACTAGAATATACACATAAAACTTAGATAGGCCAATTTGGATTTGTATAGAAGCGTCTCCAAACTCTGAAACGAAAAGTAATTTTAAAGTATTTTTATGTTAATACATACATATGAGCTTAATCCTAGAACCACAAACTTATTTATTTAACCCACAAACTACAAACTGGGGTACATATTTAACCCCAAGGACCTAATCATAAAAACTTTTCTGAGAGCAATAATTGGACTTTTAAGTATATGATTTTAGCAGTTTACACTCATCATCATCTCTGCGTTAATTCCCGGTTGCAGCCCAAACTCTCGCTTTGGCGCCCGGGGTCCGCTTTCCGACTTTTTCTTCTCCACTTCGCACGGTCTTCAGCATCTTATCCGCAATGTCACGGACATGAAGACTGCCGTGAATGCGGGAGTTCCTAACGCGGTCCTTCCGCGTCACTCCACACATCCACCGCAGCATATTCATCTCCATGACACGCAGCTCCTGCTTGTGTCGCTCTAACACCGGCCACGCTTCACAGCCGTATAAAAGGACAGGCCTAATGATGGTCTTATAGACCTGTCCCTTCAATTTTACCGGCATCTTGGGGTCACAAATGACACCAGTCACCTCACGCCATTTGGCCTACGCGGCAGCAATGCGTGCCTTGACGTCACAATCGATGTCACCGGATGCATGAAACACAGCAGTTTATTATAGTTAGCAGTTTACACTAACCGGTGATTTAGTGCGTGTGCCGTTTTCTTCAAGATACATAAAACGATAAAACTGCTTAAGCGCATTCCAATATGAGAACTAAACCCAAAACTTCTGGGTTAAGATCCGAGGGTACTACTATTTGGCTACCACTTATTTATTTATGCTAGCAAAGAAGCTATAATACTTTGTAGCTTTTAAGACACCCAAATATCGTGATGCCACAGACATACTCATCTAGTTTAAATTAATAAAGGTCGCAAAAATCAAAATCATAGAAAATTAAAAATATAACAAAGTAAGACGTTCTACTCATATAATAATGTTGTGTCACTTAATTTAAAACATTGTTTTTTGTACGTGCTCAAAACGGCGCGTGCGAAAATTTAATGCCTTTTTTCGGATTCCACTACAGGGTGATGTTACGTGGAAAAATGAAGACATTTTCATAAAAGGCCTCTTGAGTCGCCGCATTTCTGCACGACATACCCGCTCTAATATAAAGCTAAATGGTTCGAGCGAGTAAAGAGGCGTAAGTGGTTTATTCTTTTACTCAATTGTTAGATGTAATGGCCGTAAATACTTTATTTATATCACTAAGAGAAGATATTTTTTATTTAATTTCTTTGTCCTTGACTTGTCATTCAGCTCATAATATCTCAGAGAATCTTTTCCAATCTCTTTACTCAGATTGTAACTTACTAAACTCCTCACTAATAACCCTGCGGTCCTTCCATCGCCTACTAGCGAATTTTCCTCAGTTGGCGCCGGGAGGACAGGTGTTCGTGCTCTTGTGCTCCAATTCAGAATTGTGGGGACGCTCGGAACAGCACGCAGTCCTCACCATCACGGCAATGGTGAGGACGGCAAATCCTCCCCTAAGGGGTCACCCACGGCCGCTGTCTACGGCGGCCGGAGGTAGTTTGACGCCCTCCGGTGCCTGCCGTCGTCTAGGCTTGCGTTAGCAGGAGCGACGAAATCAGCTCCCTGATTTCTTCGCTCCCACTCCCGCGACACCACGACCTCTTTGTGTCATAACCACGTTGATTATTTGTTTATCATAAAAAAAACATTGTATACATACATCTTATATTGAAAATTTATTATTAACATTATTGATTTTAATGTACTTATTCTAAAATTATTATAATAATATCTACTGGAGAGTATCTATTTAAATATTTGAAACGTTTGACAAACTAACGTAAACAAAAAATTCGGAAAAGACTATCGTAATTATAAATCGTATCGTAATTAGATACAGTTGTAAAAGGACTTTTAATAATTATTATGTAAAGTGTTGGTATTTCAGTTGACTAAAATATAAAGTGAAGTTTACATCGCTGAACATGTCCCTAATAAACGATAATAGCCTAATTTTATAGCTAGAGTTCAGTAAAGAGGAAACGGCCCATCCATATAGATATCATGAGGTTGCCTATAGACGTTTCCAACACCATGGGCCTCGAATTTTTTTAACGCCTTTTTTAAAAATCTCATATCGTACTGCGATGGAAAATCCTCAGACAGAAGCTCATTCGAAAGCCTATAATTAGGTCACGCATTGAGGATGATTAAAAACAAAATATCAGTGGGACTCGTGATATTTTATTTCAAGTTCTGCACGGGGAACATGGCAGTTTCAGTGATCCAGGGATAAATTCTATCACTATACACCTATATGTGGATTGCGTCTATACTCAAATACTATTGTCAACAATAGTCCAAGTACTGGAATTTGACTGCAAAGTTGCCTAAATGTTCGAAAAGGGGAACCCATTTCAGTCGAAATGCAACTCAATTAAAGTTTAGCCTTCCATTCGGGAGGGAATGGTCGCGCTCATAATTTATACCCTTGGGAATAATTTGAATTTAACAACAAGAACACAAACGCAAATATTTTGGATTTGTTTGATAGTCTATCAAAATATTTATTTGCTAACAATAATGTGACCGTATATTCACAGTTATAAATAAGAATAGGGGAACCCCATTTATTCCTTGGAGAATTACAAAGCTAAGATTTACTCCTGTAGGTTCATTGCTAGCACAGGAAGGGGAATGTAGGGTTCATTTCAAGGTAGGGTATGTAAATTGCTCTGCATTGTGATCTCATTTTTTTTTGTAAATTTGAAATTATCCATTTTTTGATCGAATAAGATTGATTTTAAAATCTACAAGGGTTGTCAACCGAAACAAACGGAAATTGTATTATAGAAATACAATTTCTTATATATAAAACTTGATATATACAATTTATATATCAAGGTTGAAATTTATATCATTAGGAACTTCAAAAAATGTTAAGTAGCATAAACATTTTATACAACCTTCTGGCTTATGGGCTGACCCATTTTGGTACGCTTGCAAAGATGACGATTTCGATTCTCATCCAGCGTCTGGCTACTTACTTAAAATTAATATATCTTTATTAAATTGATGTATATATGTAGTATCCATCATATCATCAAAGTATCATCAGTAGCCTAGAATCCATAACAAAAGTGCTATGCTACTTAGTTTGGGTCCAGATGATGTTGTATGAAATGTTCCTACACACACACACACAAATTTGAAACACACACAAAAACACACAGAAAATTTGTTCAAAAAGACTATTTGTACTATGTTCCACGAATATTCATCAAATTACATTATAATATCTGCTAAGACAGGCTGACGGCTCACTTATTCGCCTATAGATGTTTGGGATGCTAGGGGCACCGCGAACACGCTGCTATCCCATAGGGGTAGCCTGTCACCCGGGCATCTGAGATAAAGTATGGGAAATTCAGCAACAAAAACACGTTTATAATATGTGTTTTATTTATGATTTCTAGCTAATATGAAATTTAAAATAATTTAAAATTAATCGGCTACAATATATTTAATTATCATGATACATAGATAATATTCTAAATCAGATCATTACGTTAGAATGTAATGAAAATAAATATGTCCATTATATTTATTTTTATGACTGCTAATGAACTTTTCATTTTTTTATCTAGACCTCCTCTAACCTTCATGACATATTATACTACAGAGAAGTATATGTAGTATATTAGTTGTCCATAACCCAAGAGCTACTACTTACTTGGAAATTAGGTATTGCTGTGTCCAATTGTTCCAGCATATTTATTATTACTTACTATGTTATTATTATTATCAATAATAAAAAAAATTAATACTTCAAAATGTTAATAATATTAGATACACCAGTATCTTAAAATATCGAGATCAGTTCAGCCCTACTCAGTGCGAGCTTGAGATCTTCATGCCGGGTAGACCGATTCGCATTTTTCACAATTACTCGGACATCCGCGTTAATCCATCTTCTTTGTCTCAATGTTGGATTTCATTTGTTGAACAAATAGTGACATTGGCTTCCTTTATTGAGAATTTAAATGAATTATATAATGTTAAATATTACTTTGGATGCTTGTAACACCCGAGGGGTCCGATTTTGTCTCCCTGGGTGTTTATGTATAATATGTATTTATTTAAAAAAAAGTATATAAGTAGTATGTTAGTTATCTAGTACCCATAACATAAGTGCTATACTATTTATTTTGGGACTAGATGGCGCTGTGTTAATTGTTCTAGTATATTTATTTATTTATATTCTTCATTGTCTTAGCGTCAAGTCGGTTTCATCGTATTTGCATTGAATCTGTTCAATTTATACAGGCATTGCAACCACAATAGTGAATTCATATTGACAATAATTATCTTATGAAATTATTTTTTATAATTTGATATATATTACAAACATTTAAAAAAAATGATACATCTACCTAGTCAGGTCATAAGTATTGTCACACAGTAAAAACTTTTCTTTTAGAATGCTGGCCACAAAAAAGTTTATTGAATTCGAATTTCGAATTGTTCATGAAAATAAAAAAGGTATACTTTTAGAATTTTACTCATTTTTAAATATGGAGTGGACGCTTAAAGAAGACCGTGTTGCAGTTATTGCGTTGCATCGTTGCAGTTACGCGCCAATTCAAATTTTTAACATACTGAAAAATTTGAATATAACCAAAAGATTCGTTTATCGTACCATCAAACGATACAATGAAGACTCTAGTGTAGATGACAGGTCAAGAAGTGGTCGCCCTCGGTCTGTTAGGACTCCAGCAGTGATAAAAGCTGTGAAGGCACGAATTCAAAGAAATCCCAAACGTAAGCAGAAACTGTTGGCCCTTCAGATGGGGTTAAGCAGAACCACGGTGAAAAGGGTGTTAAATGAAGACTTAGGGCTTCGGGCATATCGAAGAAAAACAGGACATCGCTTGAATGCTCGTCTAATGGACCTGAGACTGAAGAGATGCCGCGCTTTGTTGAAGCGGTACGCGAGAAAAAAATATCGGGAAATTCTTTTTTCGGATGAAAAAATGTTTACCGTAGAAGAGAGCTACAACAAACAAAATGATAAGGTGTACGCACACAGTAGTGAAGAAGCGAGCAACCGTATTCCGCGTGTCCAACGAGGTCATTTTCCATCCTCGCTCATGGTATGGTTGGGAGTTTCTTATTGGGGCTTAACAGAGGTACATTTTTGTGAGAAAGGTGTAAAAACGAATGCTGTTGTGTATCAAAATACAGTCCTGACGAACCTTGTGGAACCTGTTTCTCATACCATGTTCAATAACAGGCACTGGGTATTCCAACAAGATTCGGCGCCAGCTCATAGAGCGAAGAGCATACAAGACTGGCTGGCGGCGCGTGAAATCGACTTCATCCGGCACGAAGACTGGCCCTCCTCCAGTCCAGATTTGAATCCGTTAGATTACAAGATATGGCAACACTTGGAGGAAAAGGCGTGCTCAAAGCCTCATCCCAATTTGGAGTCACTCAAGACATCCTTGATTAAGGCAGCCGCCGATATTGACATGGACCTCGCTCGTGCTGCGATAGACGACTGGCCGCGCAGATTGAAGGCCTGTATTCAAAATCACGGAGGTCATTTTGAATAAACTTTAATGTCATAAGAATCTATGTTTTGTTAAGTTCATTTTGGTATATGAATGGTTACATAATGAATAAATTTGTTACAATTATTTTACATTAAACATGTGACAGAATTTATGACCTGACTAGGTATTTTTGTAATATTAAGATGGATTTTCCTAAATGTCTATCAAAATATATACGGTATTAATAAAAATAAAACATTTTAAAATTGTCTGTCTGTTTTCTCATTTTATTATATTCTAAACGATTGGAACTACTTCTACTAAATCAGTCTAGAATTACAAGTATCCAAACGCACACATTTACATCTACGTACTTACCGTAGACGTATATCAAAATCAGATCAAGCCGTGGCAAGAGCTGTTTAAGTTTTTACAGTAATGTGTAACTAAGTCATGTAAAATAATAATAACGATCCATAAGGATTTGATACTGGGCTTGAGCTACTGCCTGAAGGTCATTAGTATACCCGCCATGCTTTTCCAAAGAGTATAAGGCTGATGACGGTGATGGCGGTATGCCTCCTCACGATATGTTCATTCAGCTTCGGTATATGGCAATAACGCTATAATATGCACACTTGACGAGACTATACGATGCATGCTATAGTAAAATTCGAAACCAAAACCGAAACACATATACAGAGATTCGTCTGAGAGTATAATACCACTGAGTTATGTACATGCATAAAGTTATACATATAATCAAAACTAATTTACTACTTTTTATCTCTTTCAAGGAACACAATACTACCCGTGCGCAATAAGTTGAGACCTGGGGCGGTGAGGCCATAGACGCATGGTTGTACTGTGCACAAGATGTGACGTAAGCCAGTACGAGACTAAGGGTCGAGTCACACCGGAATGGCAGCGGCCGGCAGCGGCGCGGCGAGCACTCTCAGTGTGTCTCAACCCTAAGATTTAAAAAAAATGGCGTTGCCTACAGTACTGAGCTTGAGGGGAAGTTACAGGGGTAGCGGGCGGATGGTTGCATTCCAAACGAGTTTCAACTTACCGCGCACGGGTTATACAAATGGATATAACATAAGTGATATGGGAGAGAATAACATAAAAGTGGACCACCAATTTCTAAATTATTATCTAATAATCAACTTGTGTATAGTCCTCATATTCAGGACCCTAAATGTATAATATCTAGCTCACAAACTTGTACATGTAACTCTTGTGAAATTAAATTAGTCGCACACGTTGTATATCATTTTAAACGCTCCGTCCACCATCTAATTTTACTGTTTATATTCATGACGACGTCGGGGCTTGTTCCGTGGTTTGCTTTGTTTATCGTGTCAACCGAGAAATTAGTGTTTATAAGGCTTGTATGTTGAACTTGTGTATTATTAAACTTAACTGTTTGAGCTCTTATCAGTTTTAAACAAAGTTTATACACGTATTTTTTTATGTTGAACACGATTTTAATATTATATTTATTATGATAACGATACCAAACACTGCTGATGCACATTCAAGTTTCAACTGGAACCACAAACACGACTGGGTATTATTAAAACATGTATTCAAGTCAATACAAAATTATACCTCGTGTTTTAAGTTACAAATGTATTCAGGATGTATGAAATGGCCACAGGTCTCAGGAACAATTTGAGATTCACGAGTGACATTTAGACTTTAGGTAAAATTTATAAGTCCGTAATAAGACTGTCATAATGTATGGATCAAAATGCTGGACCACAAAGGGGAAGGATGAAAGGATATTGTATACTGCGGAAATGTGAATCTTGACATGGATGTGTGGAGTTATGAAAATTAATAAAATTAGAAACGAATCTATCCGAGGAAGTCTGAAATTAGCGCTAGTGATTGCAAAGCTGAAAAGATTAGCATAGTTTGTTCATATAATGCATAGAAAAACATGTCATTTGATAAGATAAATGCAAGTGGATGGATGCAAAAGGAAAGATAGAAAAAAGAAGAGATAGATGGATTGAAAAAAAGGTGTGACAATTGAGATGAGGACTAATAGTGGAATGTGGACGGAAAAATATGTTGTGCTGACCCCATATAGCTTAGGCAGGAGAAGCAAGTTTTAGTTTCAAAAATTATATCAAATACTAGTTTCCTATTAAGGCAGTGGTGCGCAAATTAGGGGTTGCGACCC
The DNA here is from genome assembly GCA_963693495.1 of Malacosoma neustria. NCBI lineage: Eukaryota > Metazoa > Arthropoda > Insecta > Lepidoptera > Lasiocampidae > Malacosoma > Malacosoma neustria. The sequence continues at coordinate 3,285,287 of OY856372.1, forward strand.
CTGTGGGGGTCGCCATTTTTTATATTTTTCGAAACTAAATACCGCTAGCGTTTAAACCCTGAAGATGATATGCAACTCGCAATTACCAACATAAATCCAAACATTGATGAAATAGAAATTCGTAGCCTCACTCATCAAAGAGTAATTTTACTGATTTTTTTTATGTTATATTAAAAAAGCATTTTCTTAAAATTATAAATAAAATTAATACGTGTTGGATATAATAATGTTTTATTCAATGAAGCGTAAAGAAATGCGCGAAATATAAATCATAATTTGTGGACGAATATATATATCATAATGTGGCTATATCATCATCATCATCATCATCATCTCAGCGTTCTTCCCGGTTGCAACCCAAACTTGCGTTTTGGTGCCCGGGGTCCGCTTTCCGACTTTTCCTACTCCACTTCGCACGGTCTTCAGCATCCCTGGTAGTGAGCCCATTGGCACGCATATCACCCCTTACGACGTCAAGCCAGCACTTTTTGGGCCTACCCCTCCTGCCGGGGCCCGGCGGAGGCGGCATGGCCAGACATTTGTTTCCCACGTAAGCATCCGGTTGCCGTAAAACGTGACCGTACCACCGGAGCCGACACTCCTGCAGTTTATCCGCAATGTCACGGACATGAAGACTACCGCGAATGCGGGAGTTCCTAACGCGGTCTTTCCGCGTCACTCCACACATCCACCGCAGCATGTTCATCTCCGTGACACGCAGCTCCTGCTTGTGTCGCTCCAACACCGGCCACGCTTCACAGCCGTATAAAAGAACAGGCCTAATGATGGTCTTATAGACCTGTCCCTTCAACTTTACCGGCATCTTGGGGTCACAAATGACACCAGTTACCTCACGCCATTTAGCCCACGCGGCAGCAATGCGAGCCTTGACGTCGCAATCGATGTCACCAGACGCGTGAAACACAGATCCCAGGTATTTCACTTGGTCCGTGCGCTCGACCGTGTCGCCGCCTATGCGTACGGGTGTAGGATCTGTGGAGTTACAGGCCAAGTACTCGGTCTTCGCCACGTTGAGCTTCAGACCACCGTTCTCAAGCGACTCCTTCCACGTCATCACACGTCGCACCAGCCTACCCCTGTCCGAATCTGCCAGCGCGATATCATCAGCATACATGAGGAGCCACGGGGGCTGCTCATGTGAGTTTCTGATGCTGTCTGACAGTACGTCTAATACCACGCTAAACAGAAACGGACTAAGGACGGATCCTTGGTGTACCCCGACAGTGATGGGGAAAGGTTTTGTGTCGCCAACAGCGGTCCGAACTACGGAATCGGAGTCACGGTACATGTCTTGGATGATGTCAATATAGGCCTCTGGAACCCTTTTAGATCTCAATGCCCACCAGATTATCGCGCGAGGAATACAGTCGAAGGCCTTCTGCAAGTCAAGAAACAGGCAGTGCAGAGGCGTATTCTTCGTCCTGTATTTCTCCGCGACAGTCCTTAGGGCAAAAACTGGGTCCATGGTCCCGTGACCAGGGCGAAACCCATATTGACATTCCGAGACAGTGCACTCCTGCCGAATCCGAGAGTCGATAACCCTCTCGAAGAGCTTCATGGTGTGGGACATGACCTTTATACCGCGGTAGTTACCACACTCCTGCACCGATCCCTTGCCTTTGAAGACTGGAGTAATGACACTCAGCCTCCATTGGTTCGGGATCATACCGGTGAGGAGTATCCGGTTAAAAAGGTTTGTTAAGATGCCCACACCACGCGAGCCCATCGCCTTCCAGGCTTCGATGGGGACTCCATCGGCTCCGGCAGCTTTCCGATTTTTCATGCGGCGAAGACAATTTTGGACTTCTGCAGGCGTTACCGGTGGCACTAATCCTTGATTTGGAGGAAGATCCGGCGGCTGCACCTCTTTATGCTGCTTGTTCAGCAGCTCGTGGAAATACGAGCGCCATCTCTCCTTCACCGCGAGGTCCTCGCATAACAGGTTGCCTCCGGGGTCTTTTACGCAGCGGCACTTGGAGATATCCTGTGCCGCTTTGACCCTGGAGCGCGCCAACTTATATATGAGCTTCTGCCCCTCAGACGATTCCAACTTATCGTAAAGTGGTTGTAAGTGGTCTCGTCTGGCTCTGGCTACAGCTTTCTTGGTGGCGCGCTTAGCAGCTCTGTATGCGTCGCGATCTTCAGGAGATCTGGACGCTTGCCACTTCTTAAAGAGGGCTTTCTTCGCTCTAGTCTCCCTCTGGACTGTGTCGTTCCACCACCATGTCTCCTTGTCACACTTGCGTCCGCCCTTAGACTCGCCAAGCACCTTCCCCGCCGACCCAAGGATAGCCGCCTGAATCCTGTCCCAGTAAGCTTGAACCGGTTCGCCCTCACCACCGGCGCACGCATAATGTGGCTATATAGGGGTCGCCAAATTTTTCTTTCTACTGAAGGGGACGTAGTTGAAGAAAGTTTGCACACCACTGTATTAAGGCATCGGTCTAGTTTAGTGACTATATTCATTTGATTTACCATTAAGTATTAATGCCTCTATTTATTTAGTGACAATGTTCATTTGTTTCACCGTCAAGAAATTAAATGATGAACGAAGTTTCAAAAATACTATTTCTGCAAGATGCAACAATCCTGAATACCCTCTTTTTTATTGCTGTAGGACAGTAGGCAGGCTGACGGGCCGCTTAGAATTTAACAATTACCGTTGCCTGTGGGTGTTTGCAACGCCAGTGGCATCGCTAACACGCTGCTGTCTCATAAGGGTACGGGAACTTGGGTTACTAATGCCGGAACACAACACAAGGTTATTATGGCAGCATACTTAAGACCAAAGGTGGTCGCCATCCAGACGGGCTTGAGGTCCTACCACGTAGCTAGTGTGGGTTGTTTTGTCGCCTTTTAAGACAGGCCGACCTCGGCCGCAGAGGTTAGTATTCTTTCTCCGACCCTGCACGGATAGAAACTGTTCTTCTAGAAACTCTAAACTGTGCTTTACCTCAAACTGCAGAGTATCTGGAATATGCTCGTAATTATTGTCATTGAACGTCTATCCCAAGGATGGGGTAGCGCCCATTATTTGCAAATGGAGAGCGAACAGCGGTGGATGCCGTTACGCACATATGGAGTGACTACCGGTATTGTTTACATCGTTAGCCGAAAGAGCCGGTGAGGCGATCCGGAGCAAGCAGCGGTGCGAGGTGGGTGCCCCTCCCCGACTGGGTGCTTGGCAGGTAAATTATCACGACAAACACTTTCAATGGGGGACACACAATCCAGGTGCGTCACAAATTAAGGACCAAAAGTCAACCCACAAAGCATTTGTGGGTCACAGGTTGCCCCGGTAGTGACCGGGGTTTTTGGTGGTTATACTGCCGTGGTCATGGTCACCCTGACTATCTCTTGCTGGCCAATTGAAGGGTCGCAGTACCAGGGCGGTGAATCCCATATACCAGTGTTAGCTTCTTCCGCAGTTGCGACGCGGCATTAATAAGGTATAGTTTTCCCGAGTAAAAAAAGATTTGAAATATGTGCCTATTTATATGGATAAAAAACAAAACACCTGCCTTTCCTGCAAAAACACCACAAGGAGATAGAATAAACATATTTACACTGACTCGATGGTTCATTTTGGATGGTTGTTGAAAATGTATTTCATCGTATTTATTTTTGTTGATTTTTATTAAATACATTGAAGTAAGTCTCAACTCTTAAAATGACTTGTTAACTTAAAATTGAAATCGAATAAGTATTGAAACATTTCTCAAGTTCCATTCCATTCAGAAGATTGACTATGTAACGGTTTGGACTTAGTTAAAACAAAATTTCAAGTTGAATTAAACAACTTTCTAAAACATTGACGGGTTAAATCTTTTCATTAAAATTGTTCAACCACAACATTTTATAAGATCTGCCCGAATAACTCTGTTTTAGCGAAATGAAAGTAATTTGAAGATAAATAACTTTGCTTTTTTAAGCGTTTTGTTATCTGTCTTCGAAGAATTTAATATTTTAGGAAATTTTTAATTCTTGGTAAATTTTTTTACGTAGTGTCTTAAATTAAAGTTCCTGCCAAATTTAACAATGATGTCTATGTCAATCTGGAATTTAAAACCTCAATTATAAATGATAAAATATTAATGTCATAAAAAAAACTGTAGAGTAGACAAGCCAAATTTCTTTGGATCCAAAACAATATACATAATTTATATTAGACACTATAAAAAAGGACAAAACAGAAGAAAATGGAATGAAATTTTCCCACTAATATAATATTAAATTAAGAGGGTTCACAGTGCATGGAGGGAGAGTCTCATGATTAGATCATCATCATTAGATTGTAGGGCAAAAGAGATGTCAAGAGCATAAAGAAAGAGAGTAGATGGAGGAGAGCAAAGCAACAAACAAGTGTTGAATGTTGGTTTTTTTTGGTCTCGGGGAAAACCCTCTCTTGACGGATTCCCCTGGCCCGGGGGGACCGAGGGATATGTGGGACTCCGGGAAAGATGTTCGGCCATCCGACTACCCACTAAAAAACCCCGCTGTTCTCCTATCGCCTACAACCGGGCCGACGGATATATGGCCTGCCGATCTCATGGCCCGGGCCGGCGCCGATCCGCCCTTTGTCTTAAGGCGGGCCCCTTCTAAATTGTTAGCGCCATGGGGTCAGGATTTCGTCCCCCGGCGCTCTTCTGAATTAACATGAGTTGAGGGGGGCCGCGGATCAGCACGCGGCCTTCTTCCTCGCGGAAATAGTGCGGGCGGCGGATCCTCCCCCGAGGGGCCACCCGCGGCCGCTTTTTACGGCGGCCGGAGTTACTTGCCCTCCGGCGCTGCCGGCATGGCCTGCGTTGGCGGGAGGGGAGTGTGTGGTCAACTCCCGCTCCCGCTTCGCCGCCTCCTTTGCAGACGGGCAGGACTTGCATCACCGCCGCGTGCCAATCAGGCGTAGGTACGACTACCAGACGACACTCCAGAAAACCAGAGAGTCGCCTAACGTCGTAGCCAGCCCAGCCAGACCGACGGACAGCGGAGATGCCGTTCCCGCCCCAGGAACACTCTCTGTGCAGGCGCAGTCGAAATGGGCATGGTTCCGACTACCAAATCAGGGCCTGGGACAGAACCCGGGACCCCAACCAGTACTCGCAACCATCCCACCAGAGACCGCGCCACGAGCAGAGAGCGAAGTTTGCAAAGGATGTGGGAGGTAGACGGGAAGAAATGTGGGACTCCGCCGCCACGGACGGGAAGGGGAATGAGGCGGCGGATGCTCGGGTACGTCGGGTACGCTCACCCGTGCACTCCTCGGACAGAGAAGCGCCCCTGAGAGGAATGTTGGTATTACTTCAACCCTGAGCAACTGTATTGACGAAAGCAACTTGGTCTATGATTAGAAAGTGATTAGTTATACTCATATAACCTTTTTTATCCATTATGAAATATTTTTCAGAATTCATCCAAATAAATTATAAAGAATCCTTGTTAGTGGACCAACCCAAATTTAAAACAATAAAAAAGCAAATTGGCAACTAACACGACAATTTGGGTCACAATGAGTGCTGAAATAATTAGTAAATTGTAACAATTTAACCTAAAATTGTTATGGTTAATTATTGCTAGAATAATGAGTACCTACATGAATAATAATGCCCTAAATTTTAAGAATTACTCGTAATTGAAGTAAATAAATCATTCAGTAAAGTTATATTGCAATAGTATTTAATTGTTTTCTGTATTATTTGGAAAACAATTATTTAGTATTTTAATTTTCACTATTGTTATCATCAAAAACAATTTATGTTAGGGGTTAAAATATGAAATTGCCGATTTGTACTGAAAAATTGAAAATATATTTTGTAAAGGTTTCGTATTTATTTATTTAATCAAAATATTTACCCTCGTTATCTATACATCGCTGCCTTTTAAATGGAAGTTAATTTATGCCTTTACAATAGAACTCTGGGGATCTAGACTTGACAAACTGTGTGAAAGCATTTTGTACTGCCTCCTGGGAAGAATTTTTATATCACATAGAAAATTGTCCATATCACGAAAAATTAGTAGTTCGTTAGAGCAAGTATGGTGGATGACGTATGGTTTCTAACTGCAGTTACTGTAGAGTTACAGCGATTTCTCGTGCAATGTGAGGTCTTTCGTTATCATGGAGCAATAATGATGAAGATCGATTCACGAGTCGGAACTGTTTCACTGCCAGTTTCGCCATTATTGTTCGAAGTTCAGCACACCAAACATATGTTGTTATTGTTTAACCACACCGAATAAAGCTATAAGGAATAACACCACGAAGAGACCACCAAACATTTACCATTACCTTTTTACTGGTAAGCTTTGCTTTAGGGCACTGTTGTGGTGTTTCGCCTGAGATCAGCCATTGCATTTTTCGCTTATGGTTATTATAAAGAACCATTTTAAGCTATTGCATAGCTTTTATCGCGGGCTTTGAGCGCGGCGACCGAATCAAGAAATTCCGTAACGAAAAAAAACCTAACACTTTTAAATTTGAAGTGCCAGGGGTCAGGGTTGCGCCCTCCCCAGCACTCTCCCTATACCGATTCAACAAGTCAACACAAGTTTTAACACGTATTTCTTTCTGCAGATCAGTCAAATCACGAGACACTCATTTAACATTTTTTTAACTTACGGTATTGATTAGATTCAAACGAGTCAATATTGTAGACAGGGTAACGTTAAATCACCATCTCCTTCAATTCAGCGTTCTTCAAGTCATTTTCACAACGAAAGCATTTAAACCAAAAACGTGTGGTGGTACGTTCATTAGCAGTCTCCTTTCCAAACGCAATGTTTATATTGCGAGCTGTTTCTGCCACGTTAGTTCCGCGTCGTAACTCGTATTCAAAAATGACTCGAATTTCGAAGTATCCATATTTCAGGTCGAAGCTGAGTAAAAAAAACGATTGAAAGTCGCAAATCGAATGTTGCACATTTAAAAAAATCCTCATAGGTATCATGTGAAAAAAGTTTCATTCGAAAATTTCACACCATGAAGGTTTTTTTTTGAGTACGTTTATATTTTAATCATTTTCGAACTTTTGGGTAGTTGTCAGCAACTATTTTTAACAATATTTAATATTTGTACTTTTTATATTATTGTTACGTTTTTATGATAAATGAACTATTTTAAAGCTAGCAACAGCTCTTGATGATCATAAACATATTACGAATATACACTATACTAGAATACAATGTCATTACTATACGAGTAAGTTGGTATATTAGGGTATCTAATTATTCTTATCTCCAAATATGAGGACCGCTATGTGCTGCCTGCGCTGAACATTAAGTGCGGTCATTTCTCATATTTAAGAAGTAATGGCACTCATTGCTACTTCAATGTCAGTAGAGTCACTTGCAAAGTAAGTTTAACATGGTGTGTTATTTTTTATTGCTATAGGACAGCAGACAGGCTGATGGCTCATTTAGAATTTAGCACTTACCGTCGCCTATGGGGCTTAGTGGTACTGAACCTGGTCAAATTTTAATATATTTATATTACAAGTCAAATTTCTACTAAATTTTAAAATTTTCTCTAAAATGTTATATGTAATGTAGTCTAAACTTTGTCTAAATGTTTTCAAGGGTGATTTCTGTTTATTTTGTAAATAGACTTCAATTTTATAGTAGACGGTATCGAGGTCAAACAATTTACGAACCTTTGCCTCATTTAAAATTGCATTTCGTCATGCAAACGAAAAGGGCTCGTGAACTTTCTGTGAAGTTGTTAGTAACTAATCATTCGTATTATTTATTTACTGTGATTATACCTACGATCCCTACTGTAAGTTTAAACTTAATTAGCGTTACATCAATTAATAGTGCAGGAGCGTTTTATCCGTGCAGGGGCGGAGAAAGAATACTGATCTCGGCAGCCAGGGTCGGCCTGTCGTAAAAGGCGACAAAAAACCCACACTAGCTACGTGGTTGGGCACCAAGCCCCTCTGGATGGCGACCACTTTTGGTGTTAAGTATGCCACCATAGTAACTTGTGGTGTATTCCGGCATTAGTGACCCAAGTTCCTGTATACTTATGGGACAGCAGCGTGTTCGCGATGCTACTGGCGTTGCAAACACCCATGGGCGACGGTAAGTGCTAAATTCTAAGTGAGCTGTCAGGCTGTCTGTTGTTCTACAGCAATAAAAAAATAGTAGTTATTGGTAAATTCTTACTCTTTAGCTGGTAGACTATAGTAAATATGACTCCTTATCGTTTTTTCTTTTATAGTATTAAAATGTCGCAGGAGAAGAACAACTCTTTTCCCGTACAAGGGTTAGGACCAGTCAAGCAGTAATATAGAAATCACCCCGAATGCTGTAGTGTGTTGGTGGTCTTACTCTTTAATCGCTATTATACTTTTCATACTACGAGATACTAACCGACTGGTGACAAATAAATTTTACACTTGTCACTATTTTGCTGTCCGTAAAAAAGTTTTGGAACCTAGGTTGCTCTTATGCCGGAACACAACATAAGGTTTTTATGGCGCTATACTTATAGACCAAGGGTGGTTGCCATCCAGACGGGTTTGGGGCACTACTGCCTAGTTAGTTTATTGGAGCGAAGTTCCTTATCGCGCGTTGTGAAAGGGGGCTAGACGGAAAAAAATTCTCACGAAAAGTTGTAACGACACTTATTGCTATAGTAAGCTATTGTAAGATGTGCGGCGTGCGCATGTTTCTCTTTATGTCTCTCTCTCTCTCTTATAGAAAGCAAGCCAGATATTTTCATTTCTATTTCGCATTGAACAGTGTGGTGTCGCGACGATTATTTTTGTTGAGTGTATACAGGTACATAAAAAATAATAATAATGAATCCTGACAGTGTTTCTGCACAAGTTCCGGATATTGCTGATGGAGTTAGGCTAGTTACTGATTAACTTTTTAATACATTATATTTGTTAATAATAAAAAAATATTATTATAACTTAAAAAAAAAATTATTACAATTCCTTCACTAATTAATCGAATGGAACTTCATTCCATCCGGGTGTCCCTTGACACCTCTCAAGTTTTGCCTTTTACGACAGGCCAACCCCGGCTGCAAAGATCAGAATTCTTACTGCGCCCCTGTATAAAGAACACTTTTCACGAGTAATTAATTAAGTGAGTAACAAAGTAATTGATAGAACCTGCCAGTTGCAATAGTTTGAAAGGTAATGATTAATCTAAACAACTACTTACCTATAATTTAGAACCAATTTTCTAATATAAATTTCACATGAGCCGTGCTGAGTAATTTAATATTAACTGTAAGTTGAGCCCGACCCGCTGACCTGATTCGTCCAACTCTCGCACGGAATCGAACTATCTCTACGTTAAATTAATTGTATGCTTTTGATGTTATTATACACTTACAGTTTTATATTGGTTGAATATCATTTCTAAAAATAGTTTCAACAACAGACTGAAAAATTTAAAAAGAAATCAGGTTTTTTCTAAGATTAGCCAACAGCCGTAGTTTTTGGTAATACCAGTTAATAATCTAATTGTTTTTTCCTAAACTGGCTATATTTGTAACATAAATTATGTGTCAAGTTTATATTCATGGATAATAAATATTTATTACCGTAAATATACGTCTCTTTTAATCAAATTATGTTAGGAATGAAAGAATTACACTTTTAAATATTAATTGGCTCATAAATAGAAACCTCTTCATTTAATCTTATATATAAAATTCTCGTGTCACAATGTTCGTCCCTGTACTCCTCCGAAACGGCTTGACCGATTCTCATGAAATTTTGTGAGCATATTGAGTAGGTCTGAGAATCGGCCAACATCTATTTTTCATACCCCTTAGTGATAAGGTCACTATTCCACGTGGACGGAGTCGCGGGCACAGCTAGTTTAATCTTATGAAATTTGGCGTCTCCTTAACCTTTTGAACCAGCAGTGTTAGGCTTTTAAGTATACGCAGTACCACACTTTTACATAAATTTTACGTTACAATAATGCTATTTGAATATCTTCTTGAATTTACTTCTTCGATCTCACTTCAAGGTAGGTCCATCTAGTATCAAAACCTATATATACTTATATTTTTCCACAACTTAAGGAGCCATTTTGAATTATTTTCTAACTCTCAAATTCAAGCACATACGTTTTCAGCCGTTTCCATAAATGTTTGATTAGTTACTTGATTCTTTGATGAAATAAAGAGACTTCGGTTTAATTTGTTGTTTCTAATGACAAACATTTCTTTTTGGGGTTCAAGGGAATACTTTAATTGTCTTTGTTAGGAATAAATATTGTTTCTAGTCTAATTTTGATATTTAATATAATTATTAATGTATATTTATTATTTTAATTATATTGTAGAATTCAGATGTAACGACTTCGCTTATAACGATTAGCCGATTTTAGCGACGATAATGTTTACTCAAGTTAGGTTTCATAATTAGTTAGTGAGAAAATATAAGCGTTTTGAGCGACTCCGGTTTAAGCGGCCAACTGCTTATAGCGAACATTTTTAACCGGTTAAAACGACGCTCATTTTTTGTTTACACAACCTACGCAAATCGTTTCGGACACATACCTTGGCGTCCCATTTCACCCCGCCCGGCGCGCTTCACCTCTCGTTATTGGCGCGTAAATCACAGTTAGCATTTGTCACCTGTTATGACAAATTCATAAAGTTCGACAAAATGAGTTCTGTGAAGCGAGTGTTTTACAATTGAAGAAAAAAGTGCAATATTACACCGATTAAAAGGCCGGTGAATCAAATGCAACCCTCAGGCATCAGTCACCCATAGCAAACGAGAACTTTGAACAATATGCGTGTCAATAATGCTGTCGCCACTTGAGACGAACCGTCTGATGAAGTTTGTCAAAAACAAACTCAACAGACTTTCGACGTTAGTAATAACACAGAGTTTTGTTGTATATTGCATGTGTATTTTATCTCGTTATATTACAGTACATTATGTATTTGTGTTTGTGATTTGGAATATTTAAGAACAATTGAAATAAAGCATAATATGTGATTTCTATGAAATTGTATTTACCTAAATATTTTATTTACGTAAAATACCTTTCGCATTTATAATATGTATTCGAAAGTTAAGTATGTACTTAACAAATAATCCCGCCGTTTTGTGCGTTATTCGGTTAGAATGACATAGTATCGGCGGTCCCTTGAAGGTCGTTATATCCGAATTCCATTGTATATAATAATATGGAACAACATATCATTACCCGGACTCAGAAGTGAATGCTAATGCATTAGACGTATTTAGAAGAATAAGAAGATCGAACGAATAAAAAGAAATCAATTATTCTATTACTAACCTATAATTCAATCAAAAAATTAATTAAAAACAAAGTAATAAAAATGAACACTACTTAACAACCAGCATATGTAAAAGCGAGGCGTGAGTTGGTCGCGTGACCACAAAAGTGGATCCAATTCTACTCCACTCAGCCAATTATCGAGGGCTGACGTGTCGCCTGCCTTATGATGGTTCAATTCAACCGATTATTGCCCCGTCGACATTTTTACACTTCACATCCGTTTGCCTCACTTTTGCTTGTTTTATATGTTAATTTCAGTAAAAATGTGAAATTACTGTTAAGCTGTGTATTTCATGACCACTATTGCTCAATTTATGCTTAAAGTGTAAAAAAAAACGTCACTAAGCGTTTTTGATATTCGCCTTTACTTATTATGTGTGTCTGTGTGCGTGAGTATGTTTGTGAAAAGAAATTGAAATTTATAACTGGAATTAAACACTTTGAAAATGCTAAGAATTGTTGTCTGAGGCTACAAATGTGTTAACTTAATGGCAACTCGTTCAAAGTTTTCCTGGGCACGCACTCTACAATTTTTGATAATTGAGTGCATATTTTAGAAAAATACAGTAAAGTAAATTCAGGGTATCAACAAAAACAAGTTTTGCCAACAATAAATGATTCGCCTACAACAAGTAGAAATAATTTTAGCATATTTTCAAAATATAGATATCTACAGTTTTATTTTGATGAGCCTTTTGAAGCATTATAATTCAATTCATACATATTACGTAATCAATAAGTTGTTTCAAATTCAATATGAAATTTAGGATATACAAATATTGGCAACACAAATGAACGAAAACCTTATTGTTTGGATAGTGGCGAATATAAACCTGGGAATGTTGCAATCGCCAGTCCGATCAAAGGGGTGGCTTTTGAAATAGTTACTGGTGGACCGTTCTAACCGTTTACCCACAGCGGAATTTGGTTACTGTGTGGTCAAAGTTATGAAATGATGAACATTATAAAACATTATATAGGCTTACTGGAAGATTTGCTATATTCACTTGAAAGTTTATATTAAACATACCATAATCAAATATAGCTGCAATAAGCCTTATGAATAATAGATATATGCTAAGCAAAGTCAGACAGTCGCGTATAAAATAATTTTAGACAAATCTACTTTTTTCTCCTTCTAAACTCTCAATCCCTAATATGGATCTGTAAACTAGTAAACGAGTAATCTATTACAAATTTTTTACTACCGGTGAATATGTCTATGGAGTAGTTATGTTACGTCTAGCAGTAAAAGAGATAAAATATTTCGTGCTCATAAGTAGAAAGGTGACAATGATACATTAAAAATACATTAAGCCCGCTCAAATTTCATCACTTGATGTCAAAAGTGTAACTGGGTGAACTTTATTCAGGAATTCTGCAGCGGTTTCATGGTTTTTGATTTATTATACAGTATCCGTTTGATGTGTTATTGTTTGCTCAAATATTTTCTGGCGTTAACCCTCAAAGAGATTTTACCACAATATTTAAGATGTAGTTGTGAAACTAATCAGTGATAGAGAACACGCAAAAAGTGCCAATTTTTCATTTTAAAACGTTTAACAGAAGTGAAATTGTCTTTTTTCTAAGAAGAGATCACAAAAGAAAAATATACGGGTAAACGCCGTAAGGGTGAGGTGGGGTAGCTTGATACTTATTTCTGACCATGGTCAGAGCAGCATAGCTTCTTACATTGTAGAGCCTTTGTCGCAAGATCGAGTTTTGGTCATTGCTCTGCGACACCCTCGCTTGTACGTCCATATATGAGGATAATCAATAAAACGCTTGCCCGGCTGAATGAGGAGTACCCTGTTAGGCAGGGGATACCCGTCAAACAGGGTGTTACCCTGCTGTAAACCTGCTGTTTTCACCACATCGACTAAATGCTTTATATAAATATTTTAGTCCAGATTGCTGGGCTATCTATGATGTTTTTAAAAAGTTTATCCAGTTCAACAAAATAATACGATCTTAATCCTTAAAAACTCTTTCATTCCAACAGAAACAGGACTTGTTTCACGCCATTTATATTATATGCATTTGCTTCATACATAAATAATGTTACTAAATGCTTCATCAATATAATCAATACAATCCCGATCAAACGTACAGTACAACTAACTAATTAGCCAGTTTTCGATATATACAGTGATGGACATGCACTCTGAATATTTCATGTATCCCTTGTCAGCGCGTTATTCAGATGCTATTGTTTTGTTATTTCGTTTTTAGATTGTTTATTAAGGAGTATAGAGTGTTTTCGTTATTTATTCACAATTTTAAATGAATAAATAAATATTTAAATATTTTTTTATAAGGTTGTTCAGAAAGTATCTATGCGTGCAGGGGCGGAGCAAGAATAATAACTTCTGCAACCGGGATCGGCCTGTCGTATAAAGCGACAGAACAACCCACCCTAGATACGTGGTAGGGCCCCAAACCCGCCTGGATGGCGACCACCTTTGGTCTTAATTATGCCGCCATAATAGCTTTGTGTTGTGTGCCGGCATTCGATACCCAAGTTCCTGTACCCTTATGGGACAGCAGCGTGATCGCAATGCCATTAGCGTTGCAAACACCAGAAAATAAAATAGTAGTTTCGTTTCCCCGACAGAGGGCTTAATTCTTTTCTTTCACACCCAACGTCACACTTGAGCCGCATGATCATTTGTTTCAACAGCTGATATAGCAAGGCTTGCTTGTGACAAAGACTGATTGATTCCACGCACTAGTTTTTGGTTGGTGTCCTTACAAATGTGGATGATGAAAAGCAGCTTTTACTTTTTACTACCGAAAACTTCCCCTACAAGCAACGGACATTATGCCCGCCACACTTGTCAAATGCGGATTACATATACCATATACCAGTGATCTCCGAATACTGGTTTTCTCATGAGGTTGTTCTTCACCGTCAGTACATGGCAATTATAATATACACATTAGCCGAAAAACTGCCTAAGCGTTGCATGCCATCACGGGATTCGAACCCGGGACCTTTAAAAATAGTCTCCAAGTGCAATAAAACTGAGCTACCAGGTACCATTATTATAATCTATGAGCCTTTATATTCTGTAAAATAAACATTTTTCGTCAATGATAAAATTATTCATTTTTGATACAATCTAATGACTATGTTTATTTATCTATATGAATAAAATGATAGAGATCTGCAGTAGTGCGTGCTTCACGGCAAAACTACTGGATAAATTTCAATTCAATTTTGTAAGTTTTATTTTTTAGACACTTGGGCTTTAAATCTAAATGAAAAAAAATTGCGATATCTTCATTTAATATAAAGTTATTAAAGTTTTATGAAACAACGATTTTTATAAGCACTACGTATTAACTGATGTGTGTTTTCTTTCTGAGGAGAAGTGGGAAAATCGGTGTAGCGCGCATGCGTATGAGTGGGAAAGTCTCTTCTACCTCTCTACCTCATGACGAAAACTTTGATAATGTTTCAAGCAAAGCATATAAATTCGCAGATGTCAGCTAGTAAAGTATATTATTGATTAACTTAAAGGAAATTACCGGAAAAATAACATATGATTAAAAACTTGAAAAATTAACAAGCACAGTAGAACGTTTAGGATTTCCATTGTCTTTATTGTGATTTTGGTAAAAAAAGACGCCACCACATGTGGAGTGTAACATTTGTTAAAGTAGCTGAATCTTGTTTAGGTGTCTTATTATAGATTCTTCTTCTTATTATTAGTGCACTCTTGACAGTGGTCGTGGTCATGCGTCGGTCAATTTCTGCGCCACCGCTGTTTTTGCGATGCGCCGCCATTCACATCTATGCCTGGCAGAGTGAGAGAGCAATCATTGATACCAGAGCGCTGCACAGATTTGATGAGGTCTGTCCACCATGTTGGAGAGCACCTGTGAGATCTTTTGACCTCGACTTTCCCTTGCACAACCAGCCGTTCCATCGAGTCCTCGTTACGGGTGATGTGCCCGAAGAACTTTAGGATTCGTATTTGCACAGTTGACGATAATCTCTCTTGGATGTTAAGTTCCTTCAGGATCGAAACGTTGGTACGGTGCGCGGTTCACAGGATTCTGAGCAGGCGTCTCCAACGCCACATTTCCAGTGCGTCAATCTTGCAGCCTTAGCGTTCACGTCTCAGCTCCGTATAGGAAGATTGGAAAGACCAGGCATCTCATCTCATATTATAGATTATCGTTTCCTAAAAAAATGGTAAAGAATACTAAAGTATTTTTCTTCATTGTTGTTGTAGTTTTCCATGCCGAAAGCGGTTATCATGCATACGTCAGAGTATTATAAACAAATATATACAAGTCATATGCTTTTAAATATAAAATTATCAGGTGTATCTACAAACTGTACGTAGACGTAGAGATTCATAAACATTAAACATCAACTAATTGACTATAAGGTGTGGCCAGGAAAATGGTGATTTATATGGTTGTAGGGCGATGTACTAGGTCCAACGGTTGCTCCGTTTGGCGAGTAAATGCACTGATATTAGTGAGCTGTATTAATTATTGTGTATCGGTCCACACAGAAGAAAGGCAGAAGCTCCACCAATCTTATGATTTCCCAACCTGGATCGGTTCAGGTGCAGGTCGCAGTGGAATCACGCACGGCGCCTCCCTGATGTTACATATTCTTGTTTGACTACACTGTGCTTTTGATTTGGCACGATCAATAAAAATGTCTAAAAATATGAGGTACATAAACTTCGCACACGGTGCAAAGTGATTTTTATTTTGTCAAACGTTGACACACTAATAGTAAAGTCGTCCGCACAGCGTCGTCCGTCATCTTTCGCAAACTTGAGGGTAGTCGATTAAATTGGCGAAACAACTGGTTTTACCAACCTAAATCTAGGCAAGGACCGAACAATGGTCTTAAAATTTAAGACCATATATTGTCATTTTAGTCATAATAAATCATCAAATGGTTATACTGTGTTCATCTAGGACTTTCACTTTAAGAGCCCTGGGTGGACTGTGGTCAGTCACTGGTCAAAATTAATACTTTCCATGATCTTCTTTAAGTAGGCATAAGATAAAATTGGTATATATTTAATTAATATATTTACGGAGCCGAGACGTAAATACTAACGGTAGGATTGGTTTAGAAAATTATTCATCAGGCTATGTGAAACAAAGAAAAATAATTTATTTGAGGCAAAAACACAATTTTACAATACAAAAACAATTAAATTATTCTAAAATATTGTTTGCTCAAATAAGATTGACATTCAGCATAATATTGCAACGGATTTTCCCGATACAACGCTGATTTTCAGTGGTAACCTCCATCTGCCAATGTCATGTGGACATAAACAATATAAAAAAAAGAAAATACATTAAATATGTCTATTATAAAATATGTTTGATGAAAAATAATAAATAAAATTTCATGACAGAAGAGTATAATATAAATAATATCATAATAATATACTAATCTACTTAAAAATCGTATAAATAACGTGTATGTGTATGTACATATATTCAGAGATATTGCGTGTGTATCACAAAGTACATAAGTGTGTATAATGAAAACAATGTAGACCTATAAACAAAATAAATGCGATGTATAAACGGAATTGTTCTTTTATGTATATTTTAATTAAATATTGTTTAATTACACCTAAAGGAATAGACTGACTTTAAAACTCAGATCGGAGGTGGAATGTCATTCCAACAATCCGTTGCGGTGTGTTTAAAGCAGCATCTGAAAGCAGCCGGTCCATGTAAGGTCACAACTAGTAGATCGGTACGCATCGAGCTGCATATTGATTAGATCTACTTTGTCTCCAGTTTATTTTTAAAAAGAGATATTTGGGTACATAAGCAGATCTCACCCCGAACAGCAGACACGCCAGGTGTAGCTTTATTCTTGATTCCATTTGAAACTACTTGAAAACAAAACCGCGCACAGGCATTTGTTCTTGATAAGAGACACGAATCATAAACCGTATCACAGTAATTTATTTTGGATAGTATCTTATATTTTTGTCTGATCTTAACGCTAATATATTCTCGAATCGAACAAATAATTTTAGTCTATAAAAGCAATTACTCACCATGTTACTAATGTATTTTTTAAATCGCAATTCTGGATGGATTTTGAATATTTCTGTTATGGACAAAATCCAAAATTAGGAAATCCGTTGGAGAAGCAGTGTCCGACATAGCTCGTTAAATATGAAGCTGAAGTGGCAGTGGATTGGTTACGTTTGTCGTTTGCTGATGAGGGTTGGAGCCCGTGAAGACGTGTCTTGCAGTGAAGACCGCCTCTTTGTTAACGTACAACAAGACGTCCCCCATCCCGATGAATCCATGACTTGCGCAAAGATGCCGGTCAGTGAGGCAATGCAAGGGAGCGGGATTTGTGGCGCAAACTTGGAGTGCACATTGATTGGCTGGAGACATAGCATGGATAAATTTGTTTAAAAATATATTTGTATAGACTGCCATCTGACTCATCAACTCCAAAAGTAGAAAACCAATATTACTCTCCTTTTTCTGTTTATGAACTCAGAAATCAATAATTCTTTATTGCATTTAACAACCCCGTAGTTAAGTCATCACGCGACCTTAATGAGTAGACGATATATTGCCAAGACTAGACGTCCGCGACTATAGGACTACATTTTTATCAGTGTCATTAACAAAACATTTGTTAAAAATATTTTCCTCATCTTCCTGTCCTTTATCACTTTGCACTCAAAGGAATTCCACTACACGTTCATCCTTCCCCTTTGTGGTCTAGCATTCCGATCCAAAGAATACAAATTAATGTCATGAATAATACAATATGGTGCAAGATTTTTTTTCTAGACATATTTTTATAAACTTTATTTATCCTGGGGAAAACTGTACTTGATAAGTACCGTGTCAATATACCGCATGCATCGGGAATGTGGGGTTCTCCACCCTGCGACCACTTAACAGGCTAGCAAAAGTTGGTCAGGTAGGTGGCAGTGGCATTCTTACCAATAACCTCAGTTGTTGCCTAAACTCTTTGTGGATGTCGTAGGTCCGACCTCCGGTCATTGACCTGTGCCATTCCCAACACTTTTATATACCCTAGTATAAATTAAAAAAATTGGCATTTAATCATATAAAAACACACGATGCTTTTGTGGGCAAGGCTAAGCGAATTAACTTTGTGTACTGAGTGAAACATACATTGGATTTTACATTTACCCATGCAGGAATATTATTCGAAAACCTCAACGCTACTTTGACTTGAAATATATGATACAATTCTTAAACCATTCGAAAGAAAAGTCGGTAAGAAAGTCTGTACCTTCGAGGCAATAGAAATGCAACCCGAAATACTGGAGTTTAGGACTAACTTCTTTAGACGTTAGGTAAAGAACAAACATCTTATTCTTCGAACTCAGAAATTTGTACCAGAGCCTTGTATTTTGTTCTGCAAATGTATCAAATAACAACAACCTTCTGAAATAAAATATTTCCTTTGCTACTAAAATATATACTTCTGAAATAAAACTTTTGCGGCCGGGGTGGGCCTGACGTAATAAGCGACAAAACAACCCTGGTTACGTGGTAGGACCCCGAGCCCGTCTGGATGTTAACCACCCTTGGTTAATAAGCATGCCATCATAATAACCATGTGTTTTGTTTTGACATTATTGACTCAGGTTCCTATACTCCTATAAGACAACAGCGTTTTTGTGGTGTCCATAGTATCGCAAACATCCAAAGGAGACGGTAACTGCTTACAATTGAGTGGGCCGTTAGCCTGTATGCCTTTCTTCAGCAATAAAAAATATTACACACTATAATAAAAATAATATCACTTTCAGAGTCTAATTTTATTATATTTTGTTATAATAGCTATTTCTATGGCTTCACAGTGCGAACTAAATGATCATGGCCGGTGTGTCCAAACATTATGCGCCATCACGAGCGGGCCAAGCCACGTAATGAATGCGCACGCAGATACGTGCCTTCTTTGCTCGACTTTTACGCTTAAAACACATTTTTTGTTTTAATATTATTTTCAATTGATTCAAATGTTATCGAAAATATGATATTAATCATTGGTTACCTGAGTCTTATTTAGTAGTAAAAAGAAATCAAAATCACGCCTTGTTTTTGCTAAATTGATCATATTAAACAGCCGTTTCTGGTTCAACCCCTACTAAGAAAAATGTTTGTATGCAAATAATTCAATCGACTAATATGTTCATTTTATGTTTGGAAAAAATGTAATACAGATCGTTTAAAAATATTATAACATGTTGGGAACATATATCTTGTTATGTTGCATTCGCTGTGTTCTGATTGCCACAATGCTTTTATATAATATGATATATACTGATGGGCACAATATTAGAAAATAAAGAGAAGTAAAATAAGCTATCAGAACTGTTTGCGTCTCTAAATTTAAATTGTAGACAATGTTGATAATCAATTATACCACTAAATTGCCCTCATGGCAATATTAACTCTTTCAAACATTTCCCAGTAAGCCCAAATCGGAAATGAACTTATTATGAATTTGAAGTGGTTTTATTTGACCGCCACCATTTGGGATTGGAAGTCTCAAACAAAAACCTTAAAGTAATGCGAATACTTAACTTAAAATAATTCATTTTTTGCGTAGCTTCAATTACCATTAAGGGACATATCTTCTTTCTGCCCTTATTTACGTTTAGTGCATACACCTCTGAAAAAACACGACAGCTGAAGTAATAAAGGAAACAATACTGACTTATTATAATAAAATCTTAGTTCAAATTCTAATAAACAAAACAGCTCGACGAGGCGTCATCAGCGGGGATTATCCTATCGGTTCACACGGAGTCATGTAAGGCTTCTCGATCCGATTTCAATGTAGTATTTGTAACACGTATTAGTCTAATATACCGATATTGTACGGTTGCTTATACATATATTGGGTCTAATTTAAACTATATGAGACAGATGAATAGCTAATGTCATTACAATATATAATCTCTATCAAATGTTAAATTGCGCAAGCGCAGACTATGCTAGTCTTATTCGTCGAATATATAGTTACGAGTATATCGAATATAATTATAGGTATAATAATAATAAGTACTTATATTTCGTTCACGAGGTTACTGCCATGTTGGTGTATAGAATAAACGAGCATCGCACCGATAGTGGTGTCAGTGAACGGACTATAGCAAAAAGCTTCGACATATACCTAGAAAGGCTTTAGCTAGGTAAATGGGTGCATGAATCACGGCATGCATAGTGAGGAGATTCCTTTTTTTTCGGAGGAGGATAAATGCCGTTACACACTACCTGCTGCGCGGGGACGCAGCAAGCTCATGGGGGTTCACGGCAATTCAGCACTTTATCCTGCTTTGAAGAGCGCGTGCCGTATACTCAAAAAACCTCCCCCATGCTCCTCCTTATTGCTCACATTCAGGGTGTCAGGAAATTGCGCGAGCCGACTACCGACATCCTTAATAGCATTCGATCGTACTGGGTGCGAGCCTCACTGATTCGGTCGAGAAACAATCCGGCCGCCGGGGGCAGTTTGCACCCCCTGCTTCGACTACCACCGTACGGTGGGAGGGCGTGCTGAGCCCCGACGCGCCTTTCTCAGAGGCCAAAATGCAGGTGGCTTACCCTTACCCCGGGGTGCCTACCCGCGACCTCGTATACAGGGTGACTTTGACAAAATCGTCCAAATTTTTTTTACGCACTAAACATCATTTAAGGAACCCATTTTTGCAAAAAAATTGTATGTCAAATTTTCACCATAAAATATTTCATATAATGATCATTAATTCAATCGTACAGAATAGTGCTATGGTGCAACCTTCATACGTTAACCTGTTATTACCTGTCTCTCCCGCGTAAATGAGTAGTGCGTATTCGCTCGCCCGGTGCAATGCCGCCGTCCTCTGCCTTTTACTAGGTCAGATGGAGAGGTCATTGACACTATCGCCGTATTATGTAAATTGCAAGTTCTTTGAATGACTTTTTGATGCTGATTACTCAACATTTTTGTACTATGTGATACAAAACTAAAATACATGTTTCTCATAACTTTTACTAAAGATACTTCTGTGTAAATTTGGACGGGTTTGTCAAAGTCATCCTGTATAGTAATGACGTTTTCTCTATTTTTTTATGTAATTTATTTATAGATTATAATTTTATAAATATTTTTATGTTAATATTTTGTAACAGATCTGAAATTATATTAAAATTTGTAAGTTTGGACAAAAAATATTATTAATATTGAACATTATAATAACAATTATTATTAGAATTTGACTCTCAGATCATCTATAGATGTTTCTCAGCATGAAAAGCAGTTTTATTCCCTAATGCTCCCTGATGCGTCAATACTCTAGAGCGGAATGTCATTTCATCTTCACCGCTAATTTTTGGAGGATCAACACCGCTTGTTCCCGTCTCGGCTATTGTGTGCTATGAAATCAAATTGCTTGTTAAAGACTATATATATTTATCGATGTTTACGATAATAAACACAATGGATAGGTTATTGCATGCGGCAGATATGCGAATGTTGAGATGGATGAGCGGAGTTACAAAAATAGATAAAATTAAAAATGAGTATATGAGGGAAAGTTTGAAAGTAGCCAGTGATTGAGAAGCTAAAAAGTTCGGTTAGGCTACAATGGCCATATAATACGAAGAGAGGAGCATCATGTAACGAGGAGGATGCTAGAAATGAGAGTCGATGGATACAAGAGGAGAGGTAGACCAAAGAAAAGATGGATGGATTGCGAAAAAGATAATATGATGAAAAAGAGTGTGAATGTTGAGATGACAGCAAACATAGGAGTGGACGGAGAGAATGTTGTGCCGACGCCACATAGTTGGGATAAGGACAGGAGGAAGAAGTTTACGATAGAAATCAGTTGTACAAGGAAATAAAATATATAAGTGGAAACTGATAAATTTGGAATGAATTTATACAATAGGAAGTATTTTAGGTGTAGTCAGAACACCGTCATGAAGATTTAATTCTGAAAGTTTGACGAAAAATTAATAATAATAATCATTTATTTCGGAAAGCAGGTTCCATACATAGTCACAAAATCGTTAATTTAAATAACTAAACTAAATAACGAAATTAAATAAAATGAATATAATGATTCCATGCAGTAACAATAATAACAATATTAATTTTAAAGTAATAATAAACCAGAAAATAAAAGAAACATTAGACAAAATATAATAAATATAGATGATAAACCGGATAAAATGCGCTTGGGCAAAAAAATTTTGAATTTAAATTTAAATGGGTTCAGTTTCAGTAAGTTTAGTTAAGATGTCAAATATTTATTTTTGAAGAATGTGACACTGAACCCATTTACCCAGCAGTGGAGAGTCCCATCTATCAGAGAATACTCTGAGGATAATATAACATAATAAAATTATGACAGGAATGTATTTGATTAATCTAGATCTAGTTATAATTGGGATACTTGCTATTGCACTAGCGCCATAGAGTGGTTACTTCTAAGAATAAAAATGGGGTAAACCTTTCACTTTATACGGATTCATTGATGAAGCAGATATAACTAATAGGGTTTTTATATGTGACCTTACTTGAAGAGAAATTTTTTATTTAACGTTGTTTTACTACCATTAAACGACTCTTCTTCTTCCAGTGCCTCTTCAATCCTGAAGGTTGGCCGATAGCTTCCTGTATTCATTTCTATCAGCAGCCAGCCGGAACAGCTGTTCGACGGAGGCAATACCGGTCCACTCCCGGATATTCCGGAGCCATGACTTCTTTCTTCGCCCAGCACGTCTCTTTCCGTCCACCTTGCCCATCATTATCAACTGCAGCAGCATGTATCTATCGTCCCTGAGCACGTGGCCGAGATATTCTATCTTGCGCTTTTTGATAGGCGGCAACATTTTCCGGGACATATGAACGCGCTGAAGCACGGTTTCGTTCCTGACCCTCTGCGTCCAACTAATGCGTAACATGCGACGGTAGCACCACATCTCGAATGCCTGTAGGCGTCTCGTAGTGTCCTCTTTCATGGTCCACGCTTTTCATTAAACGATAAAAAGATTAATTCAGTTGTCGCCTTATTATGGCATTCTAGGTAAGGTAAAGGGCCCTCATACTCTTATTTGTACAAATAACCATACGCCAAAACGCCCAAATGCCTTTATTATTTATTATTTTTTATTGCTGTAGGGCAACAAACAGGCTGACGGCTCACTTAGAATTTAGTAGTTACCGGCGCCTATGGGTGTTTGTAACGCCAGTGGCATTGAGAACACGCTGCTGTCCCATAAGGATTCAGGAACTTGGGACACTATTGCCGGATTACAACAAAAATTTATTATGGCGGCATACTTAAAACCAAAGGTGGTCGCTATCCAGACGGGCTTTGGGCCTTACCATGTAGTTAGGGTGGGTTGTTTTGTCGCCTTTTACGACAAGTCGACCCCGGCCGCAGAGGTCAGTATTCTTTCTCCACTCCTGCATGGATAAAAATTTAATTTATTATTATGAAAATATAGTGTATATGGTTTTAAATTATTATGATTTTTTATTTATAATGAATAAATTTGTTAATTAAAAATGAAATTAAAATGAAAGTACTCAAATATTTTCTAACTGCGAATTCTTGCGATATAATATATATCGACTTACAAACGTCTATTGTACCGTTGCCCTACTTGCGAGCGTATGGGATGGACATGTCGCTTTGACCAGACCACTTACGGCCTCACTTCTCACTTCCCGACACCACTTCACCCGTAATCGACTTTGATCAACTAATGCCCTGTATTAGTTTGCTCCAAATATCACTAGTAACTAGGAGCTGTCTGTTTTAAATGGAATAAGTCACCTTGAAACAAATTTAGTTCGTTGCTATACGAATCAGTTTGGAGACCAGTCATTGTAATTTTGAAAATTGATTATGGAATATTTTTGATTTTTACAGGCATCTGGAAAGAAACGCAATCTTCGTCCTGTTGAATAATAGTTAACAGTGATTTTACAGGTCCACCGACTATTAGATACAATTTAAGCGGGCTTCTAAGAAACTGTTTGATCCTACAATTTTTTAAATATACAATAGAACCCAACAAACTCTGAGACCAATAAGGAAAATATGTACAGAGTGCTCATTGAATATAACAGACAATATTATTTCCATATTGGAATTAATAGAGGGGAATTTCTGATTCATCAGCATTATTTTTGTAACAAACAGAATACCTAATTCTTTTTATTTATCATAAATCACATCAGCAAGTCATGCTCGAGAAAATAATCTGTATGCATAATAATTATAACTCTTCTTCTTCTTTTTCTGTTGTTCTCTAAACATGTATCTGTATAATTGTCTAAACGGCTACTTTCAAAAGATATTCAATAATCCGTTTTCAATTAAGGTCTGCATATGAAGGAACACGAGGTGAAATATCTATATATTCGTACGTGACACGAACAATTTGTACCCCTTTTTACGAAAATTGCGCAGACGGAGGAGTATGAAATTTGGCACAGTTAAATTTTATATGGAGGAGAAGTGCAAAAAGCTATTTATTTGCCTAATATATATTAAATTAATTAAATAAACATTACACACACTACTGCTCGAATGATACGCAACATACACACACATACATACCTTACTTACGCTAATGTCTGTTTTATTAGAGTTTATATCTGTTAAAGACCATTAAGGTTAATTGTATAATAATATATAATATTTAAATTCATAATATACATAAGTAAACGCAAAAATCTAAAAAAAATGATAAATTCCCTAGTATTAGAAAGTGAAAAAGTTGGGATCGAAATGAACTACGATAAAACAAAAATAATGACTTACAGCAATACTAATAAGGTAAGCTTACTTGACAAACCTTTAGAGTACGTAAACAGCTACACATATCTCGGAAAATTAATATAATTTAAAGATAGCAGTGAATAGGGACAAGTCAAGCATCAAGTGAACATAAGTTGGAAAACGTTCTGGAGCTTAAAATATATTCTTAAAGGGTATTTCCGTCTTCAAATGAAAAAGGCAGAAATGGACACCTATCAACTCTAAAATACATTTGTTAAACATGGACTTATAATACCAAAATAAAAACAAAACTAGCGACCTGTCAGAAAGCTATGGAACGAAGTATGATAAAAATAAGAAAGAACCAAAAGATAAGAAGAGCGCACATAAGAAAAACGACGAAATTAATATATACTTCTAAGTTTTTTTTATTGTTGTACGACAGCAGACAGGCTAACGGCCCGCTTAGAATTTAGCAGTTACCATCGCCTATGGATGTTTGCAACACCAGTGGCATCGCAAACACGCTGCTGTCCCATAAAGGTACAGGAACTTGGGTCACTAATGCCGGAACACAACACAAGGTTATTATGGCGGCATACTTAAGACCAAAGGGGTGTAAGGGGCCCTACCAACATCTTCGGGGCCCAAGTCAACCTCACCTGCAAGTCGGCGCACCCTGCTGAATAACGGACGAGGCTCTGACGACGGCTTTCCTTTTGGGGTTGGGGGGTCAGACGGCAGTCGCCCCCGTAAAAGCCAAATCTACCAAATCATATGGACAGAACACGAATGCGAGATCGTATAAGGGCTAGGGCGCCGCCGCATAACGGCGCGCAAGAGCTTCGCCCGACTCTTGTGAGAAGTGGACAAGGGCTACCGTGTCATGGGCGGGCACGGCTAACGACGCTAGCCCCAACTCACGCAGCCCAAACATCTCGAAAGATCCGCTTCGCAACATGGAACATAGGCACGTTAACCGGACGCGCGAGAGAGTTGGCCGATGTGCTCTCCAGGCGGAGGGTGGCCGTGGCGTTCCTGCAGGAGACTCGGTGGAAGGCCAGCAGATCCCGGTTCATTGGGAATGGCTACAAGCTGATCTACACAGGTGCACCTGGTGGGGAGAATGGGGTTGCCATAGTGCTCTCGGAGGAGTTCCAGAACGACATTTTGGAAGTGAAACGTCATAGCGACCGACTTATGGTCGTTAGGGTGCTTATCGATGGGGTAGTTACCCACTTGATAAGTGCCTATGCGCCACAGGCCGGTTGTGACGACGCCGATAAAATAGCGTTTTGGAATCTACTCGGAGAAGTGCTCCGTGGAATCCCATTATCACAGGGGATCGTTTTGGGGGGTGATCTGAACGGTCATGTGGGTGATGAGTGTGGGGAATTCGAGCGTGTTCACGGTGGATTTGGGTACGGCAGCCGCAACGCAGAAGGGGAGGACATCCTCAATGCGTGTGCGGCGGCCGACCTTGCCATCGTGAACACGTATTTCAAAAAGAGACCCGAGCATCTCATCACCTACAGGAGCGGGAGGAATGCTACCCAAATCGACTTCCTACTCACTAGGAGACACCACATCAGCAAAGTAGCCAACTGCAAGGTCATACCCGGTGAGAGTCTCACTGCACAACATCGTCTTCTTGTCATGGACCTCTGCGCTAAGCCTAAAGACACGTATACCGAGCGCGTTCAGCGCCGAATCAGGTGGTGGCTGCTTGATGAAGTCACGTCCCAGGAGTTCGCCTTAGCCGTCGGTGACAAGTGCACCGGTGGTATGGGCGAACCAGTTCAGGCTTACTGGGACAAGATTCAGGCGGCTATCCTTGGGTCGGCGAAGGAGGTGCTTGGGGTGTCTAAGGGTGGTCGCAAGTGTGACAAGGAGACATGGTGGTGGAACGACACAGTCCAGAGGGAGACTAGAGCGAAGAAAGCCCTCTTTAAGAAGTGGCAAGCGTCCAGATCTCCTGAAGACCGCGACGCATACCGGGTAGCAAAGCGCGCCACTAAGAGAGCTGTTGCCAGAGCCAGGCGAGACCACTTACAACCACTTTACGATAAGTTGGAATCGTCTGAGGGGCAGAAGCTCATCTACAAGTTGGCGCGCTCCAGGGTCAAAGCGGCACAGGACATTTCCAAGTGCCGCTGTGTAAAAGACCCTGTGGGCAATCTGCTATGCGAGGACCTCGCGGTGAAGGAGAGATGGCGCTCGTATTTCCACGAGCTGCTGAACACGCAGCACAAAGAGGTGCAGCCGCCTGATCTTCCTCCGAATCAAGGACTAGTGCCACTGATAACGCCTGCAGAAGTCCAGAATTGTCTTCGCCGCATGAAGAATCGGAAAGCTGTTGGATCCGATGGAGTCCCCATCGAAGCCTGGAAGGCGATGGGCTCGCGTGGTGTGGGCATTTTAACAGACCTTTTCAACCGGACACTCCTCACCGGTACGATCCCGAGCCAATGGAGACTGAGTATCATTACTCCAGTCTTCAAAGGCAAGGGGTCGGTGCAGGAGTGCGGTAGTTACCGAGGAGTTAAGGTCATGTCCCACACCATGAAGCTCTTCGAAAGGGTTATCGACTCTCGGATTCGACAGGAGTGCACTGTCTCGGATTGTCAATATGGGTTTCGCCCTGGTCACGGGACAATGGACCCTGTTTTTGCTCTAAGGACTGTCGCGGAGAAATACAGGGCGAAGAATACGCCTCTGCATTGCCTGTTTCTCGACTTGCAGAAGGCCTTCGACTGTATTCCTCGCGCGATAATCTGGTGGGCATTGCGGTCCAAAGGGATTCCAGAGGCCTATGTTGACATCATCCGAGACATGTACCGCGACTCCGATTCCGTTGTTCGGACCGCTGTTGGCGACACAAAACCTTTCCCCATCACCGTCGGGGTGCACCAAGGATCCGTCCTTAGTCCGTTTCTGTTTAGCGTGGTATTAGACGTATTGTCAGACAGCATCAGAAACTCACATGAGCAGCCCCCGTGGTTGCTCATGTATGCTGATGATATCGCGCTGGCAGATTCGGACAGGGGTAGGCTGGTGCGACGTGTGAAGGCGTGGAAAGAGTCGCTTGAGAACGGTGGTCTGAAGCTCAATGTGGCGAAGACCGAGTACTTGGCCTGTAACTCCACAGATCCCACACCCGTACGCATAGACGGCAACACAGTCGAGCGCACGGACCTTGTGAAATACCTGGGATCTGTGTTTCATGCATCCGGTGACATCGATTGCGACGTCAAGGCACGCATTGCTGCCGCGTGGGCCAAATGGCGTGAGGTAACTGGTGTCATTTGTGACCCCAAGATGCCGGTAAAGTTGAAGGGACAGGTTTATAAGACCATCATTAGACCTGTCCTTTTATACGGTTGTGAAGCGTGGCCGGTGTTAGAGCGACACAAGCAAGAACTGCGTGTCACGGAGATGAATATGCTGCGGTGGATGTGTGGAGTGACGCGGAAGGACCGCGTTAGGAACTCCCGCATTCGCGGCAGCCTTCATGTCCGTGACATTGCGGATAAATTGCAGGAGTGTCGGCTCCGATGGTACGGCCACGTTTTACGGCAACCGGATGCTTACGTGGGAAACAAATGTCTGGCCATGCCGCTTCCGCCGGGCCCCGGCAGGAGGGGTAGACCCAAAAAGTGCTGGCTTGACGTCGTAAAGGGTGATATGCGTGCCAATGGTCTCACTACCAGGGATGCTGAAGACCGTGCGAAGTGGAGAAGAAAAAGTCGGAAAGCGGACCCCGGGCGCCGAAGCGAGAGTTTGGGCTGCAACCGGGATTCATCGCTGAGATGATGATGATGATGACTTAAGACCAAAGGTGGTCGCCATCCAGACGGGCTTGAGGCCCTACCACATAGCTAGGGTGGGTTATTTAGTCGCCTTTTACGACAGGCCAATCCGGCCGCAGAGGTTAGTATTCTTTCTCCGCCCGTGCACGGATAAAGTATGCCCTAACATAAAAATGGCGCTAGACAGGGCATATAGCAAGATTGAGGGATAAGAGATGGACAATAGAGGCTACAACATGGCAAGGACCAATAGGAAAAAGATAAAGAGGCTGCCAAAGGAGTAGATGGACCGATGATATTGTGGATATTGCTAGGAAAACTTGGAGAAAGCTTGAAGAGGTCTATATCCAGATTTGGGTTCCAATATTAGATAATAATTAGTTTTAAGGAATGTAGATTAGTTTAGTATTTTTGGAAATAAATAAGCTTATTATTAATATTATTTATACATAAATTGACAATAACAAGGAATGAAACTTTGGAATTGATTTTATTTGTATAGTTATTTATAATTTGTGAAATACATCTTGCTCAAGTATATAGGAAATGGTGTTTAAGTAATCTGAATTGATTTACTGTTGCCTATTTGTGAGAATAGTGTTTA
Organism: Malacosoma neustria; assembly: GCA_963693495.1. Classification (NCBI taxonomy): domain Eukaryota; kingdom Metazoa; phylum Arthropoda; class Insecta; order Lepidoptera; family Lasiocampidae; genus Malacosoma; species Malacosoma neustria. The sequence continues at coordinate 3,314,788 of OY856372.1, forward strand.
CAAAATGCGAATATTTAGTTACGAAATGGATTTACAGTGCAGATTTTGCAATGAAAAACCTTTTGAAGTTTTCAGTTATGTTGTTCAAATTTATGTAGAAAAATAGCAATTTAACTGAATAGATGTGATGAAACCTTTGATTACATAGAATATATAGCCTTTGACAAAAGAACCATAATAAAGATCAAACTAAAAAATTAAATGTACGTATATTATGGTCAAATTTCGACTCCTGAGCGACCACTAGTATTAATGACTACATCTTATTGTTTTTATAAAGTTTTTATCGTTTTTAGCCAATTTTACTGCGCAATAAAAAATATCTAAATTACAAGTTAAGTCTAAATCTTAAAGCTTTTGCGTTTAATTTTTTTTTTGTATGATGGCTTTAAATATATTGAAGAGTATAGGTGTGTAGCTAATTAAGATAAATTATGGATTGTGAAAAAAAATCTGTACTCGTTCTCAAGAACTTGGTTTTTGATCAATTCATAATTTTTTGATCTTAGATAAACTTTATTTAAAGTCCATAAATTTACGAAGACACGTTTCATTCAAAAGACATAATCAACGACAACAACACATCCCAACAATAGTCCTTAATAAAATCGCCGAGTTGATCCAGAAAAATGTCCCTAATAACACAGTGGGCAGTATACACGTCTGTTAATAATGCCGAAGTGGCCGCTGGCCGTTGGGTCCCAAATTGAAGGACTCCGCACCCATTGTGTGCCAAAGGGCATATTTCCACGACCTACTGTCACCACTATGTAATAAAACATTTCATCTATTTAGTAGAACTAGTCCACCCAGATATTTTTCATACGTTGCGCCGCTTCTTCTTTTAGTCAGCATATTTTTCTTATATACGTGTTATTAGAAATTTTTATGGTTAAAAATAAAACACTTTTCACAGTTTAGATTACAAAGCCGTACTGACAACTTAATGTCTTAGACTACCTACATCTAGTCTAGTGATTTTCTTCATTTACATAATATTACAAAGCACTCATTAATATACCATCTACTACTCGTATACATGACTCCCAAAGTAAATACAATGGTGCGTTTTTTCGCTTATCAGCTTTATTTTGTCGAGGGAAAACTTATTTCCAAGTACCCTCGACCGCAGGGATGTCGAGGGTATGTGAGACCCCGTAAGAACCCACTAAAATACTCCGCTGTCTTCTATCGACTAGTGTCTGAGTTGGCGGACAACTGGCCTGCCAATATCGTGGCCACGTTGTTACTTATGAGCTAGCAAAAGGATGAATCTGCTTGTCGCTCATTGCGATACTGTAAGAATTGTTAAATATGCCTATATTTTATTTACAAATAAACATTCTGATTGTTCAATGTTGTGTACGGAACATGCAAGTTCATGCCAAGACCAATTCAAAGAGTTACTACAGTCTACTTGAGATATTCAAGAAGATTGCGATAAGTAAAAACAAATTAAAAGTACTTAAAATGTATCAGTGTCTCCAGATATTGCAGTTCAGGCAGGGTTTGTGAAGTCTAGTTCTTCTTAGCAATTTATATATGTGTATTTTACAGCTAATTCAAATTAAAGTGTTTTTTCTGTGCCTGAAGGATGTTTGTCTTGGATTTTAGACTTTAAGTTATCAAATCCTATCGTAATTGGCACTTTTAGATCGTGGTAGTGTGTTGGAGAATGCATCTTAAATAATTTTAGTAATTTCACTGTGTGACCACAGAGCTTTTTTGGAAGCCCATCTCTGCCATACGCTGAACTAGATTTTTTTTGGTCTCGGGGAAATCCTTCTCTTGATAGGTTCTAATAGCCCGGGGGAACCGAGGGATATGTGGGATACTGGATTGTTACTAGCGTTAAATGTTTCATTGTTTTTGCAAATTTGTGTTTCATAATATTTTTCTAATATTTTTTTTTTTAATTTTAACCCAACAGATAGTAAGCCCACACCAAATACTACAGTTATAAAATATTTTTGATACAATTTATCTCTTCTCGTATCGTAACGCATCTGAACAATGGAGAAACACATATTTTTTCTACGTAGTCATTTTTGTTATAACCACGGTGCCGTTTAATTTTGGACATGTCCCCGTTTTAACTGACATACTTCGTATTTATGCTAAGTTGCACATTTTTGCCACACATTTGTTTAGCTTTATGTAAAATAAAAAAATATTTTGGACTCAGTATTTGTTGCGGCTTACATACATTTATGCGATTTTTATCTGTTGAATTTGAGATTATCACTCTTTTAGCGTTATGGGTACATACTAAGCTTTATTACAAGGATTCCTATAAATATCCACTGATCAGCATATTTGCCTTAATAAATGCTGAATATATATTGAAATCTATATATATAAAAATCTTGTGTCACGATGTATGTTGCCAATAAACTCCAAAACTACTGAACATATTTCAATTAAATTTCACATGTACCCGTATTTTGGTCTAACTTACTGGATAGGATAGTTATCATCTCAATTATTCGCTTATGTCGTGAATGTAAACGAATAAAATGTATCAATTAATTGTTTCTTAAGCAAGTTTTTATTCACTGTTTAGTTTTATGAAGTTCTCATAGATGGCGGTATACGTTGATTCATCGATAAAATTCTTCAATATTGTTTGACATCTAGGTTGCAAATACACCCAATAGATGGCGCTGTTCAATTTTACCGGAAGGGTTTTATTTCCTCAGTTGCGATTGGAGAAATAAAATATGGCGGTACGAAGTTCGCCGGGTCAGCTAGTATTTAATAAATATTGAATAACATTAATTTTATGTAGCGAATGTTTTAGATAAAACAAAAATAGGTTTCAAGAAACCTCGGGAACATCTTTTATTAGACACGTAGCTCACTTTACTAAGGAAGAAGAGCAATTAATAAAAGGCAAATACAACATAGTATATTAAAAAGTATATAAATTAAAATAAAAAGTTAGATATGAAAAAATATTTAACGATAACAATGAAAACATTTGGAATCTACTATCAACTCTAAACATCATCAGCATAAACTAAATTATGATATAACCAAAACTTATTAGCTAGTTCACACAAATATTCATGGCATTAAAAAATAAATGGCTCGTTTGTAGCCATTCCAAATTGTCGGCATAAAATAGTATGAGTAAAAGACCCTATAGACGTACTAGTGGGCATTACTACGTAATCTGATTTGCTGATATAATCTCTAAGCTTACAAGCGGGGTGTTTAGGGCGATTTTAACGATCGACTTCTTATTCGTCACTTTTAATGGATTGTTTTGTTTAAAATCGGATTATTCACTTCTAATATTCGTTTACTGACTTAAATTTTTATGTTTAATCTGCTATACGTTTATTTTGAATATATCTTTCAGATAGCTTGAAAAAAGTATTATATAATAAAGCGCCATTTTAGTGTATACTCTTCTTCTTTTATTTGATTAACAATACAAAGAGGATAAAGGAAATAATTTTAACTACCTTTGTCAACAGGAGTGGCTGACGTTTTATGCTGAGAAGTGCCCTTCGAATGCTGTTAGTATATACTACCTGTATGAATAAATATATATTAAACGTAAACAACAAAGGAACGGGAACAAAGGAATGGTGAAACACGTTAAATAAAAGCGAATAATCTCTATTCTATTCGTTCTAAACCAATGAACAGTCTTTTAGTAAAAATTGCACCCTTCCAGAATATTTTTGCTATTTAAAATATAAAGGCGTAAACACGATATTGTACGAGAGAAAATAATATGAATTATTAATAATAATTTAGAAATATCTTTATTATAAATTACTATATTTTAAAAATTAATATATTTTACTCAGTGTATTGTATACAAAGTTGATAGAGCAATCAAGTTTGCTATTAAAACATAGTATCAACTCGTGTTGGTCGCCTAAATTATTCAATGTTGGGGCAAATAGGAAAAACAACGCTATTATAAATGCTTTTACTCTAACAAAGGTGTTCATTTCGATAGTTTGATAATAGCACACTCGAGAAGGACAGCGAAGTAAAATATATTTAAAAGCAATTACTTGGTAATTATAGTTCGATCGATCGATTGTACTTAAGGCTTCGTTTCTTTAGTTATTGTGCTCGAAGGTATCCTACTAATATTATAAACGCGAAAGTTTGTATGGATGTTTGTTACTCTTTCACGAAAAAACTATTAAAAGGATTTTAATGAAACTATGCAATAATATCGCCTATACATCATAATAACACAAGTGCTATAATTTATAAAGATATTGTGTGAATTGTCCAAAATATAACTATAAGTGTCAAGTAAGTAGGAAAAAATTCTATTCTGGTGTGCGCTGCAAAAATTGTTAGAGATACACGTATATAATGTATAATGGAAATGCTTATCTTAAATAGTCCTACAAAAAACCTAAGACTGCATTTTTTTTTTATTGCGTAGGACAGCAGACAGGCTGACGGCCCGCTTAGGATTTAGCAGTGACCGTCGCCTATAGGTGTTTGCAACGCCAGTGGCATCGCGAACACGCTGCTGTCCCATAAGGGTACAGGAACTTGGGTCACTAATGCCGGAACACAACACAAGGTTATTATAGCGACATACTTAAGACCAAAGGTGGTCGCCATCCAGACGGGCTTGAGGCCCTACCACGTAGCTAGGGTGGGTTGTTTTATCGCCTTTTATGACTTTTATTTTTTAGGCCGACCCCGGCCACAGAGGTTAGTATTCTTTCTCCACCCCTGCATGGATAAAAGCATTTGTCTATATTTTATGTGTAAGCCATTATCACCAAAATAGTGAACCATAAATACTATAAAAATTGATAATTTATTTCTAATACACATTTGGTAGTAACAAATTGATGCTTATATCAAAATAAATACTTTTATAGCTTCCGGTAATATTATAAATGTGAAAGTGATTTGTTTGTTTGTTACGCTTTCACGCCTATACCGCAAAACCAATTTTAATGAATTTCAGTACAGTCATAGATTGGATCTTGGAGAAGGATATAGGTTACTTCTTTTAAATTCATATGACAGAACAACGTTTTCCGGGTCAACTAGTTATTTTAATAAATATAGATAAAAAAACTAACAAAAATGCGGAAAAAATCAACACAGAAAATTCCATTTTGTCATGCACCTTTTAGGTTTAAACCTAGAGCATATTTGACGGAAAATATTGCAAGAAAACCTGTACACCGAGACTAGTAGTGCTTATTATACAACATTATATGGGTTTATCTGAAATTCAGTATTTTGTCTGTCCTTTACTCTCAGGTGCGTTGGTGTTAAGACTTTTTTGTGGGAAATTTAAATATCTATAACTTTTACTTCAAACATTTTTCAATATTTTGAACCATTTGCGAGTTATTTCGAAAAAAGTACTTCTTTTTAGCTTTCGCAATTTTTTTGCAAGCTTTCCTGATGTGTCAGGGACCTATTTTTTGGGATATTAAATATCTAGTACTCACTCACATTTTCCCGTTTTTTTTATCCATTCAGCTCAAATGGCAAAGTTAGAGCCTTATTGACTGGGCTATTAGGACAATATGTTCTCTCTTCTGATAGTCGTTCAAAATTCACACCCCCTATGTTCTCTCTTCTGTTCTCTCGTTCAAAATTCACACCCCCTTTCACCATATCATCTTTTACAAAATCCTTCAACTTTTCTTTACTTCTCATCCTGGGTCTATACACTCTCATTTCTATCATTTATCTTATCATATGGTATTTTTCTCCTTAAATGGTTATACACGGTATCTGGTACTTTTTTTAAACTGGTGTTTTACTCTCACACTTCGTTAATACTTATTTTTAATTTTATTCATTTTAGTAACTACACACATCCATCTTAGCATTCTTTCATCCTTTTTCTTTGTGGATAACTATATGATATTGTATGAATTTCGATCCATACAATAAAAGACAGTATGAACTTTTTATATATGTATGTATGAAGGTTATCATATTTTTTTAGGAAATTACAAATCTCATTTTCAATCATATTTATATATCTACTATGATTTGATTATATGGTTGTGATAAATACGTTTGTCTTAATAATAATATTAATATTTCTTTATTGCACATATACAGTTCAGGACTAATTAATAGGTCCATAAAGGTCTACTAAGGACTAAAAGGTACATAAAGGACTAATTAAATGTCTTATTGCATTTTATATAAACGATATATCATTTATACATTTTATATTTAGAAAGACGTAAATAATTGCACACACTTCATCTCCTTATGATAATTATTTTACAGTACAGACTGTCCAGCTATGGAATACGTTACCTTTTGTTGTAAGATAGGCAAAAACGCTACTTGATTTCAAAAATTTACTACGTGTTATTTATTTACTTTGTTCAAATAACATTATTATGAATTTGTTATTTTACGAAATGCTTGTTTTTTTTTAAATATATACATAACATACAGAAATTCAAGATATGTTTTATTGTCGTGTATGTATAATATGGGGATTCCAAGCCAAACCTGACGGGTTTGCATAACTACGAGCGCAAGTACGGTTTAGGTAGTTTTTGGTATAATGTTCATTATAACTGTCATGTACTGATGATGGCGACGAAGAAACCTAAACATACCGAGTACATTGATATGTGTACGCTCATTTACCTAGGATATGCATGGTAATACCTCCCATGCATATTCTAAGTATATTAGCGGTAATTAATTGTTCACTTCCTCTTGGTGGAAGTCTGAACGCAGAAGTGGGATGTTATGGCCTGTTATTATTATAAGCAGAAAAGTATTTAGATAATTGTCATAAATTTCAGCTAGATTAGTAATAATGCAAAACCTACGCATGCGCGCTACACCGCTACCCACTTCTCCACGGCAAGAAAACACATCACTGAACACGCGCTTATAAAAAATCGTTGTTTCTTAAAACTTTAACAACTTTATATTAAATGAAGATATCGCTATAATTTTTTTGTGTCAAGATATAAAACCTAAAAAATTTAATTGAAATTTATCCAGTAGTTTGATCGTGATGCGCACACAACTGCAGACTATCATTTTATTTATATAGTTATCTATTAAATTTCAAGAAAATGAATATATTTTAATAAAAAAAACCAAAGTCAATATGGCCTAAATTATGAAACACGATCGTGAAGTTTTCTCTCAGTATTCAGTAGTCGGTTTGCGTTCAATACTATTGTAATTCCATGAACTTTATTCTGATTTTAGACCGAAAAGGTTTAAATGACGTACGTAGTGACCGCTAGAGTTGTTAGTGGGCGTGTAATTGTTGCTCAGAAATATAGTACGATCTATAATTTACTTTGATAGCTGACTTTGAAGAAAATATTTTAAAAGAAAATTCAAAGCGTTATCAGTGGTTGACATTGAACTAATGTTTAGTTAGTGTCGCAATTAATATCGTTATGAACTTAGCGGTAAATCACGTTGTAATTTTTAACGTTATTGTTTAGTGTTCATTCACTATTAAAACCTCTACCAAAACTTTCTGAGAGAAGATATTTTGATGTAGTCAACTATTTTTTTTTTTATTTCTAGGTTCCGTACATAATATATTTAGTTTCTTTCCATTCCCTTCCCAAGATACGAGTATTAAAAATAAAATAAAACGTAAATTATTTCTTTAAAATATAAAAGAATAAACAATTATAATATTAAACAATTCAATTTACAGTTTCAAAGTTAGCTTAGAACAACTTAATCTTAGAGGAGCAAACACCAATTGACGCATGTACGATTTACATATATAGGTAATTACATGATGGTACTTCTTTACACAATAATAAATACTGAAATTTTTTGGAGTCTAGCTTTCTTTAGATGCAAGCGGAGTGAAACGTGTAAAAAAGTTCCTAAGATTAGTATATAATTGGAAACACAATTAAGTACATGCGAGTCTACGCAATAAAAACAATAAAAATTATAAATCACTAGTTGACCCGACAAACGTTGTTCTGTCATATAAATAAAATAAAACAATAATTAAAGTAGCCTATGTCCTTCTTCAAGGTTCACTCTATCTTTATACCAAAATTAATTAAAATTGGTTCAGCCATCGCGGACTTTTAAGATATACAATTCCGTAGTACATTAATTTGATCTATCTCGTAAGGTTTAGGCAGCGTTTGCGATTTAAATGCACAAAATTATGTTTTTTATGACACCATATTACAAATCTTTGAATTTTTCTGCTTTTATGTACGTTATGTAGCTTTATATATATATATATATATATATATATATATATATATATATATATATATATATATATATATATATATATATATATATATATATATACATACATATATATATATATATATATATATATATATATATGTATATATATATATATATATATATATATATATATATATATATATATATATATATATATATATATATATATATATAAAGCTTTATCTTAAATCACTATACCTATTGCTGAAAACTGTATTAAAATCCGTTGAATAGTTTAAAGAAAGAAAAGTAAAGAAGATGTAAAAATTTTGAATTGAGAATGTGAAAGATCTTCCTCCATATTCTTCCTACATATTGGAGGCCATTTTAAATCTAGAACCAGTTGTAAAATGCTTAAATTTCTGTCTTATGGCGTTTATTAATCATATTAAGCCTTTTGATTTCTTCAACCCGTTATCGCTTATAAAATATACCATATTCCACAACGCAAGGGGTCACGCAACAACCCGCTTTTTAGCTTCAACGATTATTTAATAATAAATTATTGTCGGCATATTAAATTTACATATTGTGTGAATCGGTCACCACCCACCTTGGTACGGCGCCGTTGACTGCTATATAAATTACTTCTTAACTTTCTCACTTCATTTAAATTAAGTGGTAAGAAATATGAATAATACGACAGTTAAATGCTGAAATTTTTTGTAGAATTTTTTAATTAAACTTTTCTTTCAAAGGTAATCTGTTAAAACATTTGAAATACTTCTTACAGGCTCACTGCAGAAACACTGCAAAGAGAAGAAAATAGGTTTCGATGATACTTTTCTATTCTATTTACAAGAAAAGGAAATTGAGAAAAATGTTTTTCTCCGTGCTAAGCAATAGCAAGAAAATCGACTCCTGCGGTCGAGGCCTGTCTGTTGTAAAAAGCGACCAAACAACAAGCAACTTAAGCTAGGTGGTAATACTTCAAGTCTAAATGGATGGCAACCATCTCTGGTTTTAAAACATACCACCCTAATTACTTTGAGTTGTATTCCGTCACTAGTACAACAGGTTCCAGTCCCGAGGACGTTAGTTAATGGCTCTTCTGCAAACGTTTATAGAAGATAGTGATCACCCGTTCTGGTGGGCTGTTTGCCTGTATTCCGATCTCAACTAAAATCATTTTTTAGATTTCTTATAATTTATGAAATTTCTTATCACATATTGGGTCAAACCATATTTCAAAGTGATGAGATCAAACGACCCCTTTCAATACCTTAATAAAACAGATTTTAGTAACGAGAATACTTTAAACCATTATACACTTTAATATTGACAATAAAAAGAGAATGTCTGACTATTATTCATTAACAGTCCATTAATGAACTCTGAGTATGGATAAATTAATGCATTATTCTCAGAATCCTCTTGATGTCACTGAGTAAATAACAATTATTTCAGCAATGCATATAGAGATAATTGGCTAAATTAACAAAACAACATTAAGTTTAAAGGAGAGCAATTTTCATAATCACTCTGTGTATAAAAGCTTCTAATAGTAACGTAAAAGAGATGATCATTATGGCAACATACGGTTTGAAATTTTGACACCAAGACGTCATAATATATGGCCAGTCTCTTTAGTTGATTTAAATTGAAAAATATTAAAAAATCGACTGATAAAAATGGTTGCCAGAAAACCGAAAAAATCTGAATTAGTCGAGTTGACATCATCAGATCAAGAGTCTATGCTACGGTATTGGCCATTAGACGATTGGAGTATAGCCGCTTTTTTTTATTTTGTAGGCTCAAACAGTTCCACGTTAGCCCCATGGTAGGGAAACTGGCAAAGAGAGTATTTCTTCGAAAAAAAGCCAGACCAATATACTTTTAGCACATTCTTTTTTTACAGAGGTAATTGTTGTCTGTCTCATCATACACCAAGCTGTTGTTGTTTTTGAATTTACAAACAAAATGGCTACTGCTACTCGTTTACAGATAGAATACAATAAAAAAATTTACACGTGCGAAACAAAACGTTGCCACATCGTACGAAATATCAATCCGTATTCACTCTAAGAAGAGTTGAATGTTGGCATTTTGCCAGCTAAGCCTTGATTCCCTCGCCTGTATTCTGAGGTTATTGCTTTTAAATGGCACGTTTTTTACTATGTTCACACTACTAGTAACAAATGCACGATCAGCTATTTTGCGAGTAAGTTGTTTGTGATTAATTATTTATCAATATTGGGGGGGACTTCCTCACAATGCGTTTGTCCCTGGTATACTCAATAAGACAGGCAGAGTGATATGCTTTAGCGTGTTGCTCTGTCCGGGCGGGATATTCTATAAATACATTAAAATATCAAAAAAGTCTAAGCAACATGTACTAATTTAAATTTTAGGATGGTTTTTCACATTATAACATTGTATTTTATTTTTAAAATAATATTTTTAGGGTCCTATGATATAAAAATAACAGCTGTTGTCTTTATAAGTTCTTTTAATAACAGAAATTAATAATATTAGAATACACTGTAGAAATTAAGGTACATAAGCAACTAAACATTTTTTTTTACAAAATGAAATTTCTAAAGAAAATGAATTTATTGTGAAAGAATAGGATAATTTAATACAAAGTATGGCCTCCTCTGCTATTCAGAACTTGTCGGCAACGATTATTCATTTAATTATTGAGACTGTTTATGTCATCTTGCGGTATTCGCTCCCAATGGAATTGTAGCAAATCCTTCAGCTGTTGGGTTGTTGTCACTCCGTCCAAGTCCTTCAAAACACGTCTCTGGAGCATGTCTCATGCGTGCTCGATGGGGTTGAGGTCTGGCGATTGTGCAGGCCAGGGCAATACCCGGATGTTCTCCGTTGCCAAGTATTGACTGGTTCGCCGAGCTGTATGTGAACGCGCATTGTCATGCAATAACGTAAAATCGGAGTCAAAGGTTTGTGCAAATGGATGGACATAAGGTCTAAGAATATCCTCAACGTAATTTTCAGCGTTCATGTTTCCATTTACAAAAACGAGCTCAGTTCGCCTGTTCTTCATAATACCCGCTCATACCATAACTGTTGAGCCGCTGTATGGATGAACTTCCTGAATGCACCTAAGCCTTTCAGTATTTCCAGGCCGATGGTGCACTCGCACCCTTCTTGTATCCGGCCTAAACCCGAATCGCGACTCATCAGAAAACATAATTTTATCCCACTGTTCCTGGGTCCATGTTCTGCGTTCTCTACACCATTCATTTCGACGAGCGCGATTCCCGTGACGTATCGGTGGGTACCTAATTGGGCATTGAGCTCGTAGGCTGTACTCATGCAGTCGATTTCGCACAGTTTGGGGACTTACATCAACACCACTTGAATTTTGTAGCCTCAAACTTATCTCTCGAGCGGTTAACATCGGCTGGCGTCTTGCAGTCAGTTGTATGTACCGGTCTTGAGAGTGTACTCCTTTTACGGCCTGGATGCTGTTCAGCGGGTTCCCTTGTATTATCATAGCGCTGCCAAAGACGACAAATAACACTTTTATGAATGCCAAAATGCCGAGATACCTGAGATTGATTACTTCCCGCTTGCAACATCCCTACAGCTCTTTGCATTTCATTTGCCGTCAAATGACGTCGCTCCATGACGTAAAGAATATCTAACAATTCAATTTTGTCGCTAACTTTATTTAAATGGTTGGTAAAATTATAAAATCAAGACTAAACGTAGCAATAAAAACGCACTTAAATTCAAACAAATTCCCTTTCATTTAATTTTATGAAAAAAACCAAACATAATCGAATTTTTTTTTTCAACCAGCCAGTATGTCATCAATAACAAAAAAGTTTACATACCTACGCACTTTGAGTGAGTAAAGACTTAGAAATTAATTAGTATAATTTGTAAATTTGTAATAGCATGCACGTTGCTTAGACTTTTTTGATGTGTTTATTATAATGCTATATAATAAATTATAAAAACTATTGGGATGAGTGGTTAGGTTGAATGATTCGAACAATTCAACTTTGGAATTCCGAATCCGATTTCAGACAGGGTGAAATTTCAGTATTTTCTGTGACCTATATATTTATTCTGACATCGGTCCTATTGATTTTCCATTGTTTATTTTTTTTATAAAACAAATTCATATACAAATTTAAATTTTAAATATTATTATTTTCAGACATAACACGAAACACTCAGTTTACTTACTATATAGGGAGAGCATATTAAACTCCTTTTGTTTGTTAAATTTTAACTTCAGCTCTTTGAAACACCCTATTACGGCTTCACAGTTAACAACAGAAAACTCTAAGCCCATTCATTCCGAAACTAAGTGAAATATCACATACGCAAACACCGGATTTTTAAAAGCCAGCCAGAAAATAAGCCTGAAACTTTTCCAACCTGTTTCGACCTTAAACGGTTGTCGGCCGAAACCTTATGTTAGCATAGGACGAATTAATTGGCTATAAACGACGAAATATTGCCCTTGGCCAGAAGTTCGCACAGGCAAAAAGCCAACGCAGCCTGCAGTGGACGTAAAGTAACTGAAAATATGTTGAAGACTACTTTCACCTATCTATCTGCCTAACTAAAGGTCCAATAAAATAAATAAATATGATGGCACAATTCACATAGCGCCATCTAGTCTCAAAGTAAGTAGCATAGCACTTGTGTTATGGGTACTAGACAACTTATCATCGCCTAAGCGGCTGATTCTAGTACAATCTAACCCTTCACTTTAGGGTATAGTGTACGCTGTTTAGTTTTGGGATAGGATGCTAGGCATTTGCTTGGGTTTGCAAACGTGATATTTGCTATTCGTATACGAAAAAAATAAGCAAATAAAACCGAATTTGATATAATGTGGTTTTTTAAGGGATAGCTGCTGTTACATCCAAATTTCGCAAGTTTCACTAGCTGGGGGATTAGCTGGACTTGCCCCAAAGCTTTTGATAGAATTTACGAAAATACAATTACTCAATACAATAATAAAATACTGTACAAAATATTGTAGTTACTCAATCCGTATCGTACTAACAATGCTCTATGACAGTGGTCAGTTTTGAAAAAAACTCGCGGAAATAGTTTTTGGTGCCGGACGCAATGCGGATTTGACCACATTTTAAATTTAACTCCACAAAAACCTCTATGACTATTTGGGGCTTTTTTATATTTTACTAAAAACCCAATAAATTTTAAACATTTTAATATTATTATTATTAAAATTGACTGATATTAATAGGAATTTAAAATAGTGTATAGTTTTTGGAAATTATAAATATTTTCTTAGTTCTTTTAGGAAACTATAGTTTTTGAACAACAATTAATAAATAAATAATGCTCTTTAATACAATCTGAAATTTATGTGAGATGTAATTGGTGTGGACAGCTGGCAAGCCTCCTGGATTGCAGCCAGCAACACCTCGCGGCTCATTTGCACTGGATTAACCGTCTACATGTGATAATATGCGGAATAAGCTGGTTAAAGTCGATAAAACCCTACTCAAATATGTATGAAATGTTTTACATTTGAAATTTTAAGCATTTGGTATAGTCCGTTCGGCTTCTTTTAATATACTAATATATGATCAGACTATAATTGCTGATTAGAAATAGGTTAGCCTGGTCATCATCCTAGCGTTGTATCCCTGTTGCAACCCAAACTTTCGTTTCGGTGCCCGGGGTCCGCTTTACGACTTTTTCTACTCCACTTCTCACAGTCTTCAGCATCCCTTGTAGTGAGCCCATTGGCACGCATATCACCCTTTACGACGTCAAGCAAGCTTTTTTTGGGTCTACCCCTCTAGCCGGGTCCAGCGGAGGCGGCATGGACAGACATTTGTTTCCCACTTAAGCATCCGGTTGCCGTAAAACTTCGCCGTACCAGCGGAGCCGACTCTCCTGCAATTTATCCGCAATGTCACGGACATGAAGACTGCTGCGAATGCGGGAGTTCCTAACGCGGTCCTTCCGCGTTACTCCACCCATCCACCGCAGCATATTAACGTCGTATCGTGACAATACGTCTAATACCACGCTGAACAGAAACGTACTAAGGACGGATCCCTGGTGTACTCTGACAGTGATGGCAAAGGATTTGGTGTCGCCAACAGCGGTCCGAACAACGGAATTGAAATCACAGTACATGTCTCGGATGATGTTAATATAGCCCTCTGGAAACCTTTTGGATTGCAATGCCCACCAGATTACCACGCGAGGAATACAGTTGAAGGCCTTCTGCAAGTCAAGAAACAGGCAATGCAGAGGCGTATTCTTCGGTCTGTATTTCTCCGGGACAGTCCTTAGGGAAAAAACAGGGTCCATGGTCCCATTACCAGAGCGAAACCCATACTGACATCCCGAGACAGTGCACTCTTGCCGAATCAGAGAGCCGATAACCTTCTCGAAGAGCTTCATGGTGAAAATAGACTAGCCTGGTATAGCCATATAATGCAAAGAGAAGAACGTCATTTAACAAGGACAATGCTAAAAATGAGAGTATATGGATACAAAAAGGGTATAGACCAAAGAAAAGATGGATGAATTGTGTAAAATATGTTATTGCAAAAAAGATGTGAATTTTCAGATGACCTCTAAAAGAGGAGAACGGAAAGATAAATAAGGGCAGGACTATGCATATAATTTTCGTGATAAAAATTTATACAATATTCAATGTTGCACAAAATCCACAAATTTATTCTATCACACAATATTTGTTATGTATTAAATTTAGACAATATTGTCCAGCGCTAATATTAGCGCAGCAATTAAAGCTTGACAGGAACAATATTGAATAAATTTTGAATTTATCAGATGCGACATTCCGTTATGATGGAATGACATTGACAAATTACGAAATTAATAGGGTTTTCAGAACAAAACGTTCAATATTCGTTTATTCAAAATTGAAACTCAAATGCATAATTTATGCATTTAATTCAAAATAGGTTATAACAATTATTATTATTAGAACAAGTTTTCAAAGACAATCCATTTCAATATATAACTTAATTATAGTAGTTAATTCTTAAAGTCTTAAACTATTGTCCTATGGAACTTAAGGATTTATTTTGTTTACTTTAATATCAATGGATTTGCTACTTTGCTTACTTGTTCTCTTATCTTTTCAACGGTAGTATCCGGGTGAAGAAGGTGTAAGTACTTTTTTTTCTCAACCGTCTCAATGCAATTCAACTGAGAGTTTACACCCTTTTGAAGCGAATATTCTCTGTTAGTATATTTTTGCCAAGCGTCAGATTTTACCGTTACACGAGATCGACAGATTAAGTACCCTTAAAATAGCTGCAGTGCATGCGCGTGGCAGCTCAGTGTGCGTGGCCTTCACCTTATGAAATTGATTTCGTCATTAATAAGTGAATACAACAAACATAGACGTTAACGACTGTTTATCGAATGGTTCTATGAGTAAATTAGTATACATTGAATATGATGAAAATAATGAAATTTATAGAATTTGGTAAGAATTTTTTGATGAGAAAGTTAGAAAAAAACAAGGTTAAAAAGTGCAGCAGATAGAGATGCATTGAATCTTAGCAGGCCAGCTGTGCCGATTAAAAGGAGAAATTGTTATATACCATTAAATAGAAGCACAACAATTATTCTAAAGTCAGTCCTGGACATAGCGTTAAAGATATTTTAAATTTCATTGCAAGACCACTAATGATTTATTCAGAATATGGAACAAAATTTACGGGAAGTAATGAACGGAAGGAATGGAAAGTATGCCAATTATTTAGGTAGAGATTTTAATTGCAATTTTAAAGATGAAAAATTTAAGCCGTTGGTTGATTTCCTTTCAGAAAACTTTAATTTAAGGATGAATAATGATATGAAATATGATAATAATTCAAACTGTTCAACAATTAAAACATGAACAATTATAGATGCAGTATTAAATAGATTTATTGAAAAAATTCAATCAAAACTTTTTGTCTGTTTTGTATCATATTTTAGTTACCGTCAACCAATACAAATAACTGAATGTAATTTTGATGAACATACAGATGATAATGCTTTGTGAATGATTCCATAATTTTATGTTAAACTTTCTTCATATAATAGACTATTTATGAATGAACACTAATGTATGAATGCAATAAATCTTATTGTAAAAATATTGCAGGATTCAAATTATTTTCATATTTGTACTACTTGAAGGATATAAAAAAATAACAGTGTCGTCTAGGGACGCCCGAAAGAAGCGGAGCTTTATAGTATAAAGCGCAGGAACTAAGGTTAAAAAAAAGAAGTGAGAGAAAAAAAATAAAGCCTTGAAAAAAAAAACTGAATACTTGGGGAAAAAAAATTTAAATTTAAAATAAAATTCACGCCTAAAAATGCAATGCTAAAGAAGAGCTCTCTTCACGATTAGATGAAAAAAAATTGGAGAGCTCCGGAGCTACCGTCTACACAGATAAACTTAACTCGAATACGTTTCTTCCAGAGAAGCTATAATATTAAAAAAAGGAACTTGTTAAAGAAAAGGTTGTGTACATAATAATAGTGAATAATAATGAAATATACAAAAATAATTGTTCAAAGATCTATGATAGTATTTCTCACGCAATGTCCAATTTATAACATAAATGGAACGCACTGACGGTAAAAGAAAAAATCCTAAGCAAAACCTGTAGATTACACGAATCGAAATCATCGACGTGTGTGACTTGCCAAGATAAGCGTGCTAGATTAAATTTCCGCTCCAGAGAGAGTCCCTAAGAAGTGGGACGTTATTGGCTGTTATTATTTAAAAGTTGTAACATATTCACGAACAACAAGTTTGGAAAAATGTGCCCTTATTTACATTACCGCCACGCTTATCTAAAATGGATCGGCGGGTTATACATAGTGGTGATCACAGTGTGAAGGTTTCTTTACAATGTTAACTTTCATCCTCGGTAAGTTGAAATTATTTTATACACACACACACACATAAAATTAATTTCAATGCAGGCCATAAAACTGTCATCGAAACGCTTACCATTGTGGAAATCCTTCCTCCGTTACCAAATATAAACAGTATTGTAACATTCTCCATATTTTTATTGGATATACTTTTGAAACTCAATATTTTATTCGATATAATTGAGTTAGTAATGTTTGAAATGTATCAAACTTATTATTTGCGTAAATACTATGACAGCTAAACTTAGTGCGATATATCGCGTGACTCATTAAAAGTTTAATTAAGTTTTGTCCCACGGGATCTGAACATATAACCTTTACTGAGATCGTTGCAAGATACAAAGGTCTTGCCAAATAGCAGACAGTTGTACACAATGGTGATTTGAAATTAGTATGTCGACTTTCAAACGGTTTTATAATACTTTGATTTTTCAATTAAATGCGTATTATCAGAAATTTAAAATGATATCAAAAATAAATTCTGTGATCTTAATAAAATAATCAACTCATTATTAAAGTGTTAATATTATGCCATTTTAAAATAGACGAGAATGAAGTTTTTTTTTTTTATTTACATCATAAACAAAAATTAGTAGTTTTTATTTACACAACATTGAAATACAAATACTTTATACTAAAACAATAAATTTAAAAATAACTAGGCTAGCATAAAAAGTAAAGAAGAACAGTTTAAATATAAAATAGATTCTCATCAAGGCTGCTGCCCTTAGGGAGAGTGCCTAAAATGCTGGCGACATTACCCCGCTGTAAAGCCAGGCTTAACCGCTGGCCAAAATAAGCTCCAGCCCTCTGGTCACCTGTGCGTTCTACGAGGCGGGATGATATACAATTGAAAAACTTTTTCATATCATCTCCCCATGGGCCTAACGTTTCAAACGCCAGCGGCAAAAATATGTAGTCACGGCTTAAAGATAATGAAGTTATTATTTTATTTAAAATACATAATAAAAAGATATTAGAGTAGAAATTATTTGTGGTAATTTTTGAGTGTTGATAATAAGTAATAATAAAATTTATACATATAAAAATCCTCCTTAAATTACATACATTTAACATATTTCTAAACTACCAAGTTTGTCACAAAAATATTCTGAATAAAGAAAAAAGTGATATTCAACAAATAAATTTATATACTTTTTTGTGTGATTAAGTAACTGACAAACAGACATCGCTGCGGTTTTATATAGCGTGTATAGGGATGGAACTGCTTGACGCGTGGATAGTAGTAATAAAATGTCAAGGGAGTGACACATGTCAGCCTTTCTCCGGTTCTGTACACAATATTTTATTAAAAACTCAGCTGTAAGCTGTAATATAAATATATCACAAAAATGTATTATATAAGTTTTTTTTAATCTAAATACATATGTTTTCCATTTTTAATAATTAATAATACAATATGCATTAAAATAACTCTAGAATTAAAAAAATGTGTAATAAAAAAAGATCAATAATCGAAATGTATATTTATTTTGAATACTTAATTTTGAAAAAACTCACGAGAAGACAATATTGATAACTGATACTAAAATAATAAAAATGCTAAATAAAAATAGTTTTACTCTATTAAAAAATGAAATTTGTATATAGTGTACACTCGATAGCAATAAAGTTCCAACAACTGTTAGTTAATTAAATAGAATTATCTATCTATTCATGCATGCATTAATAAAATCAAAAAAAATTATTAGTACACGTTTAATATTAGCATGCCAATTATTGGCGAGATATGGTGTAAATATATTACTGCTGTATCACCTCCAATACCATGTATCGTGCTAATGAATAAATAAATGAAATGAAATCTGTTATTTAACATTTCATTTATTTAATATACATAGCTATTCATATAGGCGGTAAAAAAACGATTTTCCAAAGTTTTGTTTAACATTCGAATGACTTTGTATCTTTACTAAAGAAGCGTAAGCGAAATATTATTATACATATTATATACAGTAAATACACTTTTAACGTCAATTTCAAATATTTATAATAAAACTAGTGAACACTTTCACGTAATTTTTGTGAATACCAACCCAAAAATGTGCTTAAAAAAGTTCTAAAAATGATTAAACGAAGTCATGAAATGCAGTGCTTTATGTTCACCCGACTAATTGATAAAATTATATTATTTTTAAAATGGTTTTTAAAATTGCACAATGCAACAGATCCCTAAAGTATGGCAACAATAAGACTAATAGAATGCTGATATACGGAGTAAGCAGAATGATAAGTATCTAGTAAATTTTTATGAAGCATAAAACAGAGACGACGACGACGATAGAATAGAATAGAAAAAAAAAATATTTGATAAATTATTGTTGTGTTTTGCGGGTAGAATTGTTTGTGTTCATATTTACTTCATAATTTACTTTTCAAAAAAGATTCTGACAAAAATAAATAGTAAATATTTCCTATCAGTGAATCTAAAAATTTTACAAATCTAATAACAAATAACAACGCAAAACATTTATACGTATATCGAGACTCCGTGACGCGTAGCGATGGTTTTCGCCTTTCGGAAGGAATGAGTGGAGTATGTATGCTGTCATGGATACCTTTTTTTTGGAGGTGAAATGCATGACGCACACCCCGCCCCCTGGGAATGGGCGGTAGGGTAGTATGTGACTCTCCTTGCAATCCGCCCGTACGTACACTTCTCTAGGCTGGATGACATACGTCGCTGGTATACCCACTAAAATCACCCTGGTGACCCCGACTGGCGCCCGTCCACTTTCGCGGGCCTCTTCAGAGCTGGGAGGTTGACGAGCTCCGGCATCTTTTTTCTCACGCAGGGGTGAGCTGGGCGCGCGG
Source organism: Malacosoma neustria (assembly GCA_963693495.1). NCBI lineage: Eukaryota > Metazoa > Arthropoda > Insecta > Lepidoptera > Lasiocampidae > Malacosoma > Malacosoma neustria. The sequence goes on from OY856372.1 coordinate 3,334,741, forward strand.
AACACCCACACGCACCTCTCTCTCATTCATGTGTGTGCAGGCTGCGGCCCTTTTCGAGGGGGCCGCGCCCGCGACCCATCACTACGGCGGCCGGAGGTCTGTCGCCAACCTCCGGCGACGAGTGGGTCTGCGAGAAGGGGAAGGGAGCCTAGCAAGCTCTCTCTCTCGCTCTCCACCATTTCCTTCGCAGACATGACTGTCTCGCAGAAAAAAACGACGGCGTCCCATCCAGCTTGGCTCCCGACCATCGCTAGGATGATTGCTGGGAGCAAGAGGTTAAGACCAATAGTGGCGACGAAGTTTCGGCGCTCCAATGCCCATGCGGGGCACACTTGGAGGCGCCGTGGACTCATCGCCGGCTTCACAGTGGTGGCACTCTGTCGTTTGCTCCTTTTGAGCAATGCGACACAGGTACCGCCCGAAGCAGCCGTGTTCCGAGAGTACCCTGTGTCACGTGAAACGACAGAGTGCTGTCATCATCATCATCATCTCAGCGATGAATCCCGGTTGCAACCCAAACTCTCGCTTCGGCGCCCGGGGTCCGCTTTCCGACTTTTTCTTCTCCACTTCGCACGGTCTGTGACGGTCTGTCGCAGAGTGCTGTGACGTCTATCAATCCAATCTTGTAGGCCGGGCTGCACCGCTGTGATGGTATTTTGGTCCCCTTCCAAACTACCATGATATTTCTCCGGAGTTCCGTCCGTTTTACCTCGATTGCACGCGTTGTAGGATGAGAACCCCAGGCAATGGCCTCCTGATGCCATCGATACAGCGACGCCAACATTGTCATGGATACCTGTTCCAAGTCAGTGTATTTAAAAAAAAAAAAAACTTTATATATCGGTTCTCCAGTACCCATAACACAAGTGAACTGCATAACTGTTTTTCCATGGACGTTGACTTAATATTATCGTTTTGCTTGACGGTTGGTATTTCTATGATGCTCATTATATATCTTTGATGTTTTCTTTTTAGATCTCTGGATCTACTTCTATTTTCAGTTTTTAGATAGAAATATACATCTGCCGTGTCTTTTGTTTTGCGTATTATTAAAAAAGACAAATTATTGTTTAGAGGCCATAAACAAAATCGTTTGGAGTTGAAGGTCTTTCACTCTTACGGTATTACTGGCCAACGTACCTCAGAAACATATCTGGAGAATACAAGTCGTCTTGAAGCTAACACACATATCGCCATTGCGCCAGATCCTCATCTGTCTATAATGGCAATCAACATATAACGTGCACTGTTTTATAAGATTCCTCAACTGCCTTAAAATAAAGAAATGCGTCTATTATTTGTGGGTTCCGTAATAAATAAGACTGAAGGCAATTTAGGTCGGTCTATTTGTACGTAGCTAATTCATAGTAACACAGTTTACACAACAGGGGCTGATGTTTGTGTTTATAATTTAGTGTACCAAGCTTCTGTATACCTGTTTAATTCATTTACGTATGCTTTACCTAATTTTGTCTGCCCCTGCAGATTAGCTTTTCACATTTTTATCCATGCAGGGGCGGAGAAAAAATACTGACCTCTGCGACCAGGGCCGGCCTGTCGAAAAAGGCTACAAAACAACCCACCCTAGCTACGTGGTACCCAAGCTTGTCCGGATGGCGACCACCTTTGGTCTTAAGTATATGCCGCCATAATAACTTTATGTTGTGTTCTGGCATTAGTGACCCCAAATTCCCGTACTCTTACGGGACAGCAGTGTGTTCGCGATGCTACTGGCGTTGTAAACACCCACATACTACTACTAAGGGCTAAATACTAAGCGCGCCTATTAGTTGAAACTAGCATCACTCGAATAGACAATATGTTCTTCATTAAAAGCATTTTTACTGGCAGCTTTTTTTTAATTGGTTTAGTAGTTTTTTATTCTTTAAAGATTTGTATGAATAATGGTTCTGATTTTTTAGGATTACAGAGTTACCAACAAGAGTTTATATTGTTACACTCTCAACTCTGTCTTTCTCTATGTCAAGAAAAGCAAGAATACTGCCCGGTTATTTAAGTCCTGGATCTGGCCTTCAGTAGGAGAATCTTTCTATTAATTTGTAGTGTCATTAAAATCACCTAATGACACAACTATCATTCGACAGTAAATCTACAACGTATTATTTACATATTTATAATGGAAATCTTGTTAACAACAAAAATTCTTTCTTTTCTATTTGATTTTTGTTTCTCAATATATTTGAAGACTTTTAAGTATATAATATAGTATACGAAGACATTATAAAATCATTCCAATTATTTCAAACTTTGGTTTTTTATTTTAAGTACCAAAACTGATTCGTATCATACTTTACTCGTTTTTAAAAATATTCTTAATATAGTTATTTGGAATAGATCGCTATTGAGAAAAAGCGTTAAGTCTTCTGTATGTTGTATTATTTTACCGTCTAGTTCTTTTTTTCTAATAAGTATTATCTCTAATTTAATCTGATTTTTCATGGCATAAAATTTCCAGAACATTCCAATTAATGGCCAATTTCAAATTGGTTTTGTTTGAAATTTTAGAAATAAATTCTGATTTAAAGAAAATTAGAAATGATATTACATCAAAAGTCCAACGAATGTCTCAGACCGCAATAACAGTGGACGCTGTCTAGGCGAATCGTGTCATAAACTTCTAGGCACTTTGTCACTTCGATTCTAAAGTTGGACGGGCCACTCTTAACTTACGTGATTCGAAACTTTGTTCACGCTTTTTTACTTTATGACGGGTGTCAATTACTTCGCTCTTTTGTTCTATCAATTAGTCTAGACCTTTTAGTCCTTTTACTAAGTTTGTAAACTATTATATTCGTGATCAGTCGTAGTGAAGTTACAGTTTGATATTACTTAAAAGATAAAGATAAAGATTGCTGTATAGAATAGGCAGTATTTTCCTTAGATAGAGATTTTTATCCGTGCAGAGGCGGAGAAAGAATACCGACCTCTGCGGCCGGGGTCGGCCTGTCGTAAAAGGCGAAAAAACAACCCTAGTTATGTGGTAGAGCCCCAAAGCCCGTCTGGATGACAACCACCTTTGGTCTTAAGTATGTCGCCATAGTAACCTTTTGTTGTATTCTGGTATTAGTGAACTAAGTTCCTGTACTTTTATGGGACAGCAGCGTGTTCACGATGCCACTGGCGTTGCAAACACCCATAGGCGACGGTAACTGCTAAATTCTAAGCGGGCCGTCAGCCTGTCTGCTGGCCTACAGCAATAATAAAAAGACACGAACAACATCAAAAGATATACAAGATTACTTGTTCTTCTACGTGTTTACTTTATACGAATCTTCCACATCAGTGGCCGTACTTTAGGTGTATGTTGTGAAAAAGGAAATTGAGGGTAAATAATAAATATTCAAACTCGTCATAGTAGGCTTTTAGTCTGATATAGCATGTGCAGCATTAAGGCAGAAGGGGTAGACCCAAAAAGTGCAGGCTTGACGTCGTAAAGGGTGATTGCGTGCCAATGGACTTTCTACCAAGGATGCTGAAGACCGTGCGAAGTGGAGAAGAAAAGTTGTAAAGCGGACCCAGGGCACCGAAGCGAAATTTTGAATTGCGACCGGGATTCAACGCTAAGATGATGATGATCTGGGTGTAGAATTGCATAATTTGTAAAAAAATTGTGACTAAATTTTGACAGTTTCACTCACATTGAGTTTTTGGTGTTTACTAACCTTATGACATGTATTGCTCGATTTAAGCATATAAGATTTAATTCGGCAGCTAACTGCTCATTCAAGTTTTAAAATAAGGATAATATTGAAATTCAGTATTTTGATTTAAGCCGTTAGTTCTTACATAAACACAAACATGCAACGAGTAATATGTGTCAATATGAAGTCGCAATAAGAAAATTTTATTTTGGAATGTTCAGGGTAATTTTTTCATCCTTTAACATAGGGATATTGTTCAACCCACTCAACCATGTTTCATCATCATCAATCAGTAACGTTAAAAACCCATTGTTGGTTCAAACAAAATGAGACGTTTCTGGCGGTGAGTTAAAAGCAACATCATAATATATTGCGGCTGTTAAGGGCAGTACAGACTGTTCACGCTTTTTTTACGCTTTTTGTCGCCTAATGCCTGAACCAACGGAGAGATCGCTTTTTTTTTCTACGGGTTGGGGAAATCCTTATGGACTACCTCCGCCTGGGGAAAGGCGGAGGGGCGTGCCGGACTCTTACCGGCTAAAACCACCACCCCGGTGTCTCCTCACACGTGCGCGCGGGGCCGCGGGAATCCAAATTCTTCCGCAGCCCCACACTAGTGCTGGCCCGGTCTGTCCGGGCCTCGTCTCCTGCACGGGGTAGTGAGGTGTTTAACTACCCCGTGCATCGCCTCAGAGGCGTGCGTCGACACCCACGCGTGCCTCCACCTCAGGTCCATCGAATAGGGGGCGAGAACTTCCCCAAGTCCTTCGCCCCTGGACCTATTCATGGGGGCCGGAAAAGGGCGTTGTCCGCCCTTCTCCTGCACCCGGTGCGCCTACTGCGGCCGGGGAAGGGAGTCGAGATCTCCCTCTCCCGTTCCGCAGTTTCCTTCTGCGACATCACGTCCTCGCAGAACGACACCACTGCGTCCCACGACTCTGCGCTACCGACCATCCTCCGCACTACAGCCGGCAGCGACAGATCTCCTCCTACTTCATTTGTGAGGACACGGCGCTGCTCCTCCCAAGCTACACACTCGGCGAGTGTGTGTTGCGCCGTATCCTCCCCGCAATGGACGCAGTGTTGGCACCGACTAGGCCAATATTGTAGACCAGGTCGTTTACCAAGTTTCTAATTCACTATCTTGGCTATAAGACCATCTAGGTTACATATACCACATAGTTTTACTTTGAAATATTTTATTATTATAAAATTTATATATTTAAAACATTCAAGAATTATCTGAATATTTTAAACGAAAAAATCAGCATTGTCCTTAACCACGGTTATATGTCGTTACCTTTTATGTTAATGAGTTCTCTGTTAACTTTCAGTTTTTGGGCACTGCACTACCAATATAAAGATTTGTACAATAAAATGGGACAGGGTTATAGCGGTATATTGGAACAATGGCTACGTTCAATCAAAATGTACGAAAACGCTAAAGTGCTTTAGAAACCAGGTTGCCTATGCCAATTCCTTTCAAACCTGTTATTAGTTGAACTCTCTGAAGTCCGTAAAAATAATTAAAAAATAGCAGGCAGTCTAAATATAAATTTAAGCTCTGGTAGAAATATATATCGTATTTAATATACAAATTTTAAATATTTCGTTGCCGTTTTTTACGAAATGATATCATTGTATTGCTGTAGTCATAATTCTACTGCTTAATTCTGAAGAAATCACTTCCGCACTAAGCTTCCAAGCAAAATGCAACGACAGCAGCTAAAGACCATAATAACGCTATTCAAATATTAAAAGCGGGCTTATGTCTGATCCGGATTATGTTAAGACGGTCTGGCGTGTTTTTAACCGCCACGTTTATGCAATAAGCTCCCGTCTATGCACTTTACACCCATTAACTACGTTTTAATGAATATAAGAGAACGTCGTATATTTATTACTAAGTATAAAAGATAAATGCTCGAATAATCAGAAAATGTTCATATTGCCAAAATTGTATACACACAGAATCGGTATTGTTAAATAGCTCACAAAATTCTACTACTGGACCCCCTAGTTTGAACGGTATCACCAACATGCTTGTCTAAGGCGTATCAGTCAGTTTTATTCACAATGTTAATCTACTACTGCGCCACAGTTTCAAGGAACCTCTCTTTCCATCGCAAGTAGTATTGGGACCCTTGGTGTCGACATCATGAATGATGTGCAGTTTAGGGGACAATTGAAGGATACAGCTATATAAGCTTGCCTCCAAAAAGTTAGGTGTGCTTAACCGGTCCAAGCAGTACTTCAATCCAAGGCAACGGCTTGTGCTATATAAAGCACAGGTCAGACCGCATATGGAGTACTGCTCATTTTTATGGGCTGGAGCACCGGCCTGTCAGCTCAATCCCCTAGACTCGATCCAACGGCGCGCAGTTCGTGTTGTCGGCGATCCCATGCTCACAGACGGTTTAGATACGCTTGGACTTCGGAGAGACTTTGCGTCTCTTTGCGTATTCTACCGTCTGTACAACGGGGAGTGTTCTGAAGAACTATTTAGGATGGTGCCCTCGTCGTCTTTCTACCACCGCACTGCCTGCCATCGGCTGGGTGTTCATCCCCATTTCTTGGAGCCTCTTCTTTTCTGTACGAAACGGTTCTCCAGAACGTTCATGTTGCGTACTCTCAGGATCTGGAATGAACTTCCGGCTGAGGTTTTCTCAGCGCGGTGTGATATGGGGTTCTTCAAAAAAGGCGTTATAAAATTTCTTCGAGACCGGCAGCGCATTGGTGGTGCCTCTGGTGCTGCAAACATCCTTAGGCGACGGTGACCACCTGCCAGGGTGGGCCGTTTGCCTGTCTGCTGAACTCAGCTATAAAAAAAATACTAAAACCTTAACATTAGTGCAGGATAATAGGTTAACAAGGTTTACTTCACTGTCATTTTTTTTAAAATATGTTGTACATAAACAAGAAAGCTATTAAATAAGAGGTACGTATCTTTAGATTGAAGGCAGGACAATAAGTTTTGACCTGAAGTAGTTCCTGGCCACTGACTTGATTCTAAAAACTTATAAATTACCTCTGAGTTTTTGTAAGTTATTTTCATACGTTTTATACGAGATCATCAATGGAATATATAAAGAACTTCAACATATTTTGGGAAAAAGTGAAAACGATTCTAGTCTGATATATCAGTTTTAGGGCAGTATAAGAATAATTTCTTTACATAGAAAAATGTTGGCTAATATGATATTAGGAAAACTCAAATAAGAAAGAGATAATCGAATTTAAAAAAATGGTTGAACTGACAACAGATAGAAAGGCACGCTATTTGCATACATCCGCTGGCTTTAACCGGGGTAAACTAGTTCTTGACCTGACATACGCCATCGTAGATTCCGTGGCTATCCGAGCAATTTTGTTTTTCATGGGAAAATTGCTGACATGTTTCTGTTTGTTGGCTAGTTTTGTTTACAGTGTGAAAAAGGACGGATTTCATAAGTTCAGCGTATAATAGGCACGTGCAGCATTGGATTTTATAACTTCAAACCATTATTTTTCACAAAGTTAAAAGTAGTCTTAATTACTTTTTAATACAGCAGCAGATATTAAAAATACGGTCAAATTAAGCCCTGCTATTTTAGAGATAGGCAAAACTATCAGACAGATAATTTTTAAAATGTGCTATAAATACATTCACTTGCTCCTCCTTTTCTTCTTGCAACCATTTTATCAATTGATTCTCTTTGGGAATTCGAGGAATGCTATTAAGTCACCACAAGGCATAATCTTCAGTGCGCCTTTTAGCTCGATGCTATTTTATAACGCTTTCTTTTCAGCTGAGTAAAATAAGTTAGATGGAATTAATATGCTTGAATTTGTTTTTACAGAAATAATTATGATCTGAGCTTCGGACTTCAATAGGAAAACAGGTCAGTGTCCTTTTGCTATCTGTGGGATAGCAAACTGAGTAATTTGTCTCCTTTTAGGTCGTCCTATGAATGATTACCTATAATGAACCTATTATATATTATATCTATATTACGTTGTTATTTAGATATAACAAAATGATGAGTGCTTGGAATCATTATCATCTTGATCAAATAATAAATATGGTGTGATAATTCATTCATACGGACACTGTAGTCTCTGAGCACTTACTTGTGTTATGGGTACTATACAACTGATATACTCTTTTTTGTAAATAAATATATATTGTATAAACACTTAGTCTCGGGATGAGAATGCAACTCGTGAAGCAATCGTTTCGACGTGCTAACGGAAGTAAAAAAAAATATTACTTGTACAAATTTTTTTTGTAAGTATAAGAGATTCCAATAATTTAAATAATGAATTCGTGTACAGTAGCTATATTGGAACCAGAATAAGTTCAAATCTTACGAAACTTAGTTTTTCTCGTGTATTAAACATATTAGATCGTGACTGGTCAAAAGGTATTTTGACGTTGAATGGTAAAACTTTTTAATTTCAAAGACCGATAAAGAATAAATCGCCTCAGCATATTTTAACATAAATTCACTACAATGAAAGGGTTTTAACGAGCTATGATTTTTACCCTTCGCAACTATTTTATTAAACTTAACATAGGCTCGTTGCATGCGACACGACATTTATTGTTTGGTGTTACATGTCAATGTAAATGATTTTAAACTTGATAATAAATACTACTGTAACCATTCAAACAGCACCATATAGTCTGCTATAAGTATATATATATATATATATATATATATATATATATATATATATATATATATATATATATATATATATATATATATATATATATATATATATATATATATATATATATATATATATATATATATATATATATATATAGGAGTTAACGTCAGGCAGGCAGCCGGTTGTAAAAAGTAAGCCACAACTATTAGTACAACATGTACTCCAATGAAAAGGGAACGCAAATACGTTAAAGGAGAATGAGACTGGCAAGTTGGAATGTAGGTACGATGACTGAAAGAAGGACAGAAATAGCGGATGTATTAGAAAGGAGACGAATAATACAGCTGCAAGAGACGAAGTGGAAGGATTCGAAAAGTCGAGAGATTGGGGCGGGGTATAAATTTTATTATTGTGGAAGTGATGGTAGGAAGGAACGGTGTGGGTGTGGGTATTAGATAGCGAATTGAAAAATGTGACGGATGTTGAGAGGATAAATGATAGGGTAATAGTAGTCAAGGTATTGGTAGGTGAACGTGCATTTAACATAGTGAGTGTATATGCCCCGCAAAATGTGACGACAGAGAGAAAGAATGATTCTGGGGAAACTTTGACTTATTTTTGGGAACTTTATGTTAAAAAATCAACAGTTTGGCAATCATATATAGATAAGTCGTAAAAAGCAAAAATGGGCTTGTTTTTCTGGTTAATAGAGAGTAAAGAGCACCATTAGTATTTGCTTTCGTTGTTATGAAAACAGTCACCCAGGTTAAACCAAATGTAATTTCCTTGACTTCATTTATTTTCTTTTGTGCTTTTGTTGGCGTAAAGGTAATGTCACAATCCTTTTGTGCGTCATCTTGAGTGACCTTTAAATATCAAAATATCAACTAGCAATTTTAAGAATATTATTCTTACAATAGAAAATAGTTAAATAACGAAATTAAAAATATATTTTCAATGATTTTTAATATTTTGAATAGCATTGAGAGATAATCTTTAGAGGAGGCTTAAAAAATAATAAACTTATATATTTTCATAAAGTAAAAAAAATCAAGTTTTGGGTAACACGATATGTGACGTTAATGTTTTAGTTATATTCGCATCTCATCATGAGTTTTAGTGAGATACGTATTTATTTGAAAATAAATGAAATTTAAAAATAAAATATTCCTAGCACAAATTCTATATTTCTATTTCATAAATAATAATAAATGTATTGTGACAAATCAGTATTCAAATAAAAAAAACAGTATTAAAACATCGTCATCTATCCCCAAAGTAAGCTTAGTAAGAGCGCTTGTGTTATGTATACTAGACTTACTTACTTTCCTTTTTTTAATAATACAATATCCGGATGACCGAGCTTTGGTCGGTATTTTTTTTTTATAAATTGTGTTTTTTGGAAATTAACAATTGATTTTCTTAGTCTAACCTCAAAGCAAACACTCATTGACTTCTTGTTACTTAACAACGCCATCTGCTGGAATAGCTTTAGTGTCGTGTCGTTAAAGCAATTTAAAAAAAAATGTATTATTATTCGCCGATAGATGTCAGGAAGTCACATTTTTTTTAAAAAATAGTATTATCATTCGCCGATAGATGTCGGGAAGAGTCACATTTTTGTTATTTTACTTCCAATAAAAAAAGCGAATAAAATGACATTTTCTAGAAATGATTCCTAGCTAGATCGATTTATCGCCCCCGAAACCCCCCGTACACTAAATTTAATGAAAATTGTTGGACCCGATTCCGAGATTCCAATTATATAAGTATATACCTAGTCAGGTCATAAATTCTGTCACATGTTTAATGTAAAATAATTGTAACAAGTTTATTAATTATGTAACCATTCATATACCAAAATGAACTTAACAAAACATAGATTCTTATGACATTAAAGTTTATTCAAAATGACCTCCGTGATTTTGAATACAAGCCTTCAATCTGCGCGGCCAGTTGTCTATCGCAGCACGAACGAGGTCCATGTCAATATCGGCGGCTGCCTTAATCAAGGATGTCTTGAGTGACTCCAAATTGGGATGAGGCTTTGAGCACGCCTTTTCCTCCAAGTGTTGCCATATCTTGTAATCTAACGGATTCAAATCTGGACTGGAGGAGGGCCAGTCTTCGTGCCGGATGAAGTCGATTTCACGCGCCGCCAGCCAGTCTTGTGTGCTCTTCGCTCTATGAGCTGGCGCCGAATCTTGTTGGAATACCCAGTGCCTGTTATTGAACATGGTATGAGAAACAGGTTCCACAAGGTTCGTCAGGACTGTATTTTGATACACAACAGCATTCGTTTTTACACCTTTCTCACAAAAATGTACCTCTGTTAAGCCCCAATAAGAAACTCCCAACCATACCATGAGCGAGGATGGAAAATGACCTCATTGGACACGCGGAATACGGTTCCTCGCTTCTTCACTACTGTGTGCGTACACCTTATCATTTTGTTTGTTGTAGCTCTCTTCTACGGTAAACATTTTTTCATCCGAAAAAAGAATTTCCCGATATTTTTTTCCCGCGTACCGCTTCAACAAAGCGCGGCATCTCTTCAGTCTCAGGTCCATTAGACGAGCATTCAAACGATGTCCTGTTTTTCTTCGATATGCCCGAAGCCCTAAGTCTTCATTTAACACCCTTTTCACCGTGGTTCTGCTTAACCCCATCTGAAGGGCCAACAGTTTCTGCTTACGTTTGGGATTTCTTTGAATTCGTGCCTTCACAGCTTTTATCACTGCTGGAGTCCTAACAGACCGAGGGCGACCACTTCTTGACCTGTCATCTACACTAGAGTCTTCATTGTATCGTTTGATGGTACGATAAACGAATCTTTTGGTAATATTCAAATTTTTCAGTATGTTAAAAATTTGAATTGGCGCGTAACCGCAACGATGTAACGCAATAACTGCAACACGGTCTTCTTTAAGCGTCCACTCCATATTTAAAAATGAGTAAAATTCTAAAAGTTATACATTTTTATTTTCATGAACAATTCGAAATTCTAATTCAATAAACTTTTTTGTGGGCAGCATTCTAAAAGAAAAGTTTTTACTGTGTGACAATACTTATGACCTGACAGGTATATACAAGAATTGCTCATTTAAAGATATAGGATATTATACATCCAGAATTGGGACTGGATATTATTTTTTCTTTCGCCTTTCGCAAGCATTCCGATGTGCATTACTCGTTGTTCCACAGAGACCGTCATGTGAAAGTTTTGAAGCTAAAAGGAAATGTTAAACCCATTGGATTACCTTATTTACTTGTACGTTAGGTGTTGTAATACAATAGTCTTCGATTCCAACCCTCGAAGTAACCAGCATTTATCACTTACCTCTACCTTTCAAATAGCCAGGTCCATTGCTTCTTTTATTTGTTAATATGATTTACCTAGTATGCAGCAGCCAGCAATGTATACGAGATTAAGCGATGTGGTTAGTATGGATTCCTTTTATAAAGTATTTACTTTATCATCCATCGTGGGATTAAGGTAAGTAGGTTCGTTACACAATGGTGGTTAGAAGGTGGCGGAGGAGTTTTAACATAATTAATTAGCATATAGGGTTTAGCCATATGCAAAAGGAAGAATGCCATATAACAAAGAAAACTATAGAAATGAGAATAAATAAATAGAGGACTCCTTCTGTATCCATTAATTCTCATTTATAATATACCTATGGAGCCTATAGAGCAGTAAAACATGATATGGCAAAAAGTGAATTATTGTACGTTAGGTGTTGTAATACAATATTTAATAATGTTAGGTGTTGTAATACCGTATTTAATCTGGGATAGGAGCAGGAAGAACAAAAATATAAGTTTTAGCTGAGTGATTTTGCCTAAAAATAAGATAAGAGTATCACCAGTGTTCTGGTAACATACCGGGAGACCATTCTAGACGTTATGAATACCATACTTAGCTTCTTCGTAATGCTAAATGAAGAAATTGCTATTTATGGTTCAAAAAAATTTACTGGTCTAAACTAAATTTTCTGCTCAATCAAGAAGTCCCGCCGTATCCTCAAAACAGTCTGCATGAAATTTATCCTTGCCAAATGTTTTGTTAGACAAAGCGCCTTTTGTGGCTACTACAAGGAACCCTCCTTGTAGTAGCATAGTCCTATAAGGGCAGAATAGAGCTTTCAGATCCATTATCTTCTTCCTGCCTTTATCCCAAACAATGTGGGGTTGGCACAACATGTTCTCTTCTTTCAGTCTCTTCTCTATTAGCCGTCATCTGAACATCCACACTTTTTTTAACCATATCATCTTTTACACAATCCATCCATCTTTTCTTTGGTCTACCTCTCCTCTTGTATCCATCCACTCTCATTTCTAGCATACTCCTCGTTACATGATGCTCCTCTCTTCGTATTATATGGCCATACCAGGCCAACCTATTAATTTTCATCATCTCACTGGCGCTACTTTCAAACTTCCCCTAATATACTCATTTTTAATTTTATCCATTTTTGTAACTCCGCTTATCCATCTCAACATTCGCATCTCTGCTGCATGCAAAACCTTTCATCTTTCCCCTTTATGGTCCAGCACTCTGATCCATACAATATGAAGGGTCTTTTAACGGACTTACAAATTTTACCTTTAAATCTAAACGGCACTTGTGGATCGCAAAGTGTTCCTGAGACCTGTCATCATTTCATCCATCCTGCATTCACTATATTTTTCACATCTCAGCTTATCTCACCGACGTTTTGGATTTCAGATCTATCATTACTTATATCATCTCTAAATTATGTCGGATAGCTCGGCGCGTAGTTCATGAACAGCCAGACCACTTGTAGATACAAACTTAAGTAGCACGCGCATATGTCCATAAATCTGGATTTACATGAGTGACTGTCCTAAGAAAACAAAATGACGGCATCTTGATTCACGTCATTGCCGTGCACCGACGGTAGGAATACATTGAGGTCGACATACCTAGATCAGCAGCATGTGTAACCTCCAATCCAATTTAAATAAGTGTGGTGCGTATTCTGTCCGTTCTCTGTAAGGAAAGGCATTTGACGCAAGCTCAGCAGTTGGATGTTATAGGGTGTTATTACTATAACCCATCACTTTTTAGAAAGCCAAGGCATTACTGATTTTTATTCTTCTAGCTTCTATCTTCTTCGTCGTGTTCTTCATTACTGAAGGTCGTGCCCGTCTTAATAAGCCTTTACGGAGACGTTGATGAACTGCTTCCACACCACTCTGAGCTCGGCCTGATTTAGAGCTGCAGGCAAACTGAGCCCTCGGGTTGGTGACCGTCCTCTGGGCCTTTTCCCCTCTATTTTGCCTAGCACTATCACTTTCTCGAGGTTGTCTGACTTCCTTCGAGCGATATGGCCAAAATAGCCGAGTACTCGCTGGTAGCAGGTCGTGGACAATCTGGTTCTGACATTCAGCAGGTCGAGAATGGATGTGTCGGTTCTTTTTGCTAGCTTCTATAAGATAATATAAATGAGGTGCAACGTTTGATTTTTACGGTCATCATCACGTAAACTATTTAGCGACATCTAAATTGCATCTATAATATTTTGGTGTGCTCGGGTAATTCCTTGTGGAAATATCAAATTTCGATTTCTATTTATTGCTATAACACAGCAGACAAGCTGACGGCCCACTTAGAATTTAGCAGTTACCATCGTCTATGGGTATTTGCTGGGCCAATGGCATCGCGAACACACTGCTGTCCCATAAGAGTACAGGAACTTGGGTCACTAATGTCACAACACAACACAAAGCTACTATCGCGGCATACTTAAGAGCAAAGGTGGTCGCCATCCAGACGGACTTGGTGCTTTACCATGTAGCTACGGTTGTTTTGTCGCCTTTTACGACAGGCCGACCCTGGCCGCAGAGGTCACTATTCTTTCTCCACACCTACACGGATAAAATAAGGTTCCTACCTTATTTTATCCGTGTAGGTGTGGAGAAAGAATAGTGACGTGAGAAAGAATAGAGAAAGAATAGACTAAAGGACATTCCTATGTCCTTTAGTCCTGTGATAAAATACTGTAGCCTCGCATGCAACCAGTATATTCCCCTGGTAAAAAATAAGATTGCTTGTAAAGGAGAATAACATACAGTAAAGGGTTTTGTATAAAAGAAAATATTTGAAATATTACTGAGGTTTCAAATAATAAGTTTGTTTCTCACTGACCTTACAGAGGCTTTATTTATCCATAGAAATACAATTTATACACTAGGTGTAATTATTAATTAGATTTTTACAAAGTTACCTTCTTACCTAAAGACAACTATTATTATTATTGTGTGCAGAAATAATATACCCCCGTATTGTCGAGCATTTGAGTATTTCATGATGACATTGATGGTTAATACTTTTGACGACCTCCTGGCGTAAAGACTAACGCACGTCGGTTCGCATGCGGGGGCACGGGTTCGATTCCCGTCTAGCGTCTGGATGTTTATCTATAGTATGTATTTAAATACAAAAGAAAAGTATATATGTAGTATATCAGTTGTTTAGTACCCAAAACACAAGTGTTATGCAACTTAGTTTGGGATCCTCCTCCTCCTCGAGTCGTGTACCTCATTACTGAGGGTCGTGATTCCCCTTATGAGAAACCAGTTTCTCTTTTATAATGCTCCTCCACCTGTGCCTGTCCTTGGCGTGGTGGAGTGCATCATACAACTTGGTGTTCAGCGTTGAACGGATTTGGTCAGACCATCTCACCGGGCTGCGACCCCTCGGCCTCCTGCCATCCACTTTGCCAGTAACAATCAATTGCTCGAGGTTATGTCCTTCCTTCCGAGCAATGTGGCCAAAGAACTCCAGGAGCCTTCGCAGGCAGGTAGTGGAGAGTCTAGTTTTGATGTTCAGTTCCTGCAGGATAGATACGTTTGTACGGAATGCCGTCCACGGAATCCAAAGCATCCTCCGCCAACACCACATTTCGAAAGCGTCAATGCGATCACGGTCAGCCTTTCTCAGCGTCCATGTTTCCGAGCCGTAACTAAAGATTGAGAACACCAGAGATCTCACCAGTCTCATCTTTGTCTTCCGAGATATGTTACGGTCCCTCCATATACGCTGCAGCTGAGTCATTGCGCTCTTGGCCATACCGATACGCCTCCTGATTTCTTTCTCACATGAGCCTGTGTTGCTGATGGTAGATAAATTCATCTACGCTTTCAAGGGCTAGGGCACCTGTAAACTGGAGTGATTTGGCACGGTCTACCACCATAATTTTAAGCCGATTTCCATGCTGATTTGTTCCATTCTGCCAAGGAGGTTCGTCATTTCAGCCTCATTCGTCGCTAAGAGAGTTGTGTCGTCTACGTAACGGAGATTTGTGATCCTAGCGCCTCCCACGGTGAGGCCACCCTCCCAGTTTTCCAGAGTTCGCCTGATGATGTATTCTCCGTAGACATTAAATAGGATAGGGGACAGAATGCAGCCCTGCCTTACACCTTTTTCAAACTTGAAGGGCTCAGATGTTGTCCTTTCAACTCTCACGGCACCCCTGTTGTTCTGGTAGAGTGACTGGATCAGCGCAATTAGGTGGTTAGGTACTCCAAGTTCCTCCAGTACCTTCCAGAGAGTGGACCAAATGACAAAGTTGAAAGCCTTACTTACTATAGTCAATAAAACACAAGATGATAGGAGTGTTGAATTCGTAGGATTTTTCGATCAGCTGGCGGATGTTCAAGATTTGTTCACGAGTTCCTTTGCCCTTAACGAAGCCAGCCTGCTCCTGTGGTATCTGGCAATCCAAGAAGTAGCGAATTCTGTTATTTATGATGTGTAATAAGACTTTACTGGCATGTGATATGAGGGCCAGAGTTCTATAGTTGTCACATTTAGTCGTTGAGCCTTTCTTGTGCAGAGGCAGGACGACCAACTCCGTCCAGTCACTGGGCCATTCACCCGTACGCCAAATATTATCACATATTTTGTGTATTGCGCTCGCCCCCGCAATGCCCATTGCCTTTATGATTTCGGCTGTAAGTTGGTCCGGTCCGGGTGCCTTTCTGTTTTTGAGAGCGGCAATCGCAGCTGTGACCTCAGACAGCAGTATAAGAGGTTCAAGGGCTATTTTATCCCATGGTAGTTTGGGATAGATGACGCTATTTGAAATGTCCCAATATAGTTGTTAATTTCTTCAAACTTTGTTTGAAATATTATTGGAGTACTTTCTAATTAATCTTTATCCCACAACTTTTAGATCGAATCGAAAATTCAAAATGTTTCATAGCTGAAAGTAAAGAAAAGTACGTAAATAAAGAATATATATGTATTATATGTACGACATAAATAATATAAAATTAATCTCTGTTTATAATCTGTAACTTTCTATTATATAATGTAGTATCAATTCCAAAAGTTTTTTTATTGCTGTAGGACAGCAGACAGGCTGACGGCCCGCTTAGAGTTTAGCAGTTACCGTCACATAAGGGAGTTTGCAACGTCAGTGGCATCGCGAACATGTTGCTGACCCATAAGGGTACAGAAACTTTGGTCACTAATGCTGGAATACTACACAAGGTTATTATGACGATGTTGTTTTGTCGCCTTTTACGACAAGCCGACCCCATCCTGTGACCCCCCCCCCCGCAAAGGTAGTATTCTTTCTCCACCCCTGCACGAATAGAAATAGTATAATAGCCAAATTGACAAAGAAAAAAATACACAAATAAATAAGACATAACTTTTAAGTGTTTATGGTAATTGATAGGTCACGTTTTCTCATAAATTTATCAATATAAATCTTCGCTTAGTATCATTTACGCTATAAATATAGATGATTATGTCAATAACAATATAACAATCCAATATCCGGTGGCAAATTATGTAGATTCCACATCACACGAGCCTCCATAAGGCTTATCCGGATAGGCCCCTGGCGCGTCGCCAAACCTTTTTAGGCGAGAGATCTTATTGTGCTTTATGGATGTTTCATCGAGTTATTTTGTAATATTCCTAGAAATATGATTTGTAATCAATATCTCTATTTCTATAATACGTTATACACTTATCACAGAAGAGGAAGACTCTGAGAGACCCATAGAGGCTATTAATGATACCACACTCACCAGTTTCTTTAATGTATATACAATTTTGTAAAATTGTGAGAATGAAAAAATATTCACACACTGATTTACGAAATATTGAAGTTAAAATACTTATATTGAAAGAGAAAGTGATCTTTTCATGAAATGTAACCAACGTGTAGTTAATATGTATATCTAGAGCAGATACAAACTTTTTTATAAAGCATTTTTTTAAACTACACTCAAGTAGAAAGGAATCCAATATCCACAAGAGCCGTGCTATCTAGTAGAACATTTGGTAAGGATAACTTTCATGCAGATGGTGTCGAGTATGCGAATCCTTGATTCAGTAGAGTATAGATCAGTAATTGAGATCATTTTTGATGCTTGGTAATGATTCTTTTTTTTATTGCTGTGGGACAGCCGACAGTTTAACGGCCCGCTTAGAATTTAGCAGTTACCATCGCCTATGGGTGTTCGCACCGCCAGTGGCATCGCGAACACGCTGCTGTCCCATAAGGGACATCTTCAGATTTCTCTGAAGAATCTCCAGATTCTTCCTAAATTAGGACTACTCTCAAATAAAGCGAATTTAGGTCCACTACGCACATCTCAATTGCTGACTCAATTTTTTTTTATAATCCTTTTCATCTTGTTGTTGTCTTGTTATATTAGGCCTTTACCTATGAAATTGCCGTTTTGTATGAAAAAATTTAAACGAATTTTTTTCATGTATTTTTTATTTGTATTAATCGAAGTAATTATCCATGCAATCAATGCATCTTTGCCAACGCAGTGGCAGTTTATTGATGCCCTTCTTAAAGAAATCAGCTGGACGGGAGGCAACAAATTCTTCAAAGGCATTTTGTACTGCCTCTCGGGTATTGATTGTCTTCATAGTACACATCTGCAGTAATGCTCACCCCGTTTGGTAAGAAGCTGTGACGAATCACACCGGCGCTAGACCACCAAACAGTGACCATTACTTTTCTAGGGGTAAGTTTTCGTTTAGGGCATTGTTTAGGTGCTGAACCAGAGTCCAACCAACTTGCTGAGCGCTTGCAGTTATCAAACAGAATCCATTTTTCAGCGCAGGTAACAATGCGGTTCAAAATTCGTTCATTAGTGTGTCTGTTGAGCAGTGCAATGCACGTCTCAACGCGTACTTCGCGCTGGCGATCATTGAGTTCGTGAGGTACCCATTTGTCAAGCTTTTTTACCTTGCCAATTTGACGCAAATGGACCAATATTGTTTTGACGCTAACGTCGAAAGCTGCTACTAATTAAGCCGTAGATTGAATCGCATCAGCTTCCACAATCGCCTTTAATTCGTCATCGTCGACCAAAGTCTTCGGACGACCACGAGGTTCACTTTTCAGGTTGAAATTCCCAGAACGGAAGCGAGCAAACCAATAACAGGTGGTGCGTTGGTTTGTAGTGTTAGCTCCGTAAACATCGTTGATGTTGCGTGCCGCTTGTGCCGCGTTGCTGCCACGACGGTACTCATATTCCATAATTACTCGAATTTTTAACGTATCCATGATGACGAAAAAGATTGAAATGCGATGAAAATGTAACACTTATCAATAAACAAATGACTATTTTTGGAGAAAGAATTCCATGTTTTTAAAATAAAATTAATTTGAAATTAGAATTCTTAGCCAAACAAAAATTATTTTGATTTGAAATGGCCGGTACTGCAGAACGGCATTTTCATAGGTAAAGACCTATTATATTATGAATATCATAATATTGTGAAAACGAAATGGTATGGAGATGGGAGTGGAAATGATAAAAAATCAAATTTAGTCATTACTTAGTTTTACTTCTTTATTAAAAAAAATACAGTGTTAGTCAACGCGCATTAGTTTGCTCAATAATAATTCTCAACAGAATACCTTGACCTCTGAAGTTACAGCATGAAGAAATCCCTCGAAAGTAGAAGTTTCACATAGTTTGTCTTTTCAAGGTTTCAACTCTGCTCATAATATCAGAGACTTCCAGGGCAAACGAAATATATCTTGTTAGAATATACGTCCGTGATATTAAGCGGAAACGTTTTATAGCCCGCATTACGTAATGGGGTCCGACAATATTTTATACTAATACATAAACGTCCGACGTAAATGTACGGTTGCTTTGAAGTTTTAAGCCTCGTTCCCGGTGGTCATTTGGCCTGATAATCGATATAGGTATTTTCATGCCAAATTTACTTATTATTTAACTAGGTAAAAATAAAATTTTCTTAAATATTTTCTCTAAGGATTTAAACTATATGCATATTTGATGGTTGCACACTTTCAGCAGCAGTTGCGTGCTTAAATTTACAATAGGGAATCCTGACCCCTGAGGTCGGGACCGGAGCGTGTTAGCGGTGCCTATAGCATCTCAAGCTTCTAAGTAACGGTAACTAATTACTATTTGGTGGGCCGTCACTGTCTGTTATTTCACAGATAAAGCAAATAAAAATGCTGTCATATTTGAGTGAATTTTATGACGAGTTTTAAAATCAGAAAGATATTGTCCAAAGTATATATGCAAATATAAAAATTATTGAAAAAAAGGTCTGATTTTACAATATTAATATATAGGTATATCCGAATATCTGAACATTTTACGCGGTTCAGTTATGTGCTACGTAATTGAACTTGTATGAACTTGTTCGTAGACTCACTTTCCACGCTGGACTGTACCACAGATTTCACTTTACATGAAACAGTTTAAAAAATTACAGGTTAAGGTATAATTATAGGTAATGAAATCTTTAATACGTATATGAAATCTTTGTTAACCTCTCCAAACAAACTCAATATTTACGTTAGAATTGAGATCTCGTTAATAAGATAGTCAGAAGGCTTAAGTACTAGGCCATTGTTCTATTACTATTGTTCTAGTACTCGTAGATGCTTGTGATTGCTGAGTAAAATACAATATTATTAAAAAAAAATTCAATTTTTTTTAATGCTGTAGGACAGCAGACAGGCTGACGGCCCGCTTAGAATTTAGCAGTTACCGTCGCCTCATAAGGGTACAGGAACTTGGGTCACTAATGCCGGAACACACCACAAGATTACTATGGCGACATACTTAAGACCAAAGGTGGTCGCCATCCAGACGGGCTTGAGGCCCTACCACGTAGCTAGGGTGGGTTGTTTTGTCGCCTTTTATGACAGGCCGACCCCGGCCGGAGAGGTTAGTATTCTTTCTAATTAAAAATTTACTCAATTTAAAAATATTCTTGGATACTTGCTCTCGGTGTGAAGGAACGTACATCCATACCTCCAAGTTTTCACTTAGTAATTCATAAATACGGTTATTTATATTTTTTGCCTGTCTTTATTAATACAAATTTATGACGTCAAAAGTGCTTTCATACAAAACGCAGCGCGCCATATTTCAATATAACTCGAAAAGAGAGATTTTTTAGATGATATTGACTACGTGATGAAATCCTAAGCCCCACCCCCTCCTTCCTGTGACCAAACGTGGTGTTTTGAAGACCTCCTCCCTCTGAACGGGTCACGTAGTGGGTACGTTCCTTAATCAGAAAATAAAGCTACTTCATTCCCAAGTTGTTAATAAAGGAAAATGAATTAATGCTTATACGTATTACAGGTAAGAAAGGGGGTTGGTCATTACTTAAGTTCAAGTTTAAAGTGTCTGAAGGCAGTGTACTTGAAAACCATGTCACAATAAAAGTCAATTCTAGTCATAGCGTATATGTTGTTAATGTGCCTTTTGTGCAAGAAAAGAGCCTTAATGCAAAAATAAGGCGCGGAGGTTTACTTTTTAATAAGACTTTTTTTTTATTGCTGTAGGACAGCAGACAGGCTGACGGCCCGCTTAGAATTTAGCATTTACCGTCGCCTATAGGTGTTTGTAATGCCAGTGGCATCGCGAACACGCTGCTGTCCCATAAGGGTACAGGAACTTGGGTCACTAATGCCGGAACACACCACAAGATTACTATGGCGACATACTTAAGACCAAAGGTGGTTGCCATCCAGACGGGCTTGAGGCCCTACCACGTAGCTAGGGTATGTTGTTTTGTCGCCTATTACGACAGGCCGACCCCAGCATAGATTCCAAAGAGAAAAAAAAAACGAAATATAAAACTAACAACTCAAATTAAAATATTATCAAAAGTATCAAAACAATATCCTATTTCTTTTACTGCGGCATCTACTACACTTTTTCATTTTTAATTATTACAAATTACCTCAAACAGTGGCAACATTATCTCTTTTAATACCCAAAAATAAAATATTCTCACTTTCAAATTAAGTCTGACTAACTAATCAGCCCAGTAATTCAGTACCTACTAAAACCTAATGAAAATTGAGGTTTAACCAGATAATCTAGATAAAAAATAAGACCGCAATCGGATTTCAGTCCGAACTTTTTGCTGGCAAAAGTTCATTCGACCCGGGATTAGTACAAATTTGTTTTAGGGATGGGATAATATCTGTAAGTGTAGACATTGTTAATCATGTATTGTTTATCGTAAATTATTTATTATGTTTATATTTATTTGTATTTGAGAAACAATAAGTACAATAGATAATTAAAATTGAAACAGAAATAGTCATAACAACTAGTACAGTTTCCGCAGTTAATTTGAACACAAAAATGAATGCTAAAACAAATGGAAAAAATATAATTAAAACTTGAATTATTATAATTAGGTAGAGGCTAATTTAGAAATATTATTTTTTCAATATATCAAATTTGCGATTGAATATAATACACTCTAATTATATTCGTATTATTACTAGATCTGGTAAATCAGAATCCAAAAGGTTTTTGTTGATTTTATTGAAAGACGAGGGAAGACAAATTAGCTTATCGGGCAAACGATGTTTTAAAATATAAATTTGGGTTTAGACAGGATTTCCGTAAAATCTGTTCTTAGTGAGCGTCACCATTGCAAAATCAGTAACTGTGTTAAATTTTAAGTCAATCGGTAAAGTTTCAGAGATTGAATGATGAGTGGTATTTCGCTTTTAAATACAATCTATGTAAAAAATAATAAATTAAAAAAAAAATTAATTTACTAAAAATAATAAATTATCAGATTGATTACATATTGTTACTTGACCATATCTATCTAGATATGGTCAAGTAACAATATGTAATCAATGTGATAATTTATTATTTTAGACAAAAATATTTGGCATAAATTTAATCCGAAATATGAATCCAGTGTGAATGAATATGGTACATCACTATTGTGTTCTATTTTGTTTGTTTTTTGACTTAATCATGTGATGCTTTTTATTGGAGTTGAGATCGATATACATGGAGTGTTTTGTTAAATAGATTAGTTAGTAAATTGTTATGTAAAAAAAAATATACTTGTGTGCTACTAACTGCTGACGACCTCTGTGGCGTAACTGCTAACGCACTTTAGTACGCGTGCGGAGGTCACGGGTTCGATTCCCGTCTCGCGTCTGGGTGTTTATGTATAATATGTATTTATTTAAAAAGAAAAGTATATAATGTAATATATCAGTTATCTAGTACCCATAACCAAAGTGCCATCTTACTTACTTTGGGTCTAGATGGCGTTAAGTGAATTGTCACATTATATTTATTTATTTATAAACTTATCCGTTTTTATCCGTGCAATGGCGGAGAAAGAATACTAACCTCTGTGGCCGGGGTCGGCCTGTCGTACATGGTAGGGCCACAACCCCGTCTGAATGGCAACCACCTTTGGCCTTAAGTATGCTGCCATAATGACTTTGTGTTGTGTCATTAGTGACCCAAGTTCCTGTACCCTTATGGAATAGCAGCGTGTTCGCGATGCCACTGGCGTTGCAAACACCTATACTTAGGCGACGGTAACTGCTAAATTCTAAATGGGCCGTCAACCTGTCTGCTGTCCTACAGTAATAAAAAAAAATACATAAGTGATGAATATTCATATCCAAATATTCTCAAAATTATTCCTTCGTTCTGTAATATATAATTAAATATATTAAATCTGCTGCACAATAGTGGTGTTTCAATATTGGAAGTATTGAAACACTACATTTGTATTATGTGCGGTATCCATTTGTTGTGAGCCGTTGGATGAATTTTCGTAATTCCTAGTAAAATAAAACTTTTCGGATATTTTTGTTGTATTGCATAATTCTGTATCTTATTTTTCCTTTGGTTAACAACAGGATATAAAATGAAACCATTTCTTTGTTCGTGCATATTACTTATTTTTCACACTTTTTGGTTTTTAAATTAATTTTATTTACTCATTCTTTCGCCATCAAGACGAGGGGGGGTATACCTAGGGTTGCCAACCGTCCTGTTTTCCCAGGACATGTCCTAGTTTTTGTGGTGTCCTGGGATGTCCTGAATAGCTTTTAAGTAGCATCCTGTTTTTTAATATTCAAATACTTATTATTAAATAATATTTGTAACTAACTTGTTATACTCTCCGTGCAGAGGCGGAGTAAGAATAACCTCTGTGGGTCGACCTATCGTTAAAGGCTACATAATCACCCTGGCTACGTGGTAGGGTCACAAGCCCTCCTAGATGGCTACTATCCTTGGTTTATAAGTATGCCGCCATAATAATCTTGTGTATGTCTATGGGACAGCAGCGTGTTCGCGGTGCCCCTAGCGTCACGAACATACATAGACGATAGTAACTGCTTACTATTAAGTGGGTCGTCTGCTGTTCCGCAGCAGTAAAAAAAAACTAATTCTAACTAAACCTACTTAAGTATTGCAACTCTATTATTACTGCGTCCTGTTTTTAAACTAAATTGTCCTGGTTTTTCCAACATCATATCCTAGTTTTTTAAATTTGGGGTTGGCAATCCTATACCACAATTCGTCGTCTGGGTGGCTAGATCTAGAGCGGAAGGCGTTGATTCGGTCACAGGTGTGTTATCTTAAAACAAATGGCAATGTTAATTTTTACTCTTGATATTGCCGATTCTTCAAAGATGCAATACTGTGCAACGCCACCTCCAGGAGACAAGGTGAATTTTCAAAGCGGGGCTCCCTTAAATGTGTATACTACAATATGAATTGTAAAACCAAGTAATTAAATGTATTTAAGTTCTATTTTTATATAATTTGTGATCCTTTGAACACTCAGCTAGAATATCCAGATGAAAGTTCAGAGGTGACCGGAGGGGCATACAAATTAAAAATCTCGATCGTCACCTTAGAGACTTTCTGGGATCACAGATTCAAATTTTGGTTATTGCTTTGCGACTCTTTGAATACAAATGTAATACTTGAAGTCTAATTTGCTTAATCAACTCTAATTTTATCAAACAACAATACTGAATACTCGTGACACATATAATATTAACTAGCCACGTGGTAAGGATATTCTCATGTATTAATCTAATATAATCCTTGTAGCAAATAATTGAATTTTACTGAGATTATCACGAAAATCCGTTCGTAAGCCTCATCAGGTGGGGCTTTGCGTATTACTCGGAATTATTTTCTGACTATCTGCTTTATCGGCTTTCATAACAATACGTATACGTATTTATGAAACTGTCGCATTTAATTAAAATTTTGTCCTTTAATAATACCTGGTAGCAGGACCTGATAGCTTAGTGGTACACTCAGTGATTAATCTAGAGGTGACGGGTTCAAATCCCACGGTAGCATGCACCATTACCATGTTACCGAGGGTGAAGGAAAACATTGAGAGGAAATCGACATACTGAGATGACCGGTATGTTTAACCCACCAATCTGCATTGGACAAGCGTGACGGGTATACAGTGCATTCCCTCTTTTTTTGAAGCGAAGCATATAGGCGCTCGCGACGCAGCCAGTCTATACGTGCTAAGCGTCAGATTTTATCGTTACACATAATCGTCAGATTTAGTAACGTTACGCGAGCTACAGCGCGCGGGCAGTAGCTGCCTGCCCACGTCAGTGTGCATGGGCTTCACCTTATTAAATTATTTTCGTCATTTATAAGTATTACGTGGTTACAACAAACATAGACGTTAACGACTGTTTATCGAATAGTTCTATGGGTAAATTAGTATACATTGAATACGATGAAAATAATGAAATTAATAGAGTTTGGTTAGAATTCATTGAAGATTAAGTTGGAAAAAATAAGGTTGAAATAAATAGAAGCACAACAATAATTGTGAAGCCAATCCTAGACATAACATTAAATATATTATAAATTTAATTGCAAGATCACTAATGATTTATTCAGAACATGGAACAAAATTTACGAGAAGTAATGAATATACTATGCCAATTATTTTAGGTGGAGATTTTATAATGTAATTTTAAAGATGAAATTTATAAGCCGTTGGATGATTTCCTTCCAGAAAAAAGTAATTTAAGGATGAATAATGATCCAAACTGTTCAACAACTAACACAGGAAGAACTATAGATACAGAATTTACTAGATTTATTGAATAATAAAAAATCCATCAAAAACGTTTGTATCATATTTTAGTTACCATCAACCAATAGTTACTTTTGAGTAATATAAGAATGAGAATAGTGGTGTACAAATAACTGAATGTACTTCTGATGAACGTACAGATAATAATGTTTTGTGAATGATTTCATAAATTTATGTTAAAACTTTGTCCATATAATAGACTATATATGAATGAACAACTAATATATGAATGCAGTAAATCTTATAATAAAAAATTGCAGGATTCAAATTATTTTCATATTTGTACTACTGGAAGCCATGTGTTGTGTTCAAATGGCCTAGGTACAGTTTTCCTATGTCCAAGCAGGGTATTGGTGTGGCTAGTGTTGCAAAATATATAGGTAACGATAACGACTATTAGCGGAACATGGCCTGTCTGTTGTTAAGCAATAAAACAATATTATGGTACTTTTTTTTTTTTTTTATTGCTATAGAACAGCAGACAGGCTGACGGCCCGCTTAGAATTTAGCAGTTACCGTCGCCTATAGGTGTATGCAACGCCAGTGGCATCGCGAACACGCTGCTGTCCCATAAGGGTACAGGAACTTGGGTCACTAATGCCGGAACACAACACAAGGTTATTATGGCGGCATACTTAAGACCAAAGGTGGTCGCCATCCAGACGGGCTTGAGGCTCTACCACGTAGCTAGGGTGGGTTGTTTTGTCGCCTTTTACGACAGGCCGACCCCGGCCACAGAGGTTAGTATTCTTTCTCCGCCCCTGCACGAATAGAACTTACAATGATGTAATTAAAATCTAAACGTAAAAGCTTGAAAAAAAAGAAAAGGGGAGAAATTGGACAGTATAAGAGGTAAACATACTAAGAGAAGAAGAATGTGAGGCATTGGACATCATATACATCTGCATTTTCATGAAAGAAAAATACAAATTTCAAAACAGGCTTCGTTATACAATTGGCGTACAAAAAATTCAAAATTATACTCAATAACTTTTATCGGCACAAACAAAGTACTGTTCACGTATTTTTAAGTCCATAAAACTGAACAAGTTATGTAATAAACCAACGACAATACAACTTTGAAAACAGCCGTCGGAAACTTATCAAATGAGGTACAGAGCATTTTTTTTATTGCTGTAGGACAGCAAACAGGCTGACGGCCCGCTTAGAATTTAGCAGTTACCATCGCCTATGGGTGTTTGCAACGCCAGTAGCATCGCGAACACGCTGCTGTCCCATAAGGGTACTGGAACTAGGGTCACTAATGCTGGAAGACAACACAAGGTTATTATGGTGGCAAACTTAAGACCAAAGGTGGTCGCCATCCAGACGGGCTTGGGGCCCTACCACGTAGCTAGGTTGGGTTGTTTTGTCGCCTTTTACGACAGGCCGACCCCGGCCACATAGGTTAGTATTCTTTCTCCTCCCCTGTACGGATAATTATAGTGAAACGCGTAATTTGTTTTTTTTTGTCCACACAGGGGTGGAGTAAGAATACTAACCCCTGCAGCCAAGGGTGGCATGTCGTAAAAAGCGACAAAAATCCTAGCTAGAGCTTCAAACCAGTCTGGATGGCAATCACAACCAGTTTTTAAACATGCCACTATAATAACCCTGTATTATGTTTCGTCATAAGAAACCCGGGTCCAAACGTTGGACCTATCGTTGTAAATATTTATAGGCGGCAGTAACTGATTACTGTTTAGTGGGCATTCAGCATTCCGCTGTTTCCCAGCAATAAAAATATACTACCAGTATCTTGTAATATTTCCTAAAAAAATACCCGGAAAAATAATTTTTCATCAAATTCCAACCCCTTACATCAAAGCTTTATGTACACAATTTTACGATATTCTAGAAATAAGTTTGCCTGTGGAATAACAGTAGCTTTTCTTGATCAAGCCAACAGTGGATCAAAATCGTTGCATTAGGCCCGGTGCCCAGAAAAAAGTATTTGATTTTCGTGTCGGTACTCGCAAACAATTTTTAATCTGAATGATAGATGGAATAATTCAAAGAGAGTATTCGATGTTTTAAATAATTTAATTAATTATTATTAAAATATATTTATCAAAAACTCAAATGTTTAACCATGAACCAAGCCGTACACAATTCTTTCCTACAATTCAACGACTTCCGTTGCGTAACAGATTTTGCACCTCGCTCGTGTATATCTATGATTTTTGAGACTAGATGTCGCTATATTGATTATCACATTATATTTATTTATTTATCAGAAAAATCACAAGGCAAAGTGAAAATCTGGCGTTTCACCTGCCTTTTCCTGACCTACCCTGAGTAACAGTGTGTTCTTGAAATATCATCTTACCGTTAGCCGTAGTGGGTATTTAAAAATATTAACAGAAGTGCGATATTAGACTTTGAGAGAGTTAAAATATATTTTAATGTTTTGCTGCAGGTTGTTATAAATAATAAAATAAACAAGTTTCATATAAAATCTTTTATATAAAGTTTCCTCTCTACGCGGTACTTATTCATGTATCTCCGGTACTGCGGTATCAGGGCAAGCGTCAAAACGGCAAACTTCTACCATTTTGGAAGTCGATAGACTTTAATACGAGTTTTGCGATGTTCGCAAACATTACTGTTAAATCTGGGATGTTTTTCTTTCACGCTCAGTACTTTGTTTCTATCTTATTACGTGAAGTTTGAGTGATTCCTGAGATTGGTAACTTTCGGTCTCATTTTATCTAACTGTTGGCTTGAAATGCAGTGAAAAATTGTTACAACTTCTTTTTTAAAATGCTTTTTATTACTTCTTAAACAATTATAATGAAACTTATAACAAGAATGTCACAACATAACTTCCAGATAATAGAATGGAATATACACACATACAATCATGTAACTATGATAAGTGACTTGCAAGAGTTTTAGTAAATTAGGTAAATTATGACATTTTGGTTAAAATTATTTAACGTGAATTAAAAATTGCGAAGCAAATTCTTCTTGCAAGTAGCAAGCGATTTCACAATGAATTGTTTTATTTTTATTATATACGGACGTGTATTGACTGAATAAAAGAGCAGAAACTTGAGGGATCCGGTTGTCATTCTCATGAACGTATACATAATCAGCATACAGTTCTCAAATGTTAATGAAATAGAGAATAAATAGATCTTTGAGTCTTTGAAATAAAAAATGAAATAGGAAAGCAACAAATATAACAAGAAAGTAAATTAAAAACGGGACTCTAAATAAAACTAATTTTTTTTTAGTATCCATAACACAAGTGCTATGCTACATAATTTGGAACAATAGCGCTGTGTGAGTTGTGTCAGTATTTTTATTTATAGATGTTAAGAGTCAGTATTTATTAAATAAAAACGCTATAAAATGAGCAAGTAAAAGCCGTTTGCAAATTAAAAGTCGGAAATGTTCAATTAATTCGCTCCAACTCAAGCAATCAACAAGGAATTTTTTTTTTTTTTTTTTTTTTTTTTTTTTTTTTTTTTTTTTATACGGGGTGGGGAAATCCTCATGGACTACCTCCGCCTGGGGAAAGGCGGAGGGGCATGCCGGACTCCTACCGGCTAAAACCACCACCCCGGTGTCTCCTCACACGTGCGCGCGGGGCCGCGGGAATCCAGATTCTTCCGCAGCCCCACACTAGTGCTGGCCCGGTCTGTCCGGGCCTCGTCTCCTGCACGGGGTAGCGAGGTGTTTAACTACCCCGAGCATCGCCTCAGAGGCGCGCGCCGACACCCGCACGCGCCTCCGCCTCGGGTCCATCGAATAGGGGGCGGGGACTTCCCCAAGTCCCTCGCCCCTGGACCCATTCATGGGGGCCGGAAAAGGGCGTTATCCGCCCTTCCCCTGCGCCCGGTGCGCCTTCTGCGGCCGGGGAAGGGAGTCGAGATCTCCCTCTCCCGTTCCGCAGTTTCCTTCTGCGACATCACGTCCTCGCAGAAGGACACCACTGCGTCCCACGACTCTGCGCTACCGACCATCTCCGCACTACGGCCGGCAGCGACAGATCTCCTCCTACTTCATTTGTGAGGACACGGCGCTGCTCCTCCCAAGCTACACACTCGGCGAGTGTGTGTTGCGCCGTGTCCTCCCCGCCGTGGACGCAGTGATGGCACCGAGCGTCCGGCTCCCTGTCTATGCGGCACAGGTACTTGCCGAAGCAGCCGTGCCCCGACAGCACCTGCGTCACCCTAAACGACAGGGAGCCGTGCCTTCTCCCGAGCCAGTCGTCGAGTACTGGCCGGATCGCCTCGACGGTAGCGAGGCCGGCGGTAGGGCGCAGAAGCCTTTGCCGCCATTCCGCCACCAAGACCTGACGGAGCTCCTCTCGGCGCAGCGCGATCTGGCGCTGCGCCGGCCTCGAGCCCCGTGCCCGCTCTTCCTCACGCCATCGATATAATGACGCGAGTACTTTCGCCTCTAGGTCCCAGGGCGGGGATCCGGCCAGGACGCAAGCCGCCTCGTAGGAAATCGTGCGATACCCGCGGACGACTCTGACGGCCATCACCCTCTGCGGCTTGCGCAGAATGGCGAGAGTGCTGGCCGTCATGTCCAACGCCCAAACAGGGGCCCCGTACAGGGCCATGGACCGCACGATTCCCACGTACAACCGCCTACAGGCGGCGCTCGGGCCCCCCAAGTTGGGAAGCAACGTCGAAAGCGCGCCCGCTGCACCCATCAGCTTGGGCGCCAGCCGCCGGAAGTGGGGCCCAAATTCCCATCGGCTGTCGAGCACCAATCCCAGATACTTCATGGTGGACTCGACAGCTATCCGGGCCCCACTGACCACAATGTGTGATCCCGGCGCCGGCGCACGTCGGGGGCCATGAAACACCATGGCCTCCGACTTGTTAAGGGCCACCTTCAGGCCCAGGCGCCGGATGCGGTTCACCACCTGTGACACCGCAGCCGTGGCTATCAACGTCGCCTTCCTGTGCGAGCTCCCCCGAGCAGTGACAAGCGTGTCGTCCGCGTAACACGTCAAGTCGGCGCCCGACGGGAGCTCGCCTCTCAGCACCCAGTCGTAGCCGATGTTCCACAGGAGCGGTCCCAAAACCGATCCCTGCGGAACACCGCACGACATGAGGTGCCGACCGGCACCGTCACGTCCCCGATAGGTGACGCATCTACCCTCCAGATAAGCCCCTACCATACGGCGGAGGTAGGGAGGCACGCGATGGTATTTCAGAGCCTCCCGAATACAACTCCAGGGTAGGGTGTTGAATGCGTTGGAGATGTCTAAAGACACCGCCAGCACCACCCCACCCCGGGACACCGTCTCCTCCGCCAGGGCCCTCACGCGCATGATGGCGTCTATGGTGGAGCGCCCCCGACGAAAACCAAATTGGTTGTTGTCCAGGTCCGGCCCCTCTTTGCACAAGTGGCTGACGAGGCGATCTGCGATAATGCGCTCAAAAAGTTTGCCCGCCTCGTCGAGCAGCACTATGGGCCGATACGCGGACGGCGAGTCCGCGGGGATCAACAAGGAATCCACTAACTAATAATGTTTCGTTTAACGACGACAGTAAAAATACAGATAGCCAAACCCATTCACTGGCCATTGAATATACGTTGCACGTGGTAGCCCCTTGAAGGGAAGTATCCGTGAGAAATTAAACGGACAGGGTTGGTCCAAAAGCTCCATGTTTAAACCACCATACATTGTTAAAATTTGAAAGAAAAGATATTTTATTTAGGACAGAAAAAGAAACAATATTTACATACAATAAAAATGTTCGTCCTAAATTGGAACTATCTCAGAATAATTATGCTGTTTTTTTTTTAACATATAAAAACAAGCACTGTTCTTCCAAAAGGCTCATTAATGATTTCACGGAAAATCGTCACTTGTAATTTACAACTATGTTTAAAAATAACTATCTAAAGAAAAAAATCATGGCACATGAGTACAAATATGAAATCCTTATTATTAAACATCAGTATAGTTATAAAGGTTACATTTACTTTCTTATTATAATGTTTTTTGAAGGAATCACTTTTAAAAATATTCACATGTGCCTGTAATTCTAAATTATGTGTAGGTTAATTGATTAATGCAATGAATTAGGCAATTGGAGTAATACTGGCCCACTGTGTTTTTTTTATTTCTGAGAAACAACAGACAGTTACCGTCGCCTACGGGTGTTTGCAACGCCAGTGACATCGCGAACACGCTGCTGTCCCATAAGGGTACAGGAACTTGGGTCACTAATGCCGGAATACAACAGGAAGTTACTATGGCGGCATACTTAAGACCAAAGGTGGTCGCCATCCAGACGGACTTGAGGCCCTACCACGTAGCTAGTGGGTTGTTTTGTTGCCTTTTACGACAAGTCGACCGCGGTTAGTATTTCACCCCTGCACGGAGTGTTTAGTATTTACTAGTTCAGTGGTCAGTTTGATGTTCTTTAGGTAACTAAACAGGGTAAACGAGCCCGCAGACAGTCTCCAACCAGATGGTGCAATCAAATAAAGACCCTAAACTCATTCAAATTATGCCCGGTTATCAGAGACCCAACTTACACACCCAACTACACGGATTGAGGTAGATTATCAAAACAAGGTGCACCACAGCACGGCGATCCTCAGCTATGAGGGAACGACTGCAAAGAAATGTAACTAAAGGGATTTGTATATGAATGATTGTATTATGTTTTCTTTTATTGTTTCAATAAATAATTTATACAAATAAATAAAACTGGAGTGTCTGTTTATAATATTAAAATAACCGCTTTTTACTAAGTGCATTTGGATGTATACACGGCACATATACCAAAACAACATTTTTTACAATTTTTGTCTGTCTGTTTGTTTCGGCTAATATCTGAAATGGCTGGACCGATTTTGACGGGACTTTCACTGGCAGGTAGCTGGTATAACAAGGAGTAATTTAAGGTACTTTTATTTTAGAAAAAAAAATATGTTCTCGTGAATTTTTTTTTTCCAATTTTGGTCAACGAAGCGGGTGGGAACTCCATGGTAGCATGTGCCTTTTAGGATCGCCGGGTACCGAGGGCGAAGAAAAACATCGCGAGGAGCCCTATATACCGAGATTACTGATATATGTAATCCGCCAATTTGCCCCGGATAAGTTTAAATAAATATACTGAAACATTTCACACAACGCCAGTGTATAGATATGTGTATTATTAGATAGATGAGATAATACTTTAGAATCGATACAAATAAATAAAATGGGAGGGTCTGTTTGTAATATTAAAATAACCGCTTTTTACTAAGGTCATTCGGACGTATACACGGTACATATACCAAAACAACATTTTGTACAATTTTTGTCTGTCTGTCTGTTTGTTCCGGCTAATCTCTGAAATGGCTGAACCGATTTTGACGGGACTTTTACTGGCAGATAGGTTGATGTAACAAGGAGTAACTTAGGCTATTTTTATTTTAGAAAGAAAAATTGTTTTTGTTAATAATGATAAATTTCGAAAATTTAATTTTCAATTTAAGTTGACCTCAGATTTATATTATCATTTCTATAGAATAGGGTTCAGCTTAGACTGGACCTTTAGGTTCGAACGCAGTTTGTATATTTCATTTATTTCTATATTAGGGTTTGTAATCCAAAATAAACCATAAGATATATCCAAAAAATGCTGCCCAGTCACTAGTCCACGCGGACGGAGTCGCGGGCACAGCTAGTTTATAAATATATTGTGGTAATTCATCCAGCGCCATCTAGTCCATAGCACTTCTGTCATACACTTATACGCTACTTAAATACTTATTATAGCGGCCGGGAGATACCCGAAGCGCGCCACGCGTGGCAGGCCGCCCTCGCGATACTCGCCACCCGGGACTCTCCTTCAGTCATAATACTCTGCCGTTGGCAGTAGGCAGTCGCTTTATGACCACACGCGATCGAGAACGTAAAATAATATAATAAAATGTCCTTTTATTGTTGTAAACGTTTCATCGATATTTTCAAATAAATCATTTTAAAATGCACCTGTCGTTTAACATACGCAAACCCGGAACCATACACCACATCTGGCGCCCAACGTAAATAAAAAAATAACCAGTGTTAAAACCGTGTTTGTGTAGTGTTGTAGTGAAAACAAAATGCCGCGTACTCGTCAAGGTGCTGCTGCGTCGTCGGATGGTGAAGAAGAGGGAAATCAGAGTGTGACGATGTCACAAGAGATGTTCTCCAACCTTATCACGTCGTTGCAGAAGTCACAGCAGGAGTTTTGCTCTCAGTTACTTAGGGAAGTACGAGCGTCAACTCCAGATCCGTCCGCTATCTTTTCGGACGTTGCTGTTCAGAAGTGCGGCAATTTCACACAATGTACGGCACGTTTCTCGGGAAGTCCCGATGAGTCCGTAGATAACTTTATAGACGCAGTAAGTGTATATAAGTCATGTCTCAGGGTCAGTGATGAGGACGCCTTGAAGGGCTTGTCCATGCTTCTCATTGGTTCTGCAGCAGTTTGGTGGCAGGGCGTCAAGTCTACCACAACCTCTTGGGCGGAAGCAATTACGAGGCTTCGTTCGGCATACGGAATGCGTCGACCGCCTCATAGGATATATTCTGAACTCTTCACATTGTCTCAAGGAAGCGAACCTACGGACTTGTTTATAGCCAAGGTGAGAGCGTTGCTGGCTAAGCTTCCTGTTGGAGATTTATGTGAGCGAGTGGAATTAGACATGACCTTTGGACTTTTGGATCGTCGTATAAGAAAGCGGGTCGATCGCGAGAGCATATTCACCTTTGAGGATCTACTTCGGAAGGCTCGCAGCATTGAAGATTCATTAGCTGAAGCTCGAGAGACCAGTGTAGTCCCCACGGTATCGTCGAGACCGCCTCTTCACGCCGAAGCGCATTCGAGCAGCTCACGCAGTGTTCCAGTGGAGACCGACATTAAGACAGACAGTGCGTACGTCAACAGCAAGCAAAATCGTTTGTTTTGTGTCTATTGCAAGCATCGCGGTCATTTAAAAGACACGTGCGAAAAGCTGTTATGTGTTAAAAGTGATAAAAGGGAAAAAGTTTCAATAAAGTGTTACGGGTGCGGTGCAACGGGCACAGTCAGGTCTAAGTGCGTAAAGTGTAACCCGAAAGAAACCAAAAACCCAGGTACGAGTGCGTTTTACTCCGTCGAAACCGGCGCGATTACGTCATGCGAGCCGCGCGAGCGCGACGCCGGAAGTTTGAGGACTTTCCCGCATATTCGCCAAGCGCCGCGGCCGCCGCGATCCTTTGGCGCTCCGCCGACAAACGTTTCTAACACGCCGCCGCGGCCGCCGCGATCCTTTGTGGCGCCGCCGCCGACAAACCTTTGTAACTCGCCGCCGCGAAGCGTTTGCACCGACTTAAGGTATTTTTGTAGAAGTAAGAAATGTAATAATGTAAGTAATTTTATACCTCTTTCAATTTGTCCTACTGTTAATAATGACCTTTGTACATGTTTAGCTTGTAAAGTTTGTAATCGTAATGTTGATTTAAGTGGTTTTCAAACTTGTAGCAACAAAGTCAGTAGTACCCAGTCATTTTCTGTTAACAGTAATGTGGTTAGGGACAGTAGTTCTCAAACTTTTTTCAAAGAAGCCAGTGATTGTCAACCTTTGCATTTTAACCCCGTTTGTTTTAATAAAAATGAACAGCCATTACGGCCGATTCTTAATATATCCATACTGGGTGAACATGGAGTGGGGTTAGCTGACTCTGCGGCTAAAAGTAGCATTGCTGGGCATACTTTATACAAACTTCTTAAACAGAAAGCCCAGCCATTTTATGCTGTAACAAAAATTGTCAAGTTAGCCGACGGCCTTAGTAAGACTATGGACTTACTAGCCACAGAAGTTGAGGTGACTCTCGAACAGAAAACTAAAGTAGTACAATTTTTTGTTTTCCCTAATGCAACAAGTAATGAAACGTTGCTGGGTATCGATTTCCTTAAGTCATTTAATTTAAATATTGATTTTGGCCGTTCTACGTGGACCTTTTCGGAAAAGAAGTCGCGTGTATTTCCTTTACGTTTTGAAAACAAGTCACCTGGGCTACCGTGTGCGTCCCTTGGTGTACTGCGGGATGACGAGGCAACGTCGTTAAATCCGTGTCAACGTACGGAAATTTCTAAGGTCATTAATGAATATGAAGATATCTTTGCACCAGGGGGAGATCCAACTCCTTACGCGGAACACAGAATTGAAACAGGTGACCACGCTCCTATCGCTGTCCCTCCCTACAGGTTAACGCCAGCCAAAAAAGAGGTTATGCGTAAAGAAATTGACAAGATGTTGGCAGAGGGTGTCATAGAGGAGTGTGAGTCCGCTTGGTCTTCTCCGGCCTTGATGGTGCCCAAAAAGAATGGTGAAGTGCGTTTCTGCGTCGATTATAGGAAGTTAAATGCAGTTACGAAAACAGACGTTTACCCTATGCCGCTTATTGACGAGCTAGTTCAGTCAACAAAAAGAAATTGTTTCATGACTTCTATAGACATGCGTAGCAGTTTTTGGCAAGTGTTAGTAAGAGAATGCGATCGTGACAAAACGGCGTTTGTTTCACCTTTTGGTACTTTCCGTTTTATTCGAATGCCCTTTGGCCTCAAAAACGCGCCGTCTACCTTTCAAAGGCTCGTCGATCGACTCAAGTCTGGTTCGTCTCTCAAAGACGTTACTATTTTGGCTTACCAAGACGATCTGTTGATCATATCAGAAGGTTTCGAAAAGCATATTGCTGATCTTCGCGCCGTCTTTGATAGATTGCGTCTGTTCAAGTTGCGTGCAAATCGTCAAAAGTGTGTTTTTGCACGTGATAAGGTGAAATACCTCGGTCATGTCATCACTCAAGATGGGATTTCACCTGATACCGAGAAAATACGTGTTATATCCGAAATGAAACCTCCTACTACGTTGCGTCATCTTCGAACATTTTTACAGACTTGTTCGTGGTTTCGAAAATTTATTCCAAATTTTTCTGCGATTGCAGAACCACTCACTCGTCTAACTAAAAAGAATCAAGAATGGTCGTGGTTTTCAGAACAAGCTGGTGCTTTCCAAGAATTGAAAAATCGTCTTGTCTCAGCTCCTATTTTGATTCAGGCAGACTACAGCAAGCCTTTTGTTCTTCGAACCGATGCAAGTAACTATGCTTTAGGAGCCGTTTTACTGCAAGGAGAAGGCAAAGATGAAAGACCAATTGAGTTTGCCAGCCGCCTGCTTACACCAGCCGAAAAAAATTACAGTACTACGGAACGCGAGGCATTGGCCGTAGTTTGGGCTGTCGAACGTTTCAGAGGTTACATCGATGGCCATGAAGTAATTGTAGGCAGTGACCATCAACCTTTGAGATGGTTGCTTACGTTGAAATCTCCGTCTGGTAGGTTAGTTAGGTGGGCTCTTAAGTTACAAGGTTTTAATCTACGGTTTCAGTACACACCTGGAAAAGCTAATGTAGTTGCTGATACCCTTAGTCGCCCTCCTTGTGAATCCGATACTAGAGATCAGTGTGGTTTGTGTTCAGTTCTGGTTGACTTGCCCACGCGTCGTCCGAGCGACTTGCGTCAGGCTCAGTTAGGAGACCCAGAACTTAACAAAATAATTTCAGATTTTGAAAAAGTTGCTGACCCCATATCCGTTGATGTGAAGCGTTGGTCCGAGCGTGGTTATTTTATGCAACAGGGAGTTCTTTATAGATATAATCCAGATGTCGACAGCGAAGAGCCACAGCTCGTTGTGCCTGAAAGCCTTCGCCTCGAGATTTTGAAGGAATGCCACGATTCTCCTCTTGCAGGGCATCACGGCGTAGACCGCACGTTTCACCGGGTGTCACAGCGTTTCTATTTTCCTGGCATGCGTCGTATCATTTCAGATTTTATAAAGACCTGTATAACATGCCAGAGATATAAAGCTTCAAACGAAAAGCCTTCAGGCCTCTTGCAAACTCCTATTTTAAATCAGAGAGGAGAGGTTTTGGCCATTGATTTGTTTGGTCCCCTTCCAGCAGGTCCTAGTGGGGAAAAATGGATTTTGCTAGTAGAGGACACCGCGACTCGTTGGGTTGAGCTGTTTGCATTAGCAGAAGCTTCTTCGGTAGCAAGTGCTAAAATTCTCGTCGAAGAGTACTTCCTTCGTTACGGTCTACCCCGTCGAATAGTTTCAGACAATGGTGTTCAGTTTATTTCTGCTGTAATGCAGCAAGTCATGTTCGTTTTAGGTATCAAGCAGGATCTTCTGCCTCTTTATCACCCAGAAGCAAATCCTGCCGAACGTAAAAACAGAGATTTAAAGTTTCAGCTGGCTCAGTTAGTCAATACCAAACACGGGTCATGGCCTCAGCAGCTTCCATTAGTGAGGTTTGCCATGAACTCAGCTGTTTGCCACACAACAGGTGTTACGCCAGCTTATCTTAATTTTGCGCGAGAGTTGCGTTCTCCTTTAGAGGTCCATAATGATATAAGATCGGTACTGAATAAAGAGAATTTCATTCCTCAAATCACGCCTTATTTGCAAAAGTTCGTAGATTCCTTAGTAAGTGTCAGGGATCGAGTCGAAAAACAGCAGGACAAGAGAAAAGCGTACGCCGACAAGTCACGTAAACCAGCAGAGGAGTTTGCGGTAGGTGATAGGGTGCTCATAAAGACACACACCCTTAGCGACGCCTCAAAAGCTTTCTCAAATAAGTTTGTGCCAAAAAGGGATGGACCTTACGTTATATCAAAAAGATGTAGCCCAACTACTTACGTGGTGTCCAGTTTAGATTCTCCAGAAAATGTTTTGGGCAAATTTCACGTTTCACAACTAACGCGACTCTACCTTCGTAATGACAACGACATGCCTCTTCGTCCCGTCGTACCAAAGAGAAATAGAGGCCGTCCGCCTAAAGTGAAAGGGAGTCCTGTGCGAGCGCAGGAGAGGTGTTTCTCTCCTGCCCTCGAGGGGGAGGATATAGCGGCCGGGAGATACCCGAAGCGCGCCACGCGTGGCAGGCCGCCCTCGCGATACTCGCCACCCGGGACTCTCCTTCAGTCATAATACTCTGCCGTTGGCAGTAGGCAGTCGCTTTATGACCACACGCGATCGAGAACGTAAAATAATATAATAAAATGTCCTTTTATTGTTGTAAACGTTTCATCGATATTTTCAAATAAATCATTTTAAAATGCACCTGTCGTTTAACATACGCAAACCCGGAACCATACACCACATTATGTAAATAAATACATACTATGCATAAGCACCCAGACGCGAAACACCAGTGCGTTAGCTATTACGCAGGTCGTCAATCGTCGAAGCTTTAAAGTGAAAGTTTCTTCTAGGACGTGGCCTAAGCCTATCAAAGATATGTTATGGGCTGTTATCATTAAATCATTATAATAATAATAATAAAATACAATACGCAAATATAGCCAACAAGTTAGTATGAATGTATGCAATAGTGTGAAGTTAGTAGTGAAGTTTATTCAAGGAGAATGGTTTACTTTTCCTCGTAAACCTGATAACAATCAACTCGTTAATTTTCAGTGCTTTTATACTATACAATTTACATAGAAAACACAATCACACAACATTTTATGTGTCAGGTAGAAAATTATACTGGAATTATGGATAAAAAAAGGCAACGAATCAAACCTGGTACCGTAAGCTATACAGTGACTTGAAACATAGTTGAAATATCATAATTTTTTTTTATCGCTGTGGGACAGCAGACTGGCTCATGGCCCACTTAATATGAAGCAGTTATCGTCGCCTGTAGGGTTGTTGAGTCTCTTTTTACGACGGGCCACCCGCGGTGGCAGGGGTCAACATGGCCGGCCCAGCTCGCCTGGGTGAGAGGTGCACGCGAAAGCATATCCTTCCCTCCCAGGCTATGGGGGGCGTACGGGCGCATTGCATGGGATTCCCATACAAACCTGCCGCCAGCCCCCAGGCGGCGAGGTGTGCATTAAGCATTTTCCTCATAACAAAAAAAGGGGTCAGAATTCTTATTCCGCCACTGTGCAGAGAATAATATAATTATATACGTATTAATTCAAATAGCATAACATAAACATAATTGAATAGTTACTGTCAATTTATATAAAACTAGTTAATAATTAAATAAATATGGTCAGGAATATTATTAGAGTGGTACCAATAAGAAATCAAAATCAACAGATGTATACAAACCAAGAGGTGGGAAGATGACATAATGAAAACAGCGGGGCTAAGGTGGACACGTGTAGCAAAAGACAAGATAAAGTGAGTCTTTAGAGAAGGCCTTTGTCGAAAAAAACAAGCTAGATCGGTTGCCGATATTTAAAAAAAGCCACCAGCCACCATTATATTATTTTATAATAATAAAACACCCTTTTTTCAAATTGTATTTCTATTAACGAAAATACCCATTTGTTGATTTTGTAATGTGTTTAGAAGATAAATAAAACAAGTAATTTAAAAATAAACAGAAAAAAATGTACTTATGTATAAATCTCACTAAAAAGGCGGAAACCACAAAAGTTAAACCATACCCTTCACCCCGCTGTGGAGCTTTCACAGCAAGTTTGACTACGCAAAGCTCACACAGTTCAATTCAGTCGCGCGCCGCACTCCTGTGAGTACAGTTGTGTATAGGAATACTCTAACTTTAATTACGTCATTGGCCCGAGGGTGTTTTCGTGGGTGATAGTGGCATGGTGATTAGATGATAGTGTGATGGTGCGACGGCGTTTTATGCGTGGTGGTGCCACGCATGTGTGCACCACACTTGTGTGGCTCATCACTTGTTTCAACGGTAAGTTTGGAAATTTATGTGAGTTCCCTACGATACGGTTCGTTGATTATATCCGTTGATGACGGTTATAACCGTCTAGATACTACGTATGAAAGGTTATTACTACCAAAATTCTTAAAAATTAAGGTTCTATTTTATAATTTCAATTTAACGCAAATTATCCGTCGAATAAGTAATTTATATTTCAAATTTTTTTTTTTTTCAATAAATTATCAAGTAAAATTTTGTGAATGTATTTTTGTTTCTAAATTTTATGGACAAATTGTTTATTTAAATGATATTTAAATGATATGAAATAATATCTTTTATTCATTTTAATTTCTGTATCAATAGTAACAAATATTTAATATATTGTTTCCATTCTTTTTTTATTGCCGTAGGACAGCAGACAGGCTGATGGTCCGCTTAGAATTTAGCAGTTACCATCGCCTATGGATGTTTGCAACACCAATGGCATCGTGAACACGCTGCTGTCACATAAAGGTACATGAACTTAGGTCACTAATGCCGGAACACAACACAAGGTTATTATGGCGGCATACTTATGACCAAAGGTGGTCGCCATCCAGACGGGTTTGGGGCCCTACCACGTAGCTAGGGTGGGTTGTTTAGTCGCCTTTTACCGACCCCGGTCGCAGAGGTTAGTATTCTTTCTCCACCCCTGCACGGATAAAATTTCTTGTCTAGTTTGTCATTCGTGTCCAGTCTTATCTTAAGAAAAATAAAACTCAGCGAAATAAATAATTTACATACATTCTTATAATAATATAAATGTAAATAATGTATTGTTAAAAATATGTAAATAAAATAGAAAATACAAACCAAAAGCGAAAATTAAATAAAAACAAAGTTTACAAGATTTGAATAAAAATTTGGTAATTTATATTCGTGTCTATCACAAAGCCAGTGAGAAACATGCCCAGTAGTATATTAATGAGCGCTGTAATTTGGAATAAATTTCAAATTCAATTAAGTGCATGAAACTCCACGGATTTAAAACAAATAATTGAGTAAAAGCACGCTCTAAAGTGAGATATTTGTGGGAAGGAAATAAATTCCTTCGTAGCCAGTTCCGGAGATAAAAATTCAGTAGATGTACAGAGTGGCCTGCAAAATCAAATTTCTTTTAGAGTTTCAGTTCTGAAGCGAACTTATTTTACTAAACGCTTTTGAAACTGAACGTTTTTGCCTCTTTTAGAGGTGCTTTTAAAAATGCTTGAAAGTTTTCTTCACTTTTTCAAATGAAAGAGAATATGAAGTAGCTGTGATTTTTTAACTACGATTATTATTTGCTAAGTTAATAGATTTTTTTAATGAAAGTAATTAAGATTTGTTAAAATATTTTTAAATTAAGAATTTCAGTGTTTTAATTTTTAATTGTTTATTACTTATTAATACGGTAGCACAGGAAGTATATCTTAAGGTTGATCTTTTCTTAGTCTCTTCCATAAAAACCATGAAATAAATAATAGAACAAGTTCGAAATTTAATTAATTGTCTAAAAGTGAGAAACTGATTTAAATGTAAACTTTAAATTAAAAGTGTTCAGTTGAAATTTACATAACAAATTAAAAGCGAAGTTATACAATTTCAATTTGCATATAGCTTCTTTCATAGCCAAATCCTTGTGATATTTCCACAATTATTTATATGCTTCAATTGTTTTTTTTAATATAGCTTCTTATAATGAAAAGTCCAAAACAATGCGACAAAATCGAGTAACCAAATAGACTCCCCATAATAATCTTTTAATATTTGTAAAAAACAACAGAAATCTAGCTGTTAGCTGAAACTTGTTTATCAGTAGTTTTGAATGTCAGTGAGTAATTCTCTCGACTGCAAATTAAAGTAACATTTAACGGTACGTTATAAGCCAAATGATATCACTCACAGATTAATTTGGATAAGGTCCCGGGTTCATATCCCACGATGGCATTCGTC
This sequence comes from Malacosoma neustria, assembly GCA_963693495.1. Lineage (NCBI taxonomy): Eukaryota > Metazoa > Arthropoda > Insecta > Lepidoptera > Lasiocampidae > Malacosoma > Malacosoma neustria. The sequence continues at coordinate 3,377,156 of OY856372.1, forward strand.
GCTTTGTCAGTATTTCTTGCCTATCGTGCATAATATAACATAATTATCACGTATTATGGGCGAACGAAAACATGGCGAAGAAACCTACATACGGCAATCACTGATATATGTAACTCACCTATCTGCCTTGGACAAGCGTGATATACCCTCCAGGGAGAGGCCCAGACCAGTAATGGGATATTATATGCTCTTAATATAATTTTTAACATTTAATTTGATTTGAAGGCTAAGATTGACTTAAGGCATTAAAGGTTCTCAATAGCTAAAACATGTTTCTAAAATGTAGCTAAGTATTTTTTTAGGATTTAGAGGTTACTGTTATTTACCTATTCATGTTTCAGAATATTTTCATGCGTTTACGGCCCGTTACTAGCTGACAAAAATATATAGATTTGATTCTATGCATAGCATGTAAATATCCTAAGTCTCGATTGAACACACAAATGTGACAAAGTAAGACCACGATTTTAACATAATACAGCTGAAATAAAAACTTCAACTAGTAAAAGAATTATATCGATTGATGAAACTTCAACTGAAATCTCCTTTCATCATCACTCAAAGGCTAAATACTGATGAAAACATTAAAACCAAAATTAAAGTCCAATCTTATCTGTAAAGTATGTATACGTATAAAGGAATTTTTAAAAACGGAAGAACCGTCATCTGAATTGAAATTAATTCTCGAACGAAAAATATATAGGATCTTTATCTTTGTTACAAAAAATTGGCTTTTGACATTAAAAAAAGTGTATTTAATATTTGAAATGATTTGAATTGAAATCTATTTTTAGACTCTTCGAGAGAACTCTTAGAAATACGAATTTGATTTCATTGAAGATAACTCTTCAGAAATATAATACTAATTTAAAGAAGGAAATTCTGTGCATATTTACCAAAACTTTATGAGTATATTGATTTTTTATTTGTTTTCTTCAAGATATATCAAATATCTTATGTAATATATATGTATATATATATATATATATATATATATATATATATATATATATATATATATATATATATATATATATATATATATGAAAAGAGTAAATTATTTTTCCACCCATCTTCAGTAAATAGTGAATTGTACTTATGGGAGCAATTGTTTGTCACCTATTACATCACCCTTGGTAATAGTTCGATCCTTATTTCTGCCAGGAAAACCCAACTTAACTTTCTTATTTATCAAGCAAAATAGCTGATCCAGCAAAGGTTATTCTGCCATATAAATGAAAAAAAAAAACAGAATTTTATTAATTTCACCCCCTTCAAGTTTCGTTTTCGCGACAAAAAGTACTCTTAAGGGTAATATGTTTCCAAAGTCCAAACTATCTCTATACCGAAATTCATCAAAATTGGTTTAGCGGTTTAGGCGTGACAATTTAACAGACATAGTTACTTTATTTTATTGGCGATTAATAGCAGGCAGGCTGACAGCCCACTTAATAGTAAGCAGTTATAGATGTTTGTGGCGCTAAGGGCACCGCGAACACGCTGCTGTCCCATAGGAGTACAGGAACCTGGATCACTAAAGCCGGAACACAACAGAACTTTCAGATTTGTAATGTTAGTATGGATTAAACAAGCACCTGTATTATAGGAATAGTTCTTTTTTGTAGCTAGAGTTCAGTAGACAGACAAGCGGCCCACCCTGGTAGGTGTTCACTGTCGCCTATGAACGTTTGCAATACTAGAGCATTACCAACGCGCTGTCGGCCTCGAAGAAATTTTATAACGCCTTTTTGAAGAGCCCCATATCGTACCGCGCTGAGAAAACAGCCGGAAGCACGGAAGAAGAATAGTGAAATATTAATAACAAATATTAAATTTTATATATTCTTCACAACGCTTGATCGGTAAATAATATCGTATTATTATCGTAAATAATCTCTTAATATAGTAAATACTTGATAGTGTCAATAAAGTGGTACCTAAAACCAAACTGTAACAGTGTACAATTCATTTCAGCCGAAATACCAAACGAAACGATTAATCAGAGTGGATCTCTATTATCCCAACATTAACTCTAACAAAATTCATCAACACTACATTATCAAAGGCCTTCCCTGTCTCAATAAAGTTATACGACGAACTTCAGCCATCACAGCAAATATGTCCTACCTTGAAACTACGTCAAAGTAAATTAATCCTGCGTATATCGTACCCTTAACAAAGCTAAAACATAAGTTTGTTAAGGCCAAACTACCAACGTAGGGACGCGTTAAACCGACGTTGGCGCTCAACAAGTTTTGTTTCGTTTGCTATTTTCTTTTCCTCACTCATTGTCACTAATCTTAATTTTTGGTAGAAATGTCACTGTAGTTATTACGTCAAATCTTTATCGACAGTATCTAGCAATCAAAGAAAGCATTATCAAAAGCCATCTTTAAAAAATAAAAATGATAACATCATACTATTTGGAGATCACACACACAAACACACATTTAGTTCTACATGGCGATCGCCCCCATTCACTTGAGTAAACATGTGTCAATTTAGTTAAAAGCCTTTAAAAAAGTTTTATGCGATAATACTCAAAAATGCACCCTAGACTCTGTAACAAAATGAAAGTAACAAGAAAAAAAAAATAAAGAAACACAATAAAAGTATTTATTTGGTGATTTACAGATTTAAATATTATTATACTAAACTACAATAATTAGCACCAAACGTGGTCAACAGCTCAGTAAATTGGTGCATCAAAATAAATCGACACAGCATCGATTTTCAGTGTCAACCCCGACTGTGAGAAATCATTTATGATTGAAATCACATCGACACTTCGTAAAACTAAATACATACACATATGTTTAATAAATATATCCGTGAATAATCAGTGCACATACAAATATCTATAGTATAATTTCCCTTAATACGATTTATTTGTTACATAATAAAATATTCGGTAATCTGAATTAAAAGGTTAAATTCTAGTTTTTTTATTGCTTAGGACAGCAGACAAGCTGACAGCCCGCTTAGAATTTAGCAGTTACCGTCGCCTATAGGTGTTTGCAACGCCAGTGGCATCGCGAACACGCTGCTGTCCCATAAGGGTACAGGAACTTGGGTCACTAATGCCGGAATACAACACAAGGTTATTATGGCGGCATACTTAAGACCAAAGGTGGTTTCCATCCAGACGGACTTGAAGCCCTACCACGTAGCTAGGGTGGGTTGTTTTGTCGCCTTTTATGACAGGTCGACCCCGGCCACAGAGGTTAGTATTCTTTCTCCGCTCCTGTACGGATAGTGTAATGACACACTTGAAAATAAATTAAAATTGTGATACAAATGACAGTTAAATTGTTTACAGAAATTGACCAATAAAAGGCAATTCAAACTTAGTTAAACTAGACTGTAACTTTCGTAAAGAAACCAAGTTTTTTGGTGCCAACCGTTATTAGTGCGCCCGCCTTACGTCTGGCAGCTATAAGAACGCGGCAGGTGGCTGACATAGGTTATTGCCGTGCTGACCTCTTGCGTTGCCAGCGAATTGTAATATTTGCTTGGTCTTTCATCACTTTTATTGTAACCAAGAGATCCGTTAAAGTATTAGGTTTGTTATTATATTAAACTAGATGTGCCCGCGACTCCGTCCGCGTGGAATAGTGACTTTAGACAGCATTTTTTGGATATATGAGGTCAAATTAAATTGAAAATTCAACCTAATAAGTCCAGCCTAAACTGAACCCTATTTCATATGATTGATGATATAAATCTGAGGCCAACTTAAATTGGATATTAAATTTACGAAACTTATCATTTTTAACAAAAACTATTTTTTTTTTCTAAAATAAAAATAGCCTAAGTTACTCCTTGGTACATCAGCTATCTGCAGTGAAACTCCCGTCAAAATCGGTGCAGCCGTTTCAGAGATTAGCCGGAACAAACAGACAGACAGACAGACAAAAATTGTAAAAAATGTTGTTTTGGTATATGTACCGTGTATACGTCCGAATGCACTTGGTAAAAAGCGGTTATTTTAATATTACAAACAGACCCTCCAATTTTATTTATTTGTGTAGAGTATAGATGGATAGATTTATCGTAACTTGCTGGCTACTGCATATTGCTCAACAAAAAATTAAAACTTGGTGCAGTTTTTTTTTGAATTAGGGAATTAAGCATCAGGCCTCTGTAAGTACAACATTTAGATTAATCTATATCGTATAATTTCTTGGAAGAATGATATCAGTATTAAAAAAGAACATGAGGCGTAGAAATGTCACTGTGTGCCGATGCTCAAAAGCTCATCGCTAATGCTTATTAAGCTTTCAATGCAATTATGATGCCTTTGGTGTTAAGTATGCCGCCATAACAACCTTGTGTTGTGTTCCGGCATTAGTGTCCCAAGTTCCTGTACCCTTATGGGACAGCAGCGTGTTCGCGATGCCACTGGCGTTGCAAACACCTATAGGCGACGGTAACTGCTAAATTCTAAGCGGGCCGTCAGCCTGTCTGCTGTCCTAGAGCAATAAAAAAAAGAAGACAGATCAATATTTCATCTATGTACTAAAATAAATCACAGTAAAACGTCTACGAAAAGAAATAAAAATGTACATAATATCAATTCCAAACTAATTTCCTAACATTACACCACAATATATCAAATTCGATAACCTAGAAAAGAAATGTTAGCCTCTCTGATTTTAAGCTAGGCTCACGTATAACCTGTCAGTCATGTGTCGGATTTGTGTGCTTACTCCATTGCGTCTTTCAGGCCCATTTTGATATTCGTGGGATTAGGCGTGAAAATTATAACAGCTCCAAGGTGGGTCGCCTCTCTGTATATTTCAAGATTAATAAGCCAATCTCGTCAAAACCATCGGTATTTATAATGTATGAATGAATGAATGAAAACTCTTTATTGTTCACCTTAAATATATATACAAGAAAATGAAATAAACTTACAAGCTACTGAACAATGGGTGGCCTTATCACTTAGAGCAATTTCTTCCAGGCAACCCTGTGAGGAATGATTAAAAATAAGTATAACTATGGAGGTGGTGGCTAACATAAGGTAAACAAAAAAAAAGAAATATATATACCTAGTCAGGTCATAAATTCTGTCACATGTTTAATGTAAAATAATTGTAACAAGTTTATTCATTATGTAACCATTTATATACCAAAATGAACTTAACAAAACATAGATTCTTATGACATTAAATTTTATTCAAAATGACCTCCGTGATTTTGAATACAAGCCTTCAATCTGCGCGGCCAGTCCTCTATCGCAGCACGAACGAGGTCCATGTCAATATCGGCGGCTGCCTTAATCAAGGATGTCTTGAGTGACTCCAAATTGGGATGAGGCTTTGAACACGCCTTTTCCTCCAAGTGTTGCCATATCTTGTAATCTAACGGATTCAAATCTGGACTGGAGGAGGGCCAGTCTTCGTGCCGGATGAAGTCGATTTCACGCGCCGCCAGCCAGTCTTGTGTGCTCTTCGCTCTATGAGTTGGCGCCGAATCTTGTTGGAATACCCAGTGCCTGTTATTGAACATGGTATGAGAAACAGGTTCCACAAGGTTCGTCAGGACTGTATTTTGATACACAACAGCATTCGTTTTTACACCTTTCTCACAAAAATGTACCTCTGTTAAGCCCCAATAAGAAACTCCCAACCATACCATGAGCGAGGATGGTAAATGACCTCGTTGGACACGCGGAATACGGTTGCTCGCTTCTTCACTACTGTGTGCGTACACCTTATCATTTTGTTTGTTGTAGCTCTCTTCTACGGTAAACATTTTTTCATCCGAAAAAAGAATTTCCCGATATTTTTTTCCCGCGTACCGCTTCAACAAAGCGCGGCATCTCTTCAGTCTCAGGTCCATTAGACGAGCATTCAAACGATGTCCTCTTTTTCTTCGATATGCCCGAAGCCCTACGTCTTCATTTAACACCCTTTTCACCGTGGTTCTGCTTAACCCCATCTGAAGGAACAACAGTTTCTGCTTACGTTTGGGATTTCTTTGAATTCGTGCCTTCACAGCTTTTATCACTGCTGGAGTCCTAACAGACCGAGGGCGACCACTTCTTGACCTGTCATCTACACTAGAGTCTTCATTGTATCGTTTGATGGTACGATAAATGAATCTTTTGGTTATATTCAAATTTTTCAGTATGTTAAAAATTTGAATTGGCGCGTAACCGCAACGATGCAACGCAATAACTGCAACACGGTCTTCTTTAAGCGTCCATTCCATATTTAAAAAATGAGTAAAATTCTAAAAGTATACATTTTTATTTTCACGAACAATTCGAGATTCGAATTCAATAAACTTTTTTGTGGCCAGCATTCTAAAAGAAAAGTTTTTACTGTGTGACAATACTTATGACCTGACTAGGTACTTAAAAACATATTTTATACAAAAATAACATAAATACATATATCGATGACATAGATGACATATAGCGATATAATATGTGTATATATGTATACATACATGTACACATATACATACATACATCAATCAAATCACATTTTATCTGACCAGTAATGGTCAGTGATCCTCTTTTTGAAAGTAGGCAATGATTTAACTTGTCTGATGGTCAAAAGCAGCGTGTTCCATAAGTGGACAGCCTGAACACGAAATGAATTGGCAACAAAGAAAGAAGAATGTACAGGTGTCATTAACATCAGGTATCATTTTATCCGTGCAGGGGCGGAGAAAGAATACTAGCCTCTGTGGCCGGGGTCGGCCTGTCGTAAAAGGTGACAAAACACCCTACCCTAGTTACGTGGTAGGGCCTCAAGCCCGTCTGGATGGCGACCACCTTTGGTCTTAAGTATGCCGCCATAATAACCTTGTGTTGTGTTCCGGCATTAGTGACCCAAGTTCTTGTACCCTTATGGAACAGCAGCGTGTTCGCGATGCCACTGGCATTACAAACACCTATAGGCAAAGGTAACTGCTAAATTCTAAGCGGGCCGTCAGCCTGTCTTCTGTCCTAAAGCAATAAAAAAAAACAAGACTTTCACCAGAGCGCAATTCACGAGAATGAGAGGAATGAAGAAAGCTAAACTGGTCCTTAAGGTAAGGGGGTGAAAGGTTAAAAAGGATATTGTGAAGAAGTGAGAGTAAGTGAACATTCCGGCGAAGACGGATAAGCAGTTACCGTGGCCCATGTATACCGTGCCATTTGCTAACACGGTGCTGTCTGCGAAGCAAAACCGGAACCCGGGTCCCTTATGCCGGAACACAAGTCAAGGCGGCATATTTAGAAACCAGGGTTTGCTGCCATCCAGACGGACTTCCACCATCCGGACAGAAAAGTTAAAACTAGATAAAAGTTTTTAAACTTTAAAATCTCCGCGTTATCCTGAAAAGCGCCTGAATATTCTTTTGTAAACCTTCCAATATTTCATTCGCAACGATCATTAACGTCAGATCCAAGATGGCGCGCACGTGAAATATGTTATACGCATTTGGACCACTTGAGTCCACGGTCACTTTACATACTCGTTGAACGTAAGCGTTGCCAGTCAGCTGTATAAAAATGTGATTAATTAAAAAAATTATGATTAATGTGACATTTTTTTAACTAATTTTCATAAGCAACCATTTATAATGGTGAGTGAGTGATCAGTAAACTTCTTACTTGAATGTGTATCCTGCTTGCAGTCGTGGTAGCCAAGTATACATATGTATGCATGTATCACATCGCATGCTTAATCATAAACTGACCGATTACGATTTAGGTCTAAAGTGAGATAATATAACGGGCAGCATTGTTTCGACGCCCTCTATCGGCCAAACTAAGATTTATTTCGATATCTCTTTCCCACACTGAGTTACCGCTATTTAGTTATAAGACAATATATGGGATAAGTAGTAAATGACAAAACTTTTTTTGGGATTTCCCAAAAAACAGGTTTTTTTGAGTTAGGTCAGTTTATGATTAAGCATGCGACATATTCAATTTTCTCGTCTAATGTGCATGTTAACATAATTGCCGCGTACCGACCGGCGACCGTAGGAAGATGTCGTGAATAAATCTGTATACCAAGAGTACTGATTTGTATCCCACCTGCTTTGGACACGCGTGATGGGTATTCTCTCTATTCCCTCTAGGTGGATACGCACGCCTAGCAATGGGACATTATGGGCTATTGGACATTTTATTATGGACATTTAGGAGAATGAATTTCCTTTGTGACGCCTTTAAAATATGAAATAAAATATTACTTGATAAGTTTTGCGTTGTACTATGCAATGTCAATTTATTATTTATTAATGTTAGCTCACCCGGCAAACGAGGCGTAAAAATGTAACAGACCAGTTTACGATTACGGGTTCGATTCCTGGCTCCAGTTTGGTTCTTTATGTACAATATTTTTTTATTTACATAAAAAGTAATTGACTAGTATCAGTTGTCCAAAATCCATAGCGCATAGGCTGCTTCATTTTTTTATTGCTGTAGGACAGCAGACAGGCAGACGACCCGCTTAAAATTTAGCGGTTACCGTCGCCTATGGATGTTTGTGACGCTGGAAGCACTACGAATACGCTGCTGTCCTCTTAAGAGTACAGGAACCCGGGTCACTTATACCGGAACATAACACAAGGTTTTTATGGCGGCATACTTATGCACCGAAGGTTGTTGCCATCCAGACAGGTTTTGTTGCCTTTTACGATAGACCAATTCCAGCCGCAAGGTTAGTATTCTTACTCCGTCCGAGGATTTATAATATCAGTGTGGATTGTGCTTCAAAACTTAAACTTTCATCTTTTTTTTTTTTATTAGTTACTTACTTTTCATCATTTAATTAATGATATTAAATACTTAGTATATTAAAGAAACAACAGGAATTTTCTATGTAAATTAAGTTTTGTATTTAGGTTCTACATAATAGACATTACACATGCAATAACAATAAATTACAAAGCGAGTGTTGTGGAATAAAATAAAATTACCAGGTGTGTACATAAACATGCATTAATTGACTTGAATTTTAATGAGTTCATTACAATAAGTCTTCTCCATTGGGGAATGCATCTACGCGACGCAGCGATGCTCACATTAGGCCATTTCAGTTCGGACCATCATAGTTAAAGAGTTAACGGGTCTACTGCGCTTTTCTATCTGACTTCAGTGTCATCTATATGATTTTAGCCACTTTCTATTAATGAACAGTTTTGTCTAACACACTCCTTCAATAATAAAGTCAAACCAAACCATACTTAACAAGCAAAAGAGCTTCATGTATAATATATAAGATAATAACCAACTTTGAGCCAGTGATTTGACTGTTATGTCATGTTGTATTATATATGAGAGGTGATTTCTTTGATCGATGGCCTATGAATCGGAGCGGTCGCTTCGCCCAAACCTCATCTATATTATTCATAATGTAAACGAATAATACCGTATTACTGTTATACTTAGCGGAATATTCCATGTTATTGTCTATCTAATTTATATTTAAGTCTGTATTTTTTGTTAGTTGTGCTTGTCAATTTTTTTTACTGCTTTTTAAGAGAGCTTACAGGCCACGTAATAACTAGCAGTTACTATTGTCAATTGATGTTTGCGGCATCAGGGGCATTGATAACACGCCGTCGTCCACTTATACCTGAACACAACACAAGGTTATTATAGCAGGATACTTAGAGGCTAGGGGTGGTTGCAATCACGACGAGCTTGGAGCCCTATCACCTAGCTAGTGTTGTTTTGTTGTCTTCTATGATAGGCATGTTTATTATTTTACAAATGTTAGTTTAGGCTGAGTTAGAACCTTTTTTTGGTCAAAGAAGCGTGGTGGGTATGCATCCGTTGCCTCTGAACTAAGCCAATCAGTGACACGTATACATAGGCTGTTAATATTATTATAATAATTGTGTTTGAAGTTACTTAATAATCAATAAGAGTTTTTATCTAGGAGGAATGAACAATATACCTGCCATACTTTTCCAGAACGAATTGAAATATCAGCAGGTCATCTCAATGCAAATGACATCAGGTTTTTTCCCTGTCGTAAATGATTAGTTTTAAATGATAAAAAAATTCCACTGGGTTCCTATTCTATGATATCACCGGGTTACATAAATATTTTAAGAGACACTCTTACTATCATTGTATTATTTTATTATATAATACCTAGTCAGGTCATAAGTATTGTCACACAGTAAAAACTTTTCTTTTAGAATGCTGGCCACAAAAAAGTTTATTGAATTCGAATCTCGAATTGTTCATGAAAATAAAAATGTATACTTTTAGAATTTTACTCATTTTTTAAATATGGAGTGGACGTTTAAAGAAGACCGTGTTGCAGTTATTGCGTTGCATCGTTGCGGTTACGCGCCAATTCAAATTTTTAACATACTGAAAAATTTGAATATAACCAAAAGATTCGTTTATCGTACCATCAAACGATACAATGAAGACTCTAGTGTAGATGACAGGTCAAGAAGTGGTCGCCCTCGGTCTGTTAGGACTCCAGCAGTGATAAAAGCTGTGAAGGCACGAATTCAAAGAAATCCCAAACGTAAGCAGAAACTGTTGGCCCTTCAGATGGGGTTAAGCAGAACCACGGTGAAAAGGGTGTTAAATGAAGACTTAGGGCTTCGGGGATATCGAAGAAAAACAGGACATCGTTTGAATGCTCGTCTAATGGACCTGAGACTGGAGAGATGCCGCGCTTTGTTGAAGCGGTACGCGGGAAAAAAATATCGGGAAATTATTTTTTCGGATGAAAAAATGTTTACCGTAGAAGAGAGCTACAACAAACAAAATGATAAGGTGTACGCACACAGTAGTGAAGAAGCGAGCAACGTATTCTGCATGTCCAACGAGGTCATTTTCCATCCTCGCTCATGTTATGGTTGGGAGTTTCTTATTGGGGCTTAACAGAGGTACATTTTTGTGAGAAAGGTGTAAAAACGAATGCTGTTGTGTATCAAAATACAGTCCTGACGAACCTTGTGGAACCTGTTTCTCATACCATGTTCAATAACAGGCACTGGGTATTCCAACAAGATTCGGCGCCAGCTCATAGAGCGAAGAGCACACAAGACTGGCTGGCGGCGCGTGAAATCGACTTCATCCGGCACGAAGACTGGCCCTCCTCCAGTCCAGATTTGAATCCGTTAGATTACAAGATATGGCAACACTTGGAGGAAAAGGCGTGTTCAAAGCCTCATCCCAATTTGGAGTCACTCAAGACATCCTTGATTAAGGCAGCCGCCGATATTGACATGGACCTCATTCGTGCTGCGATAGAGGACTGGCCGCGCAGATTGAAGGCTTGTATTCAAAATCATAGAGGTCATTTTGAATAAACTTTAATATCATAAGAATCTATGTTTTGATAAGTTCATTTTGGTATATAAATGGTTACATAATGAATAAACTTGTTACAATTATTTTACATTAAACATGTGACAGAATTTATGACCTGACTAGGTATATTAAAGTAATTTGCCTTGTCCATAATATATGTAAAGATAATTATGGATTATTTTACACTTAGATATTAATTAGTAATAAGAAATAAATTTTTGTTCGCCCTCTAAAATATATCATTTTTAACTTTCATCTTTTGCAGGTGTAGCAAAGATTTATTATATATTCATGCTTTAAGATAAAAATTCCAGAAAATGCAATATAACAAGAAACTCTGGAAAACACGAAAGTTCTCGGAAAACTCTTTTTAAATTCTTGTACAAGGGATAAATGAGATCAGTCAAGAAATTTTTCAAGTTTTCAACAAAATTTAGTTTTGATAAACAATTTACATGGATATATAAGGAGTGTAGCTTTATATATATGGTATATATTTTAAAATTTTAAATAATTTCCCGTGAAATTTTCATAGAAATATTTTATAAAATTATTTTATGCTTTACACGTGGTAATAATAGATAGATATACATAAGTTGGTTTTGGATAAGAAATATAATGGCTTATCTTGTTCTATGAATCGAATACTGGGCCAAAAAGGGGAAAGTTGTTTCTGCAGAGATGTGAATGCTGAAATAGATGTGTGGAGTTACGAAAATAATTTTATATTACAAATGAGTATACAGGGTGACTTTGACAAAACCATCCAAATTCACACAGAAGAATCTTTAGTAAAAGTTATGAGAAACATGTATTTTAGGCTAGTATCACATAGTACAAAAATGTTGAGTAATCAGCACCACAAAGTTATCCAAAGAACTCGCAATTTACATACTACGGCGCGCAAGTGTCAATGACCTCTCCATCGGTACCGCAAAAAACTGGTCATTGTACCAGTATACATATACAGTATGCATATACAGTATACATATATATTGTCATTGTATGAGGCCGAGGACGGTGGTCATTGCATCTGTGCGAGCGAATACTACGCAATACTAATATAATTTACCCGGGAGTGACAGAGACAGGTAATAATAGGTTAACGTACGAAATTTGCACCATATGACTATTTTGTACGATTGTAGTGACCATATTTTCCTTGGAATGAAATATTTTATGGTGAAAATTTGATAATCAATTTTTTTTGAAAAAATGGGTTTCTTAAATGATGCTTAGTGCGTAAAAAAATTTGGACGGTTTTGTCAAAGTCACCCTGTATAAGAGGAAGTGTGAAAATAGCACCGGTGGTTGAATAACTTAAAAGTAACAGACTAGCGAGGATTGGCCATGTATTGCGAAGCGGCAAATGCCATATAACTAGAAAATGATCGAAATGAGAGTGTACGTATACAAAAGGAGAGGTAGACCAAAGAAAACATGAATGGATTGTGTAAAAGATGATATGACGAAAAAGTGAGAGTGGACGGAGAACATGTTATGCCGACCCCATATAATGTGGGATAAGAAGATGAAGAAGGTTGGTTTTGGATATCGTATCTTCTAAACATTTATTTTAAATCTCACGCAACTACTTTGGTGTATATCACAATAATTAATATTTCTTAATGCAGGCAGGGACTAAATTCATATTGTGAATACAAATATAGGTATTGAACCATTAAAGTTATTGCAGTTGCAACAGAGGTGAACTAGACTTTACTTTTTACAAATAAAACTGCCAGGTTCCATATAAGTTTATAAGTAAAATAAACTTCAAAATAGGCAGCTATTTTGAAGTTTATTTTATTTGAATTTCCGACTAACATTAACAGTACAGGATACATTGTTTTTATCATAAGGTACATGTGCTCCTTCAACCTGACACATCTACCGAAAAAAATTTCATTTTTTTTAAAACCTCCGCATACCTACACAAGCATTGCATGACATTCTCCTTATCCTTGTCCAAAATAAACATCTACCCAGATCCGAAGCTCTTAAATATTCATAAGGTAGATATCATTTTCTCAACAACAGAAAAATCTTGTAAAAGAAAACATGTTACGCCGATACATGTTTGCTAAGGACATAAAGGCCTTATCATAAAAGTTGTACAGATATTAAAAGTTCATATATTGCGCTCTAAGACAACGCTTATATTGTCAAATGTGTTTTCGATATAGAACTGATTTTTAAATAATATAAATATAATAAAATGCTGGGACAATTCACACAGGGCCATCTAGTCCCAAAATATACTTACGTTGGTAAGGCTTGTGCTATGAGTACTAGACAGCCCGGGCCACGAGATCGGCAGGCCATATATCAGTAGGCCCACGCGTAGGCGACAGGAGAACAGCGGGATTTTTTAGTGAGTAGTCGGAAAGATCCCGGAGTCCCCTGGGTCGGGGGAACCCGTCAAGAGAGGTTTTTCCCCGAGACCAAAAAAAAAATGAGTACTAGACAACTGATGTACTTATACACACACACACACACACACACACACACACACACACACACACACACACACACACACACACACACACACATATATATATATATATATATATATATATATATATATATATATATATATATATATATATATATATATATATATATATATATATATATGAATGAATATAACAAAGACGAAAGTTATGAGTAATTCCCTACAACAAGATCCTATTAGAGTTAATAATCAATCACTAGAATATGTCAATGAGTATATTTATTTAGGACAATTAATTTCACCGACAGAAACCATGCAAAAAGAAATCGAAAGAAGAGTAGCTAACACGTGGAAGAAATTTTGGTCACTGAGTGAAATAATGTAAAACAAAGAAATACCTATGCCGGATAAACGAAAAGTTTTTATTGTCTGTATTTTGCCATGTTTGACGTATGGATGCCAAACATGGGCCCTTACTGATCAGCAACAAAATAAAATAAATGTATGTCAGAATGGAATGGAAAGAAGTATATTGGGAGTGAGTAGAAGAGATAGAATAAACTTAAATCGAATAAAAGGAAAAACCAAGTTTGAAAAAGTACAAACAATTTGTAGAAAATTAAAATGGCGTTGGACTGGGCATATGTTAAGGGAGAAGAATATTGAGAAATGGACCAAAATTATTACCGAATGGTACCCAAGAGAAAGTAAAAGAAGTAGAGGAAGGCAATTTAAACGTTGGGAAGATAGCTGGCCCAGAATGGCTACGTATTGCAAAAAATCGGACAAATTGGAAAGCCTTAGAGGAGGCCTTTGTCGAAAGACAAGCTGTTGTAGAAGAAATCTAACCGATTGTCGAGAAAAACTTGATTATATATTTATAATAAAAAAAATAAAATAATAATATACTATTGTAAAAAAGAAAAAAACAGCAATAAAGGCTTATTTTATTTATATATATATATATATATATATATATATATATATATATATATATATATATATATATATATATATATATATATATATATATATACCTAGTCAGGTCATAAATTCTGTCACATGTTTAATGTAAAATAATTGTAACAAGTTTATTAATTATGTAACCATTCATATACCAAAATTAACTTAACAAAACATAGATTCTTATGACATTAAAGTTTATTCAAAATGACCTCCGTGATTTTGAATACAAGCCTTCAATCTGCGCGGCCAGTTGTCTATCGCAGCACGAACGAGGTCCATGTCAATATCGGCGGCTGCCTTAATCAAGGATGTCTTGAGTGACTCCAAATTGGGATGAGGCTTTGAGCACGCCTTTTCCTCCAAGTGTTGCCATATCTTGTAATCTAACGGATTCAAATCTGGACTGGAGGAGGGCCAGTCTTCGTGCCGGATGAAGTCGATTTCACGCGCCGCCAGCCAGTCTTGTGTGCTCTTCGCTCTATGAGCTGGCGCCGAATCTTGTTGGAATACCCAGTGCCTGTTATTGAACATGGTATGAGAAACAGGTTCCACAAGGTTCGTCAGGACTGTATTTTGATACACAACAGCATTCGTTTTAACACCTTTCTCACAAAAATGTACCTCTGTTAAGCCCCGATAAGAAACTCCCAACCATACCATGAGCGAGGATGGAAAATGACCTCGTTGGACACGCGGAATACGGTTGCTCGCTTCTTCACTACTGTGTGCGTACACCTTATCATTTTGTTTGTTGTAGCTCTCTTCTACGGTAAACATTTTTTCATCCGAAAAAAGAATTTCCCGATATTTTTTTCCCGCGTACCGCTTCAACAAAGCGCGGCATCTCTTCAGTCTCAG
Organism: Malacosoma neustria; assembly: GCA_963693495.1. Taxonomy (NCBI): domain Eukaryota; kingdom Metazoa; phylum Arthropoda; class Insecta; order Lepidoptera; family Lasiocampidae; genus Malacosoma; species Malacosoma neustria. The sequence continues at coordinate 3,392,731 of OY856372.1, forward strand.
GTCCATTAGACGAGCATTCAAACGATGTCCTGTTTTTCTTCGATATGCCCGAAGCCCTAAGTCTTCATTTAACACCCTTTTCACCGTGGTTCTGCTTAACCCCATCTGAAGGGCCAACAGTTTCTGCTTACGTTTGGGATTTCTTTGAATTCGTGCCTTCACAGCTTTTATCACTGCTGGAGTCCTAACAGACCGAGGGCGACCACTTCTTGACCTGTCATCTACACTAGAGTCTTCATTGTATCGTTTGATGGTACGATAAACGAATCTTTTGGTTATATTCAAATCTTTCAGTATGTTAAAAATTTGAATTGGCGCGTAACTGTAACGATGCAACGCAATAACTGCAACACGGTCTTCTTTAAGCGTCCACTCCATATTTAAAAATGAGTAAAATTCTAAAAGTTATACATTTTGTGGTGTATGGTTCCGGGTTTGCGTATGTTAAACGACAGGTGCATTTTAAAATGATTTATTTGAAAATATCGATGAAACGTTTACAACAATAAAAGGACATTTTATTATATTAATTTACGTTCTCGATCGCGTGCGGTCATAAAGCGACTGCCTACTGCCAACGGCAGAGTATTATGATTGAAGGAGAGTCCCGGGTGGCGAGTATCGCGAGGGCGGCCTGCCACGCGTGGCGCGCTTCGGGTATCTCCCGGCCGCTATATCCTCCCCCTCGAGGGCAGGAGAGAAACACCTCTCCTGCGCTCGCACAGGACTCCCTTTCACTTTAGGCGGACGGCCTCTATTTCTCTTTGGTACGACGGGACGAAGAGGCATGTCGTTGTCATTACGAAGGTAGAGTCGCGTTAGTTGTGAAACGTGAAATTTGCCCAAAACATTTTCTGGAGAATCTAAACTGGACACCACGTAAGTAGTTGGGCTACATCTTTTTGATATAACGTAAGGTCCATCCCTTTTTGGCACAAACTTATTTGAGAAAGCTTTTGAGGCGTCGCTAAGGGTGTGTGTCTTTATGAGCACCCTATCACCTACCGCAAACTCCTCTGCTGGTTTACGTGACTTGTCGGCGTACGCTTTTCTCTTGTCCTGCTGTTTTTCGACTCGATCCCTGACACTTACTAAGGAATCTACGAACTTTTGCAAATAAGGCGTGATTTGAGGAATGAAATTCTCTTTATTCAGTACCGATCTTATATCATTATGGACCTCTAAAGGAGAACGCAACTCTCGCGCAAAATTAAGATAAGCTGGCGTAACACCTGTTGTGTGGCAAACAGCTGAGTTCATGGCAAACCTCACTAATGGAAGCTGCTGAGGCCATGACCCGTGTTTGGTATTGACTAACTGAGCCAGCTGAAACTTTAAATCTCTGTTTTTACGTTCGGCAGGATTTGCTTCTGGGTGATAAAGAGGCAGAAGATCCTGCTTGATACCTAAAACGAACATGACTTGCTGCATTACAGCAGAAATAAACTGAACACCATTGTCTGAAACTATTCGACGGGGTAGACCGTAACGAAGGAAGTACTCTTCGACGAGAATTTTAGCACTTGCTACCGAAGAAGCTTCTGCTAATGCAAACAGCTCAACCCAACGAGTCGCGGTGTCCTCTACTAGCAAAATCCATTTTTCCCCACTAGGACCTGCTGGAAGGGGACCAAACAAATCAATGGCCAAAACCTCTCCTCTCTGATTTAAAATAGGAGTTTGCAAGAGGCCTGAAGGCTTTTCGTTTGAAGCTTTATATCTCTGGCATGTTATACAGGTCTTTATAAAATCTGAAATGATACGACGCATGCCAGGAAAATAGAAACGCTGTGACACCCGGTGAAACGTGCGGTCTACGCCGTGATGCCCTGCAAGAGGAGAATCGTGGCATTCCTTCAAAATCTCGAGGCGAAGGCTTTCAGGCACAACGAGCTGTGGCTCTTCGCTGTCGACATCTGGATTATATCTATAAAGAACTCCCTGTTGCATAAAATAACCACGCTCGGACCAACGCTTCACATCAACGGATATGGGGTCAGCAACTTTTTCAAAATCTGAAATTATTTTGTTAAGTTCTGGGTCTCCTAACTGAGCCTGACGCAAGTCGCTCGGACGACGCGTGGGCAAGTCAACCAGAACTGAACACAAACCACACTGATCTCTAGTATCGGATTCACAAGGAGGGCGACTAAGGGTATCAGCAACTACATTAGCTTTTCCAGGTGTGTACTGAAACCGTAGATTAAAACCTTGTAACTTAAGAGCCCACCTAACTAACCTACCAGACGGAGATTTCAACGTAAGCAACCATCTCAAAGGTTGATGGTCACTGCCTACAATTACTTCATGGCCATCGATGTAACCTCTGAAACGTTCGACAGCCCAAACTACGGCCAATGCCTCGCGTTCCGTAGTACTGTAATTTTTTTCGGCTGGTGTAAGCAGGCGGCTGGCAAACTCAATTGGTCTTTCATCTTTGCCTTCTCCTTGCAGTAAAACGGCTCCTAAAGCATAGTTACTTGCATCGGTTCGAAGAACAAAAGGCTTGCTGTAGTCTGCCTGAATCAAAATAGGAGCTGAGACAAGACGATTTTTCAATTCTTGGAAAGCACCAGCTTGTTCTGAAAACCACGACCATTCTTGATTCTTTTTAGTTAGACGAGTGAGTGGTTCTGCAATCGCAGAAAAATTTGGAATAAATTTTCGAAACCACGAACAAGTCTGTAAAAATGTTCGAAGATGACGCAACGTAGTAGGAGGTTTCATTTCGGATATAACACGTATTTTCTCGGTATCAGGTGAAATCCCATCTTGAGTGATGACATGACCGAGGTATTTCACCTTATCACGTGCAAAAACACACTTTTGACGATTTGCACGCAACTTGAACAGACGCAATCTATCAAAGACGGCGCGAAGATCAGCAATATGCTTTTCGAAACCTTCTGATATGATCAACAGATCGTCTTGGTAAGCCAAAATAGTAACGTCTTTGAGAGACGAACCAGACTTGAGTCGATCGACGAGCCTTTGAAAGGTAGACGGCGCGTTTTTGAGGCCAAAGGGCATTCGAATAAAACGGAAAGTACCAAAAGGTGAAACAAACGCCGTTTTGTCACGATCGCATTCTCTTACTAACACTTGCCAAAAACTGCTACGCATGTCTATAGAAGTCATGAAACAATTTCTTTTTGTTGACTGAACTAGCTCGTCAATAAGCGGCATAGGGTAAACGTCTGTTTTCGTAACTGCATTTAACTTCCTATAATCGACGCAGAAACGCACTTCACCATTCTTTTTGGGCACCATCAAGGCCGGAGAAGACCAAGCGGACTCACACTCCTCTATGACACCCTCTGCCAACATCTTGTCAATTTCTTTACGCATAACCTCTTTTTTGGCTGGCGTTAACCTGTAGGGAGGGACAGCGATAGGAGCGTGGTCACCTGTTTCAATTCTATGTTCCGCGTAAGAAGTTGGATCTCCCCCTGGTGCAAAGATATCTTCATATTCATTAATGACCTTAGAAATTTCCGTACGTTGACACGGATTTAAAGACGTTGCCTCGTCATCCCGCAGTACACCAAGGGACGCACACGGTAGCCCAGGTGACTTGTTTTCAAAACGTAAAGGAAATACACGCGACTTCTTTTCCGAAAAGGTCCACGTGGAACGGCCAAAATCAATATTTAAATTAAATGACGTAAGGAAATCGATACCCAGCAACGTTTCATTACTTGTTGCATTAGGGAAAACAAAAAATTGTACTACTTTAGTTTTCTGTTCGAGAGTCACCTCAACTTCTGTGGCTAGTAAGTCCATAGTCTTACTAAGGCCGTCGGCTAACTTGACAATTTTTGTTACAGCATAAAATGGCTGGGCTTTCTGTTTAAGAAGTTTGTATAAAGTATGCCCAGCAATGCTACTTTTAGCCGCAGAGTCAGCTAACCCCACTCCATGTTCACCCAGTATGGATATATTAAGAATCGGCCGTAATGGCTGTTCATTTTTATTAAAACAAACGGGGTTAAAATGCAAAGGTTGACAATCACTGGCTTCTTTGAAAAAAGTTTGAGAACTATTGTTCCTAACCACATTACTGTTAACAGAAAATGACTGGGTACTACTGACTTTGTTGCTACAAGTTTGAAAACCACTTAAATCAACATTACGATTACAAACTTTACAAGCTAAACATGTACAAAGGTCATTATTAACAGTAGGACAAATTGAAAGAGGTATAAAATTACTTACATTATTACATTTCTTACTTCTACAAAAATACCTTAAGTCGGTGCAAACGCTTCGCGGCGGCGAGTTACAAAGGTTTGTCGGCGGCGGCGCCACAAAGGATCGCGGCGGCCGCGGCGGCGTGTTAGAAACGTTTGTCGGCGGAGCGCCAAAGGATCGCGGCGGCCGCGGCGCTTGGCGAATATGCGGGAAAGTCCTCAAACTTCCGGCGTCGCGCTCGCGCGGCTCGCATGACGTAATCGCGCCGGTTTCGACGGAGTAAAACGCACTCGTACCTGGGTTTTTGGTTTCTTTCGGGTTACACTTTACGCACTTAGACCTGACTGTGCCCGTTGCACCGCACCCGTAACACTTTATTGAAACTTTTTCCCTTTTATCACTTTTAACACATAACAGCTTTTCGCACGTGTCTTTTAAATGACCGCGATGCTTGCAATAGACACAAAACAAACGATTTTGCTTGCTGTTGACGTACGCACTGTCTGTCTTAATGTCGGTCTCCACTGGAACACTGCGTGAGCTGCTCGAATGCGCTTCGGCGTGAAGAGGCGGTCTCGACGATACCGTGGGGACTACACTGGTCTCTCGAGCTTCAGCTAATGAATCTTCAATGCTGCGAGCCTTCCGAAGTAGATCCTCAAAGGTGAATATGCTCTCGCGATCGACCCGCTTTCTTATACGACGATCCAAAAGTCCAAAGGTCATGTCTAATTCCACTCGCTCACATAAATCTCCAACAGGGAGCTTAGCCAGCAACGCTCTCACCTTGGCTATAAACAAGTCCGTAGGTTCGCTTCCTTGAGACAATGTGAAGAGTTCAAAATATATCCTATGAGGCGGTCGACGTATCCCATATGCCGAACGAAGCCTCGTAATTGCTTCCGCCCAAGATGTTGTGGTAGACTTGACGCCCTGCCACCAAACTGCTGCAGAACCAATGAGAAGCATGGACAAGCCCTTCAAGGCGTCCTCATCACTGACCCTGAGACATGACTTATATACACTTACTGCGTCTATAAAGTTATCTACGGACTCATCGGGACTTCCCGAGAAACGTGCCGTACATTGTGTGAAATTGCCGCACTTCTGAACAGCAACGTCCGAAAAGATAGCGGACGGATCTGGAGTTGACGCTCGTACTTCCCTAAGTAACTGAGAGCAAAACTCCTGCTGTGACTTCTGCAACGACGTGATAAGGTTGGAGAACATCTCTTGTGACATCGTCACACTCTGATTTCCCTCTTCTTCACCATCCGACGACGCAGCAGCACCTTGACGAGTACGCGGCATTTTGTTTTCACTACAACACTACACAAACACGGTTTTAACACTGGTTATTTTTTTATTTACGTTGGGCGCCAGATGTGGTGTATGGTTCCGGGTTTGCGTATGTTAAACGACAGGTGCATTTTAAAATGATTTATTTGAAAATATCGATGAAACGTTTACAACAATAAAAGGACATTTTATTATATTAATTTACGTTCTCGATCGCGTGCGGTCATAAAGCGACTGCCTACTGCCAACGGCAGAGTATTATGATTGAAGGAGAGTCCCGGGTGGCGAGTATCGCGAGGGCGGCCTGCCACGCGTGGCGCGCTTCGGGTATCTCCCGGCCGCTATAATTTTTATTTTCATGAACAATTCGAAATTCGAATTCAATAAACTTTTTTGTGGCCAGCATTCTAAAAGAAAAGTTTTTACTGTGTGACAATACTTATGACCTGACTAGGTATATATTATATATTCTTCTGATAAAATGCAACATAATGTACTAGCGACTATTAGTGAAGTTATGAGAGGCTTTGGCAGATAATGCTCTGAAGAGTACTCGTATTAAAAATACGTTAGTGCTGTCTCGCTTGGGTGACGTGTGTCAATACTCTATGGATTGGATGTTTTGGCCGATAAACTAGTGCCATATATTTTTATAAATCTCAGAACGTAAGATTTCGATATTCCGGAGACCTCTATACCCTGCCTAGTAGAGTGCGACAAAAAAAATTTAAAGGCCCGAACGTTGAGTACATATAAAAAATAGTTTACACGTACGCGTAGCTTCTGTAAACTTCAGTATTTTGTGGCGGTCCGTTGAATCGAATCAGCTTCCCTCTGGGCAAACAAAACGTTCGCATTATGAGGCTTTTTTATTTTTCTAGAATTGAATTATTGATGAGTATGTATCGTGGGTGGGACGAATGTGTATTTTAAAAATACTCGCTTTTAGTCTCTGTGGTTATAACATCTGTGCCTTGCTGTTGTGCATAGGTCCCTAGACATCGATAGCTGCATCATTATACTTGTATAGTACAGCAACAGTATTTTAAATACATATTTTATGTTAATTCAAACTTACTACAAGATTATTTTATGCTATTCATTAGCTTCATAGACTTTGTAGATAACTTTGAAAATTAATTTATACAATTTATAATATTTTTTATGAACATGTTTATTTGAAATACCCAGAGGACGGTCACCAACCCGATGGTCGGATCAAATTAAGGCTATCACGGGGCTCACTTTGCCTGCAGCTTTGAAACAGGCCGAGGACAGAGTGGTGTGGAGGCAGTTCATCAGCGTCTCCGTAAAGGCTTATCAAGACGGGCACGACCTTCAGGAATGAAGAACACGACGAAGAAGAAGAAGATTTGAAATACACTTTCTTAATCATCGGAATGGCTAGCCCGATCTATCATAGTTTTGCACTTTGGGACCTAAGGTTTTTATTGAGTATATCACAGTGCAAAAATAGTGCATGTAGTTTAAGTTGGTGCCCTTCGTGGTATTCGTGGCGCTTCACTTTAGAAAGCGTCACCGATATAATTAAGATTACAGTCATCTTATCTCCAAATCTGAAAGGAAAATCTTCATCCTCGAAGGTCTGAAGATCCTTAGCTCTTATTCCAATAATATTTCATGTTAAATGTTATTCTGCTTTTGGTATTTTAATATGGCCATATTACGCTATTTTAGGAACTGTAAGCCATGTACGAACTGATTCAACTTGTCTGTTCAAAGTTCAAAATCATGAACCCACGGCTAGGTATTAGATGCCTGTCAATAGTTTCTAATTAATTTATTTTATTTTTCAACAACTTGTGTTTAGTCATCAGTTTAGATATCAGTTGTAATAAATAAGAGTAATAAATAAATGAGACTGTCAATGATAACGCACTTGTATCTGAAAGTTTAGACATTAAATGCAGTAATCATGTAGACTGCGATAAGAAAACTTATTTTATTAGTCGTAAACTCTTTGGATTGCTTTAAGATATCTAGTGAATTAAGTATAGTACTACATTTTTCTTTTTTATTACCACATTCATGGCACCAGATGTTTGCGAATAAATTTATTTTATATTTTGTTTAAGTTCTTTATTTGTGCTGATGATTATAAATAATGCAATCTTTTTTAATTACATAAAAATAATTGTTTAATTTTTTTATCAATTTTAATCAACATCATTTATTTCAATATAAAACCTTACAAATCACTTATTGAATGTCAAAAATCTACTACCGTTTCCAATACTAAAGAAGAAACGGCGAAACAAACTCTCCAGCAAATTTTTTTGTCTAATTTTATATTTATCTTTTATTGTCTACAAATTTAATAACAAAATTAAAATAAAATTGGAGAATAAAAATATAATTTAACATAATGGCAATATAATTATTTTTTCCCAGTCTGTGCGTTCGTCAATATAATCTTTATGGGTGTAATATACTTTCCCACACAGACGTTGCTTAATAGCTTCAAACTTATTTGTTGAAAGTCTTTAAATTCTCTCTGAGATTTTATACTAAAAAAGTATGCTTTGCCTACTTAAACTATTGTATACTTTCCGGAGTCTACAAGGTGTAATCAATTTATCTTTGTTCCTTGTCTTTGCTATGAACATACATCACTGTATTTAGGAAAATCTATGTTATTTTTGTTAACATAAATTCTCATTTTCCAAAATGTATTGGGACGCAATAGTAAAAATATTAATTTCTTTAAATTTATCCCTTACGCAGTCCCGGGGCCCCAGCCTATAGATCGCACAAATAGCCCATTTCTGTACCATAAGAGTATACCATATAACACGATGCTGTGGAAATAGATATAAAAAACTAGACGAGTAGTATCAATATCAGTGATAAGTCTAATTTCTCAGTTTATTCGCCAATCGAAATATAGGGACCACACTGTAATTTGGAATCCATAGTAATACTGAGGAAGATGGCCAACTCTATGGTTTCCAAAGTGGAAAATATTGAATAAAAACGAGAATGGGTGTTCATATACAGAAAAAAACAGACCAAAGAAAACATGAATATATTGCGTAACAGATATTATAGCGAAAAACTGTGAATGTTAAGATTAATGTTAACAAAGGAGAAAGGAGAATATATTGTTCCGAATAGAGCCCGGGGTACGGTTTTCAATATTTTCACTGGGCTTTTGTATTTCTGTACGTTGGTGCCTTTTTGATTTTCCGCCAAAAAGGCTTAACGTCAGGCAGGCCCGTTGTAAAAACTAAGCCACAACTATTACAACATGTAGCAAGTGCCGACCCTATATAATGCGAGATAAGGGCAGGAGGAAGAAGAAGAAGGTGTCTTTCTTTAACGGTTACTTTTCCGGAGCAAAAAATAACAAGGAAATAGAATTGACAATACTTTTCTTATAGGGGTAAATGCCGTCAGGCCACCCATTCTCTGAAGATCCTGACCGACTTGAAATTAATTGACGGGATTTGACGGAAGAAGGCGTGCGTAGTTTCCTATGCCACTTAGCATAATAGCATACTTCCGTATATTACAGTATTACAATTAAACGTTTCAGGTGTAATTCAAATAAAACACTTGTACGAAAAATACAATATCTATCGATTCAACCGTCAAATATCTGGTATATTAACATATTTTAGCAATATCGTATAAAAAATCGTCCACATTTTAACAAAGTACTCATTAAAAGACAGTTATTCCGAGTATCGCATCAATTTTTATAGGTTTCGCACCAAAAAGTCGGATCTTAAAATTCCGCCAACGTTGGCAAGCTATTGGTTCGACCTCGACTCCTGTTATTTGATAATATAGAATAAAAATTCCATGTACATGCTTCAAAGACAATGTTGGTATAATAGCTTTAAGTTTTCCCATTACGATACAGTGTCTGTCAATTGATTAAAGCACTAAAAGTATTAGTATTAAAGTACGTTTTAAATCCGTCACTAAAAGCTTGACCTCCCAATGTATTTCCTTTAAGAAAACCATTATTTTCTCTCTTTGCGATGATTATTATGTAATAAGATTACGCAAAAATTATACATGAAACCATGAAAAAGTGGAGAAGAAAAGTCGGAAAGCGGATCACGACACTGAGTCGGAAAATTGAGTTGCATCCGGAATGTAACGCTTAGATGATGATGATAATATGTCGCTGAACAATCACTTAAAGTCAACATTGTGATGCTCTTTCATATTTCTCTCCAATATATTTTGCTTTATTACTTTGAGCATTTAAGTATTAGTAAATTGTTGGGGGCCATATGTAAATCATAATCTCATGTTGCATTTTATGTTTATTATCGCAAGTATTAACAGCAGACACTTAATAATAAAATTTTAAAATAAAAATTGAGTACATTTAGTTGCTAAAGTTTGTTTTCCAAATATAAATAAATACATAAAATTAAAAAAAAATATGCTCGATACTGGTCAGTAAAAATAACAAGGGGACTCCATTCCTAAGTCGTCGTAAAACAAAACAACGCTGCTCTTTTTTATTGCTGAAGAGCAGCATACAGGCTGACGGCCCACTTAAAAATAAGCAGTCACCGTCGCCTATGGATGTTGTGACGCTAGGGGCACCGCGAACTCGCTGCTGTCCCATAGGGGTACAGGAACCTGGGTCACTAATGTTGCTTTGAGTATCAATGGGTATAATGTATAGCGGGAACTGTGTTCACTATGAACTCCTCATAACCTATTAACAGAACGTGCTGCTACTCATCAAAAAAATTTAAACACTACTGCTAGTATCATTCAGGCGTAATTTGAATGAAAAAGAGAATTGATAAAATTAATACTAATATCAATAAATAGCTAGCAGTTTAGTCTGCAGAATGGTATACCAAAATTCCACATACGAATTTAAATTCACGATTTTTAATCCAATAAATGAATGTAGAGATTGTTTTCAATGTTTATTCCGTCGGAATTTCTACACTTAATCACATTTCTTTGCATAAGTTATCCTTTTTTTAACTGAACCCTGAGCTGAGCTGAGCGTGATTGTTAACTAAGCTCTGTGACAACCAACCAAAGAGATATTTTTCTAAAAATATGGACACCTCACCCACAGAAGCCGCCCAAGTTGTGGTGTTGCTAGATGCAGGGCATAGTCAGCGTGTTGTGGCTGCACGATTGCATCTAAGCCTCTTTGCTGTCAATAGAGTGTATCAGCATTATCAGGAAATTGATATGGTAGATATCGAGTCAAGTGTGGGCAAGATGAACGGTATATTCTGTCAGTTTCTCTAAGAAATCGCCACTTCAACTGCAGCAGTAGCTCTGTGAGGTTCAAGTATTGACCGTAAGCGATTCTGGCATAAGAAGAAGAAAATTGGCGGAGTGTGGCATGAAACCTCATTAACCAGCTAATGGCCCAAAATTTACGGTAGCCACCGAAGAGCGCGCCGCAACTTTGCACTTAAACTGGTCATACCTTCAATGGGGTAAACTTCTATTTTCTGACGAAAGTAAGATTATGCTATATGGTAATGACAGAAGTAAGAAGGTGTATCGAAGATAGGGAGATCATTTTGCACAGTGCTGCATTGAAGAGTCAGTTACGGTGGCGGTTCACGGACGGTTTGGGGAGGCATAGGGGCCAACAGAAAAACCGAACCTTTTTTACCATCATTAAATGTCGTCACGTTACATCGAAGAGTGTCAGGAGCCTCATGTGGTACCCTACGCACATTTTATTGGCGAATACATTATTTTTATGCAGGACAATGCCAGGGCTCATACCGCAGGTATTATAAATGAATACCTTAGCGAAGCTGGCCAGCAAGAAGCCCGGATATGAATCCCACTCAGAGCGAGAGATCCTGCTCCAGAGACGCTTGACCAGCTTAAAACAGCTATACAAGAAGAGTGGGATAACATCCCTCAACACAAGATTGTGACGCTTTTCCATTCCATGAGGAACCGTATGGTAGCAGTGACAAGCCCGCGGAGGAAATACAAGATACTGAATAAACTTTTTTTTTACATTTTCCTGTTTTGCATATTTGCTTCATAATTTAATAATTTCTTTTTAAAGGGTAAAAACATACCTGTTGAACAAAATACAACAGCTAGAGAAATTTAATTTTAATTTGAAACATTAATATTCGTTAAATGACTTAAATGATACGTTATAATATTCCCAATTGCAACTAGCATTATATAAAAAAAATTAAACTCATTCAAAACCAAACTTCAGGGGTGTTTCGATTTTTTTGATAAGTGTAGTTCTAGTGAAATCTAACTCAGATTTAAGATACATAATGCAAGTTATTTGTTAATTACTTTGGGACTTGATGACATTGGTGTGAACTATGAATTCTGAAAAATATTATGTGAACTAAATATTATGTGAAATGCTTAAGGGGTATCCCCCTCCCTGCCCTCTATCTTCTTCTAATCTTTTTCTCTTATTAAATAGTTTTTCTCGTACAATGTTTTGCCATGTAATGATGCTAAAGGAACGTCAGCTCAGTGAAATTACCGGAACCACTGATCTACTAGGAGAAAAGCTGGTGGAATATTCTACTCCCTCTAGAGCAGTCATGTTAAAGATACGGCCCGCGGGCCGCATCCGGCCCCTGGGCCGTATCAATAAGGTCCGCGATCGCAATGTGTCACAGAATGAAGAATATGATACCTGACAACAATGAGCTTGTTAAAAACAAGAGAGGTCAGGTATTTAGATCCTCGAGCTCAATTTAATTACCTACCCTCTTTTAAAACTTTGATATGATTTTTAACAACCGTATATATATATATATTATACTATATATTATATAGTATATAATGTACATATAGTAACTATATATAATTTAATAAATAAACTACATTATAGTTATTTATTAAATTATATAGTATATAATTTTATAAATAAAATTTTATAATAATTCAGTTAATTTTTTTTAAATCTGGCTCGCCTACGAATTCAAAATTTAATATATGGCCCTCTGCAAAATTGAGTTTGCTCTAGCACCTCTGCTCTAGGGAAATATAATGTTTAATGTTATTATTTTTATACATGTGCATATGACTTAAGGAAATAGATGCAATTAAAAATACGTGAACAATGCTATAAAAATTTGTAAACCCAATATTTTCGAATGCACCTCTGTTACTGTATCTGAACGCTCTTTTCCGGTACTCAACTTTTGTATATGTTTACACGGCTGAACGGATCGCCCAATTGCATTCTTCTAGCCGAATAAATATTGCGAGTTATAAACTTGAAATGGAGCGCACACTGCACTGACACGTGAATTTTTATCTTACGTCGCCGTCGTCGACATCTGCGACGTGCTTGCAAATATTATATTAGAACTCCTGCCAAATGTGAGTATAGTTAAAGGATGGTTTAAATTTCAACTATTTCTTAGTATGCAACGGTATATTAATTTATTTATTTCTAAATAGTATCAAGAAAATATTAAAAGTTAAGTTGAAAAAAAAATTGGAAAGAAAGGGAGGAAATTTGATCACACAGTAAATAAAATGAAGATATTGTAGTATGGAACTATTAAGTTTCTTATTTTTTGGTAAGAATTTTTTAACATTGCTTTTAGTCTTATGAAAACTGACTTGATCCGTTAATTTTTTTATTAATGAATTTTTTAATAGCTAGAAATAAGAATAAGGTCTTGAGTGTAAAGCAATTGGTCCCATTTGCAAGTTCACATAAAGAAAAAAGGCCACTTTTTGGATTGCTTTTGAATTGAATCAAGTTCACTACATACTCTTGTGACGTTTTCTACAAAATAGGAAATGTCAAGATAACGCACCAAAGCAAAAAAGAGAGTGGCATGCAGTAAAATTTGATATTTTTTTTATTGCTGTAAGACAGCAGACAGGCTGACGGCCCGCTTAGAATTTAGTAGTTCCGCTCGTGTATGGGTGTTTATAACGCCAGTGGCATCGCGAACACGCTTCTGTCCCATAAGTGTACCAGAACTTGTGTCACTAATACCGGCACACAACACAGGTTTATTATGGCGGCATACTTAAGACCAAAGGTGGTCACCATCCAGACGGGCTTGGGGCCCTACCACGTAGCTAGGGTGGGTTGTTTTATCGCCTTTTACGAGGGGCCGACCCCGGCCGCAGAGGTTGGTATTCTTTCTCCACCCCTGCGCGGATAAAAATATAATAATGATATGTGACAATATTGGAAAAACCACGCCCTGGTTCGAATTTAATGCCTCGGATGTACAAAAAAGGCATAATATAGAAGATGTTCTAACACATTATACTACATTATTATACTCATTATATTATTTTTCTACAATTAGATTTACAATTATTATATCATAAACTATATTATGTCAAAAAATTACATTACACATCTATCAAAATGTTATAGTCATCGGAATAACAAGCAAGAACTGCGTGTCACGGAGATGAATATGCTGCGGTGGATGTGTGGAGTGACGCGGAAGGACCGCGTTAGGAACTCACGCATTCGTGGCAGTCTTCATGTCCGTGACATTGTGGATAAACTGCAGGAGTGTCGGTTCCGTTGGTACGGCCACGTTTTACGGCAACCGGATGCTTACGTGGGAATAAATGTCTGGCCATGCCGACCCCGCCGGGCCCCGGCAGGAGGGGTAGACCCAAAAATTGCTGGCTTGACGTCATAAAGGGTGATATGCGTGCCAATAGACTCACTACCAGGGATGCTGAAGATCGTGCGAAGTGGAGAAGAAAAAGTCGGAAAGCGGACCCCGGGCGCCGAAACGAGAGTTTGGGCTGCAACCGGGATTCAACGCAAAGATGATGATGATCAGAATAACAAACAAACTAATTACGGAGTCAAGTCTGTCAAATATTTAATCAATTTTAAAATAATGATAATGAGAGAATAAGAACGAAAAGCGAATCCGATTCTTTATCACTGCATTGCTACTATAAAGAGTGACAATATAAAAGAAATGTATTGGGATAGGAGATTTACTTTAAATAGAACCCAGCATGTAGTCATAAATATATGGTTTTCTTGGCATATTTAATATTAAATTCGTTATCAGGAACTTGTAGGCGTACAAAATTACTACATCAATTCACCCCTCTATAATAAAGGGCGTGACGATGTCAGTTACCAGGGAATATTTAAAATACGTTTCCGTTTCGTATTCATGTTTTATGTCATATATACATATAGGTACCATAGATAAAAATAAACAATTATTATTTGACGTTTTAGAGCTTTGGATAAAAGGGTTCAACAAAATCCTTCGAAATGGTATTTAAAGTTTACTAAGCGACATTGAGTGGTTTCCAAGAAAATATGAAGTTGGAATATTTAGAAAAAAAATATTGTAATTTTTTTTGTAGGATAGCAGGCAGACTGACGGTCCGCTTAGAATTTAGCAGTTACCGTCGGCTATGAGTGTTGGCAACGCCAGGAGTATCGCGAACACGCTGCTGTCCGATAAGGGTACAGGAACTTGGGTCACTAATGCCGGAACACAACACAAGGTTATAATGGCGACATACTTGAGACCAAAGGTTATCGCCATCCAGACGGGCTTGAGGCCATACCACGTAGCTAGGTTGGGTTGTTTTGTCGCCTTTTACCAACCCCGGCCGCAGTTAGTATTCTTTTTCCGCCCCTGCACGGATAAAATCACCTAATTGTTGGATTGAAATGATTATTTATTTTCTGTTGGATCATTGTAAGCCTTTCAAACGTCGATATACATACATATAAGTAAAATGTTCCAAAGTAAGTTGTGATGCGACCTTTCATAGCTGCACTACGAAAAAAAGGTTTTGTTCCGAAATTCTGTAATAGGATTATATTGGGGCGTATGCACTTGCCATGCATATTTATTATATATTTTCTGATCTTACCATTTTAACTATATCTTATAACATCCAAAAACGTGCCTTGTCATCATTAGGACTGTTGTTTATTTGTAAAACAGCCAGTGCTACAATGACTCCTTAAGGAATTACACTCATCACTATGTAAACAAACTGCGAAAGAATTGTTTGGTTCATAATAGTGTGGCTTTTATATGAAGAATTGGTCTCTTACATGAAGAGCAAATATTTATTTACATTTTTTGCTTATATCGTGGCCCGGCAGGATCGATCCAAGTAGGGTTAGTCAACGTATTAAGATATGCTAAGGATTCCGGGTGCTAAGGGCTCATGCATCGTGATTAGCGACGGAAGGAAACAAAACCAACAACTTGGACACACAATGATTTTGAGTCATGTAAAGATTTTTGAAGTTATACTTCTTTTGGCGCATTTCGAAAAAAGTGAGAGTAATTTTTTTACGACGACAGTTAAAAAGCGACATTATGAAATTAGCTGATAACTGTGTCTCAACTGTGAAAACTTGTAACTATATTCACACGGTTTCTCAAATATTCATAATAATAATATACATGTGAGTATGTGATTTAAAATAATATGTGGTGGTCAATGATAGCCCATTGTAAAAATTCGTGATAAGAGTAATTTTTATCGTAAAAACCTTTATATCCAAAGTCCATTTATAGATTTGATACTAATTATCGCTTTCATTTTATTAGTGTATAATGATACTCTTATACAAATAAAGAGTTGTGGTATACGGGATGAAATCTTTAGCTATTCCGTTTTTTTTATCTGTAGTCCATGTTACTGGCCAAAATGCATCGTTTGCCTCCAGCATAAAGATAATCCGGTTCCCCGTCACCGGTTACCCTGGAAATGGACACATCCCGTGTGTCGCGTTAACGGCTCGGCGATTCCGGGTTTGTCCATTCCGGCCTCTGCCCCGGTCAAAGGCTTTTATTTCACTCGATTGTGTCGAATTTATATTTTTGTTTGGATTTTTATTTTTAACGCTAAGTGCTAGCAGCTATTTATTGAATACGTCGTTAAAATGTTGATTTATAGTATACTAGCAGCCCGTCCCAGCTTCGCACGGGTATTTAACAAAAAATTAAAAATTAAACCCTTCTATTTTTTTTCGGTCTCGGGGAAAAACCTCTCTTGACGGGTTATCCCGGCCCGGGGGGACCGAGGGATATAAGGGACTCTGGAAAAGATGTTCGACCCACTAAAAAACCCCGCTGTTCTCCTATCGTCTACGCCCGGGCCCAGAGATATATGGCCTGCCGATCTCGTGGTCTGGGCCGGCGCCGGCCCACGCTTTGTCTTAAAGCGGGTCCCTTCTAAAGTGCTGGCGCCAGGGGGTCAGGGTTTCGTCCCCCCGGCGCTCTCTTGTAACAACTCTAGGAGTTGAGGGGGGCTGTGGAACAGCACGCGGCCTTCTCCCTCGCGGCAATAGTGCGGGCGGCGGATCCTCCCCCGAGGAGCCGCCCGCGGCCGTTTTCTACGTCGGCCGGAGATCGTTGCCCGCCCTCCGGCACCGACGACGCGGCCTACGTTGGCGGGAGGGGAGTGCGGTGGCGGACTCCCGCTCCCGTTCCGCCGCCTCCCTTGCAGACACTACTGCCTCGCAAAAGGAGGCGACGGCCGTCCATCCAGGATCGCCCCCGACCATGGACAGAACCAGGGCCGGGAGTGACAGGTCCGCGGCCAATTCCGGACGGGACTCGCATCCCCGTCGCGTGCTAGTCAGGCGTGGGTACGACTACCAGACGACACTCCAGAAAAAGCAGAGTCCCCTGACGTCGTAGCCGACCCAGCAAGACCAACCGACAGCGAGGATGCAATTCCCGCCCCGGGAACACTCTGTGCAGGCGCAGTCGAAATAGGCATGGTTTCGACTACCAAATCAGGTCCCAGGGTAGAACCCGGGACCCCAATCAGTATTCGCAATCATCCCACCGGGGACCACGCCACGAACAGAGAGATAAGTTGGAAAGGATGTAAGGGGTAGACGGAAAGAAAGGTAGGAGACTCTGTCGCCTCGAACGGAGAGGGGAGTGAAGCGACGGATGCTCGGGCACCTGAGGGCAAACCCTTCTATTTGCGTCAGGTTACTAAAAAAATAAAATTATAAAGAAAGTTTGAATATTATTATTTCTATGAGCTTTTATTTTACTGATTTTTTTTGTTATTACTTTTTATTTATTTTTCGTTATTTTTTAATAAGTATTCTAATTTTTGTAAAAACCCCAGTGACGCTCGCCTACATTGCATAAGGTGCTGCCTAGCTAGCCGAACAGGGTGAGCGGCTACCACGCAACATTTTTCTAATACTTACATTTTTAAACTCGTGATATCTTTCGAATGGAATATCCGAATTGAATAATTCAAAAAGTTATATAAAGGTATTGAAACAGTTTTGAATATGAAGTAATTTATTTTGATAAGGATTAATACCAAGATCCAAATAAAGAGTCTTTTCTAGGGGCGGCATTTCAATTAAATTTTTAAAATAAAAGAATACTTATTGTGGCATAACTATAATAGTCAGACATATGCTGTCGCGACACTTTTTGTAAACAATGATGTGTTCTGCAAAGTTGTAGTACATTATTTTATTCTATCATCAATAGTTTTCGCAACGCACGCGATTTAAATAATATTTTAGGTAATTTTTTTACTCTTTGGGTTACATTATTGGAGTTTTAGTAAGGATCCCTAATTTTTTTGAAAATATAATATAGCCTATGTCACCCGGGGATAGTGTAGCTTCCCAACAATGAAAGAATTTTTTAAATCGGGTCAGTAGTTTCGGAGCCTATTCAAAGCAAACAAACAAACAATCAAATCTTTCCTCTTTATAATAGTAGTATAGATGCAAAATCAAACTCAAAGCTATTAGTATGAATAAAAAAATACCCATTAGATAAGATTTTCGTAAAATCCGTTCTAAGCAAGCGTCTACGCCGCAAAATAAGTAACTATGCTCAAATCAATCAGGTGTATAGTTTTTTTTTATTATTGTAGCATAGCAGACAGGCTGACAACCCACTTAGAATAACACGCTGCTATCCCATAAGGGTACAGGAACTTGGGTCACTAATGCGGGAACACAACACAAAGTCATTATGGCGACATAGTTAAAACCAAAGGTGGTCGCCATCCAGAAGGGCTTGAGGCCCTACCATGAAGCTAGATGGGGTTGTTTTGTCGCCTTTTACGACAGGCCGACCCCTTCTTTGTTTTTATTATTTCTCCATCCCTGCACGGATAAAAAGTTTTAGAGATTTTGTGATGAGTGGTATTTCGCTTATATTTATATAGATATACAATAGATAGCGATGACGCCAAAGGTACAAGATTGATATTACACGTTCTTTTTACTCAATCCTATTAATAGTTTTGAGAACATATACGCAACTATTTAATTAAAAGTGATACGATAAACAGGCACGATTTAATATACATGTACAACAGCGCGATCTATTTAACATTATTTAATTATTTATACATGACATACAAATTTTAAATATAAAAGATACATATCACAGCAGTTATTATGATACACATCTTTTTGCTCAATGTAATCCCTTACCTTACCTTTCTTCCCTTCCCTCTACCAAATGATTCTGAGGATATGTATGAAGACCATCAATTATAATACAAAGTAAGGTGCACTAGCTGGCAGGCAGGGTTGAGTTAAGCCTAAGAATGTTTTTTTATTGCTGATGAACAGTATACTGGCTGGCGGATCACTTAATAATAAGCAGTTACCATCGCTTATGGATGTTTGTAGTGCCAGGGGCACCGCGAACACACTATTATCCGTATAAGAGCACTGGAACCTGAGTAATGCTGGAATACAACATATGGTTATTATGCCGGTTTACTTATAGACCAAGAATGGTTGCCATCCAGACAGGCATGGGGCCTACCACGACGCTAGGGTTGTTTTCTCGCCTTTTACGACAGCCCGACTCCGGCCATAGGGGTTAGTATTCTTACTCCACCCATGCACGATGAAAATTAAAATGAATGTTTTGGTGGGGCCCTATATACCTATTACACATTTCATTTGATTTTTTTAACGTTTATTAAGTATATTAATATGTCAAAAATACACCAGTCTACGTTTATGTCATAAGCTCAATTCGTACAACATAGCTTATTTGTATCCTAGTAAAAAGGGACGTTAAATATAATTTGAAATTAGTTACCAGAAATTGATATACAAACCAATACAAATGACATTGTTAGCTACAGTTTCACAAATCAACAGAAGCTACACACGCACCTACGTACGCACACTAGCACGCATGCACACACACACCCAAACACGCATACACACACACAAGGGCGCGCCGGGTGTGTTTGTGTATTTGCTTTGGAATGCATTTATGCATTTTTATATATAGTCTAGGATAAAGC
Organism: Malacosoma neustria; assembly: GCA_963693495.1. Classification (NCBI taxonomy): domain Eukaryota; kingdom Metazoa; phylum Arthropoda; class Insecta; order Lepidoptera; family Lasiocampidae; genus Malacosoma; species Malacosoma neustria. The sequence continues at coordinate 3,412,483 of OY856372.1, forward strand.
TTGTTAGTTAGGTGAATGCAAACAGTTGCAACACAGTTTTTACTATACCCTATCCACTTTACCATAAAATAAAATGTAAACAAACAAACCAATGTTTCTCAAAGAAAGCTAGAATAAAAACAAAATGGAAGGTATAAGCCGACCTAATAATAAAACACTCCTTCCAATCGACAATAGTACGTTGAACAGTACACTTATAATTACCAGCATATAAAACCAGTAAGAGATTTGGAAACATTGTCTTTTTAGGTTCTTTATAATGTTAGTTAGTTATTACAATTAATGTTGTAAATATGTAAACTTTTTATGCATTATATATCATTCATAATTGTAAAAATAAATTATTTTATGTTTTTTTTTTTTTTATTAAAGTAAGGAATAGTAATATAAAAAATAAGAATATAGGAGATATTTTTAATAAATAATTAAAAGTTGCTATGATAATTTTTATATCATGTTGATTATTGTAAAATCGATATCCAAAAAACCCTTTTTACGATTTGTTTACATTTTATTTTTTGGTAAAATGGATAAGGTATAGTGCAATTATTTGAGATACCTATTAGTCATTGTAAGTTTTTGTTAAACTTTTTAATAAATTTCATTTCATTTCGATGTGTATCCATTTCGTCATTGCAAATTACTAAACAGACTCTATCACCAGTTATATACAACAATATAACCATCATATGAGGCTAATCACCAAACATAAGGCACTCACGTCACTATGATAAATTACTCCAAATGCCCCCTTAACCCCTCTTGCCCCTATTATCGATTGTCGATTATTAAGTGTCATGTTTATTGCGATAGTTAACTTGTTATTGTTTGTCTTACTTAAATGTATTTTAGGTGTCTGGAGAACTTCAATTTAAATTGAAACAACAAAAAGAGTTAATTTTTTACTGCCTACTTATAGCAGTAGTTACCGTCGCCTTTGATGTGTGTGTAGGGGATATGAAATCTAGTTTACTCATGTCCAAACATAATACAATGATGATTATTGCGGCATATTTAATCTACCACCTAGCTAGGGTACCCAGCAGGCCGTATTATTTCTTAGTTTACTTCCTTCACTACCTGTAAATCAAAATGGATGATCTATTTGTCTATAAAGCATATACTAATATTTATTATAACATACCATGATATTTATTCACCCTTTACTTTTTTATCCCTAGTTTTCAAACTAGATTTTTCCCCAAAAAGGGGTTAACGTCAGGCAGGCGGCCCGGTGTAAAAACTTAGCCACAAGGCCACAACTATAAAAAAAAATCAAAAATCATTTATTTCGGCACTATACAATTTAAATACAGTATTACAGAGATATCATTGCTACGCAAAAGTGAAATCATACTGTGCTGCAGTAGCAACCTTCACCTCAGTTCATCACAACTACATTGGTTTTATAGTACATATAGAAAACAGGAGATTTTGTGTGTGAGTGTGTGTGTGTGTGTTATATATGCTTATGGTTGTAAATTAATTATATAGTAACCTCAACAATGGACTCGGTTTTCTTGTAGTCAAAGGAGTGTAACCATGTTATAATATTAACTTTGCACTGATACAAAGTGACCGGATAAATATTCAAGATTTTATTACATTTATATTTGATACATATATATGATGCGAGATGACAATCGAACCCGAATTGAAACAGTTTTGTTGACTGAAAGATCTATTAAATGAATTCAGATCTTGAATGAAGCACGTGATCGATTCATTGCGATTGCTCGACTCTCGATGCATCAGAATGTGCCGTCTAATGAAATTCAGTTGGTCATGAAATATAATACTAAACACACACTTTTTCATTCGTTCCCAAACGAGTATACAGTCTATTATTGACGTGAATCCTATTGCCATGAACAGCAATAAAAAATTATTCAATTCAAAAGATATCTACCAGTAATAAAACAATACTATGCGTAATGATGTCACATGAGTGACACGAATTCATATGCCACCTCTGAACTGGCTCCGATAATATGATAAGATAGTAAAACATGACAAATGTACAGAGTAATTGAGTATCAAAGTTATTAAAGGCCAAACAAAACGCCTCCTGAACGAAGAGTTATGGTTGTTTCCCATTGTTCGTCCCATTAACGTTTTGTTTATGGGGTTATCATTTTTGTACGTACCGTTCAACGGAAATATCGTATTTCTGTTATACGAAACGCGTGGGTCGTAGGTACGTATATTATAGTGACATTAGACTTTTTTTTTTTTTTTTTTTTTTTTGTTCTCGGGGAAAAACCTCTCTTGACGGGTTCCCCCGGCCCGGGGGGACCGAGGGATATGTGGGACTCCGGGAAAGATGTTTGGCCATCCGACTACCCACTAAAAAACCCCGCTGTTCTCCTATCGCCTACGCCCGGGCCCACGGATATATGGCCTGCCGATCTCGTGGCCCGGGCCGGCGCCGGCCCGCCCTTTGTCTTGAGGCGGGCCCCTTCTAGACATTAGACTTGGACTAACTGTTATTTTCCTTGTTATTTTTGATATTGAAAGTTATATTAGCAAATAACAAGGAATTTTATATTTTTATATTATTTTATTCACCGTAGTTAAGCAAATTTATATAACACTTGTTGTTGTATTACAGAATGTCATTTTTCTTCGTATGGGCGTAATATTTCTATAAAATTCGCAGCCTACATTTCAGTTCCCGTAAAACCACTAAATAATATCCATAAAATTAAACTTACTATTATTTTATAGTTGATACTCTTCTGTGCCTTTTTTTTACTAAAAAGACGATAACAATGTAGAAAACATGTGATAATGAAAGAAAACCAAATATTTTATATTAATTACCATCAGTAAATTAGCAAAAGAGATGATATTTATCCATAAAAACGAGATAAGATGGCTCTATGAAATAAAATAAAACAAATCTAATATATAAAATTCTCGTGTCACAGTTTTCGTTGCCATACTCCTCCGAAAGGGCTTGACCGATTTTGATGAAATTTTTTGTGCTTATCCGGTATCTATGAGAATCGGCCAACATCTATTTTTCATTCCCCTAAATGTTAGGGGTGACCCACCCCCAAAATTTTTTTTTAATTTTTTTGACAATTTATTATTTATATGGCAGAACAACGTTTGCCGGGTCAGCTAGTATTTAATATAATACAATTATATTTACTTCGTTAACTCTAATTTCCAAATTAGATATAAATTTATGTATTAGGAGATATGTGTCTCTATTATTCTCAATGAAAATATAGGCATTCTTTTAAATTCAGATACTACTCAAGTTAGTTGATTTTATGTAAATACTATGGATCTGTAGCAAATAGAAAGTGTTCGAATGTTGAGTTGAATTACATAGCAAACAGTACTGAGTTGAGTTGCATCACTGATCGCATTTAAACAAGTCAAGTCAAGCGCAAATCTGTAAAACGTAATTTTCATAACTATCAAATTACCGTTAAGATAACATAGCTAATCCAACATTAAGAATTCAAAACATATAGAAATAAAAAAAAAATAATGTGAAGTCAAAATCACAAGACTATATAAATCTCACAAAAAAGAAAATTTAGCTCATATTTTACCCATAAATTGCACACTTCAGGTTAAAAAGCTGCCGTCCTGACTCATTAATTACCAAAACAATTTTCGCAACAAATTTTAAAAATCCGCATTTCCAATATTTCACTCCGTATTCTGAATGTTTCTATTTTCCGTTGCTAAATTCTCTACCTACATTTAGCAATTCAGCTGAATAAAATTACTTGATTTATTAAAGCGGCGTGTTGTTGCGAACGCTTTTCATTATATTATTTATTTACAACCCAGCTTCTTGCTTTCGCCCTTTGAATGTTTGCGGTGCCCACGCGTTCGGTTGAAATTGAGATAGAATTTTCTAAATTATTCCAATCAAAATTTTGCATTATTTAATCTTTTAAATTTGGAACTGCCTAAAACATTTTGATCTCCAGACCACATTACTGTTTGACTTAAAATATGTATTGTTAAATTTCATAGTTTGAATCAGTCTTCGTGATTTTGTTTCTTTATTTAGCTCAACAATTTCTCTATTACTAAGCCATTACTGCTAAAACATTTTCTTTATTTTTTAGAATGAGAGGTGGGGTTAAATTTACCTGTATCTAAAATCAAATCAAAGTTGAAATAAATTTACATTACAATCAACATTATTGGTAGCGCAATTTACGTGCGATATATCATATTAAAATCAGAAGTAAAAACTAACACTTCAGAGCTGGGTTGAAAACTTCACGTAGAGGGTAGTATTAGTAGAGTACGCCATTATGCTTGTTTCAGGCAAATGAATCCTATGCAATCTTTTATGATGTCAATACATGGAAATTATCTCATTATAAGCACATTAAGCGAAAACTTGCTAAATGCTATTAATGAAAGCGAAGATGTAATACTACCCGGTGAACTTCCTATCACCTACATATATTTGTGTGAATATGGTCAAAACTTAAGCCGAACAAAACGAATTAATAGAGCTAAATTACATAAAAACCACGTGAAGCACAAATTAACATCAAAACGGAAATTCGTCACTCCATCATTATATATTATAATATACGTGTAACTCTAGGGCCTGGCCACAGTTTCTGGCGGTGCGTTGCGCGGTGCGTCGGGAGGCGCGGCGAGCGGCGTGATTTGCGGTGGTATGCCACAGCTAGACTAGTTGCGACCGCGGCGGCATCAGCGGTGCACGTATTTAGAGAACGGCTAAACCATTAAAATGCCCCTATCAAAAGTGGCACGATATTCCCTTGAAACAAGAGCATTCTTAGCTGAAGATATTATTCAGTAAAAAATAGGAGCGCACCCAGTTAACCAGAAAAGGAGCGAACTTGGCGAATTTCACACTCTTTATTATGAATATAGGAACTATCCCGATAAATTTTTTGAATATACGCGGGCAAGCATAAAAACTTGATTATTATTCGGCCACATACACGAAGACTAAAGCTAAAGATAATTTCAAGAAAATTGTTTCACAATTTCAGTTTGAAATTGTTGTTTTATTTCGTCCCAATTTTTTTTATAACATGCCTATATTTATGATGTGGATGTTTTGACATCCATATTGCTGGTCTACTCAGTATTTCACTAATAAATTGTTCCATATCCATTATTTATTGGCTCAACGCGCGATAAAAACAAAATTATTTGTTTCGGTCGCGCGATGCCTGAATGCGTCCATCGATGCCGCCGCGCGCGCCGCTCTGAGCTGTGGCCGCCTCGATATTGACTAGTACATTTGTTTCACTTACACATCGCGCAGCTCGTCGCCGCCGCGTGCACCGCGCCTCTTGCCGCACCGCAAGTCGCGCCGCCGTGCGCGTCGCCGGTAGCTGTGGCATACTTTATAGGTTGTCTACCATTTGTTTACGCCGCTCACCGCTTGCCGCGCCTCACGACGCGCCGCAATCCGCACCGCTCTTGGCTGTGGCCAGGAGGTAATAATTGTTGCAGCGCACGCCAGAATAGCTCGCAGATGGCAGAACTTTTTTCTACTCGCTTGACAGTTATCGTTATATTTTGGTCAATTTAGACAATATCTTTATAAATTATAGCCAATGTGTTTCTGATATATAAGCTTATCGTTATATTTTGGTCAATTTACACAATATCTTTATAAATTATAGCCAATGTGTTTCTGATATATAAAGTATATTATTGTAAAGTTTCATTAAAATCCATTTAGTAGTTTTTGAGTGAAAGAGTAACAAACATCCGTACATACAAACTTTCGCGTTTATAATATTAGTAAGGACAACATTCGTGGTGCAACGGATTTTGTATGACGCTTGTGGGGGTTTTGGTTCGATTCCCCTCTCTCGTCTGTTTATGTACGAATATAATGTGTATTTAAAGCTACTAACGTACTTTGCTATGTGATACAGCTCCGAGCCCACCTGGATTTGAGCCATCTCTGGTCTGTAAACAGGCTACCATAACCACTTTATGCTGTGTTCCAGCATAAGTGACCCAGGTTCCAGTTCCCCGATGACGATACGTCGCCAACGTCTAGGCGACGGTAGCTGATTATTATTAAGTAGGCCGTTAGCTTCTGCTATCCCACAGCAATAAAAAAGTAAAACGTATAAGTAGGATATCAGTTTGCTGTTTAATTTTTAAATAAATGGCGCGCGCGCCATGCGAGCGCAGTTTTAAGGCGCTACCAGGGCGCGCACATGGTGTTGGCGCCACCAAGGCGTGCACATGGGGTTGGCGCCACCAGAACGCGCACATGGGGGTTGGCGCCCTCATCTTAGGTAGCCACCCCCGCACTGGGTCGAGTCAGTCGCAAGTCGCAGCACGAATGGACGCGTGCGCATCGTATGTCTATTTGTATAATTGTATATATATATATATATATATATATATATATATATATATATATATATATATATATATATATATATATATATATATATATATATATATATATATATATATATATATATATATATATATATATATATATATATATATATATATATATATATATATATATATATATATATATATATAAATGAACGCGATTGTAATTGCTTTTATGTATATAATACGTGAATAGACACGTTATTGGTTTAAACTGTGGTTTCACTAACTTACACCCAACCATAAACTTAAAGTTATGATTAGGATTTGTCGTCTGTCCATTATCCGTGCAGGTGCGGAGAAAGAATACTGACCTCTGTGACCGGGGTCGGCCTATCGTAATAGGCGACAAAAAAACCCATCCTAACTACGTGGTACCCTTAGGGGACAGCAGCGTGTTCGCGATGTCACTGGCGTTGCAAACTCCCATAGGCGACGGTAACTGCTAAATTCTTAGTGGGCCGTCAGTTTGTCTGCTGTCCTACAGCAATAAAAAAAATTAAATGACGCTGGGAAGTGTGTATAGTATATTGTTTTGTTACAAGTACTATTAGTTGAAATAATTAATAAATTATATAAAATTTAATAAAAAAAAATTCTATAAAATTTACAGTATTCGTACAAAATCATATATGTACTTTTATAATTTCAATCACTATATTGTTTTAGATATAATAAATCTAACAAATCCTATTCAGGTATTATCTCTCAGTAAATGAAACTTCTTTTTTGTTGCCAGAACAAAGAAATACATTAAGAATATTTGTTATCATAATAGACAAATAAGTATATTGAACTCGCAGTTAATATCGGTTTATTATCAGACGTTCTTTTGTTGTATCGCATATCAACTTTATTTATTACTTGTTTTCGTTTTGTTGTGTGCTTTGAATATAATCAAAGGTCGTGTGTCATTTGATAAAGAACGGACATAACAATAAGACACATTGTGTCTTTATTGTGACACTGTTATAATAAAATAGATGTAAAAATAAATGGAAGTAAAAGTAATAAAACCTCACAAACTCTCTTAAATTTAATATTTTATTACTGTAGAACAGCAGAAAGGTGGATAGCTTACTTAATAGTAAGCTGTTGTCATTGCCTATAGATATTAGCGACGCCACGGGTACTACTAACACGCTGCCCTTCACATAGGGAAACTAGAATCTGAATCCCTTATATCGGAACACTATACAAGGTTATTATGGTGGCATATTGAAGACCAGGGGTGGCCATCCAGTCGGGCTCAGGAACTTTTCATCTTGGAAAGGAATGGTTGTTTTGTCACCTTTTACGGCAGGACCAGCTTCGCATTAAAGTCAGGCTCTCAACAATATGTTATCAGATGATTCTTGGGTACTTTGGTCACATTACCCCACGATAGCCGAATAACTTGGATAAACTGATCTTGACGGGAAAGGTGGAAGGAAAGCAACCCCGTGGCTGATTACCTAGCCGCTGGTGTAACCAAGAAACCGCCCTCACTGGACTCCCAATAGCAACCATTATTCGAGAAGTTGAGGACCGGACGAAGTGGAAACTCGGTTGATTTTCAAGGACACGACCTTCATCAATGAAGAATTCAACCAAGAAAAACCTATAATATCTGGAGTATTGATACCAGTGAAATGTTTATCTAGAAGCGATTATTTACACATAATCAGTTTATTGTGTACCCATTATTTTATCGATAGCTCCGTTACGTGACGATTTTCGCATGTGAACGGGTTTAATTCTCGTCGCGGGTCTGGGTATTGTAATAAAAACCTTACAAACTCTCTTAAATTCAATATTTTATTACTGCGGAACAACAGAAAGGTTGACACGGCTCATTTAATAGTAAGCAGTTGTCATTGCTTATAGATGTTAGCAAGGCCACGGGTATTGCTAACACGTTGCTCTTCACTTAGGGAAACTATAACCTGTATCCCTTAGTGAGCCCTGACGGCTTTCTGCTGTTCCACAGTAATAAAGTATTGAATTTATGAGAGTTTGTTACGTTTTTACTACTTTTACTTCCATTTTTTACTTTATGTTTATTACCTATGCAATTATTTAAAAATAAATGTTATGTATTTAGAATATCAATTATGTAGTACCCACATTACAAGCGCTCTGGTGCTTGCTTCGGGACAGATGACGGTAGTTAACTAGACTAGACTATAGTAGAAGGGACTCGCCTTAAGACAAAGGGCGGGCCGGCGCCGGCCCGGGCCACGAGATCGGCAGGCCATATATCCGTGGGCCCGGGCGTAGGCGATAGGAGAACAGCGGGGTTTTTTAGTGGGTAGTCGGATGGCCAAACATCTTTCCCGGAGTACAACATATCCCTCGGTCCCCCTGGGCCGGGGGAACCCGTCAAGAGAGGTTTTTCCCCGAGACCAAAAAAAAAAAAAAAGGTAGTTTAATTAATTATCCTATTTTATTTTGAAATTTTTTTTCTAAATAGTGGTTTTACTGATATTAATAAGAACAGTTTCTTTAACTTAAACATAAAAAGCCAGCTTGAATGATTTGAACAATAAATACTTGGTTCCTAATAATAGGTGTTTCTTACGGTAAGAAAACTTTTATAAACCGATGGTCATTTTCTTCTATTACGGCACTCATGATGACACCCCGGCACCTTCTTGACTTTAGAATTTCAATCAACTAATAGTACGGAAATGTTATATAATATAACATTTCTGTAATTGTATTATAGGTCTTTAACCTGTAGTTTAACCGATTGTCCTATTTTTATAGTGCAAATGTAACCACCCTACTACAGGGTGTACCCGTACGTCCCGCGTAGAGTGTGACGTGTATGTAATTACTTAGCGAATTAGAGTCGAGTCATGCCCTGTCATTTACGGCGACTGCTCAACGAAGTCGCTGACTGACTCGACTTTGTGCTAACGTTGAGTACCAGAAATTTTGCTAACAATTCGTATGTAGTTAGTAAATTCAATCTAGTGAATGAGTGAGAGGCACTAGTATGAGGTGCTAATAACTTCATACTTCCTAGTCTAGCCAATTTATGCTCGCATCAAAAATAAGGATGGTTAAAGATGTCGTTATTTATTGGGTAACAAGCCGACTACTATCTGAAACTACAAAATGACAAAATATGGTTACAACCAAAATTTAAAAAAATACTTATTAAATTTTATGACTTATTTATAAGTATTATAAATAATCGTCTATGATTTCAAGTCATGAAAGATAAACATTGTAAAAGTGTGTTCATTTGGAGATTTCTGTAGATACATTTAAACGTATTGTTAGATGTACTAGTTACTAAAATCACGAATATAAATATCTTTTTACAACTCTTACGTATATTTTTATTTTGATGTCATATTAATGTTTATAATACTGTTATTATATTTTATACTTAATTTTTTGACTGCTACCATACTATGAAATACTTATTTTTTTATTTATATAAGGTATCGACTACTTAATATAGGCTTTTTAGAAAGGAATGCTAATTAATTGGCGGACTTATTGCTAATGAGTAGCAGTATAAGCACAGCCAATTGTTGTTATTATGAATGCTTAGTATTTATGTTAAAGCACTCACCATACGTATTTATTTCGTATCATGTTTTCGTTTTTATTCAGTCTTATTACTAGTGATATATTTTTATAGTCGCATATACTGAAATATGTTGTATCATCTTTATTGTAACAAAGGTTCATATTGCCAATTACAGCTTGGCTGTTGATCGCGAAAATAATTCTGAATCGATACATTCTTTTGTTTCGAAGAAAAGTTTTTTTGCGTTTATTTCATGAAAGAACAAGTACATTATTTCCTGTTACAATATCTTTTTGGGATTGGAATAAAAAAATTACGTGGTAATCGATTGAGATTTCAATACGTCAAATAAAAAACGTCTGCAGACTTAATAGGCTTCACTAAGAGAAGCAGAGCTAATGCGTTGCTAACTCTACCTGTTTGACGTCGTAAACTTTATATGTATATTGGATCAAAGCTGGGGAATAAGCCTATGTATCAAAGTGAAAGTACTTTCGAAATTTAATGATGAGATGTTGATATTATTATAGCCACTAGTTAATGAGGGTTGGATTGTATCACTTGTGTTAATCATTGTCAATTATAATAAAAAAATCATCGCATAAAATAGAGCTATCAAGCCCAGATCAGAATTAATATGAAGTTACGTTTCCCGTATCAAATTATGTGACGTTGCTCCGGAGTAAATTCTAACATTGTGGCTCTATTGTGGCATTTATTAAATGTATTTGACTCGTATCGTTCAAATTCTCTTCTTCTTGGTCGCTACGCTCTTGACAAAGCGGTCATGATCGTTACGTAGCTTTGCTGATATGATTTACGATATCTCGTCACTTGCGTCTGGTGGTGACCACTAACCATTTGAACCCACGATGGCAATCACCACTAAGGCAGATTTTCTTAGTCAAATTTAACAGTTTCCATCTGTGCAGGGGCGGAGAAATAATACTAACCTCTGCGACCGGGGTCGGCCTGTCGTAAAGGCGACAAAACAACCCACGCTAGCTACGTGGTAGGGCCTCAAGCCCGTCTGGATGCCGACCACCTTCAGTCTTAAGTATGCCGCCATAATAACCTTGTGTTGTGTTCCGGCATCAGTGACTCAAGTTCCTGTACTCTAATGGAACAACGTGTTCGCGATGCCACTGGCGATGCAAACACCTATAGGCGACGGTAACTGCTAAATTCTACAGCAATAGCAATAAAAAACCTACTAACTTTTCTTTTGTCAATAAATACATATACATAAACACCTAGACGCAAGACGAGATCCGAACCTTCGTGAGCATACCGAAGTGCGTTATCCACTACGCCACAAAGGTCGTGAATAATAGTACTGGGTAAGGTTTTTATTTACTACCTAGCACAAAACATACATAAATTCATCACATCGTGGTGAGAATTTTTATATTTATAGCTTAATACGATTCCGTCTAATATCAAGATGGATAACATAAAACAGGATTTAGCCTCTCTGTAATACCTAGCAGCCACAACGTCTAATAAAACATGAACTGGAATGGCATCTCTGTACGATATGGCAGCGTCGCGTAATGTTTACGCGATATTTGATATATTGTATCGATATTTATAGGTCTTCGCCACGTATATGTTGCTTGGAAATATTTTTCTTTAAAGCTTTTCATTTCGGTTGCGTCTGAAGGTGTGTCGAAGTACGAGATTGTTTAATGTTTTGATATAGGTCATCAACGCGCCTTTTTGCGTTCACGTACTTTTTAATTTCACATATTCTTGACTAAACTGAAATTCAGCTTTATGTCGTTGTTATAGAGCAGCTCAGAACAGCATCTTCGTACTCTAAGGTCTACGTGGTAGGACCCCATGCCCTATGCAGGCGAATACGATCGTTGACGAACTTATTTATGGCCTTTGACTGTTTATACCAATAGTCGTCATTATTCGAGATGGCTCTTGTCGATCTGTCGTAAAAGGCGACAAAACAACCCAGCTTAGCTATGTAGTAGAATCCTAAGTCTACTAGATAGTGACTAGATGGCGACCACCTTTAGTCTTAAGTATAATAATAATAATAATTTATTTCAATACTTATAACTATATACCTAGTCAGGTCATAAGTATTGTCACACAGTAAAAACTTTTCTTTTAGAATGCTGGCCACAAAAAAGTTTATTGAATTCGAATTTCGAATTGTTCATGAAAATAAAAATGTATACTTTTAGAATTTTACTCATTTTTAAATATGGAGTGGACGCTTAAAGAAGACTGTGTTGCAGTTATTGCGTTGCATCGTTGCGGTTACGCGCCAATTCAAATTTTTAACATACTGAAAAATTTGAATATAACCAAAAGATTCGTTTATCGTACCATCAAACGATACAATGAAGACTCTAGTGTAGATGATAGGTCAAGAAGTGGTCGCCCTCGGTCTGTTAGGACTCCAGCAGTGATAAAAGCTGTGAAGGCACGAATTCAAAGAAATCCCAAACGTAAGCAGAAACTGTTGGCCCTTCAGATGGGGTTAAGCAGAACCACGGTGAAAAGGGTGTTAAATGAAGACTTAGGGCTTCGGGCATATCGAAGAAAAACAGGACATCGTTTGAATGCTCGTCTAATGGACCTGAGACTGAAGAGATGCCGCGCTTTGTTGAAGCGGTACGCGGGAAAAAAATATCGCGAAATTCTTTTTTCGGATGAAAAAATGTTTACCGTAGAAGAGAGCTACAACAAACAAAATGATAAGGTGTACGCACACAGTAGTGAAGAAGCGAGCAACCGTATTCCGCGTGTCCAACGAGGTCATTTTCCATCCTCACTCATGGTATGGTTGGGAGTTTCTTATTGGGGCTTAACAGAGGTACATTTTTGTGAGAAAGGTGTAAAAACGAATGCTGTTGTGTATCAAAATACAGTCCTGACGAACCTTGTGGAACCTGTTTCTCATACCATGTTCAATAACAGGCACTGGGTATTCCAACAAGATTCGGCGCCAGCTCATAGAGCGAAGAGCACACAAGACTGGCTGGCGGCGCGTGAAATCGACTTCATCCGGCACGAAGACTGGCCCTCCTCCAGTCCAGATTTGAATCCGTTAGATTACAAGATATGGCAACACTTGGAGGAAAAGGCGTGCTCAAAGCCTCATCCCAATTTGGAGTCACTCAAGACATCCTTGATTAAGGCAGCCGCCGATATTGACATGGACCTCGTTCGTGCTGCGATAGACGACTGGCCGCGCAGATTGAAGGCTTGTATTCAAAATCACGGAGGTCATTTTGAATAAACTTTAATGTCATAAGAATCTATGTTTTGTTAAGTTCATTTTGGTATATGAATGGTTACATAATGAATAAACTTGTTACAATTATTTTACCTTAAACATGTGACAGAATTTATGACCTAACTAGGTACATTACGTTGACAATTAAGTTACAATCAAACAATGCCGCAATAATAACTGTTTTGTATTCTGGCATTAGTTACCGAAGTTCCTGACACGTATGGGACAGCAGCGTGTTAGCGATACTACTGGCGTTGCAAACAACCATAGGTAATGGTAAATGCGGGCCGTCCGCCTGTCTGTTATCCTACATCAATAAAAAAGGTAGATCGACGGGTTTCATATACACTGGTGATTTTTGTGCTTGTTTTCTTAGTCTACCTTTGCCTTCGGTACATGGCAATTATAATACAAACATTAGGTAATAATACTGAAAAAAGTTTATTACGGAAATTAAATCTGTAAGCTTTCATTTAGATTTTGAATGTAATTCCATCGTCATTATATAGCTTTAGTGCTATTGTAATACATTCAAACACGTGCAAAGTATCTCCCTATAATATTTCTGTCAAGTGTCTCAATACATTTTGGAAAAATATATTCTTCTTTCTCCTTTGTTAGCAGTCATCTCAACATTCACAGTTTTTTCGCCATAATATCTATTAAGCAATATATTCTTGTATCTTTTCTTTGGTCTGTTTTTCTTTTCTGTATACAAACACCCATTCTTAAATTTATTCAATATTTTCCACTTTGGAAACCATAGAGTTGGCCTTCTTTCTCAGTATTACTATGGATTCCAAATTACAGTGTGGTCCCCATATTTCGATTGGCGAATAAACTGAGAAATTAGACATATTACTGATGTTCATACTACCCGTCTAGTTTTTTATAGCTATTTTCACAGCATCATGTCATATGGTATACTCTTATGGGACAGAAATGGGCTATTTGTGCGATCTATAGGCTGGGGCCGCGGGACTCTGTATGGGATAAATTTAAAGAAATTAATATTTTTACTGTTGCATCCCGATACATTTTGGAAAATGAGAATTTATGTAATAATGTGTAATAATACATATTTTTCTGAATTCAGTAATGTTCATAGCAAATACATAAGAGAAAAATATAAATTGATTACACCTTGTAGACTCTGGAAAGTATACAATAGTTTTATTGCGCAAAGTATACTTTTTTACTATAAAATCCCAGAGAGAAGTCAAAGACATTAAAAAAATACGTATAAAAAATCTATTAAGCAACGTCTGTGTGGGAAAGGATATTACACCCTTAAAGATTATGTTGACAGACTGGGAATAAAAAAAATCATATTGCCATTGTGTTAACTCATATTTTTTTCGCCCATTTTATTTTACTTTTGTAATTAAAGTTGTCTATACTACTATTATAAAGAGGAAAGATTTGATTGTTTGTTTGTTTGTTTGTTTGTTTGTTTGTTTGTTTGTTTGTTTGCTTTGAATAGGCTCCGAAACTACTGACCCGATTTAAAAAATTCTTACATTGTTGGGAAGCTACACTATCCCCGGGTGACATAGGCTATATTATATTTTCAAAAAAATTAGGGATCCTTACTAAAACTCCAATAATGTAACCCAAAGTGTAAAAAAATTACCTAAAATATTATTTAAATCGCGTGCGTTGTGAAAACTATTGATGATAGAATAAAATAATGTACTACAACTTTGCAGAACACATCATTATTTACAAAAAGTGTCGCGACAGCATATGTCTAACTATTATAGTTATGCCACAATAAGTGTTCTTTTATTTTAAAAATTTAATTGAAATGCCGCCCCTAGAAAAGACTCTTTATTTGGATCTTGGTATTAATCCTTATCAAAATAAATTACTTCATATTCAAAACTGTTTCAATACCTTTATATAACTTTTTGAATTATTCAATTCGGATATTCCATTCGAAAGATATCACGAGTTTAAAAATGTAAGTATTAGAAAAATGTTGCGTGGTAGCCGCTCACCCTGTTCGGCTAGCTAGGCAGCACCTTATGCAATGTAGGCGTGCGTCACTGGGGTTTTTACAAAAATTAGAATACCTACTTATTAAAAAATAACGAAAAATAAATAAAAAGTAATAACAAAAAAATCATTAAAATAAAAGCTCATAGAAATAATAATATTCAAACTTTCTTTATAATTTTATTTTTTTAGTAACCTGACGCAAATAGAAGGGTTTGCCCTCAGGGGCGCTCCTCTGTCTGAGGAGTGCACGGGTGTGCGTACCCGAGGTGCCCGAGCATCCGTCGCTTCACTCCCCTCTTCGTTCGAGGCGACAGAGTCCTACCTTTCTTTCCGTCTACCTCTTACATCCTTTCCAACTTAGCTCTCTGTTCGTGGCGTGGTCCCCGGTAGGATGATTGCGAATACTGATTGGGGTTCCGGGTTCTACCCTGGGACCTGATTTGGTAGTCGAAACCATGCCTATTTCGACTGCGCCTGCACAGAGTGTTCATGGGGCGGGAATTGCATCCTCGCTGTCGGTTGGTCTTGCTGGGCCGGCTACGACGTCAGGCGACTCTGCTTTTTCTGGAGTGTCATCTGGTAGTCGTACCCACGCCTGACTAGCACGCGACGGGGATGCGAGTCCCGTCCGGAATTGGCCGCGGACCTGTCACTCCCGGCCCTGGTTCTGTCCATGGTCGGGGGCGATCCTGGATGGACGGCCGTCGCCTCCTTTTGCGAGGCAGTAGTGTCTGCAAGGGAGGCGGCGGAACGGGAGCGGGAGTCCGCCACCGCACTCCCCTCCCGCCAACGTAGGCCGCGTCGTCGGCGCCGGAGGGCGGGCAACGATCTCCGGCCGACGTAGAAAACGACCGCGGGCGGCCCCTCGGGGGAGGATCCGCCGCCCGCACTATTGCCGCGAGGGAGAAGGCCGCGTGCTGTTCCACAGCCCCCCTCAACTCCTAGAGTTGTTACAAGAGAGCGCCGGGGGGACGAAACCCTGACCCCCTGGCGCCAGCACTTTAGAAGGGGCCCGCTTTAAGACAAAGCGTGGGCCGGCGCCGGCCCGGGCCACGAGATTGGCAGGCCATATATCCGTGGGCCCGGGCGTAGACGATAGGAGAACAGCGGGGTTTTTTAATGGGTTGAACATCTTTTCCGGAGTCCCTTATATCCCTCGGTCCCCCCGGGCCGGGATAACCCGTCAAGAGAGGTTTTTCCCCGAGACCGAAAAAAAATAGAAGGGTTTAATTTTTAATTTTTTGTTAAATACCCATGCGAAGCTGGGACGGGCTGCTAGTACACAATAAAAGAAAAATATGAAATATTTTTTTTATTATTATATATATTTATTATTTTTTTAAAATATAATATTTGCGATAGATCATCATCATCATCATCCTAGCGTTAGTCCCGGTTGCCACCCAAACCTTCGCTTCGGTGCCCGGGGTCCGCTTTCCGACTTTTTCTACTCCACTTCGCGCGATCTTCAGCATCCCTGGTAGTGAGCCCATTGGCACGCATATCACCCTTTACGACGTCAAGCCAGCACTTTTTGGGTCTACCCCTCCTGCCGGGGCCCGGCGGAGGCGGCATGGCCAGACATTTGTTTCCCACGTAAGCATCCGGTTGCCGTAAAACATGGCCATACCAACGGAGCCGACACTCCTGCAATTTATCTGCAATGTCACGGTACATGAAGACTACCGCGAATGCGGGAGTTCCTAACGCGGTCCTTCCGCGTCACTCCACACATCCACCGCAGCATATTCATCTCCGTGACACGCAGTTCTTGCTTGTGTCGCTCTAACACCGGCCACGCTTCACAGCCGTATAAAAGGACAGGCCTAATGATGGTCTTATAGACCTGCCCCTTCAACTTTACCGGCATCTTGGGGTCACAAATGACACCAGTTACCTCACGCCATTTAGCCCACGCGGCAGCAATGCGTGCCTTGACGTCGCAATCGATGTCACCAGACGCATGAAACACAGATCCCAGGTATTTCACATGGTCCGTGCGCTCGACCGTGTTGCCGTCTATGCGTACGGGTGTGGGATCTGTGGAGTTACAGGCCAAGTACTCGGTCTTCGCTACATTGAGCTTCAGACCACCGTTCTCAAGCGACTCCTTCCACACCTTCACACGTCGTACCAGCCTACCCCTGTCCGAATCTGCCAGCGCGATATCATCAGCATACATGAGCAGCCACGGGGGCTGCTCATGTGAGTTTCTGATGCTGTTCGACAATACGTCTAATACCACGCTAAACAGAAACGGACTAAGGACGGATCCTTGGTGCACACCGACGGTGATGGGGAAAGGTTTTGTGTCGCCAACAGTGGTCCGAACTACGGAATCGGAATCACGGTACATGTCTCGGATGATCCCAATATAGGCCTCTGGAATCCCTTTGGACCGCAATGCCCACCAGATTATCGCGCGAGGAATACAGTCGAAGGCCTTCTGCAAGTCAAGAAACAGACAATGCAGAGGCGTATTCTTCGCCCTGTATTTCTCCGCGACAGTCCTTAGGGCAAAAATAGGGTCCATTGTCCCGTGACCAGGGCGAAACCCATATTGACATTCCGAGACAGTGCACTCCTGTCGAATCCGAGAGTCGATAACCCTCTCGAAGAGCTTCATGGTGTGGGACATGACCTTTATACCGCGGTAGTTACCGCACTCCTGCACCGATCCCTTGCCTTTGAAGACTGGAGTAATGATACTCAGCCTCCATTGGTTCGGGATCGTACCGGTGAGGAGTGTCCGGTTGAAAAGGTCGGTTAAAGTGCCCACACCACGAGAGCCCATCGCCTTCCAGGCTTCGATGGGGACTCCATCGGATCCAACAGCTTTCCGATTCTTCATGCGGCGAAGACAATTTTGGACCTCTGCAGGCGTTATCAGTGGCACTAGTCCTTGGTTCGGAGGAAGATCTGGCGGCTGCACCTCTTTATGCTGCTTGTTCAACAGCTCGTGGAAATATGAGCACCATCTCTCCTTCACCGCGAGGTCCTCGCATAACAAGTTGCCTCCGGGGTCTTTTACACAGCGGCACTTGGAGATATCCTGTGCCGCTTTGACCCTGGAGCGCGCCAACTTATATATGAGCTTCTGCCCCTCAGACGAGTCCAACTTATCGTAAAGTGGTTGTAAGTGGTCACGTCTGGCTCTGGCTACAGCTTTCTTGGTGGCGCGTTTGGCATCTCTGTATGCGTCGCGATCTTCAGGAGATTTGGACGCTTGCCACTTCTTAAAGAGGGCTTTTTTCGCCCTGGTCTCCCTCTGGACTGAGTCGTTCCACCACCAAGTCTTCTTGTCACACTTGCGTCCGCCCTTAGACACGCCAAGCACCTCTCTCGCCGACCCAAGGATAGCCGCCTGAATCCTGTCCCAGTAAGCTTGAACCGGTTCGCCCTCACCTCCGGCGCACTTGTCGCCGATGGCAGAGGCGAACTCCTGGGACTTGACTTCATCAAGCAGCCACCACCTGATTCGGCGTTGAAGGCGGTCGACACATTTGCCTTTGGGCTTTACGCAGAGGTCCATGACAAGAAGACGGTGTTGTGCAGTGAGACTCTCACCGGGTATGACCTTGCAGTTGGCTACTTTGCTGATGTGGTGTCTCCTAGTGAGTAGGAAGTTGATTTGGGTAGCATTCCTCCCGCTCTTGTAGGTGATGAGATGCTCGGGTCTCTTTTTGAAATACGTGTTCACGATGGCAAGGTCGGCAGCCGCACACGTATTGAGGATGTCCTCCCCTTCCGCGTTGCGGCTACCGTACCCAAATCCACCGTGAACACGCTCAAATTCCCCACATTCATCACCCACATGACCGTTCAGATCACCCCCCAAATCGATCCCCTGTGATAATGGGATTCCACGGAGCACTTCTCCGAGTTGATTCCAAAACGCTATTTTATCGGCGTCGTCACAACCGGCCTGTGGCGCATAGGCACTTATCAAGTGGGTAACTACCCCATCGATAAGCACCCTAACGACCATAAGCCGGTCGCTATGACGTTTCACTTCCAAAATGTCGTTCTGGAACTCCTCCGAGAGCACTATGGCAACCCCATTCTCCCCACCAGTTGCACCTGTGTAGATCAGTTTGTAGCCATTCCCAATGAACCGGGATCTGCTGGCCTTCCACCGAGTCTCCTGCAGGAACGCCACGGCCACCCTCCGCCTGGAGAGCACATCGGCCAACTCTCTCGCGCGTCCGGTTAGCGTGCCAATATTCCACGTTGCGAAGCGGAGTTTCCTTTTGGATGGGGCTAGTGTCTTTAGCCGTGCTCGCCCACGGCACGGCAGCCCTAGTCCACTTGTCACAGGAGTCGGGCGAGGTTCCTGCGCGTCGTTTTGCGGCGACGCCCTATCCGTGACAAATCTCTTACGTGTCCGAACCATATATATTTGGCTAGTTTTGGTTTTTACGGGAGCGACTGCCGTCCGACCTCCCAACCTCTAAAGGAAAACCTAGAGGTATCCTTCCCTCGCCGCATGCAAGCTGGCAGAGGGAGTAACCCATCAGTCGGCTTTTACGACTCCCTTGGGATGATTTGGGGTGGCCCTATTCTTTCTTCGGCCGGGACCACACGGCACAATATTTGCGATAGATATCACACATAATAAAAATAAAAACTAACTGCCGTCGAATAATACATATAATTATCCATTTATTTTTCATCCCAGATCCAATATGCCTTACAATGATATTAAAATATCATAAATCAAACTAAAACGGTAATCTATTTTGTTGTAGAATGAACTTTTGATCGCGACTGTACCCTATTTTATCAACTTTATAGGTCTTACAAATATACTACCAACGTTTGACCTCGAAAAGGAAATATCAAAGGTTGTATGCCTTAAAACAGAAGGCTGCGAGTTAAATTCCTTTGGAAATTTGCCAAATAAGTTAGCGAGGGGTTCCGGGTATATTTTTTCAAAGTTTGTAACGTGATGCTGTTTGGGACTTGGAAGTTCTTTTTTGTTAGCTGATAATGGCTTATTACAGCTTAAAGATTAAATGAACTTTTCATGTACCGAAGTTTTCTTCTCTTCTCCTAAAATGTAAGACATGTTTTTCAAGTTTTGAAAAATGTGTGCAGTTCATGACTGGCACGGTTTAATGATGACTCTAATGTTTTTACCGTTTATTCATATTATATAACTTTTTCTGTTAAAGACTATTCTTGCATTATACAAGCCAGGTTCCTTCACTTCGATATCCATTTGATTTAGTGGAAATTAAAGAAAACTTTTTTTGAAACTGAAACAATTGTCTTAGGCGTGGTTCTGTTTTTTTCAGTAACAGTTTTCCTCGGTATAAAAAAAAGGCGTGGTTCTATTTAATTTCATTTAATTTTTACGTTTAAGTCAGCCTCAACTGAAAGCTGGTGCATTCTTCTAATCAAAGGAACAGGTTAGTTAGCTTTTTAGGGTTATTAGAGTAGTAGATCCTGTAGAAACAAAATGAAACTGACTTTAAATTTTTTTATTGCTGTAGGAGAACAGACATGCTGACTGCCCACTTAGAATTTAGCAGTTACCGTCGCCAATGGTTGTTTGCAATACTAGTGGCATCGCGAAAATGCTGCGGTTCCATAAGGGTACAGGAACTTGGGTCACTAATGCTGGAACACAACACAATGTTATTATGGCGGCATACTTACCAAAGGTGGTCGCCATCCAGTCGGACTTAGGGCCCTACCACGTAGCTAGCGTGGGTTGTTTTGACGCATTTTACGACAGCCTAACTAGTAACATCTTCAGTATTGAAGACAATTGGTATTTACCGTCAAGGGCCATAAATAAATTCGTCAACGATCGTACTGCGTGTATACATACATACATGCGTGAGTAATTTAAACAAGACAGGCTTGCTATTAAGGCAGATGGGTACATTGCACTCTTTCTGACTAGATAATGATGTAAGAGTGCAATATACAAGATCAAGTATGTGTGCAAAACGTTTTTATCCAAATATATTGTAAGTGCGAGATGCGATAGAGTTGTTATGTGTGTTACAGGACTTATGACCGTGACTATACACACAAAAGAAAAGTGTGAAATATGTAAGAGTTGATATGGCGAAAAAGGGTAGAAAGTTGAATTGAAGGTGTCGTACCCACATAATGTGGAATAAAAGCACTAAGAAAAAGAAGAGATATGTACATTTAAGAAGAAAATCTCTTAAGATATCTGGAACAAAATTGTGTTTTTACATAAATATATATATAAACGAATGTTCAGCTAACACAATACGCATTTAAGGATTCGCTTTTGCGAGAAACAAAACCATTTTATACATAAAATATTTGACTTCAACGAAATATGAGGGCGATACTTCGACCTCAAAAAGAATTCGCACGAAAATTATTCCAACAAATAATCAAATCAATAGTCATCTCGCAGATTGTTCAATACCATTTTTCCTTAAAGACTTTTTACACTGCACGTTGAACCAATACAGTGAGAGACTTTTACCATATAGCAAATTCACAAAACGATTTCTTTATTATACGCTTCCTCTATAATATTATTCATGTTTATGATAAGATTTTTTCCCTTTTGTTAGGTGATTAAATTTGCATTTTATATTAGTTTGAAATTTTTCTCGGTCCATTACTTTCCTTCACAGGCAGCACAAGTTTGAGTATTTATTGCCTATTTAACGTAAAAGAAATTTAAATAATAGCCCTTTAATAAAAATGAAAGAACATGTTATTGTTAAGCTATTCAACTACTTGCTGTTGTTGTAAAAATATTCATATATAATGTTTATCATTTATCGCTGCCGGATCTTCCTCCAAATCAAGGATTAGTATCACCTGTTATTAGTGTCGCCTGCAGAAGTCCAAAATTGTCTTCGCCGCATGAAAAATCGGAAAGCTGTCGGAGCCGATGGAGTCCCCATCGAAGCCTGGAAGGCGATGAGCTCTCGTGATGTGGGCATTGAGATGTCAGTATGGGTTATAAGTGGAGTAGAAAAAATAAACATTTTTAACCGGACACTCCTCACCGGTACGGTCCCGAACTAATGGAGGCTGAGTGTCATTACTCCAGTCTTCAAAGGCAAGGGATCGGTGCAGGAGTGCGGTAACTACCGCGGTATAAAGGTCATATCCCACACCATGAAGCTCTTCGAGAGGGTTATCGACTCTCGGATTCGGCAGGAGTGCACTGTCTCGGGATGTCAGTATGGGTTTCGCCCTGGTCATGGGGCTATGGACCCAGTTTTTGCCCTAAGGACTGTCGCGGAGAAATACAGGACGAAGAATAAGTCTCTGCACTGCCTGTCTCTTGACTTGCGGAAGGTCTTCGATTGTATTCCTCGCGCGATAGTCTGGTGGGCATTGAGATCTAAAAGGGTTCGGACCGCTGTTGGCGACATAAAACCTTTCCCCATCACCGTCGGGGTGCACCAAGGATCCGTCCTTAGTCCGTTTCTGTTTATGTGTGGTATTAGACGGTGGTATTAGACGTATTGTCAGACAGTATCAGAAACTCACATGAGAAGCCCCCGTGGCTGCTCATGTATGCTGATGATATCGCGCTGGCAGATTCGGACAAGGGTAGGCTGGTGCAACGCGTGAAGACGTGGAAGGAGTCGCTTGAGAACGGTGGTCTGAAGCTCAATGTGGCGAAGACCGAGTACTTGGCCTGTAACTCCACAGATCCCACACCCGTACGCATAGGCGGCGACACGGTCGAGCGAACGGACCAAGTGAAATACCTGGGATCTGTGTTCCATGCGTCTGGTGACATCGATTGCGACGTCAAGGCACGCATTGCTGCCGCGTGGGCCAAATGGCGTGAGGTAACTGGTGTCATTTGTGACCCCAAGATGCCGGTAAAGTTGAAGGGACAGGTCTATAAGACCATCATTAGGCCTGTCCTTTTATACGGCTGTGAAACGTGGCCGGTGTTAGAGCGACACAAGCAGGAACTGCGTGTCACGGAGATGAACATGCTGCGGTGGTTGTGTGGAGTGACGCGGAAGGACCGCGTTAGGAACTCCCACATTCCCGGTAGTTTTCATGTCCGTGACATTGCGGATAAACTGCAGGAGTGTCGGCTCCGTTGGTACGGCCACATTTTACGGCAACCGGATGCTTACGTGGGAAACAAATGTCTGGAATGCCGCCTTCGCCGGGCCCCGGCAGGAGGGGTAGGCCCAAAAAGTGCTGGCTTGACGTCGTAAAGGGTGATATGCGTGCGAATGGGCTCACTACCAGGGATGCTGAAGACCGTGCGAAGTGGAGTAGAAAAAGTCGGAAAGCGGACCCCGGGCACCGAAACGCAAGTTTGGTTTGCAACCGGGATGAACGCTGAGATGATGATGATGAATGTCTGCCATTTATCATCGTATATGGATATACTGTCATCATCATCATCATCATTTCAGCCGGAAGACGCCCACTGCTGGACAAAGGCCTCCCCCAAAGATCTCCACGATGATCGGTCCTGCGCTGCCCTCATCCAACCTATCCCGGCGATCTTGACCAGATCATCGGTCCATCTTGTGGGGGGCCTACCAACACTGCGTCTTCCGGTACGCGGTCGCCATTCGAGGACTTTTCTGCCCCAACGGCCATCAGTCCTTCGAGCTATGTGCCCAGCCCACTGCCACTTCAGTTTTGCAATCATCCGGGCTATGTCGGTTACTTTGGTTCTCCTGCGAATCTCCTCATTTCTGATTCGATCTCGCAGGGAAACTCCGAGCATAGCCCTCTCCATTGCTCTCTGAGCGACCATGAGCTTTCTCATAAGGCCCATAGTTAGCGACCACGTCTGCGTTCCGTATGTCATCACTGGCAACACACATTGGTTAAAAACCTTCGTCTTGAGACACTGCGGTATTTGGGACGAAAAGATTTTACGGAGCTTCCCGAACGCTGCCCATCCGAGTTGGATTCGACGAGTGACCTCTTTCGCGAAATTGGACCTGCCTAACTGGATCGTTTGACCCAAGTAGACGTATTCGTCAACAATTTCGAAAGTACAGTTCCCAACTGTTACGGGGGTAGGTGCGACATGGACATTAGACATGATCTTCGTCTTGTCCATGTTCATTTTGAGACCTACTCCTTGGGAAGCTGTATTGAGGCCATCAAGCATATGGCTTAAGTCTTCCATGG
This sequence comes from Malacosoma neustria, assembly GCA_963693495.1. NCBI lineage: Eukaryota > Metazoa > Arthropoda > Insecta > Lepidoptera > Lasiocampidae > Malacosoma > Malacosoma neustria. Next base: position 3,436,788 of record OY856372.1, read on the forward strand.
TTTCAGCCATGATTACGATATCATCTGCGAATCTAAGGTGAGTGATGTACTCACCGTTAATGTTGATGCCCAGTCCGTTCCAGTCCAGAAGCTTGAAGACATCTTCCAACGCAGCAGTGAACAGCATCGGCGATATGACATCGCCTTGTCTGACTCCCCGCTGCAGTCGGATAGGCTTCGAGTTCTGATCCTGGAGACGGACTGACATGGTGGCGTTTTCATACAAACACTTCAACGCTTTGATGTATCGATAATCAATGTGGCACCTCTGGAGAGACTGAAGCACCGCCCAGGTCTCGATCGAATCAAAGGCTTTCTCATAGTCCACGAACGCCAAGCATAGTGGCTGGTTATACTCCTCCGTCTTCTGTATAACCTGCCGCAGCGTATGTATGTGGTCTATGGTGCTAAAACCTTTTCGGAATCCGGCTTGTTCGGGAGGCTGGAAGTCGTCAAATCTGCGCGCGAGACGATTCGTGATGACCCTTGAAAACAGCTTGTAAACATGGCTCAGAAGTGATATCGGTCTAAAGTTCTTCAAAAGGGTTTTGTCGCCCTTTTTGAAGAACAGCACCACTATACTTCCGTGCCAGGCCTGCGGCGTTTTGCCATCGAGGATGACGGAATTAAATAACTTCTGGAGGATTTTAAGCACAGGAGTACCACCAGCTCTCAGAAGCTCGGCTGTAATTCCATCATCACCCGGCGCCTTGTTGTTTTTAAGCTGTTTAAGGGCCACACTAATCTCGTACAGACTGACGTCTGGGATATCTACGGTGTAGTGTCGGGTTAATTTGGCTCTTGGGTCTTTAGCCTTGTTGTTAACAGGTGCCCGTGTGGTCGTGTATAGCTGTCCGTAGAACTTCTCGACTTCCCTCAAAAGTTCGGGTTTAGACGAAACGACCCTGCCGTCGTCGGTCTTCAGCTTCGTCAGTTGGCTCTGCCCAATAGACAATTCTCGTGCGAATACTTTAGAGCCCTTGTTACGCTCTATAGCCGCCTTTACACAGTCTGTGTTATGGCGGCGGATATCGCGAGTCAAGGACTTGGAGATCTGTCTATTTAGCTGCCTATACTGGGAAGCATCGTCCGGGGACTGAAGGGTCATTTGACGTCTCACATCCATCAATTTGAGAGTAGAATCTGAGATTTTTCCGGTTCTTTTTGAACGGCTGGCCTTGAAGAATTTAGACCCGGCCGTTTGAACAGCTTCCACGAACCTGTTATTATACTCGTCCACGTCAACGCAGTCACCGAGGCATTCGAAGCGGTTTTGCAATTCGAGTTGAAAGTTTACCGGGTTTTGGATCTGTATGGGTGCAGGTCGGAGCGTAGACTTCACCAGTCGAGACCTCTCCAATTTTGGATTGATATTCAATGTGCCTCTTACTAAGCGGTGATCACTCCCAGTTTTCACCGAATTGATCACAGAGACATCATTGAATATCTGTCTTTTGGTCGACATAATGAAGTCAATCTCATTTTTGGTGGCACCATCGGGACTAATCCAAGTCCATTTGCGTTGTTCTGGCTTCATGAAGAAGGAGTTCATCATATACAGGTCCTCCTTCTCCATGAAGTCGGCCAGCATCTGGCCTCGGGTGTTCCGATTTCCGAACCCAAATTGCCCCACTCTCAACTCATCGCCGCTACGTTTCCCCAACTTTGCGTTGAAGTCTCCCATGACAACGTTAAAGTGGGTTTTAGAAGTGTGGATGGCTGTTGAGATGTCCTCATACATGGCTTCCACCTCTTCGTCAGGATGTGTCGAAGTCGGAGCGTAAACCTGAATGACCTTCAACGAATACCGTTTGGTAATTTTGAGTATTAGGTACGCTACCCTAGTCGAAACACTCCCCACCTCAGTAACGTTGTTCACAAGAGACTTGTGAACGAGAAACCCGACACCACCTTGGGACAGTTGGTCGCCCTCCCGGAAGTAGAGCAGATTTCCGGAATTTAGGATTATTGAGTCCTCTCCCTGTCTTCGGACTTCAGATAACCCCACAACATCCCATCGCAGTCTGCTCAAAACTTCCTCCAGTTCCTCCAACTTCTCGTTGGTCCGCAGTGTCTTGACATTGTATGTTGCCAGGGCCAAAGGTCGTCGTTCTTGGTAGCGAATCCGAACCCGGGGATTCTTCGCACCCCCTGCCCCGTCGCTTATGTGGCTGCTACCGTGACCACCACGAACGGGGCCGCCGGGGACTAGGGGCCGGGGCCTGTGTGTATCTGTCATTTTAGGGGGGGGTTTTGCCATAATCGCCACGCTTGGCAGGCGGGTTGGCGATCGCAGTATTCGCAGTTGGTGATGCTCTCACGGAAAGATGCTGCTGCCCATCCTCCGTTCTTTCTATCCCTTAGTCGTCTCTTACGACACCCAAGGGAGGAGATGGGGTGGTGCTATTCTGGTGCGACACCACACACTACAACAGTGACAATAAAAGGTAGTAATTAATGGGCAACTACAACTATAAGTAAGATGGATGATGGATATACTGTAAGTCTAAATATTTCGAAAAGTATGGCACAGTGTAATATCACCTTAAAAGTAACTGTTATACATAAACATGGTATCCGATGGCAATCATGTAAATGAGATTCGTTTACATTGCAAATCGATTGGAACAGACATACTGACAAAGGGATAAATTCGTATAGATGGCTCGTGATTGGTAACCGGTTAACTACGAGTCGATTTGTGTTGCAAATACTGTATATACTCGTATCGATTAATGACAAAGCCGGAAGTTTCATTTTATCATATTTTTATTAACTTGATGCCGGAACCCAGCTGCACGCTACGTTACTGTTATAATTACCAACTACTTTTTCCACTAACCATTCCACTGCTAGATGTAAATTTGTCGCTGCATTTTTTATCCGTGCAGGGACGGAGTAAGAATACTAAATTCTGCGGCCGGGGTCGGCCTCTCGTAAAGCCAAGCCCAAGCCTGTCTGGGTGGCAACTACTCTTGGTCTATAAGTATGCCGCCATAATATTTTTATGTTGTGTTCCGGTATTAGTGACGTAGGTTCCTGCACCCATGGGGCAGCAGTGTGTTAGCGTCGCAAACAGGCGACGGTAACTCCTTGTTGTGAAGTGGACCGACAGCTTATCTGCTGTCCCTCAGCAATAAAAAATGCTTTCACTACACCCATTTTTAATAGCTTTTAACAGTATTCTTTCTAAAAATACGCGCGAGAAGAATACGATTAATGTCCGTCTTTTAACGCCCTTTTATTATTTTAAAAATGTAAATTTATTCCCTTCAAGCCTCTGTGCTTTGATGGTTGATTCAAAATAATATTTTAACAAAGGAAATAAAAACAAATCTTTCACTGTTATAAAAACATGAAAGGTTCTCAATTATACTATGTTAACGACAGGAAGTTACTCACTAAATGTCCAAAGTTGATATTATTCCTTAATCCTCTGTCGCAATTCTGATAATGTCGAAAATAAATTCAAGTTTAATTTATCAAAAACTTGGTGTGCGTATTAACAAAGTGAGACGCGTGGGCCCGCGGGCGTACGGAGATCACAAGAAATTATACGCCCTGCAGCTTCTGTAGTGTGGTGTAAGCGATAAACTCAGATCAAGTAGCGGGGTACGGTATACTTACTGGATTTGAGAGATTTTTTATTTCTGATACTATATATATACCAAGTGATCCTTCTCGTGTCAATGGATTAGTAAAGATTGCCTGTTTGACATCGTAAAGGGTGATATGCAGGCTAATAGACTGACTAACAGGGATGCAGAAGACGTAGCGTCGTGGAGATGAAAAATTGGGAATCGAAGCAGAAGTTTAGGTTGCAGCCTACATTAACGCTAGATGGTCACAAGGCGAAAATTGCCTAACGAATACTGTAATATTTATATTTATAAATATTTATATCTTTCTATTTATAAATATTTATATATTATATAATATTTATATCTTTCATTTAATATTTCTCCACAGATTACGTAACCCTTTTCTAGAACACACGTCAAATCGCCACCCTCCGTTATCTTGTCCAACATTTTAACATCTTTGTAAGTTACTTCAGGGCGTGCTGACCTACATTCTGGCCGTTCCCATCTCACAGTAACAACGATATTTTTGTGTGGCAAAAAGCTACTTTGTTCTACATTCGCTGTTTCGGCATTAATTAATTAGAAGCGTAACGCTTCGGCCTTTGTTTGAAACATTTGTGGAGAGATAACGTCTGCTTTTGAAAATATTGTTTTTTTTTATTACTAGAAAGTATTTTAAATGAAAATGTAAATAAGGTCGTAACTTTTCATTATTTCTGCTGATATGCTTTTATTATATTCTGAATATTTAAATACAGCATTTATAACTGATATTATTTTGAATGAAACAAACATATAAGATTGTAAAATTAAATTGTACAATTGGTTAAATTTACATAACGAGGAATCATTTATTTTCATTTGAACTCCATATTTATGAGTTTGTGAATTTATTTTAAAATTAAAATTGAGTTTTTAAGCATATTTTAACATAAACATACGTAAATATAGCCATTAAATAATGATATTTATAATTATTACATATTGTACTTGATCAGTATTTTAGGGCTTGATAATTTTTTTGATTCCCACCATTGGACCTATTTTATACATACACCATATTGTGTGGTGACTAAGTGTCCAGTCCTGGATTCCATTCACACTGTAGCTTTGTAGTCAACTGGTCACAAATTATAATGGTATGCACTATTTAAGCAGATTTTTTTCCTAATAGTCACCTGTATGTACCTACCTTGAAAGCTGCATTCCGTAATCAGCCTTGGTGGATGCCATCCGTTTTCTCTAGAGAAGAAGTGCTGAGCTCACCCCTTCATTCAAAGGAACATATATTATAACCATTACGTATGTTTAAACCGTATTGGCAGGTTATATACATAAAATAGCGATCTCATTGAGTAGGGTGGTCTTCATGACGTTCCTTCCATTCTGACGCAGGTTCCTTTCATCGTTAGTTTGCAGCCATCTTAGTATCCATGAAACTTAAAATCCATCAACAATTTAGTTTTATGGTTGCATGCTTTAGAAATCAAACCCAAAACTTTGTAGTGAAGAACCTCATAGCAATATTTTAATGATATTTTTTACTGTAACGTTATTTCATAATGACAAAATAACGAGTATATTATTGAAATAACTTTTTAGAACCGTGATTAATCATTTGAATAATACACATTACGGTCGCCAACCCCCTAAATCCAAAAAAGCTAGAAATTTTACTTCTGCTTCCGGTCTGCAAACAAATAAAGCATTTTGAAATCATCATAGCACTGACGTTATTTATATTAATTTAAACAAGCTTCAAAACTTAGCAAATCGTGCCATATCCAATGTCTTCAAAACTTTAAAATTATCATAAATTTTATTTAAATCTAAAATAACGAATTTAGGTGCTAATGTACAAATTATGTTAAAGAGCCTTTTATTACAAATCTTAAGATGAATATTTAAGGCCTATTTAGTAAGTTAATAAGTTAGTAAACCTGAAAGCTTGTTGAATTAATACATATTTTTTTTAATAATTTTCTTTTTTTCATTACTCAACTCAACAGAGTCAACAGTAACAGTTTAACACTAAATGACGTTTTAAAAAGTTTATAGACAATAATGTTTATAATTCAAAGGAAAGAAAATGCCATGCAACAAGGAAAATAAAATGGCACTGAATTTGAAAATGTTGTTATATAAAAAGAGGGATAAACCAAAGAGAATAGATGGATTGCATAAAAAATTACATAGCAAAAAGGGTTTTAATATTGAGATGACTGCTAGTAGAGGAAAATGGAAGAAAACAACATGGCGACCCCATTTAATGTAGGATAAAGTATTTCATCTCAATATAACTGCATGTAAGGCTTGAACTTGAAATTTATTTTGAACCGTGAAACAGCAAACACGCTGAGGGTCCACTTAATAGTAAGCAGTTATCGTTGCTAACGAATGTTTGCAATGCCAGGAGCATCGTTTACATGATGCCATCCACATAGTTACTTGTAAGATAAAGTTATTTTGGTGGTATATTTAAAGACCAGAAGGGATAGCCATCTAGTCGGGTTTGGAGCCCTACCACATAAGTCACCTTCGGCAGTAGGAGTTAGTATTCTTACGCCACCACTTCACAGAAAACTTAAAACTAATAACTCGATCCACCAATGACTATTATCAAAAAGTACTGACAAACTTTCTGGGTGCAAAAGTGTGAGTCGATATTCCGTTTTGTGACATTGTCATATCAATTTATTTATCCTTTATGAATAGTCGGAAGGTGTTTAAAAAGGCTCGTCTGGCTGTGCATGAGGGGGTGTTGGTTCCGACACTCATGTACGGAAGTGAAAGTTGGGTATGGCAGAAGAAACATGAAAGCAGAATAAATGCAGTTGAGATGAGAGCGTTAAGAAGTATGATAGGAGTTAAACTGAGTGACAGGATAAGAAATAGTGAGATAAGGAAACGTTGTGGTCTGAAAGAAGATGTAGTGACAAAAATTGAGAAAGGTATGCTGAGATGGTTTGGCCATGTTGAGAGAATGAATGAAGAACGATTGACGAAAAAAGTGTATAAGGCGAGTGTGAATGGAAGTGTTGGAAGGGGTAGACCTAGACGGACGTTTCGAAACCAGATCAGGGACGTCTTGATAAAAGGCCAGGTCAAGAGTACCCTAAACCGAAGGGCATATATGAAAGGAATAATAAAAGTGGACGAAGCGAAACAAGTAGTGTAAGGATCGTAGCAAGTGGAAAGAAGTGGCCTCTGCCTTTCCCTACGGGAAAGAGGCGTGATTATATGTATGTATGTCATATCAATTTTTTATATTAATTTGGATTTATTATATTATTCTTTTTAACTTGACGAACTTTGACCATTTCCTAAATAATATAAATTTGAATTTATAATTTAAATAATTTTGTAAGCTGCGCACGTGGCAGTGTACAGACATTGAATATTGTCAAATTTAGACCTTTTATAACCTGTAATTCGAAAAATAAATATAAAACTTTGAGTTTGTAAATGTCACAGAAAATTATATAACAAAGACATGCTACTAAAAACTCAACGAAGAATGGCTTTTTTTATTGCTGTCGGGCAACAGACAGACTGACGGCCCGCTAAGAATTTAACAGTTACCGTCGTCTATGGGTGTTTGCAATAACAGTAGCATCGCGAAAACACTGCTGTCCCATAAGAGTCACTAATGGAACACAAAACAAGGTTATTATGGCGACATATTTAAGATCAAAGGTGGTCGCCATCCAGACGGGCTTGGGGCCCTACCACATAGCTAGGTGGGTTGTTTTGTCGCCTTTTACGACAGGCCGACCCCGGCCGCAGAGGTTAGTATTCTTTTTCCGCCCATGCACGGATACGAGTAAAAACGTGGCTTAATCCATTCATATTTTAATAGAAAATCGCATAAAATGGTATATATAATCAGTAATTCTTTTGTTCAAAAACAGCAAAGAAGTTTTTTATTTCAGGTTTGGTAGCTAGACTCCAGCCGCCTTTTAAAAAAAACTGAATAGCCTATTTTTCCATATTTTTGCTTCGCTTGACATTCAGCTAACTTAAACCTAACTTGAACATTAAGATGTTGATGAATCTTATACCACACGACAAAACTGAATTTTGCTTAATTTTAAGTATTTTCTTTCGCTATCGAATTTATTTATGTCACTGTAGCATAGACGGATAAAAAAGCAAAACAGAACACAATATTCAATGGTAGTCCCTGGGTTAGTAAAAGCTTGCAATGTAATATAATTAAAATTATTGAACAATTTCACAAAATATCAGTTAATCAAAAATTTAATCAGATTTTTCAACAACACTAGGCAATCAGTAAAAGTTAAACTTAGACCCTTAGAACGATTAAATCAAAGTGGAATAACTGAACTATCCTCAACTGTGTAGTTGGAAAGTTACAATATCAAAGGCATTCGGGTAATGGCAATCAAAACTTTCACCGATCGGAGTTTGCTTAATAAAAACCAGTTGATACTGCATTGAGTGTTTTGACTGCGTGCAATATTTATGACTATTTTTTGCTATTAATAGTGCCATAATTAATAACATACGGTTATAAGAATAGTCTTAGTCATTACTAAACTTCCACAAAATTTGACGAATGTTTCTTCACCTGAAACGATAAAATGGTTTCTGTATTAAATAAAACACGTGACACTAAAGGTATAGTTGCAATAACAAGCGCAGGTTTTCCGCTGTGATAAATAATAATGCAGTGACGAGCAATTAAGTGAATCACTTATAATGAGAAACGCATTTATTCCGAAAATAGAAAATATTAAACGAAAATATCTACGAAAATTAAGAGCAGCTGTACCCTATACATATGTTTTCGCTTTAAGTCTTCTTATTTAAGATTCTGTTAAATAAATTTTCCTTGCTTTGTCACAAATCATAAGAATTCTGGTAGATGAAATATTTATTTTTAACATGTCATTATAAACTTTATTGTTGTATGCTTGTGAATCAATTTCTTTATTGCTATAGGACAGCAGACAGGCTGACTGTCCGTTTACAGTTTAGCAGTTACCGTCGCCTATGGGTGTTTGCAATGCCCCAAATGTCTTTAGCAAAAATTTCGTAACTGATTTTGCTCTTGTTTTTAACCAGAGACTAGACTTGTCTTCAATATGATTTTAGTAATGGAATAATTTCTCCGTGCATGGGGGGGGGGGGGCGTGTAACAATACTAAATCCTGCGGCCGGGGTCGGGACGACGTCTTAAGTATGCCGCTATAACAACGTTGTGTTGTGTTCCGGCATTAGTGACCCAGATTCCTGTACTCCTGTGTGACAGCAGCGTGTTTGCAATACTCCTAGTGTCGCAAACATCCATAGGCGACGGTAGCTGCTTACTATTAAGAGGGCCGTTGGCCTGTCTCCTGTAACTCAGCAATAAAAAAAATTCCGATTTTATTTAATTTCCATTGAAATTATAAAATTAGTATCACTTCGGTTAAAAAGTAAGATGCAATTGTGACCTACTTCGGAGTAAATTTAGGTTAACATTATCTAACGAAATTATACTAATGTGTAATTACTTCATGTAATTAATTTTTGAAACAGCAGCCGTTATGCAGTTTATTTTCCCGCATGAAGGGAGAAAAATAAAAATGGTTAACGCGATAAATGATTTAAGTAAAAGTGCTATCGTTACTGTCACCGGCATGTACCGTTGGCAAAGAAAACCCATTATTAATAGCAGCGGACCAACCCAGGGGCCCGCTGGGAAATAATATATGTGACCTTCTGCAGCGGGCGGGAAAATACTGGTTATATCTGGATATAAGCGGCTCTGAACCCGGTGAAAGCGGATTTTTTTCACGAAAGTGAATGTATTTCGTAGAAATTATAGGACATTTATTTATTTTACGAGAAAACAATATTTAATACTATAAATTTAAGTATTAGCATAACAGTAAAAGTAATACTCGTAGAACCACGCTAGTATCTTTAAGCTTAGCATGAAAAGTCACCATAAAATCAAAAAAGCGCTACGAAATTGAAACAGTTCCAGTAATATGTATCCTTTATCTTAATTCCTGTCTCATTTCGTGGCTCAATTTTACGTCCGCTTTTTTGCCTATTTTTTTTTATTGCGTAGAACAGCAGACAGGCTGACAGCCTGCTTAAAATTTAGCAGTTACCGTCGCCTATAGGTGTTTGCAACGCCAGTGGCATCGCAAACACGCTGCTGTCCCATAAGGGTACAGGAACTTGGGTCACTAATGCCGGAACACAACACAAGGTTATTATGGCGGCATACTTAAGACCAAAGGTGGTCGCCATCCAGACGGGCAAGGTTATTTTATGCCTCCTTCTGCTGTACCCCTCTGCTTTTTCCGAAATGTATCTATTTTATTTTAGACCAGCAGCATAATGTAATTCTTCTGGCATCACAAACGTCTGTAGACGATTTTATTAGCTTAGTGTGTAGTCACACGGTTCTTTATCTAACGCACTGTAAAAAGTTGTGCTGTAAAAATACTCAGCTATTTATTGCCGGCATAGCAGTACCTACATATGTTTAATCAATATTAAACATAGGTACCCCACGATACTCGTATAACATGGTTTTACCTCCTCTATCGAGCGGTCTCTTAAATTAAATATAAATAACATCAGGGGTTCCGCAAGGGTCCCCGAATTGAATTAAAAAATAATAATGCTTCGTAGACTCGCGATATTAAGTCGTATCGAATGAGATATCGGAACTCTTGGGAACGTGGCGTCTCATCAGTTATACATTAGCTGGAAGGGAATTTGAAAAAATATTGTGTAAGAGTCCAATATTGGGTAAATATTCGTAATGTAGCCGTGATCTCATTTCTAATAGTTTTCTAAGGAAAATTTAGATTTTTTTTTAGAGACTGCACAGAATTAAAATAAAAATACAGACCAGATGACAATATGATACAAATATTTTGTCTTCCGTGGGGATCAAAAACAGACGCGATCGTACCAGACCATTTGCGTATCCACTGAGTAAATGACAACTTCGTATTGCCATACGACTTCCATCGTATTATTGGCTATGTGATTTCGTGTGTTGATCTATTTGGTCTCTACATATGCCTCTATAATAACCTTATGTAGTGTTTATGTTCGGAATAAATGACTCAGGTGAGAGTTCTCTTATGCGGAAGGCAGTGTTTTAGCGGTGTCCCTGACGTCGCGAACAAAAATAGGCAATGATAACTGCTTACTATTATATTAGGTGAACTCTCAGCCTGTCTACTGTTCGCCAGCAATAAAAAAGTTAAGTTTTTTGCATGAGTGTGTTAGCAGAGAACAATAAGGAGGACAAAAACAAAAGATGTGGTATAATTTTATTTAACATAGAAGCAAAGGTCGCCCAACTCATAAAGGAAAACCGTTTCCTCTTCTTCAGTTGCCTGTAGGCTAATAGATGGAAAAATCAATCGACGATCTCCATGACGCAACGTTTTTCGCACTTCGGAACGTTTGTGGAGATTACGGGTTCGATTCCCGACCCCAGTCTGGTCCCTAACCTAGTCAGGTCATAAATTCTGTCACATGTTTAATGTAAAATAATTGTAACAAGTTTATTCATTATGTAACCATTCATATACCAAAATGAACTTAACAAAACATAGATTCTTATGACATTAAAGTTTATTTAAAATGACCTCCGTGATTTTGAATACTAGTCTTCAATCTGCGCGACCAGTCGTCTATCGCAGCACGAACGAGGTCCATGTCAATATCGGCGACTGCCTTAATCAAGGATGTCTTGAGTGACTCCAAATTGGGATGAGGCTTTGAGCACGCCTTTTCTTCCAAGTATTGCCATATCTTGTAATCTAACGGATTCAAATCTGGACTGGAGGAGGGCCAGTCTTACCGGATGAAGTCGATTTCACGCGCCGCCAGCCAGTCTTGTGTGCTCTTTGCTCTATGAGCTGGCGCCGAATCTTGTTGTAATACCCAGTTCCTGTTATTGAACATGGTATGAGAAACAGGTTCCACAAGGTTCGTCAGGACTGTATTTTGATACACAACAGCATTCGTTTTTACACCTTTCTCACAAAAATGTACCTCTGTTAAGCCCCAATAAGAAACTCCCAACCATACCATGAGCGAGGATGGAAAATGACCTCGTTGGACACGCGGAATACGGTTGCTCGCTTCTTCACTACTGTGTGCGTACACCTTATCATTTTGTTTGTTGTAGCTCTCTTCTACGGTAAACATTTTTTCATCCGAAAAAAGAATTTCCCGATATTTTTTTCCCGCGTACCGCTTCAACAAAGCGCGGCATCTCTTCAGTCTCAGGTCCATTAGACGAGCATTCAAACGATGTCCTGTTTTTCTTCGATATGCCCGAAGCCCTAAGTCTTCATTTAATACCCTTTTCACCGTGGTTCTGCTGAACCCCATCTGAAGGGCCAACAGTTTCTGCTTACGTTTGGGATTTCTTTGAATTCGTGCCTTCACAGCTTTTATCACTGCTGGAGTCCTAACAGACCGAGGGCGACCACTTCTTGACCTGTCATCTACACTAGAGTCTTCATTGTATCGTTTGATGGTACGATAAACGAATCTTTTGGTTATATTCAAATTTTTCAGTATGTTAAAAATTTGAATTGGCACGTAACCGCAACGATGCAACGCAATAACTGCAACACTGTCTTCTTTAAGCGTCCACTCCATATTTAAAAATGAGTAAAATTCTAAAAGTATACATTTTTATTTTCATGAACAATTCGAAATTCGAATTCAATAAACTTTTTTGTGGCCAGCATTCTAAAAGAAAAGTTTTTACTGTGTGACAATACTTATGACCTGACGGTATTTATTTACACAAAAAGTTTTTGAGTAGTATCAGTTGTCCAAAATCCATAGCACAAAGGCTGCTTAATTTTTTTTATCGCTGTAGGAAAGCAGACAGGCAGACGACCCGCTTAAAATTTAGCAGTTACCGTCGCCTATGGATGTTTGCGACGCTAGAAGCACCACGAACACGCTGCTGTCCTCTTAAGAGTACAGGAACCTGGGTCACTAATGCCAATGTTATTATGGCGGCATACTTAAGACCAAAGATGGTCGCCATCCAGGCGGGCTTGGGGCCCTACCACGTAGCTAGGGTGTGTTGTTTTGTTGCCTTTTACAACAGGCCTTAAAGTTTAAATGGCAATATGTGGATTTTATAATTTTATATTTATTTTATAAGTCCATTAAAATTAGGTAACTACACTTTCTACTTATCTTTTATCTATTGTTATCAGGTGGATAATAAACTCATTCCTACTTTCCACAAAAAGGCGCGCCTAAAAGTTTTAACAGCGGTCCTACAAGTGATTGTTAAAGTTACCAGAAATTATTTCGGCTTAAACTTTTGTACTTCTGGTCTCCTTGACATACTCATTGTAAAGTACAAAAGCGTCGCGTAGGCTGAAAACCGCCGTAGAACCCTCTTAAAAGCTTTAAGTTTTAATAATAATTTTCGACTAAGTTGTCTTCTTATGTTCTCTGGCCATTTTTGTATATTTTTTCCAGCTTTTAATTTGCATTTTCCTCTTACATTTGTGTGTATATATGAATTTAAAACAATTTATCGTTATTTATTTTCAAGCAGTATTGTATTTCTACAATATATTTTAAATATTAATAACTCGTAAGTATGTATATTATCTATATCTATACTACTATTATAAAGAGGAAAGATTTGATTGTTTGTTTGTTTGTTTGTTTGCTTTGAATAGGCTCCGAAACTACTGACCCGATTTAAAAAATTCTTTCATTGTTGGGAAGCTACACTATCCCCGGGTGACATAGGCTATATTATATTTTCAAAAAAATTAGGGATCCTTACTAAAACTCCAATAATGTAACCCAAAGTGTAAAAAAATTACCTAAAATATTATTTAAATCGCGTGCGTTGCGAAAACTATTGATGATAGAATAAAATAATGTACTACAACTTTGCAGAACACATCATTATTTACAAAAAATGTCGCGACAGCATATGTCTAACTATTATAGTTATGCCACAATAAGTGTTCTTTTATTTTAAAATTTTAATTGAAATGCCGCCCCTAGAAAAGGCTCTTTATTTGGATCTTGGTATTAATCCTTATCAAAATAAATTACTTCATATTCAAAACTGTTTCAATACCTTAATATAACTTTTTGAATTATTCAATTCGGATATTCCATTCGAAAGATATCACGAGTTTAAAAATGTAAGTCTTAGAAAAATGTTGCGTGGTAGCCGCTCACCCTGTTCGGCTAGCTAGGCAGCACCTTATGCAATGTAGGCGTGCGTCACTGGGGTTTTTACAAAAATTAGAATACTTATTAAAAAATAACGAGAAATAAATAAAAAGTAATACCAAAAAAATCATTAAAATAAAAGCCCATAAAAATAATAATATTCAAACTTTCTTTATAATTTTATTTTTTTTAGTAACCTGACGCAAATAGAAGGGTTTGCCCTCAGGGGCGCTCCTTTGTCCGAGGAGTGCACGGGTGTGCGTACCCGAGGTGCCCGAGCATCCGTCGCTTCACTCCCCTCTCCGTTCGAGGCGACAGAGTCCTACCTTTCTTTCCGTCTACCTCTTACATCCTTTCCAACTTAGCTCTGTTCGTGGCGTGGTCCCCGGTGGAATGGTTGCGAATACTGATTGGGGTCCCGGGTTCTACCCTGGAACCTGATTTGGTAGTCGAAACCATGCCTATGTCGACTGCGCCTGTACAGAGAGTGTTCCCGGGGCGGGAATTGCATCCTCGCTGTCGGTTGGTCTTGCTGGGCTGGCTACGACGTCAGGCGACTCTGCTTTTTCTGGAGTGTCGTCTGGTAGTCGTACCCACGCCTGACTAGCACGCGACAGGGATGCCAAAAGGATTTTTTTACGAATTAATGTTAAATTTTAGTTTTTAATAAGTGCCAAGCTTAACACTGAACTTGAAATTTGGGAAATCTTAGAAGATTATTAGTTGATATGACTGGTTCAGTGGATTTTCATGTAGTTTTATAAGGTCGTCCCATTCGGTTAGATTTTTAGGGATGACAATATATTTGCATGTTCTGTCCCGTCCGGAATTGGCCGTGGACCTGTCGCTCCCGGCCCTGGTTCTGTCCATGGTCGGGGGCGATCCTGGATGGACGGCCGTCGCCTCCTTTTGCGAGGCAGTAGTGTCTGCAAGGGAGGCGGCGGAACGGGAGCGGGAGTCCGCCACCGCACTCCCCTCCCGCCAACGTAGGCCGCGTCGTCGGCGCCGGAGGGCGGGCAACGATCTCCGGCCGCCGTAGAAAGCGGCCGCGGGCGGCCCCTCGGGGGAGGATCCGCCACCCGCACTATTGCCGCGAGGGAGAAGGCCGCGTGCTGTTCCGCAGCCCCCTCAACTCCTAGAGTTGTTACAAGAGAGCGCCGGGGGACGAAACCCTGACCCCCTGGCGCCAGCACTTTAGAAGGGGCCCGCTTTAAGACAAAGTGTGGGCCGACGCCGGCCCGGGCCACGAGATCGGCAGGCCATATATCCGTGGGCCCGGGCGTAGGCGATAGGAGAACAGCGGGGTTTTTTAGTGGTTGTCGGATGGTCGAACATCTTTTCCGGAGTCCCTTATATACCTCGGTCCCCCCGGGCCGGGGGAACCCGTCAAGAGAGGTTTAATTTTTAATTTTTTGTTAAATACCCATTCGAAGCTGGGACGGGCTGCTAGTATTATATAAAATATTCACTACTTGACCAGCCAGACAAAACTATTTATTGTAAAGTAATACAATTTTGCAAATATTAAATGGTAAATATGATTTAATACGCGGACATGCTTATTTAGCGATATTATGTTTTCTTAAAACTGTATAAATTATTTGATATCTAAAATACTAACTCAATAAATCTTATTATCAAAATTGGTGTGTAAATTATTTATACGTAGGGAACCTTCTGAGAATTTTAATTACACATCCTTAAATTTTTCAAGGCCTGATATTAATTTACTACCTACTTATTAAACGTAAATCTATGTACTTATTTAACTACCTACTTATTAAACGTAAATCTACGTACTTATTTAACGAATATTAAAGTATTTCCCGTTAAAATAATTTATTCACAAAATTCTGTCGAGATCTATCTGAATCTTTCTCAAATGTTATCCGTGCAGGGGTGGAAATAGAATACTGACTTCTACGGCCGGAGTCGGCCTGTCGTGAAAGGCGACTAAAAAACTAAAAAAAGCTAGATGGTAGGGCTACAAGCCAGTCTGGATGGCAACCACCCCTAGTTTTTAAATATACCGCTATAATATAATAACTTTATGTTGTGTTCCGGCATAAGTAACCAGGTTCCAGTAGCAATACGTGCATTTTAGCGTTTTAGCCATGCTCCTGGCGTTGCAAACGTCCATAGGTGACAGTAACTGCTAAATACTATGTAGGCCGTCAGCCTATCTGTTGCCCTACAGAAACAAAAAAATAGCTTACTGTGCCACGAACACATGCCATGACTGAATACAGTCATTCATATTGAAATTTACCAAGTCACGAACTCCATGTATCATATTTCTGCATGTTTTTAAAAACAAATTTCCATCAGATACTTTTATATTCACTCTTTGTGTCTCTTTTGGTTGCATTCTTATCACCTTCTTTAAATTCAGGAGACCGCCATCGGCTGTTTTTTTTTCTCCTCGTGAGGTACCAGAAGGAGTAGGGACTTTTGGACATTATAACTTTTGAGTAAGATGGATTGGCTTTATTCCTCTCTTAAGACAGGACTTTTATAGCAATCTCAATATTAAAATTAAATCTAATTAATTGAAATAATTTTTGTAGATTTATTTCGTATCTTCAATGTGGTCATAAAATTTGAGAATACGAGTTCAAATGAGCTGACGTTATCGCTCCGCTGACAATGGTCATTCAGTTCCACTGGGCTAGAGTCTTAAGGAAAAACCATATTTGTTTGAAAGAAATCGTTTCAGTTGATATCTCTAATAAAACAGAATATTTTATTTTATTTATGACCAAAATTTTATACATACATTATTTGTTTTTGAAGTGAAACTTCATTGGGCGCATGAAGGTAATTTTTTTACGGATGAAACGTAATGTTAGCGTCACGAAGATGTGAAACGTTTTTTTTTGTCCAGTAATACTAATCTTCTTAATAATGGCTTAAGGATTATTGAAGTATTCTATAATGTAATTTCAGAATGATTGCATTGCATTATTTTTAAATGTCTATTCGAATTGCGACCTTATTGCAATAAAAAACAGTTGAGTTTTGTTTAATAACTTATAAAATAATAACATTTCTAATAATTCTAATAAGAAGATTTAAAAATTAGTTTGCCAAAGAAGTTTCCCTTCTGACACGTGTACTACGCACGCACTTTTCTTAAATATTACGTAATGTTTATATATAAAAAATCAATATGTCACTTTTATGACACCCCGTGTAATAGGATGGCTTTATTCTTATTTCTAGCTCAAATTACACGATCATAATGTAAATTATATTAATATTATAAACATTATTTTAGCTAAGATAATAATCAAAAAATTCAACCAAAGAAATTGAACTTATCAATTTGTTTTGTTTGTTTTCATTGTATATTATACTTTTATTTTAAAGCAATTAGAGTTTTGTGAAGATATCATCAACTTAAATAGTGAATAAATATACTTGTTCATTAGTCACGACAAGCTTATCCGATTTCAAAAGTTTGAACGTAGAAGTGTGTTTATACTTTAAGACTTTTGAACTGAGTCAGCTAAGCTAACAAGAAGTAAATTCAAATGTGACACCGACACCTTACATCGTTAGTGTGAACTTTGAAGTAACACGAAAACCGCAGTGAGTGCCCTCTAGTGGGACTTCGTAGCAATTCAACTTCTGACGATACGGATCTTAGATTTTATAGTATTTTATTTGTTTTTGCAAGTCTAATTTGTGTGAGAAATATTTTTAGATAGAGAAAAAGAATAGAAAAGTTTAAAGATAGGTGAAAAGTTTGTAGTTAGTTAAGAAAAACTGCTGAGTTGCACACATGAACACTTCACATGTACAATTTTCTATGTATTAGCTACTAAATATTTCCCAGGCCATTTTAAATTTTTCCTAGATTCTTTTGTAGGTTTAAACAGAAGAATAAAATTGTAATAAAACTAGCTAACACAGAAAAGGTTGTTCTGCCATATAAATAAAAAAAAATTGTAATGGACTTACTTGTGAATTTAAATTATTCTCAAATTCCCTAGATCACACACAGAAAAATTCATCTAAATCGGTCCAACCGTTTAGGAGGAGTATAGTCACATAGACACGCACATAATATAATACATACAAATATTTAAAAGTTATTGCGATATAGAAAATAAGTAAGTCATATTTGATTTTATATTATGGTATATAAATGATAGCATTGTTATTTAAGCATAGCGTATCTCTTTGAAATAACAATATAAAAGTATCTAGTTTATAATATTCATGAGATAAAATAGAAGTTAATATAAACCTATAACAGAATACTTGCTGGAAAACACTTTAAAAATTTGCATGTAATTTACTTTGCACCTCGCCTAGATGTTTCATAGCAACAATTTTATAAATGGAAGTTATCGTTATCAGAGTCTTTGTCAACATTCCTAAGTGCTTTCGATGGCTCCTTTATGAATTCGTTATTTCGCACTCCAATTTTATTTACAGCGAGAACGTCAGCTGCTAAAATTTTAAGTGGATGCCCAATCAAATTTTTAGGTCGTGCATATCAACCGCTTTTAAGCAGCACCAAGGATGAATTTAAATAAGCTCTTAGCGCCGTTGACTTGGGAGTTGCATAAATATTAATGGTCCGTTGACTACAAGACTGATGGATATGGATTAGCAAAAGGAATTTTCTTCAGAGTAACTTCAGATGTGTCTACGCCATCGCAAATTGTTTCTTCGCAATGAATATTAATTTGTTTACATTATCGACTGGATGGTCCGCTGTTCTGTTTACTCCAATATTGCCTGTTTCCGCTTCGTTATTATTGAAGGCAGTTAATGTACTGTCAGTCAGAATACGTGACTGTTTTCGGGGCATTTTATTCCCTTTTTTGTTATTATGAAATGTTTTGTCCATTTTTACTCCGATGGGTGTATTTGTTTGAGGGCTTGATAGGCATTATGAATCGATTACGAGTTGGATGGACTCAATATTTATTTTTGGTAATGTTTTGGGTCTAATGGCGGCACAAATTTAGATGTCAATATTATATCTATGAATATACACGAAATATGCATATATATATATATATATATATATATGTATATGTATATATATATATATATATATATATATATATGTATATGTATATATATATATATATATATATATGTATATATATATATATATATATATATATATATATATATATATATATATATATATATATATATATATATATATATGTATATATATATATATATATATATATATATATATATATATATATATATATATGTATATATATATATATATATATATATATATATATATATATATATATATATATATATATATATATGTGTGTATAATAATCCAAGGCCGTATGTTTCCGGTCAAATAAGAATAGATCTAGGACTTTAGAAATAGTTGTAAGAATCAATTTATAGACGTTCTACCTCTTCATTTTTTATTGTTAAATAACAGCAGATATACTGATGGCCCTTTTAATAGTAAGCCGTTACCATCGTCTATGGGGGCGCCGCGAACACGCTGCTGTCTCATAGGGGTACAAGAACTGATCACTGATGCTGAAACACAACACAAGCTTATTATAGCGGCATACTTATAGACCAAGATTGGTTGCCATCTAGATGGGCTTGGGGCCCTACCACGTAGCTAGGGTTGTTTTATAGCCCTTTACGACAGGCCAAATAAGCCCCTGCATGGAAGATTCATTTATGAGAATCATTTAGATTAATTCTTCATTAATCTCTTTCAGTTGCTCTGAAAAGTAAATTTGATCAAATGTATTTTATCTTTATACTTGTGTTTCTTTGTCTAATAAAATAAATACTATATTTCCGATTTTATCATAATACTAATTAATGTTAATTTTTATTGTTTCAGGGCTGAATGCAGTCAAAATAGGAAAAATAGTCGTCCCAGAAATAATTCAATATGGTGTACAGGACGCTGTAATATTAGACTGTGATTATACACTAGGCAATGACACGTCGGGTTTGATGGTGAAGTGGTTCTTTAAAAACAAAGCGAGGCCAGTGTATCAATGGATAGCCTCGCAAAAGCCCCAGGACATGGGCATTTTAAGAAGTCGAGTCGATCTCACTTACAGAGCTTCGAATGATCCGTTGAAAATGCATCGAGCATTGAGGATCACTAAGCCAAATACAGACATTTCTGGTGAATATACTTGTGTAGTGTCCACATTTATGGAAGAAGATTCAAGAACAAAACAAATGATTGTTTTTGGTGAGTACTTATAATTTTTATGTGGCCTTTTGGGCCCACGGAATTTTATAATTATTATTACATTTATTATGTTACGTTATATTAAATTTCAAAATTGAGACGTGGACTCTCACAATAGGGTTGGGTTACCAATTTAAAGTCGCTCAGCGGGCTATAAAGATCGCTCTCTCCATAGCCCACTTAGAGATTTTTTGACGAATCGCAATTGTGCAGGGGTGCAGCAAGATTACTGTCGTAAAAGCTGACAGTACAAACCTAGCTACGTGGTAGGGCCCTAAGCCTGGATGACAATCATCCTTAGTCACTAATGTGCAACCATAATAACCTTGTGTTGTATTCCGTCATAACTGACTCAGGTTCCAGTTCCCCTCCGCAGCCTAATCTGTATCCCTGGCATCGAATAAATTTTTAGGTGACGGTAACTGCTTATTATTTAAGTGTCTGGCCGTTTGATGTTCTACAGCAGTTAAAAAAATTGTAACGAAGTAAAGATCCTAAAACGACAGGAAGCAGACCATATCTGTCGTAGAACCAATAGCCGATGGAGTAAATGAGTTTTCGAGTAGAGAATGAAAAACTAATGGCGAGGCGGCACGACAACGTGTGAGAAATGGCTTGCAAGTGCTAAATGCAACGAGCCAAAGATAGAGCTTTAAGAGAATCGTTCGGAAAGCCTATGCCAAGCGGCGAACTTCAATCATCATCATTATCCCAGTGTTATATCCCGGTTGCAACCTAAATTTTCGTTTCGGTGCCCGGAGTCCGCTTTCCGACTTTTTCTACTCCACTTCGCACGGTCTTCAGCATCCCTGGTAGTGAGCCCATTGGCACGCAAATCACCCTTTACGACGTTAAGCCAGCGCTTTTTGGGTCTACCCCTCCTACCGGGGCCCGGCGGAGGCGGCATGGCCAGACATATGTTTCCCACGTAAGCATCCGGTTGCCATAAAACGTGGCCGTACCAACGGAGCCGACACTCTTGTAATTTATCCGTAATGTTACGGACATGAAGACTGCCGCGAATACGGGAGTTCCTAACGCGGTCCATCCGCGTCACTCTACATATCCACATCAGCATATTCATCTCCGTGACACGCAGTTCTTGCTTGTGTCGCTCTAACACCGGCCACGCTTCATAGCCGTATAAAAGTGAACTTCAAATGAAATTCTGAAGATTAAGTCATTTAAAGCAAACTTGAATCACATAAAAAACTATCACATTCAAAACCTTAAAATATTATGTGAAAGATAACAGAATTTATAATTATAATAATTTTATAATTCATTTATAATTTAATTATTTCATAACAATACTTATAACTATATAACTATAGTTATAACTATATAACTAGAATATGTATCTTAAGCTAACAGATACAATCAAGCTTTATGATGAATTTCATTTGAAGAAAATACATGTGTAGAAGTGGCGGATAAAATAAGTATTGATATTTCTTTTTCGGGAGGTCAAACATTTCTGTTTAGCGATTTTGTCCATGCGACGCCTGAAAACGTTATGTCGCTTAATAGTTCAATTCAAGAGTGATGAGCGATTTGTAACATAAATATTGCATTTTGTTATAAAATATCCTTTAAAGTAGGTTATTCATATGTAAATAATTGAAAATGACATATGACTACTAGAGTCACCTTTAGGTTCCTGCTAGAAAAAAAACCCTATTGCAAACGTCTCTCTTTTACTTGGTTTGTGTCATAAAAGGTTACAAATACATTATTTTCACTGATAGTAAAGAAAAGGGGCCGTTAGACTTGTTGTGAAAACCAAATTGAGACATACATTCCATTTAGTCAAGTTTCATAAGTCAAGAAGGTGGGAGTAAATAGGTGTGTCGTAATTCTGTAACTACACCCAAACAACCTTATCGATAGTGGCTGAACTAGTGTCGTGGGTTTCCTAACCAAGATACAAGGGTGCTAGACAGTATTGCATGGGGATTCCCACACTGTTCTGTCGTACATTCCGAAGCAGTGGGATGTGTGTAATGCATTACTACCGCGAAAAAGGTCAGCATTAGTTCTTATCCAACAACGATGAGTTAACGACCTTTTCAAAGTATACTTGGTGCGAGTAGATAATATATTATGCTCTAAATAAATATTATATTTGTTTTTCTTCTTTCTTTATAGCACATGCATAAGTTTCGATTAAGTAAATATTATTGGAACATTATATGTGCAGTCCGATCCCATTTCTATATTTTTAGACCATCCGTTTAAGATGGCCGTCCAAGTTTTTATGTTAGTAGCGCGGCATCTGCTGTGTGACGTCACTTTTACGCCGATCGCACTCGTAAGCTTTCTGGGTATATAACAAAACAAAATTTGCATAATATGAACGCGCCTTATGCTATAGTAATAGACAATACAACCGATTGCAGGAAATTGCAGAAAAGTAATTATCGTTGCTGTATTACAAATTTTTGATTTGCTTACATGATAAATTGTTTTTGAAGTGAAAACTTCTTTGGCGGCGTTGTGCACTTTTTGTGATGGGTAAAAAATGTTAAACTAGCATCAGGACACGTGACCTGATCTAAAATTCGTAAGACGGAGGGAATTTTGCTCCAGTAATACCAACCTTATTGATAATGATTTAGGGTTTATTTTATAATGTAACTTTTAAATGATTGCATTGCATTACTTATACATAATAATATATATTTGAATTGCGACTTTATTACAATGAAATACAGTTGAGTTTTTGAAGTGAAAACTTCTTTAGGCGCGTTGAGCACTTTTTGGGCAAACAATTTTTGGTTTGTAAAGAAGTGTTAATGACCAATTAAAACTTTAATCCTTGATCATAAACACTTCTATAAAAACCGAAAATAATAATCTAATAGCTCGACGATACAATTTACAAGTTACTTAGTTTTCACTTCTATCGCTAGTCCCCAAAGACTGCCCCGCATGTTTTTTTTTGGGAGGTGGAAATGTATGACGCACACCCCGCTGTGTAGGAATGGGCGGCGGGGTAGTGTGAGACTCCCCGTGCAATGCGCCCGTACGTCCCCTTCTCTAGGCTGGGGGACGCACGTCACTGGTATACCCACTAAAACCACCCTGGTGTTCCTTCACATGCCTTAAATGCCAAGGCCGCGGGACGCGAAGAGTTAGTCAGACCGCGACCCCGACGGGCGCCGACCCTCCTTTGCGGGCCTCTTCAGATCCGAGGGGGTGACGAGTCCCGGCATCTTTTTCCTCACGCAGACGTGAGCCCCAGCTCACGGAACACCCGCGTGCGCCCCTTTGTCGGCCATCGTTTAGTCAGAGATTCTACAACATACAGCTTATTTTTAAGCAATTTTTTTGCTTGCAGAAGTTTACATCAAATGGATTGATGCATATCGAAAAATGGGCGACTTGCACCTGACACTCCCTTTCCCAAAGAAGGTTCTCGGACCCTGATGTTCTCACTTTTCGTATTGGTACTAATAATTCTGAGTCAAGTTGTTATGGATAATAATAATTAATATCTTATATATTTAAACGAGCAATTCTTGTATATATATATCTAGTCAGGTCATAAGTATTGTCACACAGTAAAAACTTTTCTTTTAGAATGCTGGCCACAAAAAAGTTTATTGAATTCGAATTTTGAATTGTTCATGAAAATAAAAATGTATAACTTTTAGAATTTTACTCATTTTTAAATATGGAGTGGACGCTTAAAGAAGACCGTGTTGCAGTTATTGCGTTGCATCGTTGCGGTTACGCGCCAATTCAAATTTTTAACATACTGAAAAATTTGAATAGTACCAAAAGATTCGTTTATCGTACCATCAAACGATACAATGAAGACTCTAGTGTAGATGACAGGTCAAGAAGTGGTCGCCCTCGGTCTGTTAGGACTCCAGCAGTGATAAAAGCTGTGAAGGCACGAATTCAAAGAAATCCCAAACGTAAGCAGAAACTGTTGGCCCTTCAGATGGGGTTAAGCAGAACCACGGAGAAAAGGGTGTTAAATGAAGACTTAGGGCTTCGGGCATATCGAAGAAAAACAGGACATCGTTTGAATGCTCGTCTAATGGACCTGAGACTGAAGAGATGCCGCGCTTTGTTGAAGCGGTACGCGGGAAAAAAATATCGGGAAATTCTTTTTTCGGATGAAAAAATGTTTACCGTAGAAGAGAGCTACAACAAACAAAATGATAAGGTGTACGCACACAGTAGTGAAGAAGCGAGCAACCGTATTCCGCGTGTCCAACGAGGTCATTTTCAATCCTCGCTCATGGTATGGTTGGGAGTTTCTTATTGGGGCTTAACAGAGGTACATTTTTGTGAGAAAGGTGTAAAAACGAATGCTGTTGTGTATCAAAATACAGTCCTGACGAACCTTGTGGAACCTGTTTCTCATACCATGTTCAATAATAGGCACTGGGTATTCCAACAAGATTCGGCGCCAGCTCATAGAGCGAAGAGCACACAAGACTGGCTGGCGGCGCGTGAAATCGACTTCATCCGGCACGAAGACTGGCCCTCCTCCAGTCCAGATTTGAATCCGTTAGATTACAAGATATGGCAACACTTGGAGGAAAAGGCGTGCTCAAAGCCTCATCCCAATTTGGAGTCACTCAAGACATCCTTGATTAAGGCAGCCACCGATATTGACATGGACCTCGTTCGTGCTGCGATAGACAACTGGCCGCGCAGATTGAAGGCTTGTATTCAAAATCACGGAGGTCATTTTGAATAAACTTTAATGTCATAAGAATCTATGTTTTGTTAAGTTCATTTTGGTATATGAATGGTTACTGTTAAATATATATCTACAATAACAGTTTGTTAGTCATTTAATTACTAGTGATGACATCTGTTGGAGCATCTGTAAACGTTCTATTGTTTACTAGCAGTGCCATCTGTTGATGCATTTGTAGACGATCTATTTTTATAATAATATAAAAGGCAGTACTTTGTCAACCTCACTATGTGTTTCACTATAGTTACATAATTAATAAACTTGTTACAATTATTTTACATTAAACATGTGACAGAATTTATGACCTGACTAGGTATATATATATATATATATATATATATATATATATATATATATATATATATAATTGGAATCTCGGAATCGGCTCCAACAATTTTCATGAAATTTAGTATACGGGGGGTTTCGGGGGCGATAAATCGATCTAGCTAGGAATCATTTCTAGAAAATGTCAAAAGGTGGCGTTTGAGTAGTCCCAATTTAAACTGAAAAATAACTTCCTGACATTTATCGGCGAATAATAATACTATTTTTTTAATTGCTTTAACGACACAACAACACTAAAGCTATTCCAGCAGATGGCGTAGTTAAGTAACACGTAGTCAATGAGTGTTTGCTTTGAGGTTAGACTAAGAAAATCAATTGTTAATTTCCAAAAAACACAATTTATAAAAAAAAAATACCGAGCAAAGCTCGGTCATCCGGATATTAGAATATTATGCAGGCGATGTTTTTAACTGCTTTTTTTTTAATAACCTTTATTATTTATTTAGAACGCAAACTAAAATAATTAACTTTATGATAAGGTTTTCTGTACATTTCACATTATTTTTCTAATAACTTTTTAAGTGGTCTTGAAACCACTTCAGTAAGTTTCCTTTTAAATTTATTATAGATGTCGATGGATTCAAATAAAGGGTTTTTTGATAAGGGCGGGTAGATGTAGAAATGAAATAAAACAAGGTGCATGAGGTATTAATGATTTTTTTTTTAAAGTCCACGTTCTTGATGCGCACAGATTTTCGTCACTCCCATCGTGTCCTTTCCTTTTTATTTCTTTGTGGCTTAGCTTTCTCGCGTCTTTGGATGGGTCAAAGTTTGACGGTTAAAAGGTGACGTCTAACACTGTTCGAGAACTCATCAAATTGAAATCGATACACGTACAACTATTGTAATAAAACAGGTGGTGATAAATAATGTTAACTTAAAACTCTCTACGAAAGTTAAATAAACTCTCACGTTTAATTTTAATTGCACTATCCTGTCTGTGGATTCAACCCTCACTTGTTAGTAAATGTTTGTACAAATTGGAAATACTGTGTTTACATGTGTATTAATACTGGGAACATTACGTAACTGTTAAATCAGTAATCGTAAAAATAATCTTTAAATTACTGTTAAAATACAATGTCAATGAATAGGTTCTCTTTTTAAATTGATAAAATAATTTAAGCCAAAATAACATAAACACACGGAGAAACCATACTTAGCATTCAAGAAAATAAAACAAACGAAACCAGCTAAATTGTAATTGCATAATCCCATTAGTTTCCTGCAAAAAGTGTTCAAAAAACTAAAACACGTCAAAGCTAACAATTTTTTTTATTGTTGTAAGACAACAGACAAGTTGACGGCCCACTTAGAATTTAGCAGTTACCGCCTATGGGTGTTTGCAATGCCAGTGGCATCGTGAACACTCTACTGCCCCAACAGGAACTTGGGTCACCGGAACACAACATAAAGTTATTATGGCGGCATACTAAAGACCAAAGGTGGTGGCCATCCAGACGGGCTTGGGGCCCTACCATGTAGGGTGGGTTGTTTTATCGCCTTTTACGACAGGCCGACCCCGGCCGCAGAGGTCAGTATTCTTTTTCCGCCCCTGCACCGATAAATATTATATGTACTAACATTAACTAACCTAATACAAATGGTATTATTGTACGATGCCGGTCACGGGCCTATATTGCACCATACGGGAATAAGAAAGATTGCTCGAGAGCAGTGGACTGTATGAGAGAGGATGGGATAGGAGCGGTGGCTAGAGAGACGTGATGCCTTGCTATGGGCAAAGAAACTCGCACTGACCTTGATTCCACCTCTTCCCGGTTCGGTTCAGGTCGTTGAGGAACTGTTGCACGGCACCAGCTAAAGTCACAACACTGAACACACCGATAGTATTGGAACGGCCAATTAAAGTTTAGAGTAACCAGGGAGGTCGAACGTCGACCGTCCCGTCCAGTTTTGGTTTGAGCGTTACTTGGTCAGGGAGGTCGAACGTCGACCGTCCTGCCACTTTAGGAGCTTGTCGGTCACTACTCTGTATTTGTCCGTCCTACCCTCGCTTTCACCATTTTACCTCACCGAGAGTGAAGGTAGTTAACAAAAATCAGGTGGCGGGATTTCAAATACGCTTATGCAAGGATCGAACAATTATATAGTAAGAGAAATGCCCTTAAATAATAAATAGTTATATAAATAACATATGCTTCTTAAATCCGGCCACTATCGAAACTAGAATAGTAAAACATTTATAATAGCTCTAATTAAATAATTATTATTTCCGGCCAAATTACCAAATGTACTGACCACAGAACACGTGTTTGTGATATTAAAATATATGTCCGTTATGGAAATTTATTCACAACGAATTACGGAATTAATATATGGAATTTAAATTGTACAAGATTTTCTTCTGGTACTGAGAGTTTTGTTAGTGGGAATATTGACTCCTACGGTTGTCGTAAAAGGCGACTAAGCAAACCTAGCTAGGTGGTAGAGTTCTAAGCCCCACTAGATGTCAACCACTAAAATTCTCTAAATATAAAGCTATAATAATCTTGTGTCGTTTTCCGGCCCCGGGCGTCGCAAATATCTATAGGCAACGGTGACTTCTTATTATTAATTGGACCGTCATGCGTCAGCTTGTCGGCTATTTCCCATCAATAAAAAAAAATATAATATATTTCTTATGACTATAAATACATTTAACTTAACCACTTGGATGTGAATAAAGATTTACAACAACTTGCATGTTGTTATTATTACATTTTTGCCCTAACAACATAATACTAAGAAGTCAAAAGCCATCGGAAGAAATAAAACATCCGTTCAAACCCTTACAAGTCAAAATAAAGAGCACCATAAACATCCTTAATCCATCCGGCATCTCATGTTACAGTGCCGGAGACGAATTTCCGGCTGATCCAGAACAAGACTGACGATGATACTGTGAACGTCATCTGTGCGGCGGACGGCGCGTTTCCCGCGCCAAACCTCACGTTAGCCACACCTGAGCGGTAAGTATTTTTTTACTACATATAGCTAATATATTTGTTACTTGTAATAAGGTTTAATTTTCGCTAGCGTACTGAGACGAACGTATTAGAAATAAAATACGTGATTCACTGTTCAAACTATTTTATTATAAAATGTATCGCAGTTAAAGGCACAGGTCAAAGGTCTTCAGTTAAATTCGTAATAATTATTTTAGATATTTTTTATTACCTAACTGGCATAATTTACGAGTGCACATCGTATGCAGCGTTGTTTTTAACCCGCCAATTCATCTTGGATAAGTGTTGCTAATAAAGTATTCGTTCCCTTTAGAGAGAGGCCCCAGCTCAATAGCATGATATATTGAACTGTTAAAAAACCAATATCTTTCACTAATTAAATTTTTGTAAAGTTGAGAACAGTAATAAATTTCAAATTTGTGAAGAAAAATTAAGAAAAATTAAAACGTTAAGTGGGCGTAATTTAAAAATATGTTTTATATTACATCTTAATGTAATATAAAACATATTTTTAAATTACGCCCACTCAACGTGTAAAGTTTTATAATAAACAGAAAATATTTATGTCAGGATCAGAACTTACGACGAGCAAGAATCAATTTTAAATCGTATCGTATTACATTTACGAGCTACTGCTAAACTTACTCCGAGCCAATTAGAAGGCGTTAGTAAGGCTATGTGTATGTAATTTATTAATAATGCTATTTAAGCACAGTTACATAGTAACAATTAAGTAAATATCATGAATAATCGTAATACCAATGAATATTGAGTATTTTTAAGGCGGTAGTTTTGACAATCACGTACTCAAATTCATAATTAAAGATTATTTTTATTTAGAAATGTATATGATATTTGACACACTGTTGCGTACACTAACTTGCATATCTAAAACATTTAAGGCTCTAATATGAAGTCTAAGTTTAACATCCTGCTAGCTTTGTAGACTGTCGCTGTTCCGCCTAGGATCAAACTTAACAGTCATGAAAGTTTCAGTACAATGACACACGAAATTTAAAGATAAGCAGGCGGCTACTAATAAGTTTTTTCTAGTTTGATAAAACAAAGATATTCTTCTTCAATAATCCACCGCAGACCAAAGGGCCCACACGAAATTGACAAGACCGTTCCTTACATGCTGTCCGCTTCTAAAGTAACAATAATTAATCTATTTTTTAAAACATTGCATAGAAATTAAAATAAGGTAATGAATTTACGTATTCACAATTAAAACGAAATAAAGTAACTATTACGCATGACTAATTCAAACTTATCCTATTCTGAGAAAATGGAAATAGTGACTAAATGAAATTTTGTTGCAAGCATATTTCTGACTTGAAAGTTGGCAGGTGGTCTGCGAACGCCACTAAGTTTAATATTCGCTTGAGCAGCGTGCCAAGTTTCTTTATGCGATGCCATGCCACATCAATTTCATTGTTGATCGACTTGAATGGAGCGCTTTAATTCATTACACTTTAGTAATTGTGGGTATATTTTTGTTTGATATTAAAGGTATTTTAAAAGTTGTTCGTAATGAAAACATAAGTTCTTTTATATCCTATCCTTTATCACAAATAAAAATTATTAAAGTAGTACATTTTATATGTTTTTAATTTTTTTTTAGTCCACAAAATGTGATTTATTTTTGGTCAAAGTTCTGTTCATTATGTATAAATATGTAAGTTTTACATGTGTGTTGTCTGATATATATATATATATATATATATATATATATATATATATATATATATATATATATATATATATATATATATATATATATATATATATATATATATATATATATAGTGTAATATCACCTTAAAAGTAACTGTTATACATAAACATGGTATCCGATTCATTTACATTTAAGTCACTCAGAAAATTTCGCAACAGGAGAAGTCACTTCGAGCAAGAACTTTAATTAGGCCTAAATTACAAAATCTCTCAATTGTTACTTATTATTAATTGTCATTACCAAGTAACTAAACTGTTACTGGTTCTAAATTTTATTTTAAACTTGTATTTTTTGTTTTATTTACTTTGTATTTTTTTATATTGTTTTTATTTAATTTTATAGAACGACCTTAAGTTTAATTAGAATACGAATATCCGCCTGTTTTCTTTGTGATCATTTGTTTTTCAGTTTCTTTGAAATACGTTCCTAGTTGTTATTCATTGTTGGAGAGCTAAGAAAACGGTTATGTTTTAAAAATTATCTGCAAGCCAAGTTTCATAACGTTTTTTTTTCCTTTTTAGGCTTTAGTGGAAAGAAATCTCAAAAAATATTGAAACAATATAATTTTTCGTCTCGTATTTTTAAATTTGGACCGATAATTACTGTTTTAATAATGAAAAATAACTAGTGTATAATTATTTTTATAAACCAGAGAAAAAATCAGATTTAAGTTGATACTTTTTTTAAATAAATTTTTGATGTTGCATTTGACTTATTTTGAAAAAAGCTATAAAACATGATAACTTAAAAATTGTTCACTTTTGCATAATGCATAGGGGGTTAACATTATCGCAAATAGTCATCCCTATCAAGATTAGATTAGTGATTAGGAGGTCCTAATGGGAATATATTGAATCACAAAAAATATTGTTTTGATTGAGAACTGTTTTGTACAAGAATGAAGAGGCTATAAGAAATGTGGATAATCACCCAGCCGATGGCGGGCAGTGCAGTGGTCAGAAGACGACGAGGGCATCATTCTAAATAGCTCTTCAGAACACGCCCCATTGTATAGAATATAGATGGTAGAATACGCAAAGAGACGCAAAGTCTTTCCGAAATCCAAGCGTGTTTAAACCGTCTGTGAGTATGGGATCGTCGACAACACGAACTGCGCGCTGTTGGATGCAGTCTAGGGCATTGAGTTGACAGGTGGGTGCTCCAGCCCATAAATGTGAGCAGAGTGGCATCGCGAACACGCTGCTGTCCCATAAGTGTACAGGAACTTGGGTCACGAACACAACACAAGGTTATTGTGGCGACATACTTAAGACTTATACTTGTATAAGTAATTTGAATTGATTTACTCTTGCCTATTTGTGAGAATAGTGTTTACAAAATGTGAATATACCTAGTCAGGTCATAAATTCTGTCACATGTTTAATGTAAAATAATTGTAACAAGTTTATTCATTATGTAACCATTCATATACCAAAATGAACTTAACAAAACATAGATTCTTATGACATTAAAGTTTATTCAAAATGACCTCCGTGATTTTGAATACAGACCTTCAATCTGCGCGGCCAGTCGTCTATCGCAGCACGAACGAGGTCCATGTCAATATCGGCGGCTGCCTTAATCAAGGATGTCTTGAGTGACTCCAAATTGGGATGAGGCTTTGAGCACGCCTTTTCCTCCAAGTGTTGCCATATCTTGTAATCTAACGGATTCAAATCTGGACTGGAGGAGGGCCAGTCTTCGTGCCGGATGAAGTCGATTTCACGCGCCGCCAGCCAGTCTTGTGTGCGTTTCGCTCTATGAGCTGGCGCCGAATCTTGTTGGAATACCCAGTGCCTGTTATTGAACATGGTATGAGAAACAGGTTCCACAAGGTTCGTCAGGACTGTATTTTGATACACAACAGCATTCGTTTTTACACCTTTCTCACAAAAATGTACCTCTATTAAGCCCCAATAAGAAACTCCCAACCATACCATGAGCGAGGATGGAAAATGACCTCGTTGGACACGCGGAATACGGTTGCTCGCTTCTTCACTACTGTGTGCGTACACCTTATCATTTTGTTTGTTGTAGCTCTCTTCTACGGTAAACATTTTTTCATCCGAAAAAAGAATTTCCCGATATTTTTTTCCCGCGTACCGCTTCAACAAAGCGCGGCATCTCTTCAGTCTCAGGTCCATTAGACGAGCATTCAAACGATGTCCTGTTTTTTTTCGATATGCCCGAAGCCCTAAGTCTTCATTTAACACCCTTTTCACCGTGGTTCTGCTTAACCCCGTCTGAAGGGCCAACAGTTTCTGCTTACGTTTGGGATTTCTTTGAATTCGTGCCTTCACAGCTTTTATCACTGCTGGAGTCCTAACAGACCGAGGGCGACCACTTCTTGACCTGTCATCTACACTAGAGTCTTCATTGTATCGTTTAATGGTACGATAAACGAATCTTTTGGTTATATTCAAATTTTTCAGTATGTTAAAAATTTGAATTGGCGCGTAACTGCAACGATGCAATGCAATAACTGCAACACGGTCTTCTTTAAGCGTCCACTCCATATTTAAAAAATGAGTAAAATTCTAAAAGTATACATTTTTATTTTCATGAACAATTCGAAATTCGAATTCAATAAACTTTTATGTGGCCAGCATTCTAAAAGAAAAGTTTTTACTGTGTGACAATACTTATGACCTGACTAGGTATATGATTACCAAACGGATTTACAATGCAGGTTTTGCAATGCAACACATTTTGAAGATTTACAGTGATGCTGTTCAAACTGATTTAAAAAATGGAAAATTAAATGAGTAGCTATGATGAAATCTTGGATTCTATTGGTATAGTCTTTGGCAAAAGAAGCCTAATAAAGTTCAAACTTAAAACAAACAACATAAAAAGCTGAATTTAGTCGGAATCAGTGGTAATATCAGATTGTTTTCGTCTTGCGTTAGAAATAGATGCCAAACTGTCGTACTGAACGGATACTCCTCTAGGGAGCTACCTATATTCTCTGGAGTCCTACAGGGATTCTTATTAGGCCCTTTTCTTTTTAATATTTACGTGAATGACATTTCCCAATGTTTTCTCTATTCAAAAATTCTCCTTTGTGCTGTTGAACTGAAAAATATTATGTCAATATTTAACAGTGGTGATGCATCTCTTCTTCAAGAGGACCTAACTTGTTTTCAGAACTATTATTAAATTACAAACTACAACTTAATATTAATAAATGTTATGTATGTTACACGCGTAAGCCGAATCATATAGCCTTTGCCTACACATTATATAACACTCCAATTACCACAGTCACGTCCAT
Organism: Malacosoma neustria; assembly: GCA_963693495.1. Classification (NCBI taxonomy): domain Eukaryota; kingdom Metazoa; phylum Arthropoda; class Insecta; order Lepidoptera; family Lasiocampidae; genus Malacosoma; species Malacosoma neustria. Next base: position 3,469,850 of record OY856372.1, read on the forward strand.
AAGAGATTTGGAGGTTATCTTCGATTCTAAGCTCGTATTAAATGACCATGTGCACAACATAGTATCTTTCCAAGCATTAAGTTTTGTTTTACGCTTATTAATTGACTTCAATTGTATTAAAACTTTAAAAATACTATACTATGCTTTCGTCCGTAGTCATTTTGAATACTCGTCTCAAATTTGGAATCCTTGCATTATATCTATGTTAACCATATAGAAGAAGTTTTTGAGGTATTTGTAATTTAGTTAACTAGAAAGGAAAGTGCCCGACCTAAATTACTAAACTAAAACTTAATACTTAGATGTAAAAAAAACTCATATTACTTTTATACGAAATAAGGCAAATGGCAGACTTGACATTTCTGTTTGGTATTGTTAAAGGTAATGTGAACTGCTCGGAGTTATTGAGTACAATTGGACTACGTGCTTGTACTTCTCGGTTAAGGAAACCCAATCTACTAATGTTCTTTATACGACTTTTAGAAATTATAGAAAAATACATTTTTATAAGGTCAATAAATAGTTTTAATTCACGACACTATAGATTGGAATTAAATTTGTGAAAACTTTTAATTGGCCTTCAGGCACTACTTTTTTATATACATTGATTTAGCTGTTAGTTTTCCTAATATTTTAAAATAATATGAAATAAATAAATACTTTTTACAAGATTAAAACTTCATCATCTCACTTACAGCAATCAAGAAGTGCATGTGAACCTAGTAAATCCTAATACAAATCGACTCATTTATAATGCTTGCAACTCGGTAATTGCACGGCAATATCAAAATTCAAACTAGCGGTTTACATTTAAGTGCACTCAATTTCATTGCATAACATTTAACCGAATTGCGGTTATACTCCTTTTCGATTATACAGCTGGTGACGATGCTCCTTTTTTAAATTCAAGTATTTGTAATAAGTAGTCTTTTGGTAGAATATCAAGTATATATGGAATAGGTATGTAAATTTGATAGAAATTGTCAAGAAGTTCCATGAATTAGAGGTAAATTGTAGGAAGTAGACTCCGAGGCGGGATGTTGTGGCGACGGCTGTTATTAGGATATAATATATTGGATGGTTTGGCGAATGATTTGTGTACTAAGTTAGGGATTTATCACTCTAATTCCTCTGGGTTATATGACAGTATGACAAATATAATATCTGTACAAATAAATAAAATATAATTGTTGTTTAACGTAGTAAGAAATATAATTAATGCTTTATGAAACGTACATCATAGAATAACTTATTATAAACAAACTTTTATTGAATAAGAGACAATTACTGCATGTAGCTATGCAGTGATTGTTTGTGATGTAGCTATGCAATGATTGGGTAGCTCCAACCTTTCGACAAAATAGACTTACCTAGAGTTCCTAACTTATTATTGAGTATAGTATTACTATTAAGCTGATTGTCAGCCTGTCTGCTGTCTACGGCATTAAAGATATTAGTTATGCAGCTGTTTATTAGTAAGATATAATGTTTTCGTTTGTATTGATAGATCACATAACTTTGGCCTTATTATAAGCTTTTTAAGCTTCGTGTTACATCAATATAAAAAACCCGTGAGAAAAATAAGGATTTTTTTTCTATTGACGGAAAAGTAAGATGTTTAAATAGTGACAAATTAAATATTTTAATAGATATATATATATATATATATATATATATATATATATATATATATATATATATATATATATAGATATATATATATATATATATATATATATATATATATATATATATATATATATATATATATATATATCTCCAACTCGTGTGACTATGCACATTAGGGTAGTCCTTAATTCGGGTAGTTTTGAATTTTCTTCCACGATAGTCCTAAATCGATTTCAAATAGATAAATTAAAAATCCTGCCAAGTTCCAGTTCTTAGTATAATATTAATATTAACCCGGCCCGCATGACAGTCAAAGTTACCATTAGAAATAACTTACAAAAAATTTGGAAATAAAATTTTTACATGATTATATCATGATGAAAATAGAGAAAACCATGGAATCCAAATAACTTTTGAACTAGTCGATTTAGCGAAAAATCGGATGAAATTTTTTGTAATGCTTTGTATTTGTAATTGCTTAACAGGCGATTAGATGGCGTAGCGCACACCCAGAAATTAGTCAACGGCAGGTATTCAGCCTACGCCTCAGTCACTCTCAACGACGCAGACCTGCCCTCGCCTGCTGAGTTCATCTGCACCTTGAGGATACCACAAGCCAAATATGCTGTTAGGAAAGAAGCTATTTATTATCCAGGTAAATTTGATAAAAAAAATCTCCATTCAGAATCGTTCCTGCAGCATTCTTTATTCCTTTCTTCCTATTATTCCGTCATAATAACATACTATGTTTCGGCATTAGTGTCCAGTAAGTAACTCAGTTTCCAGTACCCCTATGCGGACAGTAGTGTATTAGCGGTGCCACTGGCGTCACAAACATCCATAGGCGACGGTAACTGATTACTAGTGACTATTACATAAGTGAGCTGTCAGCCTATATCCTGTTTCTCAGCAATATAATACCTCAATTTAATGACACGTCTCGTTGGCTACGCAAGTAACCTGATACAGTCGTGTTTATGGGTACTATCGCCACTGATGTAAATAGTTTACTAATTGATGTATATAGTTTGTAATTAATACTTTATCATATGTCTGTAAATTGTTTGTTTGCAAAAAAACACAGCGATACAGCTTTCATCTAATCGTATCTTTAAAATAAATACCATGTTTTCTATAACACCGAATTAACGACTGAATACCTAAGTTTGTGTAACGTAATGATATATGAATTGAAAACATATGTATGAAAAGAGATTATGAAGAAAGTGGGAAATTTGTTTTCAGTTGTACCTCTATGAAATAAATGGACACAGAACGATACTGTCGCATTATATATCGCACATTAGGGGTAAAGGTATGAAATTGCATATATGTTCGGCACAGTAAATATATGGTGTTATTGCTTGACCATACCTGAGAAAGCTATAGTGAATAACACCATGAAGAGACCGTCAGTCACCATTACCTTTTTATTGGTAAGTTATGCTTTAGGGCACTGTTGCAACGTTTGATCTGGGTTATGGTATATAATCCACTTTTTTCTTAAATGTCGCAATACGATCCAATATTTCTTCATTTCTGTACCGATTCAACAAGGAATTAATGCAAATATGCCAATATTGTAGGTAGGGTAACATTAAATCGTGCCGCTAATTCTTAGATAGTTTGACTCGGATCGATTTCCACCATTTCCTTCAATTCATCGTTATTCACCGATGATATTCCACATGGTTCATTCTTGAAGTCGACGTTTCCATTACGAAAGTGGTTAAACCAAAAACGCACGGTGCGTTTATTAACAGTCTCCTCTTTATCTGTCGCGTTAGTTTCACGTCGGTACTCATTCAAAAATGGCTTGGATTTTCAAAGTATCCATCTTTCAGGTCTAAGCTAAATAAATAAAAAATTTAAAGTTGAATGTTGCATTCACAGGTTACTTAGTTTTCACTTCTATCGGCAGTCCCCAAAGACTGCCCCGCATTTTTTTTAGATAAAACAAACCATTATAACGTTCGTATACATAAGGCTCTACTACAAAAACAAGATTAATATTCGTAAAGTTCCCACTTTGAGTGCTTATCCCAAACAAATTAGCCTTGACGTAAACTAATGAACCGTACAAACAAAACTTGTCACTTGAAGAATTAACTTTGGAGTGACGCAATGCCTGCTATGAATTTTATACAATAAACAGTTTTATATTTTATCACGTCTGCCTCAATAACGAACCTTTATAACTTGTTACCCACTTAGCTATGTGGCTTTCATTAGGCTCTGAAAAGAGGGTAGACCAAAGCTAATTTAATGGTAGAAATAGAGATGTCAAAGGAGTCCTCACTATCCAATCAGGGATGCCATTGCCTATGAGGAAAAAGACAGTCTGAAAGTGAAGTTTAGTTTACATCCAGTAATTAACGCTAAGATCAGGGCCGTCTTTACCCGGGGGTTTAAGGGCCAACCGCAGTCCTAGGGGCCGCATGAAATCCGAGCGCTAGAAATGGATCATTAAAATTACATTGCGTAAAATTACAACTTTTTTGGTTGACAAGAGAGCGGGTGCAAGCTGACCACACCGATGCAGAATATGCATAAGAATGCGCTGGCTAACATGATAAAGTATTCGGGAAACATTAAGAACCTTTCAAAATTGTATTACTAACATCACAAACATTTATTAGAATGTAGAGTCTCCAGAAAATGGCAATGAACACCCAGCCGATGGCGTATTTTGTATGAAATTGTATTTTTTACTTGTTTCTTTCAGTTTTAATAAATTCTCCTTTCATTTCTATTTCAATCTTATACAAAATGAGTAAAAAATAAGTCGGAAATTTCCTTTGAAATTTAAGCGAAGACAAAGCATTATAATAGATTCCGCGTCCTGGATAACGCGACAAAGCTGACTGACTATAACTGGAAGCTGTTTATTTATTTAAAATAAACGATTTAACCGTTTTATAAGTCGCGGAACGTCTTTAAAGAATCAGGCGGAAGCCGGAAGGGTAGGGGATTGTTTATGGGTCTTCTTTATGGATATTCGTAATTTGCTTCCTATTTTTATGATAAAATGCTAGTTTTGAACATAAATATTAAACTTGAGCAGGAAAAAAACTTCAAATTACCTTTATAACTTATTGCCTAGAATTTAGTTATCGATACAGTGATATATTTTCACCTAATTGAGCACGTTGCATTATTTTTACGAAGAAAGTGGGGACAATGTCTTCGTTACTTAGACCCACCAAATCGCCGTGCAGGTTGTCGGCGGGAATAAACGCTCAATAGAAGGAAGAAGAAAAATACATATATTGGATGGAATACAATTTTACCATTTTTTTTGGTCTCGGGAAAAACCCTCTCTTGACGGGTTCCCCCGGCCCAGGAGGACCGAGAGATATGTGGGACTCCGGGAAAGATTTTCGGCCATCCGACTACCCACTAAAAAACCCCGCTGTTCTCCTATCGCCTACACCCGGGCCCACGGATATATGGCCTGCCGATCTCGTGGCCCGGGCCGGCGCCGGCCCGCCCTTTGTATTAAGGCGGGCCTCTTCTAAATTGTTGGCGCCAGGGGGTCAGGATTTCGTCCCCCGGCGCTCTTCTGAATCAACATGAGTTGAGGGGGGCCGCGAAATAGCATGCGGCCCTCACCCTCGCGGCAATAGTGCGGGCGGCGGATCCTCCCCCGAGGGGCCGCCCGCGGCCGCTTATTACGGCGGCCGGAGTCACTTGCTCTCCTGGCCTGGCCTGGCATGGCCTGCGTTGGCGGGAGGGGAGTGTGGTGGTCAACTCCCACTCCCGCTCCGCCGCCTCCTTTGCGGGCGGGTGGGACTTGCATCCCCGCCTCGTGCCAGTCAGGCGTGGGTACGACTACCAGACGACACTCCAGAAAACCAGAGAGTCGCCTAATGTCGTAGCCAGCCCAGCCAGACCGACGGACAGCGGAGATGCCGTTCCCGCCCCAGGAACACTCTCTGTGCAGGTGCAGTCAAAATGGGCATGGTTTCGATTACCAAATCAGGGCCCAGGACAGAACCCGGGACCCCAACCAGTACTTGCAACCATCCCACCGGGGACCGAGCAACGAGCAGAGAGCGAAGTTGGTAAAGGATGTGGGAGGTAGACGGGAAGAAAGGTGGGACTCCGCCGCCTAGGACGGGAAAGGGGATGAGGTGGCGGATGCTCGGGCATCTCCTCGGACAGAGAAGCGCCCCTGAGGGGATACAATTTTACCATGATTCAACATTGATTAACAATTTTATATCAGCCGAATGAGGCCGGCCACTCAGTATAGTGCTGTGTCATAATTATCTGACCCATCGCTGGTTTTAAGTGTCGACCTACAATAATCAATATATTAAATGATAGTTTCATTAGTCATATACTTCACTCATCAAACAATATCATAAAAATATATACCTATTAGCTAGTAAATTTGTGTTAAAAATAGTAAATCAGTGTGAATCAATCAAGTGATACTATTATTGTATATACGAGTATATTTTAAAATATTTTATAACTGATTATTTATTTTACTATTGTGTGTATTTGTATATATTGTGTGTATATGAGTATTGTAATAACAAAAGTATAGATGTAATTATGATTTCTTAAATACACAAATATATTTTACCTATCCTTTACAAACGTGTCCTCCTGATTTCCTATGCTCTAATAACAATTAATCAAATAACATCCTTCATATCATCACCCATATAGTATCAAAAACTTGTAATTAGGAATTCACAATGCTCTGTTGCTCTGTTTGCTTAGCTTATTTTAATATATGTATGATAGTTGTTTAGATGAGACCGTTTTGTTTCATAGGAATCGTTGGCAGGTGAGTTTATTCATCTAGAAGTTTTTGGAAGAACCTCTTTCATTCCAAATTATTCAAGTGCTAATAAAAACATTGTCACGAGAATAAAGAGACTGGGTCACAATCGCGTTTAATGCTAATGATGTCAGCAGACTAGGAAAATAACAATTTCACGAGACAATTTGTGAGGGGCCCACTTGAGGTTTTTACCAACGAAATTCCTTATTATATAAAGCTATGTAGCGCAAGAAGAAAATAATATTTCCTGCCCGTGAATAATTTTGCTTATAAAGGTAAAGGTGGGTTCGTAATTTAATATTATAATGTCCAGTTCGTATTTTGGGGATCCAATCGTATTATTATTTGCTGGATGTAATAAATTATTATCTGGAATATCAATATATTGGATTTATAATCAGAAAATATGCATTACTTTTACCTTTATTGTTGATATTCTATTATCAGTAACATCTTAGCGTTAAATCATAATTATATCCCAAACATCTGTTGGATAACATTGGTTTGTTGTTCTCTTTTTCTTTTACCCGACTTTAAGATGTCAAGTATAAATTTCCTGGGATTAATACTTACAGGAGCAAACTGATATAATATATCTATCCGTGCAGGGGCGGAGAAAGAATGCTAATCTCTGCGGCCGGGGTCGGCCTGTCGTAAAAGGCGACAAAACAACCCACCCTAGCTACGTGGTAGGACTTCAAGCCTGTCTGGATGGCAAACACCCTAGCTCTATACGTATGCCGCCATAATAACCTTGTGTTGTGTTCCGGCATTAGTGACCCATGTTCCAGTACCCTTATGGGACAGCAGCGTGTTCGCGATGCCACTGGCGTTGCAAACACCCATAGGCGAGGGTAACTGCTAAATTCTAAGCGGGCCGTTAGTCTATCTGCTGTCCTACAGCAATAATATATATATATATATATATATATATATATATATATATATATATATATATATATATATATATATATATATATATATATATATATATATATATATATATATATATATATATATATATATATATATATTATATGTAGCTAACTATTTATAGTTAAAAAATTATATAGGGAAAGGTGACTCTCCCGCATCTTGGATCAAAAACATGAAACGTTTGATTAGTAACGAGTATGCAATCTAAAGTATTAGGACAATATCTTCGTGATACAATATTATATGAGGTCCTCAATAAATTGCTACCAAGAACAAAAAAGATCAAATCTCTAAAAATAAAAGCAGCGAGGGACAAACAATATCTTCTACCCATCTCATGATCCCTAATGAAAAGTCAACACGAGTCGGTTAGTTCGGCAGTTGCCGAGAAAATTCTTTTCGTTCGACGTAGAAAGATGGATTATTATGATGGATAGAGTTTTTAGTTAAGAACGTATAAGGGTCGTCTCGGGGTCTTGTACTAATTCATTGACGTCCTATATTACTCAGTTTGTTTTCTCATATTGCAACTTCTTCTACTTATTTTGTTTTAATATCTACTAGTATATTTTTTATTTCTTAAAGACCGCTCTAAATGACTAGCGGTATTGCCAGGCTTATTTTGGAAACATATAAATGATAGCCACACAAAAACAAAATATTAACAGACCCCCTACATATATGACTGTGTCCACCGACGTAGTAATTAAAACTATCGTCAAAGTAAACTTTTTTGTGTTTTGATCTATTCCGTCATGTGTTCAGAAATATGCGATCTGATCTAGAATTATTTGTATATGTTCCTATGGGTACTTAACTAGCTTGGCAAAATCCATGTATCTCCCTCGCCGTTTTACTCGTATATCTGTACGTTGTCCCCACTACTGTGGTTCTCGCAACTTGGCAGTGAAATCTTCACAAATATACATGGAGATTCAAGACAGTGTCAGCTGCAAATTCATACCGTACTTAAATAGACTCGGTAATGTAGACTAAATCGCATACACTACAATTTGTTTAGGTAAAGTTTATTACTAGCGACTACAAGCCTCAGTCTGCGAAATATTACATCTGATTGAAATATTAATATAATGATAAAGAAAGATGTACGAAATTTTACTTAAGACAATCTAACGAAGCATGTACAATTTGTATATATACTAATAATGCTCCCATGGCTGTCACTTTCATTGATAAAAATAAGCCTTGAACGGAAGATAAACATTATACAAATCAGAGTAATGTTGTAATGTGTGCAAGATCTACCGGGAAATGTCAAATTCAATAAAGTAATTGAGGGTAATATATGAGTAGCAATTTTTATATAACAATAATATGTATTACTTTAATGCGTCATTGTGTAACTCAATTGCTGTAATGAATACAAAATGGTTTCGCTTTTAGACAATGTTTTCTATTTAAAACCTTAAATTTAGATTAAATAGAGAAATTTTGATTGCACAACAATGGGACTGTGCTCTGTTTTAATTTCATAGAAGTACTGCGACCTTTTAAATAATAAAAATTTCACTTTAAATGACACATTTATCCATGCAGGGGCGGAGAAAGAATACTAACCTTTGTGGCCGGGGTCGGCCTGTCGTAAAAGGTGACAAAACAACTCACCCCAGCTATAAAAAAATATATCTATGACATTTTTATGATACAAAAATTATAGACATTAGATGTAGAAGGTATAAAAAATACAGTGATATGTTTCTTATGATAGAGAGTTTTGTGAAAAAAATCTATCCGTAATGCATTAAAGTAAAAGTATGTAAAAATATTTTTAGCTAAATGAATTAATTTAAGATAGGAGAATAAACGCACACAACCACTTTATTGGGAAATACGTATGGGAACAAATAGGTTACTCCGTCGGCTAGTTTACGCATAGCAACGAAAGGAAATTTAGTGGTCAGAGGGTTTTCATAATAATAGGCAATATTGCCAAAAACGTAGAAGTTTCGTTCACTCTTTGGTAATCATTATAACTCAATGAACAAATAAGGATGAAACATTTTTGAGAAACACAACAATTGTATAACAATTTGTTATGTACGCAATGTTGAATAAAAAATACATTATTTAAATTGTAAATTAAATGTATGATAAAATAACTAGATTACGTAAAAGGTATGAAAAGTTGCGGTCAATATTCCACTCAACACTAATGTATGTGTGAATATATTAGAGCGCAATGTCTATATTTTATATAGTTTTTTAAGAGTCAACAACAAGCTAATTTTATTATTATTATCAACAGGACCAATCAGTACGACACCAGAAATGCCAACTGCAGCTGACATGCAACTCGCAGCAGCAGTAGGATCTAAAGGTAAATAAACAATGTTTTTATAATAATATCAAAGTTAAAACTAATTAGAATGTATACATGGATGGTAATAGAGTGACTCTAATAAAAGATGTGTTTCCTACAGATGAATATACTTCGATGAATGAGTATATGACGTAGCGTATAAACTGTAAGAAACTTGCTTTCGTTTATACGGTTACGTTCTGTGTGGCACGAGGGATAGCCCCAAGATATTGATATAGATTGAATTCGAAATAATACTTACTGATAAGATGGTAGATATAAAACAATATGATTTATTCAAAATACATACATACATAATACATACATATTATAATCACGCCTCTTTCCCGTAGGGGTAGGCAGAGACCACTTCTTTCCACTTGCTACGATCCTTACATACTTGTTTCGCTTCGTCCACTTTCAATAATCCCTTCATACATGCCCTTCGGTTTAGGGTACTCTTGACCTGGCCTTTTTTCAAGGCGTCCCTGATCTGGTCTTGAAACGTCCGCCTAGGTCTACCCCTTCCAAGACTTCCATTCACACTCGCCTTATACACTTTTTTCGTCAATCGTTTTTTCATTCATTCTCTCGACATGGCCAAACCATCTCAGCATACCTTTCTCAATTTTTGTCACTACATCTTCTTTCAGACCACAACGTTTCCTTATCTCACCATTTCTTATCCTGTCACTCAGTTTGACTCCTATCAAATAATCAAAATAAACTACAATTTACAAGAAGAAGGACCAACTCTTCTTGTGAGTTTATTGGTAGAAATAAATAATAGATTGAAGTGAAACTCAATATAGCCATCATTAATAGAATGAACGGTGTCAATTTTGCCGTCCCAATTAGTAAAGTAATTAAACGATAGACAATGGCTTTTAGATTAAATTTCGCTGTTATGCACAAGTTCAGACTTAATTTCTTTGTTGAAATACTCACCTACAGCCAGTCCTTAACGACTTTATTTAACAAAAGAAATTCACTCCGTTTGAAAGAAGGAGTGATTTAATTACAGAGGTAGATTTATAACATTTTATTTTAACTGTTTCATTTATGTCTCTCTTTGATGCATTAATTTTCTGCTAAGCTTTTCTTCCCTATTGTTTCAAGCTTTTAATTTGGAACTAGATATATGCTGTTAGATATTGTTTCACTTATTGTACACATTTATTCTGTAATACTTCTCTAAAAAGTAATATAAATTTTAACATCATATGGCAAGAAGTACTTTAAATAAAATTTAATTTGAACAATATACTACACATGTCTAAAGATAATTGCCACCTACCAACGGTGACAAAAATTATCACGAGTAAACATGGATACTTGGATCATCTTTACGTGGAACCTGCCTATCAAACTTGGACGAGCGTAGTTGGCATACTGTGCGTTTCCTCGAGGGAGACATCCCCAGAAGTGGGACGTTATCGGTTGTAATTCATTTATTCATGTTGCAAATTTAGTTACTTTTTGGCAGCTGGTTGTAATCTCATTTGAATCATCCTTGAAAACATTTTATCCTTATTTTTAAGCGAACGCCAAAGAATTTCTTCTTTGTAACAATTAATTTCAATTTTCCAGGGGTAAATCTTTACACAGCACTCAGTATGGTGTTGCTGCCGGCTTTAGCTCAAATACTTGTCTCGTAAAATATTTCGAGAGAGAAAATACGGATGGAGGAAATATTAAACACCTAATAAAAATATTTCAGTATATGCTAAAGAATTTCTCACTTTGTCACTGTCGTAATAAAAATGTCATAGTGTGTATGAGTTACGTTGATTAAATATAAGTATTTGATGAAAATACAAGCTTGTTTTAGCACTTTAAGTCATTCCAAAATGTATGAAGTGATGTAATTTAATTCAAGAATGTTAAAAATTGTATGAAAAAATCTATGAAGTTAATAATATTTTATACGAACGAACGTGAATTGATATATTATACTTCATAGAAATCTTTTTCCGGCGAAATTTTGTTAATGTTATTTACTTGGCAGATTTCCTTTTTAAAGGTATTATGCGAAAATTTCTTATGATTTAAATACGTAAAATACGATAAAAGAAATTACTTTTCTAAATCTTTTAAAAATTAACATAATGCATTCCCTTTTTCCTAAAATATTATTCTTAAGAGTCAAATTCTAATATAATTATCATTTTTGTTTGAAACATTCCAAATAATACATCTAGTCGAAATAAAATTAGGTTTACTGCAATGTTCGTTTTAGGTTCACAAATTTAAAATCTTCATGCAAAGTAAAATAAGCTTTATGTGTATTAAATTAAGAAATCACATAGTACGATTCAATAATATAATATAATTAATGTATTGTACAGGATTCATATTGTACATGAATATTCATAATTGAAAATATTTTTCTCTCATAATGTGCGCATTTAAAATAAACCAATGATAGGTTAATTTTTTGTATATAAATTATTTAAAGAATTTGTACAGATGTTTTGTTTGTAGTTAGTTGTATAACCACGGGCCTAATAAATTGTATGGAATAACCTTTTGTTCTTTAAATATTGATATCTGCAATTTTGAATTGATGCAATTATTGATTTAAATATGTAATAGTATTATCCTCATAGCAGTTTTTCTCCAGTTGAATGATTTATTTAATAGCCAAAATGGGCGTAAAACCAGGACAAAAAAAGAATAGAGTAACTACAGCCAGTATCCAGTGATAATATGGCTAACTCATTGGCTATGCAAGTGGCTCACAGACACGATTGCGTCGTGTCTGTGAGTCACCCTTTCTGATAACAATTATTTTGTATCATCCAAATATTTTATTCTAGTCTTTCAATTGAATGTTGAAACATGAGACAGTGTTTATCCAGTGCTGGGTGAAAAGTGGACTATAGAACTGAGTTGATAAAGTTTATTGATTTGAAATTCTCAAAAATCAGCTTTGGATGATAGATGAAATGATGTTTTACAAAAACATCAAATAAGATGGCGTTGGTTGATAAAAATTTTTTTAATCCAATCATATTTGCAGTTAATTATTTATATCGATATTGAAAGAACCCTCTATTTAGAGGCCATGAGACAAATGAGACAAAGGCCAAAGGCCAAAGGCCATTTGGCCTTTGTCTCATTTTTATAAAGAATATACGAGTATGTCACTGGTACAAACAATGACGTAATTCAAATATTATGTAATAAAATTCAGTTTAATAATGTTTAATGTTAATTATTATATGTTATTAGAGAATTGTTATTTAAAAGCAATACAATTTTAATATATTATATTTTTTATTGCCATCGGTAAACACATTTGATTAATAAGACGAAATATGTATTATCTGAAGAAGGATGTTATTAACATTTAATGATTTGATATTGATGAGGTTTTATTGAAATCTGAATTTATTAAATTATTTTCCGTTTCTGTATTTGAATTTTTATACAATAATTAAGAACAGTTCATAAAATATATTAATAAAACAATTTATCAAGATCCAGTACTTTGATAGTCTTTGTCTATAGGTACTAATGTGATTTTATACATTTTTATTCACTGAGTTGATTGAGTTTTTGATATTAGTCTATATGTATACTTGATCTATTTATTATATCAGGCAGGCCTCTTTCATAGTGTGCGCCAGAGTGTAAGGATTTCGATCCCCCGGCCCTTTTTCTCAATCTGGGATCAAGTAAGCACAGAAAGCACGCGGTCACTCTCACGGCGTAGGATCGGGGGGCGGAACATCCAGAGAAGCCGTTCGCGGCCGCTGTCTACGGTATCCGGAGGGATCGTTGAACTGAACACCCTCCAGCGCCGTGTACTAGTCTTGTTCTATACTTTACGGACATAACTATCTTACAGAAGGAGGCAACATTTTGTGTTTTAACATAACCTTATTAATATAAAATCACTATAATATCTTAAACCAATATATATAATTTCAGATGCATTTGGTTGAAATCAAAATTTTAAATAACAAAAATATTTCTGACAATATTGTAAATTAAATAAGTTTCGTTTTATGTTCGATAATTTGTTGTTAATATTCATATTTGGCACTGTTTCTGTCAGATAAGGGTAATTTGTAAATATTTAGAATAAGGCGTAATTTAAATGTCAAAAATATCGCACTTCAGGTTTTAAGGAACTATAATTGATACAAAATATAATTTGACTTTGAATAAAAAAGTGTTAAACAATAGTCTCCTCAGTTCATTTAGAGAAACTTCTAGAACCTGAAGTGAATTTGGATCGTTTTGCTAAGTTTTTATTTATGTAAGAAAATTACACGTTCGCTGTGCATATTGCCGTTTATGGATAAGATCCAATCAAGACTTCTATTGTGAGATTTCTTAAAGATAATTAAAATGGATCGTTGTGTATTTGTGTCGTTTTATTTACTTACCCATTACATTTACCGAGTGAAAACATGCCAAATTACATTATAAATGCAGACTGGGTGGACCGAATATAATAAAATTTTTCATATTCACATTGTACGAGGTTACGGGCCAAGAGTGCACCGTACAATAGGGTGAGTGGGATAGCTCGAGAGCAGTGGACTGTATGAGAAAAGAAAGGGAAAGGAACGGTGGTTAGAGATATGCGACACCTTGCAGTGGGCGAAGAAATTCGCACTAACCTTAATTCCATCTCTTCCCGGTTCGGTTCAGGTCCGCAACCAATTGCGCAGAGAATGGTCCTCAGGGAGGTCAAATGTCGACCGTGCCGCGATTAGAGGCTCACGCGATACTACTCTCGTCCCACCCTCGCTTTCACCATTCACCTTACCGAGAGTGGGGGTAGATAACAAAAAACCCGGAGGCGAGATTTCAACCACCCTTTATGCAAGGTTCAAACAAACATTCTTTTAATGCCCCCAATATTGAAATTGTATATTTTTTAATAAAGGTGTCTTTATAGTAGTAAGTCCGGTTCTCTTCAGCTACAATATGCTGTCAGTGTAGATATTAGCTGGTTTCCCATAGAATATAATATATTTCCCAAATCAAGAAATATGGTTCTAAAATAAAATAACATAGAAAATCTCTTTAGTAACAGTATTATGTTTCACCAGAATGACTGTCTGACAACTGTAAAATAGCAGACCGGCTGAAGTCCACTTAATAAAAAACAGCTACCGTCGCTTTTGGATATTTCTGACGTTACGGGCATCAACTAACACGCTGAATACTAATCTCTGCGGCTGGAAACGGCCTGTCGTAAACGTCGACAACACAACCCTAGCTAGTTACCGTCGCCTATGGATGTATGCGACACTATGGGCACCGCGAATACGCTGTACCCCATATAGATACAGGAACTTAGGTCACTAATGCCGGAACATAAAGCAAGGTTATTATAGCGGCATACGTAAAGAGCTAGGGTGGTTGCCATCCAGACGGGCTTGGGGCCCTACCACGTAGCTAGGGTGGGTTGTTTTGTCGCCTTTTACGACAGGCCGACCCCGGCCGCAGGGGTTAGTATTCTTTCTCTGCCCCTGCACAGAGAAGAGATTATGTATATAAAAATAACAAATAAAGACGAGGATTGAGGAGATATGAAATTAAATCAACAATAAATTACAAATTACAAACTTGAGGCTTCTAAAAGTTTTAAGTTGCAACGGGCATTAATTAAGATAGTTTCGAAAATATGTTAGAAACAGTAAGTCATTAAAGTACATTTATTCTGATATCAACATCTGAAACTAAACATATAGATTAATTAGAACAGACATACATTAGCCCATTAAGTCATTAATACTCGTTAGGTCCGTCCTTAACTACAGTCTGGAGAAGATAATTTCTCCCAAATGTATTAATTATGATAACACGCTATTAATGCCCCTCAAAGACTATTCAGTGTATTGTTTGTACGATAAATATTTGAGATGAAAGCAGAGAATGTTAATAATAAGAGATGTGTCAAAATTAGTATCAAATTTAAAACTATCAAACCTCTAAATAAATAAAGTAATATGTCGGAGACTGACGAATTTAGATGTCAGTTAGCAGCTGCGGTTGAAAAATCTTGGTGATTCCTTTTTTCTCTTATGTAATGATTTATATTGGGGGCTATATGGGGTACCTTCTTCTTTGTTGTAATCGGCTGGGCATTCATCCTCATTATCTGAAGCCTCTACGCTCGTGAACAGAACTGTAAGTGTAGTGTGTAACTGTGGAACATTTGTATTGCACAAACTGAGGCTGCGGAATGAGCTTTGGGCTGAGGTTTCCTCCACATGATGGCATGGGATATTTCAAAAAGGATGTTATCATATTTCTACACAGCTGGTAACATAATAATGGTGCCCTTGGTGTCATAAACATCCATAAGGGATGCTAACTGCTAACTATTAAATGGACCGTCAGCCTGTTTACTGTTCTATAGTAATAAAAAAATGCGTGTGACCCCGGCCAGTGAAAAGAATAGGGTCACCCCAGGTCATTCCAGGGGAGTCGTAAAAGGCGACGGATGGACTACTCCTTCGCCAGCTTACATGCGGCAAGGAAGTGCACATCTCGGTTTTTCCTCTCAATACGTGTGCGGCTGCCGACCTTGCCATCGTGAACACGTATTTCAAAAAGAGACCCGAGCATCTCATCACCTACAAGAGCGGGAGGAATGCTACCCAAATCGACTTCCTACTCACTAGGAGACACCACATCAGCAATGTAGCCAACTGCAAGGTCATACCCGGTGAGAGTCTCACTGCACAACACCGTCTTCTTGTCATGGACCTCTGCGTGAAGCCCAAAGGCAAACGTGTAGATCGCCTTCAACGCCGAATCAGGTGGTGGCTGCTTGATGAAGTCAAGTCCCAGGAGTTCGCCTCTGCCATCGGCGACAAGTGCGTCGGTGGTGAGGGCGAATCGGTTCAAGTTTACTGGGACAGGATTCAGGCGGCTATCCTTGGGTCGGCGAGGAAGGTGCTTGGCGAGTCTAAGGGTGGACGCAAATGTGACAAGGAGACTTGGTGGTGGAATGACTCAGTCCAGAGGGAGACCAGGGCGAAAAAAGCCCTCTTTAAGAAGTGGCAAGCGTCCAGATCTCCTGAAGATCGCGACGCATACAGAGCTGCCAAGCGCACCACCAAGAAAGCTGTAGCCAGAGCCAGACGAGACCACTTACAACCACTTTACGATAAGTTGGAATCGTCTGAGGGGCAGAAGCTCATATATAAGCTGGCGCGTTCCAGGGTCAAAGCGGCACAGGATATTTCCAAGTGCCGCTGTGTAAAAGACCCCGGGGGCAACCTGTTATGCGAGGACCTCGCGGTGAAGGAGAGATGGCGCTCGTATTTCCACGAGCTGCTGAACAAGCAGCATAAAGAGGTGCAGCCGCCAGATCTTCCTCCAAATCAAGGACTAGTGCCACCGGTAACGCCTGCAGAAGTCCAAAATTGTCTTCGCCGCATGGAAAATCGGAAAGCTGTCGGAGCCGATGGAGTCCCCATCGAAGCCTGGAAGGCGATGGGCTCTCGTGGTGTGGGCATCTTAACCAACCTTTTTAACCGGACACTCCTCACCGGTACGATCCCGAACCAATGGAGGCTGAGTATCATTACTCCAGTCTTCAAAGGCAAGAGATCGGTGCAGGAGTGCGGTAACTACCGTGGAATAAAGGTCATGTCCCACACCATGAAGCTCTTCGAGAGGGTTATCGACTCTCGGATTCGGCAGGAGTGCACTGTCTCGGGATGTCAGTATGGGTTTCGCCCTGGACATGGGACCATGGACCCAGTTTTTGCCCTAAGGACTGTCGCGGAGAAATACAGGACGAAGAATACGCCTCTGCACTGCCTGTTTCTGGACTTGCAGAAGGCCTTCGACTGTATTCCTCGTGCGATAATCTGGTGGGCATTGCGATTCAAAAGGGTTCCAGAGGCCTATATTGACATCATCCAAGACATGTACCATGACTCCGATTCCGTAGTTCGGACCGCTGTTGGCGACATAAAATCTTTCCCCATCACCGTTGGGGTGCACCAAGGATCCGTCCTTAGTCCGTTTCTGTTCAGCGTGGTATTAGACGTATTGTCAGACAGCATCAGAAACTCACATGAGCAGCCCCCGTGGTTGCTCATGTATGCTGATGATATCGCGCTGACAGATTCAGACAGGGGTAGGCTGGTGCAACGCGTGAAGGCGTGGAAGGAGTCGCTTGAGAACGGTGGTCTGAAGCTCAATGTGGCGAAGACCGAGTACTTGGCCTGTAACTCCACAGATCCCACACCCGTACGCATAGGCGGTGACACGGTCGAGCGCACGGACCGAGTAAAATACTTGGGATCTGTATTAAACGCGTCTGGTGACATCGATTACGACGTCAAGGCACGCATTGCTGCCGCGTGGGCCAAATGGCGTGAGGTGACTGGTGTCATTTGTGACCCCAAGATGCCGGTAAAATTGAAGGGACAGGTCTATAAGACCATCATTAGGCCTGTCCTTTTATACGGCTGTGAAGCGTGGCCGGTGTTAGAGAGACACAAGCAAGAACTGCGTGTCACGGAGATGAATATGCTGCGGTGGATGTGTGGAGTGACGCGGAAGGACCGCGTTAGGAACTCCCGCATTCGCGGCAGTCTTCATGTCCGTGACATTGCGGATAAATTGCAGGAGTGTCGGCTCCGTTGGTACGGCCACGTTTTGCGGCAACCGGATGATTATGTGGGAAACAAATGTCTGGCCATGCCGCCTCCGCCGGGCCCCGGCAGGAGAGGTAGACCCAAAAAGTGCTGGCTTGACGTTGTAAGGGGTGACATGCGTGCTAATGGGCTCACTACCAGGGATGCTGAAGACCGTGCGAAGTGGAGTAGAAAAAGTCGGAAAGCGGACCCCGGGCACCGAAGCGGAAGTTTGGGTTGCAACCGGGATGAACGCTGAGATGATGATGATGAGTAATAAAAAAATTGCCGTAGGCAGCATATTCAATATAATTACATTTAAAATATTCTGATTTGGTTACGGCATATAATAAGGAAGACCGTCTGTGATTGAGAAATTTGGTGAAAAGAACACTTGTAATGGCTTAACCTGGCCATTACTTTAGTGAGAGCTGGATATTACGTAAAATAAATAACGTGCTGGATATCAGAGGCGGATAATGTCAGATGCAGGTCATCTGTTATTCTTCATGATCGTGAAATTTCGGCCAATTTTCAGTACATCAACCTGTGTTCATTTGGCCATGTACTACGGACACCTACGTGTTTCTGGTAGGTAGATACAAAAAAGGGAAGTTTATGTCGTAAAGGATGGTAGTAGCTATCATAAAGAACGTGAAGAATGAAATATTCCTACATTTCAATTCTAACGGTCGTTCGTGCACACATTTCAAGTGGTCTCTATAGTAGAAGGTAAGAATGCTATAAATTTTCAACGGTAGTACATCGAGGATTCACTAGACCTCCTGTAACTGGGAATTCGTTCTTTGAAGATTACTACTTTTATATGTTTAATACAGATATAATATACTGTATTACAGTTACGTACTAGCCAAGAGATATCGCACTGGTAGCCTAACTTATAAACCAGACTTTCGATTCTTAGCTATGCACATTGTGTGGTTGGCTAATATGCACAAATATACAGGCAATTAAGGAACCTAAATACCGAGATCATTGGCTCACTGGTATGTGTAGCCCACGAATCTACCTTGGTTATTGGTGGCGGGTATACTTTCCGGTCTTTAATCTGTCTTGGAGTCCCAAGCCTAGTGCCACGTTATGAGCTCATAAATGTTTAATTCGTATTCCAGCATTATATTTTTTATTTTTAAGCTGGGTCACGCGGCAAAAAGACGCTGCTCTCATAAGATAGTCATAACCACCGCTGACAAAATTAAAGAAAACATTATTTCACAAAAATTTGGTGCCCACTTGAGGCAGGTTCTGCACCAACAAGCACAATAAAACTCGGTTGATTGAAAAAGAGAGCATTAAAAGATCACAAAAAAAAGAGCATTAAAAGATGACGTCAACAAAAACAGTAAACTGTAAAAAATGTTTATTTATTTATTTATTGTTAGAACTGTGTACATTATAATGTTGGTAAGTACATTTTGTATCAACAATTTGCCTTTTTAAGGCGTACAATATTTATAAAGGTATTTTTATGCTTCAAATTATTAGAAAATAATAGTAACATATTCATTTATTTGCAATTATAATTTTATTAATTTGAAACACAATAAGTATAGAATTAAATTAATTTTAACAATAATTTATCAAATTAATAAAATAATATGTATCAATTTTTTTATGTCAATTCCATAATAATTTGCCCTTAATTAAGAAACTTGTCCTTCAGATATTCATCTAAGTTATAATACGACTTCTTAATTAGCATTTGTTTCAGTTTGTTTTTGTCTGTTCGATATTTGAAAAAAATGAGTGTTGGACGACTGGTAGTATCGCGTATGGCTCTGTAACGCGCGGAACATTTAGACATACGAACTTCCTGAGGATATTCAAATTCTCTTTTACCCGTGCTAAAACATTATGTAATGTTCAGATTTGTAAAACTTTGCTGGTGTCACGTAATAGTTTCACTGCGAGCTTAATTACGTATCCGTGCAGGGGCGGAGAAAGAATACTAACCTCTGCGGCCGGGGTCGGCCTGTCGTAAAAGCCGACAAAACAACCCACCCTAGCTACGTGGTAGGGCCTCAAGCCCGTCTGGATGGCGACCACCTTCGGTCTTAAGTATGCCGCCATAATAACCTTGTGTTGTGTTCCGACATTAGTGACCCAAGTTCCTGTACCCTTATGGGACAGCAGCGTGTTCGCGATGCCACTGGCGTTGCAAACACCCATAGGCGACGGTAACTGCTAAATTCTAAGCGGGCCGTCAGCCTGTTTGCTGTTCTACAGCAATAAAAAAAAAAAAAAAAAAAAAACTAAACCAAACAGGGGAATTGGTCAAGGTCATCAAGGTCACTGCGAATTTCCTTGCTCATTCCAAGGTATTGGAAATATGTGTCACTGACCACTCTTCCTCAATCTCTCTCTCAAAACATATATTTCACTATTCTCCCTTTCCTTACCCATTGTACGGTGAACTCTAAATCTGTGACTAGCATTGTACAATCGAAGTTGAAGATTATTGAGGGCTTGGAAACGAGCGGTTGATGAAAGATACCGTGAAGTGGGAAAAGAGACTTCCGAACCTTGTTTCTAATCCTTCCCAGTTTGTTTTAAGCTTTCAATCACAGAGGAAGTCGTGTACTGCAAACTTCATATCATTCTAAACGCTTAATTTGTATGAGAGTATCTGAAGCCAAATGGGTACGGCGCAGAATGTAGTCTTTAAGGAGGTTAAACGTCGAGATGTCTACACATTGAACAGTATCTCTAACATTACAGTAAAACTGTTTCGTACTCGCTTTGATCATCACCTCACAAATGAGGTTAATTTACAAATTCAGGATAACACTCGGAATCCGTAATATTGCTGTGTCCTAGAATATCTACTATCCAACAGAAATATTGAAACTAATTCATCTTGCACCATACAATGTGCTCAATAATTAAGCCTCCGATTCTCCTGCGGTCAAGATATCATATATTATTCATGGGCGAATCCGTAACACTGGGCATGCTTAGTATGTAGTAATGCGTTCCGTAAATACGATATCCGTTGTCAGAATTACATATTAACTATTTATAATGCTCATTTATTAATTTTATATCATGTTTTATTACCGCATTGTGGCAATGTATAAGAGAGGTTTTATTGATTTTCGACGTAATGAAGACCATACTCGCTTATATTGTTTTTTGTTATTGGTAACGAACAGCAAACAGGCTGATGACCCACATGATCGTAAGCAGTTACTATCGCCTATAGATGTTTGCGACGCTATGGGCACCGCAATTACGCTGTACCCCATATAGATACAGGAACTTAGGTTACTAATGCCGGAACACAACACTAGGTTAATATAGCTAGGCGGCATATACCACATAGACACCAAAGGTGGTTGTAATCCAGACGGGTTTTTGACATTTCAGCCTAACAAATACCACCTACCTAGCGTTGTATTAAAATAGATGAAATGACGGTTCCTGCTGTAGAAAAATCATCATCGCTAGCCCAACGTCATCTACTGGTGGACGCCTGCTCTCCAAGTTTGGGCTAAAAATCTCGTTTCATCCAATTTAAACTTATACAAATCATTGATCAGATGTCCTATGAAACTTTTTCTTTATTTTTTTATCCGTGCAGGGGCGGAGAAAGAATACTAACCTCTGTGGTCGGGGTCGGCCTGTCGTAAAAGGCGACAAAACAACCCACCCTAGCTACGTGGTAGGGCCTCAAGCCCGTCTGGATGGCGACCACCTTTGGTCTTAAGTATGCCGCCATAATAACCTTGTGTTGTGTTCCGGCATTAGTGACCCAAGTTCCTGTACCCTTATGGGACAGCAGCGTGTTCGCGATGCCACTGGCGTTGCATACACCTATAGGCGACGGTAACTGCTAAATCCTAAGCGGGCCGTCAGCCTGTCTGCTGTTCTATAGCAATAAAAAAAAAAAATAATAATAATAATATTTCAAAATTGAACTCCGACTCGCTCCAACCCAAATTAGTTATTTTCGATCTAAATTTTTATAACTTTTATTAATAGTAGGAAGCTAGGTATTTTCTGTGTGAGAGTACAACTGATAAGGACTAAGACAACAAAAATTTTTTTTTAAAAATGCTGAATTTACAAAGAAAAAATCTTTTTAATAGTTAGGTCGAAAATTTTAAAAAATATGAAAAAAAATCATATCTCGTTAACTACAAAAAATCGCTGAACATACATGGGGTATTTCCGAGTACCCCCAGATGTCAGCAATCCAAAAAAAATTTTTGGACGTCACCTTTTGGGCCACCCTATATACGTTTGCCGCGACATAATTTCTACTCAAAGCCACCAAAACCAGACTTGTCAGAGCTCTCATATTCCCCATATATCTTTATGCTGCGGAGACATGGACCCTACGAGAAAGTGAGAAAAAACGGATTGATGCTCTTGAGATGTGGTGCTGGAGAAGAATGCTCAGTATATCGTGGATGGAATTCCGAACCAACGAGTCTATTCTTCGAGAGCTGGGCATCAATCACAGGCTATCAAACACAGTGCAGGCTCGCATCCTCACTTTCTTTGGACACGTATCACGGCGCGGAGGCGAATCCATTGAATACCTGGTAGTGCAGGGCAAGGTTGAGGGCACCCGACCACGCGGGAGATCACCGATGAGGTGGACGGACCAAGTGAAAAGCGCCGTCGACGTTCCTCTGCACGAATGCACAAGGAGAGCGGCAATTCGCGAAGAGTGGCGTCGTATTGTAAAACAGGCTACAAAAACCTCAATGTGGCGGCCACGACCACTCTGGCAAGAGTGTAACGCCAAAGAAGAAGAAGAATTTCTACTCCTGGACTCGCTTACTCTAGTGTCCGTCGGTCTGGTGATAGATTTGGCCGGCCTCTTGCCACTTCAGCTTGCATACTTTGTGAGCTCCTTCGGTCACATTGGTGCGTACACAAATGTCTATGTTTTGGATATTTTCCATAAAAGATACACTCGATATAGCCCACTGAGCTATTTGAAATATTAAAACAGTCATACAGTGTCAGGTAGGGGTATGGTTACTTTTATTTCCCACTTACGCGTAATTCATCATTTTCAAAGTGACTTCTATAACACATAACAAACGAGTCTGCGGTCATCACCAGAATAAAATATTCCATAAATGTAATGTAATTTTAGCTTACATTAAAGAGTGTATTCCGGAAAAATGTGTGGAGAATACTTTTAGTGAGATGAATATTAACTCTGTTTCAGGTTCAAATTTCACAAAAGACAAAGGTATTAACGGTAATGAGGTTGAACCCTAACAAGTGGTACAAGTTTCAAGATATAAGCGATAAAATATACGTCTTTAACTAAAGAGATTTAATCTACTTTTGTCTAATCCGAAATGATTTCTATATACAAAAAGATTACTTGATATATAAAAAGACAGGCTAATATCGTGATTTTTTTTATAATTTTTATCATTATACAGATTAAAAAAAAGGTTTTTGTGAATCCAAACCTAAAAGTTGGCAAAAACAGCTATAAAATGATAAATTTATGGTAAATTTAGTTTTGTGGTTACTGTTCCACTATCCGCTATAATACATTTTGAATATTTTAACATACGAGCTATTAAACAATGACATGAGATGCTCATAATGCCAATGATAATTAGTAAGTTCTTCAATTACATCGTGCCGGCATATTTTTAAATGGTATAGTAATTGATTTAAATCGCTTGTGCTCCATAACTTGCGCCATTACAAAGGGATTATTAAAGAATCCTGAATGTTTCGACCTATTTTAATAAATACGTATTAACTAGTCGGCTCATTAACGCTGTGCCCTTAATGATGCGAAATGCAATTTCCAGCGAAGGTAGATATTTACAATTATGATTGCTGATAAAAAGGAAAATGAAACGCTTTTGTTTCGTAACTATTTGCTATATATGCTGATCAGTTAATACGATATTCAAAGTGAAAATCAATACATTGTATTTTTTTATTGTTGAAGAACAGCAGGCAGGCCGACGGCCCACCCAATAGTAAACAGTTACCGTCGGCTATGGATGTTTGCGATACTATGGGCACCGCACATACGCTGCTGTCCCACAGGGGTACAGGAACCTGGGTCACCAATGCCGGAACACAATACAAAGTTATTATGGTGGCATACATATACACCAGGAGTGGTCGCCATCTAGACGGGCTTGGGGCCCTAGCATGTAACTAGGGTTGTTTTATCGCCTTTTATGCCTGGCTGACCCCAGCCGCAAAGGTTAATATTCTTTCTCCGCTCCTGCACGGAAAGAATTTAACATTGTTTAAATTTAAATTTTATAGCAGTTAGTTGAGGCTCTTATATGGGTCACTACCAAAGCCTTCTGGGCTAAGTCTCCATGTTACCACAACCACGTTAGGTGGGTCACCCTCATAGGCAACAGATGAGATTCTGAAACTAGGTAATTTTTTCGAGTTTTGCTATCCTTTCGGGTTATTATGAAGACATTTTTTTTATTAACGATACATTAAATTACATACATTTTATCATAGTATGTGTACTGTAGTTGATTAATATATAACCAGCGCTGGTCTTCTGCTATC
The DNA here is from genome assembly GCA_963693495.1 of Malacosoma neustria. Classification (NCBI taxonomy): domain Eukaryota; kingdom Metazoa; phylum Arthropoda; class Insecta; order Lepidoptera; family Lasiocampidae; genus Malacosoma; species Malacosoma neustria. The sequence goes on from OY856372.1 coordinate 3,494,700, forward strand.
TTTCCCCTCTACAGATTTTTTCAATAATAATAAACGGTTACAAAAGTCTAAAGACAAATTAGGCACGATGATGTTTGTGTTCATATTCCACAGTACATTTATTAATATTAAACTTCAGTTGCTTCTAGAACTAAATGCTCGTAAGGTGAACTTATTTATGTTAGTGTTTTATTTTGTTTCAACTATATATATTTAATACTCAGAAATAAAATAATTGCCTTTTTATATTGTATAATTCATTGATTAAATCCGTTTGCATTTATACTAGAAATTCGTACTATAGTAAATATTTATCGATAAAACTTCTCATGCAAAATGCAATCTAAAACTGAACACTCCTGTTTTGTAATGTTTAATATACGGCCGCAAAACTAGATTTTATGTTTGTTAAATCCAAAACATGATAAACTTCAAACACCACATTCAAACTAGAAAACGTTTTAGCAAAATCATGCTCTATAAAGGTCGGCGCTTATTAAATATTTATCCACTATATTTTCATCCGTCTAAGATACTTAATGAATATTTTATTTTGTAATTAAATCTAGCTTGAAAATGTTAAAATGTAGCCGTTATAAATAGCATTTGTTTTCTTATATTATAAAAATTTTATGCTCATATTTGCCTGTAATATTTATCATTTATTCAAATGTAAAACTTGATACGAATACGATACGAATTAATGGACTTGAATATTTTATGTGTTTTCTTTACCAAACTTTAAACTTTTGTGGTGACAAGCATAAGGCAATAAAAATAGTGTTAATAATGTCCATCAAATACTAATATTACAAATAAACCTTACAGCATAATATCAGTGTAACATTCAGTATTTTAAAATGAGGCGAGCAAGGAATCATTGAGACCTGTTTCGGCTCACCATCGGCCAATGCTATGGTTATGTGGTGTACGTTATAATTATATTTAAAATTAAATTTAGGTTACAATTTAATTTATATAAAAATAATATTGAAAATTATGTTTAATAATGTATAATATTATCATGTTTCTACAAAGTTTTAAAATATTCTTATTGTTATATAAAAGTAATAATACATTATAAATAAATAAAATCGCTCGCCGCTTATGTTCCGAACCGCTGCCGCTCACTTGCCAACATTGAGGCGATGCGCGTGCGACGTAGGTAGTCGGAAATTTTAATCGAGCAGTGGCTACGTGATTCGAACGATAAGCGGTATTTTTATTTTTGTCCACATAATAATTATACCAAAGTTGTAAACCATACCCATAATTTTAAATAAATAAATATTAAAAAAATACCGCGGTGGTATTAGCACGTAAACTAGTGTGGCACGCCTCCGATTGCATATGGGTTGGAGAAATATGCTGAATCCTGCGGCCGGTGTAGCCTATTGTAAAAAGCAACAAAACTACTCAGTTAAATAGTAGGGTACCACCAGCCACCACTGGTTAGCAAAAACAAACATTAATAGTAAAATCATGCAATGGTTGAATGCAAATAATTTAAACGATGAAATGCTAACATTATATGAGCGTTGAACCTACTACTAAATACCAAACACTAAATGTTACGTATAAATCGATTCCAGTGCATTTATTCAGGAAACCAATGGGTTTAGTTGTATGTTATTTAACATTAATGCTTTGCGGGAAATTTTATTTATGTATTTATATTTAATAATATTAAATATATATATATATATATATATATATATATATATATATATATATATATATATATATATATATATATATATATATATATACCTAGTCAGGTCATAAGTATTGTCACACAGTAAAAACTTTTCTTTTAGAATGCTGGCCACAAAAAAGTTTATTGAATTAGAATTTCGAATTGTTCATGAAAATAAAAATGTATAACTTTTAGAATTTTACTCATTTTTAAATATGGAGTGGACGCTTAAAGAAGACCGTGTTACAGTTATTGCGTTGCATCGTTGCGGTTACGCGCCAATTCAAATTTTTAACATACTGAAAAATTTGAATATAACCAAAAGATTCGTTTATCGTACCATCAAACGATACAATGAAGACTCTAGTGTAGATGACAGGTCAAGAAGTGGTCGCCCTCGGTCTGTTAGGACTCCAGCAGTGATAAAAGCTGTGAAGGCACGAATTCAAAGAAATCCCAAACGTAAGCAGAAACTGTTGGCCCTTCAGATGGGGTTAAGCAGAACCACGGTGAAAAGGGTGTTAAATGAAGACTTAGGGCTTCGGGCATATCGAAGAAAAACAGGACATCGTTTGAATGCTCGTCTAATGGACCTAAAACTGAAGAGATACCACGCTTTGTTGAAGCGGTACGCGGGAAAAAAATATCGGGAAATTCTTTTTTCGGATGAAAAAATGTTTACCGTAGAAGAGAGCTACAACAAACAAAATGATAAGGTGTACGCACACAGTAGTGAAGAAGCGAGCAACCGTATTCCGCGTGTCCAACGAGGTCATTTTCCATCCTCGCTCATGGTATGGTTGGGAGTTTCTTATTGGGGCTTAACAGAGGTACATTTTTGTGAGAAAGGTGTAAAAACGAATGCTTTTGTGTATCAAAATACAGTCCTGACGAACCTTGTGGAACCTGTTTCTCATACCATGTTCAATAACAGGCACTGGGTATTCCAACAAGATTCGGCGCCAACTCATAGAGCGAAGAGCACACAAGACTGGCTGGCGGCGCGTGAAATCGACTTCATCCGGCACGAAGACTGGCCCTCCTCCAGTCCAGATTTGAATCCGTTAGATTACAAGATATGGCAATACTTGGAGGAAAAGGCGTGCTCAAAGCCTCATCCCAATTTGGAGTCACTCAAGACATCCTTGATTAAGGCAGCCGCCGATATTGACATAGACCTCGTTCGTGCTGCGATAGACGACTGGCCGCGCAGATTGAAGGCCTGTATTCAAAATCACGGAGGTCATTTTGAATAAACTTTAATGTCATAAGAATCTATGTTTTGTTAAATTCATTTTGGTATATGAATGGTTACATAATGAATAAACTTGTTACAATTATTTTACATTAAACATGTATGACAGAATTTATGACCTGACTAGGTATACCTATGTATGACAGAATTTATGACCTGACTAGGTATACCTAGTCAGGTCATAAATTCTGTCACATGTTTAATGTAAAATAATTGTAACAAGTTTATTCATTATGTAACCATTTATATACCAAAATGAACTTAACAAAACATAGATTCTTATGACATTAAAGTTTATTCAAAATGACCTCCGTGATTTTGAATACAAGCCTTCAATCTGCGCGGCCAGTCCTCTATCGCAGCACGAACGAGGTCCATGTCAATATCGGCGGCTGCCTTAATCAAGGATGTCTTGAGTGACTCCAAATTGGGATGAGGCTTTGAACACGCCTTTTCCTCCAAGTGTTGCCATATCTTGTAATCTAACGGATTCAAATCTGGACTGGAGGAGGGCCAGTCTTCGTGCCGGATGAAGTCGATTTCACGCGCCGCCAGCCAGTCTTGTGTGCTCTTCGCTCTATGAGCTGGCGCCGAATCTTGTTGGAATACCCAGTGCCTGTTATTGAACATGGTATGAGAAACAGGTTCCACAAGGTTCGTCAGGACTGTATTTTGATACACAACAGCATTCGTTTTTACACCTTTCTCACAAAAATGTACCTCTGTTAAGCCCCAATAAGAAACTCCCAACCATACCATGAGCGAGGATGTAAAATGACCTCGTTGGACACGCGGAATACGGTTGCTCGCTTCTTCACTACTGTGTGCGTACACCTTATCATTTTGTTTGTTGTAGCTCTCTTCTACGGTAAACATTTTTTCATCCGAAAAAAGAATTTACCGATATTTTTTTCCCGCGTACCGCTTCAACAAAGCGCGGCATCTCTTCAGTCTCAGGTCCATTAGACGAGCATTCAAACGATGTCCTGTTTTTCTTCGATATGCCCGAAGCCCTAAGTCTTCATTTAACACCCTTTTCACCGTGGTTCTGCTTAACCCCATCTGAAGGGCCAACAGTTTTTGCTTACGTTTGGGATTTCTTTGAATTCGTGCTTTCACAGCTTTTATCACTGCTGGAGTCCTAACAGACCGAGGGCGACCACTTCTTGACCTGTCATCTACACTAGAGTCTTCATTGTATCGTTTGATGGTACGATAAATGAATCTTTTGGTTATATTCAAATTTTTCAGTATGTTAAAAATTTGAATTGGCGCGTAACCGCAACGATGCAACGCAATAACTGCAACACGGTCTTCTTTAAACGTCCACTCCATATTTAAAAAATAAGTAAAATTCTAAAAGTATACATTTTTATTTTCATGAACAATTCGAGATTCGAATTCAATAAACTTTTTTGTGGCCAGCATTCTAAAAGAAAAGTTTTTACTGTGTGACAATACTTATGACCTGACTAGGTATATATATATATATATATATATATATATATATATATATATATATATATATATATATATATATATATATATATATATATATATATATAATATTATTTATTTGTTTCAGTCTGGATGGTCCGAATAAATCAAACAAATTTGTTTCTGTAAAAATAACAGAAACGACAATTAAAGTTGATTACTCGTCTCTCATAACTCTTGCTTTTCTATCTATTAATTAAATTATTTAAATCAAATCTGTAACGTAATAACGTAAATATTGTTTACTTTTTTGTAGGCAAATGTCATGTGTCACACTTCTATGACACATGACATTAAGCGCGTTAAATCAAAAGGGATTATGTCCTGGTTACACAACCTAACCATAATACAATAACATTAAAGAGATGATATTCTCTTTACATCTCCCCTCCACGATATGAAAATTGCATAATTTTTCAATCAGCTTCAACTTCAAACATTGGAATTAGTTTTGTCACGTGGAATAGACTCGTGTCTTGATTTCTTTTTCCAGTTTTTATTTTATAAATTGAGTTTGAAATTTTTTCTTCTATTATATATGGGCCGATTCTTAGTTCTTCTAGCTTTTTCCTATTGAGTTTGTTTCCATTCTCTATGAATACCATATCTCCTTCGTTGAATTCATGGTGTCTTCTGTTTCTATTAAATAAACTTTCGTTATACTTATGTGATCTCTGTGTTCTTTCTAATGCTAATTTCTTATCTCTTATCCAGTCTTCTCCGTTTTTCTTTCTTTTTAACTCTTCTGGTATGTTACTGGTGTCTGTGCCATATAATAGATACTCTGGTGTAAATCCCGTTATTGTATGTTCTAGTATATTATACTTATTCACACATTCTCTCGCTATCGATGTCCATGCTCTATTCTTTTTCTCTTCGTTTATTTTACATCTTATTTTATTTACTAATGTCTGATTCAGTCTTTCATTCAGACCATTAGAAAATGGTGCATTTATTGCAGTAAAAATTAATTGCACTCCTTTATTTTTTAAATAATCTTTAAATTCTTTCGAATTTATTCCAGGATATTGGTCCGTTAAGATTGTTCCGATGTTTTCTATGTCTAACACAGTTTGAATTAGTTTTATAAAATCAGCGGCGTTTTGAGTTCTTGATGTTGAAATGAACGCATATCTCGTGAAATGATCAACAAGTAAATGAATATATTTTTTTGTTGATCTAGTGCTTCCAAATCCTCCAATTGTATCTATGGACATAATTTCGAAAGCTTTGGTCGCTGGTCCTAATTGTGACATTGAGCCGAATTTATGTTGCCCTCTTGACTTATTCTTAATACATATATAACATTCTTTACAAAATTTTTTTATATTCTTCACTAAATTTTTAGCAGTATAATATGGACATATTTTCATTTGTGTTTGTGTTATTCCTGTGTGACACCATTCCTTGTGTATTTTATTAATTAAATCAATACTGAATTTTTCTGATAATATGATTTTCTCTCTTTTCTTCACTTTTTTATAATATATTCCGTTTTTCTCTATTAATTTTTCTTTTTTATTCTGTAATAGTATATTATTCATCTGATCTAATTTTATTTCATCTATTTCAATAAAATTTACCGTTTTTAATAAATCCTCTTCTTCTGTATTTGATTCTAGAACAGGGTTTCTACTCAAGCAGTCCGCTTCTTTATTATCTTTACCTGGGACGTATATAATTCTAAAATCGTATTGAGATAGATAGTGACTTAGATCGCCCAATTCTTCGTCTGTTCGTGCTTTTATATTCATATTTTCCAGTGGTTTGTGGTCAGAGTATATTTCGAAGTATCTCCCTATCAGCCAGTGTTGCCAGTACTTTATTGCCTCTTTTATAGCTAAGCATTCAAGATAAATAGCTTTTTTTCTTTTTTGCGTTTCATTAAGTTTCTTTGAGAAGTAGGCCACAGGTTTTTCTTTTCCATCCTCTTGTGTTTGTTTTAGTATTGCGCCTATACCTTCAAGTGATGCATCTGTATATATCTTGATTGGAAGGTCTTTGTCGAATATCTCCAACACTGGTTGGGAACATAGCATTTCTTTTATCTTTCTGAAAGATTTTTCACAATCCTCTGTCCATATAAATTTTACATTTTTTTTTAATAGTTGATGTAATGGATCTAGTAATATTGAGCTCTTTTCTATATATTCATGGTAAAAATTTATTTTCCCCAGAAATTGTCTAATTTGCTTTTGTGTAGTAGGAATTGGGAAATTTTTTATTGACGTTATGTTGTCTTTCAACGGTTTAACCGTATTTTCTCCTATTACATGTCCTAAATATCTAACCGAACTAGCAGCGAATGTACACTTTTTAAATTTTAACCTGAGTCCTTCTTTTTTTATTGCATTTAATAATTTTTCAATATGATTTAGATGTTCTTCAAACGTCGGTGAGTGTATTAAGATATCGTCTATATAGTTCACTGAAAATTCAGTTAGTCCATATTTTCTTAATATGCTACTCAGAATTCGTTGAAATATAGCTGGAGATGTTTTTAAGCCAAACGGTAGACATGTCCATTGATAGTGACCATCTTGTGTTACAAATCCCGTCTTCCTCCTATCCTCAATTCTTAGTGGTATTAACCAAAAAGCTGAGTTAATGTCCAGTGTCGTAAAGTATTTACAATTTCTGACTCTTATTATTATATCATCTATTAAAGGGAATGGTTGTGCCTGAGGGACAATGTTTTTATTTAAATCTCTAAAGTCTATGCACAGACGTGTCTTTCCTTCATTTTTCTTATATGCTAGTGTGACGGGTGCAGCAAAAGGACTATAAGATTCTTCGATTAAATTCTTCTCTAGTAAGTTGGCTATTTGTTTCTCTATTTCTTTTTTGTCTTTTATATTACATCTATAGGGTCTTTTACTGCAGTATTTCTCCACTATTAAGTCAATTCTAGCTTCATATTCGTTAACAGTCCCAATATCATACTTGTCTTTCGCAAACACTGATTTGTTTTTATCTATCAATTTTTCTATCTTCATTTTTTTATCTTTATCTAAATGTTCTATATTTGTTTGAAATTCTTCTGTTTCCACGTGTTCATTAAAATTAATTGAACAATTTGTAACTTCACTTAATGTTATCTCTGGTTTTTCTAACTTCTTCTCTATTTTCTGTGAGATTTCTAAATTTTCATTCAACCTCAACTTAAACATAGGAATTAAGTCTAATCCTATTATAAAATCTTCAAAATCCTCTCTTTCAACTACATATATATCTACTATTTTTTCTATATCAAATATTTTTATTCTTATTCTTACCAATCCATTTGTCTGATTCACACCATTGACAGACCTCAAGAATATCTTGTTTAAATCTTCTCTATTCTCTTTTATTTTTATCCATTTCGAGTTTATCAAGGATACTTGAGAACCTGGATCATATGTTCCCATTATCTCTATCTGATTCTCAACTAGTAGCTTAAGTCTGATCAATGGTGTGACTATTAGTTTTTTTTCTCTGTATTTAAATTTACTTCTATTACTGAATTGCTTCCAATAGCTTTAGGTTTCTCTTTTTTCTCTAGTTTAAACCAGCATTTTTCTTCTGGATGATATCTTATACCTTTACCCATGTTTTCACATGTCATACATGGTTTCTTTTCTTCATTTCTGAATTTATGTTCTGGTTTACCTTCTTTTTTAAATGTTTTCTTTTTATTTATTATCCCTTCAAGCTTCTGTAATTCATTTATTAAATCTTTTGTATTTTCTATTTCATCTCTGGCGATCTTCTCTCTAATAAATTCTGGCAACCCAAATGCAATTCTATCTATCATTGTATCAGCGTCCATGTCCTTATTTATTTCTAATAATAATCGTTCTTTCTTTATTGCATATTGTACTATTGAACCTTCTTTGTATTTAAAATAATGAGCATATGTCCTGCTACTCCATCCCTTACCTGAAAAGGTTTCTATTAATATCTGTTTCCACGTATTCCAATTGTTTTCATGTTCTCCTTTTATTACAGTAGAAGTATACCAATCTTGGCAAGTTGCATCTAAAAATATTCTTAATAATTCTATTTTAGTTTTATCTTTTTCTATTTTAAATCTTCCACACTCTTTTTCGAATATATGTAACCATTGTCTAACATTAGATGTTTTATAATTAAATTTTTCTAATACAAATTTATCTACAATATGTTTTAAGTTTTTTTCTTCTTCGTGTTTTTCTGATTTTTCAATTAATTTTTCTAATATTTTTTCCAAGCTCGAGTTTTCTTTAATATTCTCTTGAAGTGTTTGTTTTAAATATTTCCCTCCAAACTGGATATTTCCTTCATCATCTAAATATATCTTTTCTAATTCTTTTGAAATTTTTATCCATATTTTTAACTCATCATGCCTTTTTCCTAATGATTTTTTTACCTTTTTGAAAGTCTCCGTCTTTGTCAACTCTTCATGATAATCTGCATACATGAGGTCATCTGGTATAACATATTTTTCCCCTTGTTCTGTGACAATTGAGGTTACAGCTACTACTGTAGTTTTACAGTCCTTTGGAGAAGCCACAGCTCTGAACTCGAATTGCAATTTCATTTTGTGACGAAAATTGTCGTTTTATAATATTATTTATTTGTTTCAGTCTGGATGGTCCGAATAAATCAAACAAATTTGTTTCTGTAAAAATAACAGAAACGACAATTAAAGTTGATTACTCGTCTCTCATAACTCTTGCTTTTCTATCTATTAATTAAATTATTTAAATCAAATCTGTAACGTAATAACGTAAATATTGTTTACTTTTTTGTAGGCAAATGTCATGTGTCACACTTCTATGACACATGACATTAAGCGCGTTAAATCAAAAGGGATTATGTCCTGGTTACACAACCTAACCATAATACAATAACATTAAAGAGATGATATTCTCTTTACATATATATATTGTTGTCGGGTTATGGCCAGACATCAGAGGGACAACTCTGATATGGCAATATACAAATTAAATAACTAGTCATGTGACAGTGAGGGCGGTCACCTAGGGCTGTACTGACTGTCAGAGACAGGGTTCCACGCACCCACCGCAATAAGGACAGTACTAATTGCCTGAGACAACGTTCCACGTCCAATAACTGGGCAGTACTGACTGTCGAGAGACAGTGATCCGTGCACCAAGACGCATTCGTTTGAAATGCGTGCCTGCTCAACAGCGCGGCTCCTTATAAAGGCGAAGGTGGGGCGAACTCTGCACTAGCGCCCTCCCAGACGCCATCTCTTGCAGCTGTTAAATAATATGGCTGCCGTTACATCCGGTGCAGCCGCCAAATAATACGACATCCGCCAATGGCCGCCGCCACATCCGGCCGCCGCCACATCCGACCGCTTGTGCCGGAAGTGATGGAAACTCTCTTTAGTTGTTTTAAATATTAGTCAGTGTTGCCAATAAGATAGTTTTGAGTTCGATATTCCTAACACGGCCTCTCCTGACATCCTGACGTCCTCGGCAGGTGTAGATAGCTCAGCTTCCTCATCATAGACATAACATACAAGGTCTAGTTTCAAATCAAGACTAGACATAACGCACAAGGTCTAGTTTCACACAAGACCAGACATAACGCACAAGGTCTAGTTTCACACAAGACTAGACATAACACACAAGGTCTAGCTTCACACAAGACTAGACATAACACACAAGGTCTAGCTTCACACAAGACTAGACATAACACCCAAGGTCTAGCTTCATACAAGACTAGACATAACACACAAGGTCTAGCTTTACACAAGACTAGACATAACACACAAGGTCTAGACATATCACACAAGGTCTAGACATATCACACAAGGTCTAGACATATCACACAAGGTCTAGACATATCACACAAGGTCTAGACATAACACACAAGGTCTAGACATAACACACAAGGTCTAGACATAACACACAAGGTCTAGACATAACACACAAGGTCTAGACATAACACACAAGGTCTAGACATAACACACAAGGTCTAGACATAACACACAAGGTCTAGACATAACACACAAGGTCTAGACATGACACACAAGGTCCAGCTTCAAATCAAGGCTAGACATCATTATAACACCTAAAACAAATTACCCTGTAACATGGTTTGTGATAACAGTACAACAACTACAACTGTAAGCGTGTACTCAAACAGTCTCAACTGGTGCACGAGCATTATTATTTAATCAGAGAAGAGTATTTAGAAATTATAACAAATGGAACGTTCTTCATAACAAAACTTTGCCAGTCATTAGACTGCCAGCACGCATCATAAGTAGCTGCCCGGAGGCAAGCGCATGTGGCTGCGTGGTATGTAACCTCCCTTGAGAAATTCTGGTCACGCCTTAGGTAGCTGCCATAGGGCAAGCGCACGTGACAACTCAAGTAAATAAAAAAAATCACATGTCATAGGTAGCTGCTATGACGGAAGCGTTCGTGGATTCTAAATGATTTAGCATACGTCATAGGTAACCGCCGAGAGGCAAGCGCACAATGCTTCAATTCAACAAAGCTTGTACCCTTCTAGCGCTCGGCCGTACCTGACTTTGGCTAACATCCCGACATTATAAAATTAAAGTTTACTTGCGGTTTGTAATACACACTGAGTTTAAAATAAAAAAAATTAGTAGTAGTACAACTTTACAACACAAAAATAAAAAGAAATACTTTAAAACACCAACAGAGACAGCAACGAGCACAGCATCGCGGTGTATCGTATCCCACTTCTGATGTTGTCGGGTTATGGCCAGACATCAGAGGGACAACTCTGATATGGCAATATACAAATTAAATAACTAGTCATGTGACAGTGAGGGCGGTCACCTAGGGCTGTACTGACTGTCAGAGACAGGGTTCCACGCACCCACCGCAATAAGGACAGTACTAATTGCCTGAGACAACGTTCCACGTCCAATAACTGGGCAGTACTGACTGTCGAGAGACAGTGATCCGTGCACCAAGACGCATTCGTTTGAAATGCGTGCCTGCTCAACAGCGCGGCTCCTTATAAAGGCGAAGGTGGGGCGAACTCTGCACTAGCGCCCTCCCAGACGCCATCTCTTGCAGCTGTTAAATAATATGGCTGCCGTTACATCCGGTGCAGCCGCCAAATAATACGACATCCGCCAATGGCCGCCGCCACATCCGGCCGCCGCCACATCCGACCGCTTGTGCCGGAAGTGATGGAAACTCTCTTTAGTTGTTTTAAATATTAGTCAGTGTTGCCAATAAGATAGTTTTGAGTTCGATATTCCTAACAATATATATATATATATATATATATATATATATATATATATATATATATATATATATATATATTTTTTTTTTTTTTTAATACGTAAGAACATTATTTGAAAGACAGGCTAACATTAAACGGCGTTAGTCTAAAACTTACGGATTTTATAAAAATATTTAATACGGCTTCCATGGAAATAAAACATCATTAAAAACCACTCAAACAAAATATGCTCTAAGCAACTTTATAGCAAATTGAAATGGTTCTTTATTTCACAAAATAAAACTGATACGGCTAGACCAAGTTTATGAATGACAATATTTCAGCTCTATATGCTACTTGTGATTCTGGGTAACGCCCGTTGTTACGTGAGATGTTCTTACGCACTCACCTGCTTCCCACGGCTTAGAATTTCTAGATATGACTTTTGAATTAATTCATTGAATACGATTTTGCGACATAATGCTCGTTTGTAAGCAAACTTTTATTTAAAAGGATGTAAGTAGTACCTTTATATTGAATATAATATATTGAAGAATATACAAACAATTATTGTAACTAAGTTGTAAGTTTTATGAATTTCAAGCGCGGTTTTTTTTATTTTTCATGCAAGTTCCATTACTCACTATAAAGATATTTCCGGTGTTTTGAGTGAGTTTTCCAATCAGCACTTAAGAAATCTTCAAACATAAAGTCACACAAAAACAAAAAATAAATGAGCAAATGTAAGCTCTATAAGTTTTAATTCTAAATACAATGCTAGGACCACGCAACGATACAATATTATCTCATCCAGAAAAGTCGAAGCAAATATACGTCTCATTTGTTTTGCTCGACGCACGTAATAACGCGATCAAAACGTATGAGAATTTTGACACGCACACGTGACGAGAGAGCTTAAGTTATTCGCTACAGAGAATCTACGCAAGCGAATTGACTCGGCTCCACACAACGGTGAGGTTTTTAACTGTAAGTACTCTAAATGCTCGGTGTTTAATTTGGATCGTTGTTTAACAGGCTTTCACTGAATATTCTGAGCGATATGAGTTTTTTTCATCTGATTTTAGTTATAATTAACTACAATATAAGATAAGTTAGTATATTTACTACACTTTACAAGTATTGTAAACATATTAAATTTACTTTCGTTTTAAATATTCAAAACTGTTAAGTATATAAAGTATTCTACCGTATTACAACGTAACCAAAGAAAATAATGTTACCGTAAAAGATTTAGGTGAGAAATTGACCACTAAAATTAAACTTGGAAAATATAAACAAATGATTAATTGCAACGAAAAGAAAATGTAATTGCAGATTTAACAGAATAACTTAGTTTTTTTAATTAATAAATATAGAAACATAGTTATTTAAAAAAAATCTGATCCTTATATAATTTTATTGTAGATATCAATAATCTGTATTCCTCGCCTCACCATTCACATAAAAGAGTACTTCAAATAATCTTTAAAATGTATATTTTATCATATCTTAGCTGAATTCTGGTTAAAGTTCATGATCCGCATGTCATAAAGAACTAAGGAGTGATACCACATATGCATGATAATTTTGAATTTTAAAAGCTCGATTATCTTAAATTTTCAATCTGATACCAAAACTCGAAAATATCCTTTCTCCCTTAGGTGCTTATGAACTTGCAAAAGGAGTTATCAATTTCTCATCTTTTTCCCGGGGAAACCGCATGAATTCACGCTGGACTCTGGGGAGGGGGATCCGATGTGGTTATAACAACTTCACCATTATAATCCTACAACAGCAGTGAGCTGCCTTCGTGCTTAAGCTGAAGCTTAAGCACGCTCGGTGGCGGTAGCATCGGTATACCGATCAAAAATCTGGTCACCACCCTTAGGTTTACGTAGAAGAAAGGGCGTGGGTCACAAGATCGAATTTTGGAAGACTAAGACTCTAGTATGTCGTTATATATTTTTATTAGCAGTTAGCATCATCTAAAAAAAATTGGAGTGTCTGTTTGTAATATTAAAATAACCGCTTTTTACTAAGTGCATTCGGGTGTATACACGGTACATATACCAAAACAACATTTTTTACATTTTTTGTCTGTCTGTTTGTTTGTTCCGGCTAATCTCTGAAATGGCTACACCGATTTTGACAGGACTTTCACTGGCAGATAGCTGATGTAATAAGGAGTAACTTAGGCTATTTTTATTTTCGAAAAAAAAAGATAGTTTTTGTTAAAAATGATAAGTTTCGGAAATTTAAAATCTAATCTAGTTGACCTCAGATTTATGTCATCAATCATATGAAATAGGGTTCAGCTTAGACTGGTTTTGTAGGTTCGAACGCACGTATTCCGGAGGCGCATGGCGTAACAGTTGCATTCGATAACACTGACTGTTTGCATATTTCATTTATTCATATTTTAGGGTTTATAGGGTTTGTAATCCAAAATAAATCATAAGATTTATCCAAAAAATGCTGCCCAAAGTCACTAATCCACGCGAACGGAGTCGCGGGCACAGCTAGTAATCATATAAAACGAAAAACATATTTTACTCATTAAATAATGTCACTGGAAAATCTATTTCCACTATCGACCGACATAGAAAGGGCTGTCATGGGGCAGAGAACGACCGAACTGTGTCCTACTAAATGTCACAGGCACATTATTTCTGGCTTGTTTGACACTCGATATTTAAGTATTCGACTATACAGTAATAATACTTTAATAAAAAATAAATTTACTTTTACATACTAATTATTTATTTTGTAATGCGAAAGTATTTCTTGACTTTTAAATCAAAGTCGATTTTATGAAAATGTTACAACCATTAAAAATGTCTGCTGGCCATGACCCATACATTAGCTTATGACAGAAATGATACGTTTTGTCTGTAGTCATCAGTCAATTGCAAGATTATAATTATTTTATTTTAAATATTACATGAAAAAAGCATGGACAGAGAAAAGGATAAACGAAGAAGTACTGAATATGGTGAAAGAGAAAAGAGACATCTTTAGAATTATTGAGAACAGAAGAGGAGAGATGCTGGGACACTTGATATGACTCAACGATCTAATCAAAACCATCATAGAAGGGATAATTGTAGGAAAGCGGAAGGGAAGGAGACCAAGAAAGACATTTATTGAGGAAGTAAAGGAAAGACATGTTATGTCGCATCAAGAAGTCAAGGAAAAGGCGTTTTATGGAGAGGACTAGAAAATACTCCACCGACGAGAGCGGTAGCTTTTAAATAAATGATAATGATGATATGAAAATAATCGCTTTAAGTTGTTTATGGGTTTTTTTCGAAATTGGCTCTTTTTTATTTTAATTCGAATTTCTTACTAAACAAGCCATATGAGGCAGTATTAAAGTGCTGAGTGGATCTCACTAGAATACAATTTTTTTTCTCGCCCTGATGTAGTCAGCATAACATGATTAGTCTTCCATTATTCTCTATTAGTCGATATCTAATATAACTAGAGTAAAAAATGTAAATTTATGAACTTATTTCATTTTAAAATAAGAATAAATATGTTCGACTCTGTCATAAAGGGTAGTTGAAATCTCGCCTCCTGATTATTCTTATCTACCCTCACTTTCGGTGAGGTGAATGGTGTAAACAAGCGTGGGATGAGAGTAGTATCACGCGAGCGTCTAAACGCGTGGGACGGTCAACGTTTAACCTCCCTGAAGACCACTATCTGCGCCGTGCGAAATTTGCTTCAGTTACGCCTACTCTCATTGGCCGTGCCATAACATTGATTATTCAGTGTCTAGCTTGTGACATTTAGCTAGTGCCGTACAACAGTCCCTCCGCGAGCGGATCTGAACTGAACCGAGAAGGGGTTGAATCAAGGTCAGCGCGAATTACTTTGCCCACTGCAAGGCATTGCCATCTATAACCACCGCTCCTTTCTCCCCCCTCTCTCATACAGTCCACTGCTTTCGATCTATCCCACTAATCTATTGTACGGTGCACTTTCGGTCCGTGACCGGTATCGTACAAAATATATACCTTTACTGTGTTCTTCGTGCAGAGGCGGGATAAAAATACTTACCCCTGCGGCTGTTTTAATGGCAACCACTCCAAGTTTATAAGTATGACACCATAATATCCTTGCGTTGAGTTCCGGCATAAGTGACCTAGATTCCTGTACTTATATGCGAACAGCGGTGCACCTGGCGTCACAAACATCCATAGGCGACTGTAACTGCTTATTATTAAGCGGGATTATTAAGTGAAGCTTTCCCAGTCCTGTACAATTCAAGAGACCAATTTTAGATAGGAATATAGTGGGATTTGATCCTATGACCTTTATTCCCACGTACTGACGGTAAAAGCTATAAGGAAACTTGCATGCCAAGATAATTGGTATGTGTTACTCATTAATATGCCTTGAACAAGAATGGCGGGTATATAAACCGTTCTGTCTAGGGGAAGGCACAACCCACTAGTGATGCGTTATAGGTTGTGATTGTAACTAATATTATAAATGCGAAAATGAGTTAGTTTATTTGTTTGTTACGCTTTCACGTCTAAATCGCTAAAACAATCTTGATTAATTTCGGTATATTCATAGATTGGACTTTAGAGAAGCACATAGGCTACTTTTTTTAACTCATATGGCAGAACTACGTTTGCCGGTTCAATTAATAAATAATAAAATAAAAAGAGATAAAGTGTAAAACCGTCAAATAATTTTATGTTTAGTATCTATCTATCGTTTGTCACAACCATCATTACATACATAAATGTAGCGAACGTTTGAAAAGTTCTATAATTTTCAGCACGTCAACACTTCGAAACATCATTGGTGCGTTTCGAAACAGCCATGCGTAGCTATAGCCCAGTTATATCGTGAGCATAAACAAATATGAATTAGAATGTAACAAGAAATCAAAGCACAACGCCATCTACTGGATGTCTACGTAAGCTACCATAGATAACAAACGATGTTAGAGATATATATTGATGAATGGAAGTCAGCCAGATATTACTAATTCCAGCAATCTATACTACTATTATAAAGAGGAAAGATTTGATTGTTTGTTTGTTTGTTTGTTTGTTTGCTTTGAATAGGCTCCGAAACTACTGACCCAATTTAAAAAACTCTTTCATTATTGGGAAGCTACACTATCCCCGGGTGACATAGGCTATATTATATTTTCAAAAAAATTAGGGATCCTTACTAAAACTCCAATAATGTAACCCAAAGTGTAAAAAAATTACCTAAAATATTATTTAAATCGCGTGCGTTGCGAAAACTATTGATGATAGAATAAAATAATGTACTACAACTTTGCAGAACACATCATTATTTACAAAAAGTGTCGCGACAGCATATGTCTAACTATTATAGTTATGCCACAATAAGTGTTCTTTTATTTTAAAAATTTAATTTAAATGCCGCCCCTAGAAAAGGCTCTTTATTTGGATCTTGGTATTAATCCTTATCAAAATAAATTACTTCATATTGAAAACTGTTTCAATACCTTTATAAAACTTTTTGAATTATTCAATTCGGATATTCCATTCGAAAGATATCACGAGTTTAAAAATGTAAGTATTAGAAAAATGTTGCGTGGTAGCCGCTCACCCTGTTCGGCTAGCTAGGCAGCACCTTATGCAATGTAGGCGTGCGTCACTGGGGTTTTTACAAAAATTAGAATACTTATTAAAAAATAACGAAAAATAAATAAAAAGTAATAACAAAAAAATCATTAAAATAAAAGCTCATAGAAATAATAATATTCAAACTTTCTTTATAATTTTATTTTTTTAGTAACCTGACGCAAATAGAAGGGTTTGCCTCTGTCCGAGGAGTGCACGGGTGTGCGTACCCGAGGTGCCCGAGCATCCGTCGCTTCACTCCCCTCTCCGTTCGAGGCGACATCCTACCTTTCTTTCCGTCTACCTCTTACATCCTTTCCAACTTAGCTCTCTGTTCGTGGCGTGGTCCCCGGTTGGATGGTTGCGAATACTGATTGGGGTCTCGGGTTCTATCCTGGGACCTGATTTGGTAGTCGAAACCATGCCTATTTCGACTGCGCCTGCACAGAGAGTGTTCTCGGGGCGGGAATTGCATCCTCGCTGTCGGTTGGTCTTGCTGGGCCGGCTACGACGTCAGGCGACTCTGCTTTTTCTGGAGTGTCGTCTGGTAGTCGTACCCACGCCTGACTAGCACGCGACGGGGATGCGAGTCCCGTCCAGAATTGGCCGCGGACCTGTCGCTCCCGGCCCTGGTTCTGTCCATGGTCGGGGGTGATCCTGGATGGACGACCGTCGCCTCCTTTTGCGAGGCAGTAGTGTCTGCAAGGGAGGCGGCGGAACGGGAGCGGGAGTCCGCCACCGCACTCCCCTCCCGCCAACGTAGGCCGCGTCGTCGGCGCCGGAGGGCGGGCAACGATCCCCGGCCGCCGTAGAAAGCGGCCGCAGGCGGCCCCTCAGGGGAGGATCCGCCGCTCGCACTATTGCCGCGAGGGAGAAGCCGCGTGCTGTTCCGCAGCCCCCCTCAACTCCTAGAGTTGTTACAAGAGAACGCCGGGGGGACGAAACCCTGACCCCCTGGCGCCAGCACTTTAGAAGGGGCCCGCTTTAAGACAAAGCGTGGGCCGGCGCCGGCCCGGGCCACGAGATCGGCAGGCCATATATCCGTGGGCCCGGGCGTAGGCGATAGAACAGCGGGGTTTTTTAGTGGGTAGTCGGATGGTCGAACATCTTTTCCGGAGTTCCTTATATCCCTCGGTCCCCCCGGGCCGGGGGAACCCGTCAAGAGAGGTTTTTCCCCGAGACCGAAAAAAAATAGAAGGGTTTAATTTTTAATTTTTTGTTAAATACCCATGCGAAGCTGGGACGGGCTGCTAGTGTCATATATAGTAAACATTTAATTATCAAGAACAAACATTAACCTAAATAAAGATAAAATATATCCTGTTTTTAAGTTAAAATCTGGTCTCTTTGGATATATACACTATTTGATTAATTACATGACACAAAATTAGATAAAATTGATAATAAAGATGATAAATATATGCACCGCTAACTCCAAAATGGTTAACTTAGTGATGCTCTTCTTTTTTACCTGTTAACGATGCCTACAAAATAATTTATCTCTACATATATACCATAAATAAAAAATGTTTATCAGTTAATATACATTTCATTTTATTACATGATCACTTTTTTATCAAACTATTCAAGTTGGGCGTTTTTTTCACAACTGAATGACTTATCAAGGTACGTGGTAGTCAAGAATTACATTCGAAACAAACCGTTGATCACGAATTTTATTTCCGTGACATGCACCATTTAACCAGCTTTACTCGTTTATGTTGAAAATACCTATTGTACGATGCCGATCACGGACCGAGAGTGCAACGTACAAGGGGATGAGGGAGGTAGCTCGAGAGCAGTAGCCTGTATGAGGGGCGAGCGGGAGAGGAGCGGTAGGCTAGAGATATGCGATACCTTGGAGTAGTCAAAGAAATTCGCACTGACCTTGATTCCATTCCTGGTTCGGTTCAGCTTTGCTTGCGGAGGAACTGTAGCACGGCACCAGCTAAATGTCACAAACTAGTCACGGAGCACACAATCTTATGGCACAGCCAATAAGAATAAGTAAGAAGTGAAGCCAATTGCGCACGGCGTAGAGAGTGCTCTTCGGGTAGGTCGAACGCCGACCGTCCCGCGCGTTCAGCGGCTCACGCGATATTACGCGATACTCCAATTTTTTCATCCTACACTCGTTTTTCCACTCACCTCACCGAGAGTAAGGGTAGATAACGAAAATCAGGAAGCGAGATTTCAACGACCTGTGGTGAACGTAATATATTATTAAAAAGTTATCTATTTCATCATCATCTTTGCGTTGTATCCCGGTTGCAGCCCAAACTCTCGCTTCGGCGCCCGGGGTCCGCTTTCCGACTTTTTCTTCTCTACTTCGCACGGTCTTCAGCATCCCTGGTAGTGAGCCCATTGGCACGCATATCACCCTTTACGACGTCAAGTCAGCACTTTTTGGGTCTACCCCTCCTGCCGAGGCCCGGCGGAGGCGGCATGGCCAGACATTTGTTACCCACGTAAGCATCCGGTTGCCGTAAAACGTGGCCGTACCAACGAGCCGAGAAAAAGTTATCTATTTATTCAGTATTTAATATTTAGTAATCAAATCCACTACTACTAGATGGCGTCTATTGTAATATTAATTAGCTCACGCTAACCTTTCCCAACAACGATTACAAACCCATATTTTAATTTAATGTTTGTTATTAAATGTTGTTGTCCTTGTAATAACAGTAATCGCTATAATCATTATCTGGCGGTCATTTTAATAATATTCAGCACTTAGTTGTGGTGGTCGCGTTCAAGTTATCGAGCTCGTTTACGAGTCTTTATATTGCGTAAATGCCCACACTTCTGTTGTTATCTACATGATATTATATACTTAATCCTTCTGATTGCTTTAATAAAAATTGTACGGACAATTAGTTATTTGTATCATTAGGAATACCTCACCAGTTCACTGGTACAATTACCACAAACCCTTTATACAAGGATCGAACATCTATAAATAACAAAATATAATGTGGATAAAACATGATAACTGTCTTTGCCTGAACTGAGAGAGAGAGGTTGTACTTTCCTGCTTTCCAAAACTTATGATGAAACCGAGCAGTATATTGAACCATTAATCTAACATCATAATAATATATAATTGTTTCCATACACAATCACACACACACACACCCACATAATAATCACAGATAATACTCACATAAGAACATAGGCAAAATAGAGGGGAAAAGGCCCAGAGGACGGTCACCAACCCGATGGTCGGATCAAATTAAGGCTATCATGGGGCTCACTTTGCCTGCAGCTCTGAAACAGGCCGAGGACAGAGTGGTGTGGAGGCAGTTCATCAGCGTTTCCGTAAAGGCTTATCAAGACGGGCACGACCTTCAGGAATGAAGAACACGACGAAGAAGAAGAAGAAGAACATAGATGTGTAAAATGATGTGGAGCTTATTATTCATATTTGTATGTTTCGTTGCATTATTTGTAGGATTTAAATGGCCGTCGTTACTTAACACAGGCTATAAGCTGGCCTATTTAGAGACGACGACCATTGCAGTTGAAGTGTATTGTTATTGTAAAATTGAATATTATTTTTGAGATTATTATTATTATTAATTCAATCGGGATCTCCTGCTAGAATGACCGGTGTACGATCGCCTCAGGTGTGAGCTTGAGATACAAATAAGAACGAAGCATAATGAACGGACTATACCTGAAATCTTGTCCAAGAAAAATACCAGGCCGCTGGAGTGGCTCTGCACGAAAGTGGCAGGACATGCTGTAAAGTGCAACGAAACACAGCGAAAATGACTTCACCTTACCGCGGCACATGTCGAATTAATAAAATACTAATTAATAATATAAATAATAATATACACAAAAACAATAAAAAAACCCTATCCCTGATAGGAAATCTACGGGGCTAATGTCCCTTAAACAGTCCCTTATTAAAAAAAATCAAATTTAATCCACCTTACTTGTACGTGGCGAGTATCCCCTCAACGGCTAGGATACGTTCCGATTCTTTAGCTTTAAGAAAAAAACTCTCATTAATCTAATTATGTAATTAAATTAATTAAACCTAACTCATCAGATTTAAAATATTACAAACTATTGATATTTTCTCGTACTAATTTTTCTATTTATTATAACTTCTTGCAAAGACTTCCTCTTGTAACAATTTTGCAACATTCATAAATAATTATGATGACAAAACTATAAAAAAGCATTTTTTTATATCAAATTGTCCTTTGTAAGTAATAAAAATATACCTTCGAAGCACAAATATCAAACAGAGCGAAACATCGGATCAAACAATTCGTTCGAATCGTTGGTTCCTTTGAACTACTCATCACGATGATGACTCCAATGGGCTTTATTCCTTCTGTATGCAAAAGTGTTGTTGACGATGTTTTCTTTTGTGACAAACTACCTAATTTTTAGTCGTTTTTTTACTTTTTAAATTTATTACAAAGCACCACGCGTGTTGTAGACCCAAAAAATGATGACTTGACGTCATAAAAGGTGATATGCATGCAGAGAGACTCAATACCAGGGATTTAGAAGACTGTGCGTAGTGGCAAAGAAAAAGTCGAAAAGCGGACCTCGGGAACCAAAGCGAAAGCTTGGGTTACAACCGGCTTTGACGCTAGGATGATCATGACGATCATGCGTGTTATTGAATTGAAGTAAATTGATATAAGAGGGATTTGTAAAATTTTGTTGTCTCTGATCAATTTTACTAGAGCCACAAAGGTTTTGATGTAATATATTCTACCTGAACATCCAATAACAATAAATAAACAAGTATGTAGAGATTTGCTATGTGTATTAAAATAATAAACGTATATGCTTAAGTACAGCTCAGACTAAAATATGAGACAAACAAAATGGCGATCCATCACTTGGGGCGCAAAAATTTGAGGGTGTTCCACAAAATTACTCACTCGAGTCACTCCATTTTCATCCTTGAGGCACAAATTGTATTTGTAAGCTTAAATTATTGCAGCAACGAAATTGTAATTGAGTAGGTACCATAATAATACATTCGTAGAAATAAATATATTGAGTTGTATGAAATCCTTGGAAGTGTTCAAGTTATGTATGTTAAACATTATTTAAAAATGTAGTAAATTTTTCGAATGCATTTTTATTAGATTTTTCATGTTTGAACACCGCCTGAAATTGTATATTTTTAATAAATTTTATGAGAAAAATGTGTTACTTTGAAGAAATTGTTAAATAAAACCCCTTAATGCTTTATATGTTTGTTTTAATATAGGTTTCTTTTTTTGCTGTATACAGCAGATTGGCTGACGGCCCATTTAATAATAAACAGTTACCTATAGACGTTTGTAACGCCACCACTAACACGTTGCTGTCCACGTAAGGGAACTGAAACCTGAGCCACTCATTACGAAATAAAACATAAAGTTATGTTGGTGGCATACTTAAAGACCATACTTATTTCTCCTCTGCGTTGAGAAATCAATAATAATAAATTTTGTAGATTTTATATTCAATTTTATGCTTTTATTTAAGTTAAATGCTTTATCCAGTGATTAGAAATTAGAAGTGTATGCAGTAACACATTAATAATAATGACATGATTTAAGATTGTAAATCAGGATAATATACGATAGTATTAATGAAAAACTTTTAGAACCTTTTATGAAATTAAATACAAGTCATAAGATATATTAGAAATATGAATATAAATTCAAAAATATTAACAATTGAGCTTTTTTGACAATTTATACATAACTTAATTTTTTTTTTAAATAAATACATATTATACGGAAAGTCCGAGTTCGGAACGAGAATCACACCTGTAACTCATGAAGGCTATTCATCGGAGGTGCTATTCATCGGTCATCAGAGGTCATTAAATATGAGAAGAATAGAAGAAAAGGAGAGATATGTTACATCAGTTGCGATCAAACTCGTTACTATTGATAAAAGTTATCGTTGAAAATCTTGTAGCTCTATATATAAGAGTTATAACACACATCAACCACATGAAAGTAGTACAAGACGTAAATCGTTTCAAATGAGGCCTTCATGAGTGCAAATAAATTATATAAAATCACCGGCTCACGTACCAGAAAATTCACCAGAGTTCACTGACAGGATAGTGTGTCCACACTCTTGAGAGTTTCAGATAAATTTTATTGTAATTAGATTTTATATTTGGAGTCAACATCACGTCAATTTCAGTAGCATCCAAAATTTTCGTTTTTGAGCTCGTGGTCTGTTGTTAGATAAGGTTATGGGGTAACTGTTGGTGGTTTTTCTTTCTTTTGGTAAAGAAAACACACGAAAAATTCTAAAATATATTAAAACTAGTTTTTCAGGGGCCTCAATCTAAAGCTCCTTCCCGATTCAACTAAGAGTATTATTGATGTATGTTTTTTTATTGTTTTTAATCTAACAATAGGAATAAACCTGATTTTGTGCCAGCTACGACTCCTTAAAAGTTCTCTTCCATAATAAAATAAACTTTGTTTTCATAAAGTATGGTCACCCCACTTACCTTTTAAAGTTCTCTTAAGTACCTACTCAGTAAGAATTATGAGAAGTGTTTCTTTGCCTTTATTGAATTAAATTCGTTTAAATGGTATTTTATTTGCAACATTAGGCAAGATTTTGTTTTAGACAATACTATTGTTTTGGGATATTACGTTACCCGGAAGATGGTCACCTAGCAAAGGTCAAACATATGAATAGGACTACCTCTTTATTTGTGGTGGTTATTCCTTTTACTAATTAATATACAATCTAATAATGAAAGGGCCAACCTACGGTTTTCTTCGGGGTTAGGCGCATTAGCTTAGACTCACATTTAGCCACATATATAGCGCGCCGAGAGACCGATTGTACTTTATTTGTCTGTATTTTCTTGTTGTAAAGTTGATCTTTATGAGTGTAATAAAGTATATTATTACCTATATAAGATGATCAAATCTTGGGGATGTCTTCCTTTATGCGTAGTATGCGGTTACTATTTTTTTCCGTGCAGGGGCGGAGTAAGAATACTAATCTCTGCGGCCGGGGTCGGCCTGTCGTAAAAGGCAACACAACAACTCAAGCTACATGGTAGGGCTCCAAGCCCGTCTAGATGGCGACCAGCCCTGGTCTATAAATAGGCCACCACTATAACTTTGTGTTTTGTTCCGGCAGTGACCCGGGTTTCTGTACCCCTACGGACAGCAGTAACCGAAACAGTGTAGAAAAAGTGTAGCAAATATCCATAGGCTATGGTAACTGCTTAGTATTAAGTGGGAACTCAGCCTGTCTGCTGCTCCTCAGCAATAAAAAATCTTATACCCTTAGTGAACATGCTAAAACTCTTAACATGCACCAATCGAAGCAGTGTCTTGTGACAATGGAATAATGTTAATAACAATATTAAGTTATTAACAGTAGTAAAACCACCTTCAATTAGCAGATGTGGAGACTTCACATGTCGGAGGTACGGTTTTCACAAAAAGCCGTGCGACGTGTCCTCCTGTCCTTTAACGTCAAGAAGTCCACTAGCGCGGACGGTATCTCCGCTATTGTACTACAGACGTGCTCGGCTGAGTTGTGTTCGGTCCTTTCCCGACAACTGGAGGACAAAGCTAAACTTGCCTCCAAAAAGGTGGGTGTGCTAAACGGGTCCAAGCAGTATTTATTTAATTATTTATTTAAAAAGTACTGCCACATCACAGACATATAACATTGAAAATAACAAACTATTTAATTTATGGCCTGATGCATGTGACAATAATGGCGTACATAACATTGGCAATTCATCAGCTCGAAGATGTAATACAACAATTAATTTAGAAAAAGAAATAAAAAGTACGTGAAGTTCAAGGCAATGGCTTGTGCTATACAAAGCACAGGTTAGGCCACACATGGAGTTGGAAGGAGCGCCTCGCGCACCCCAGCGCGGGCCTCGCCACTATCGAAGCGGTGAGGTCCGTCCTGGCCGAATGGCTGGAAAGGCGCCACGGCGCCCTGACCTTCCGCCTGACGTAGGTCCTCTCGGGGTACGCTTGCTTCGGGAGGTACCTGTGTCGCATAGGGCAGGAGATGACGTCGGGGTGCCACCACTTTGGCGCGGGCGACGAGGAGGACACGGTGGATCACACTGTCCCCATGTGCCCTGCATGGCGCAAGGAGCGCCACGCCCTCGTCGCCTAAATCGGCGCGGGCCTATCGCTCCCGGCCCTGGTTTTGTCCATGGTCGGGGGCGATCCTGGATGGACGGCTGTCGCCTCCTTCTGCGAGGCAGTCATGTCCGCAAAGGAGGCTGCGGAGCGGGAGCGGGAGTCGACCACCACACTCCCCTCCCGCCAACGCAGGCCACGCCGGCGGCGCCGGAGGGCAAGTAATGACGTCCAGCCGCCGTAAAAAGCGGCCGCGGGCGGCCCCTCGGGGGAGGATCCGTCGCCCGCACTATTGCCGCGAGGGAGAGGGCCGCGTGCTGTTCTGCGGCCTCCCTCAACTGTTGATTCAGAAGAGCGCCGGGGGACGAAATCCTGACCCCTGGCACCAGCAATTTAGAAGGGGCCCGCCTTAACAAAGGGCGGGCCGGCGCCGGCCCGATCCACGAGATCGGCAGGCCATATATCCGTGGGCTAAGGCGTAGGCGTCAGGAGAACAGCGGGGTTTGTTAGTGGGTAGTCGGATGGTCGAACATCTTTCCCGGAGTCCCACATATCCCTCGGTCCCCCCGGGCCGGGGGAACCCGTCAAGAGAGGTTTTGCCCCGAGACCAAAAAAAAAAGGCCACACATGGACTACTGCTCACATTTACGGGCTGGAGCACCGGCCTGTCAGCTAAATCCCCTGGACTCCATCCAACGGCGCGCAGTTCGTTTTGTCACCGATCCCACACTCACAGATGATTTAAACTGGCTTACGGAGAAACTTTGCGTCTTTTTCTACCCTCTTTTCAACGGGGAGTGTTCTAAAGAACTGTCTAGAATTGTATATTCTTCGTTTTTCTAATGCTGTACTGCTTGTCATCGTCTGGGTGTTCATCCCCATTTCCTGGAGCCTCTACTTTCTTGTACGAAGCGGTTCTCGAGAACGTCCATGTTGCGTAGTTTCCAGATTTGAAATGAGCTTCCGACTAAGATTTACGCATCACAGTACGAAATTTCTTAGAAGCTGGCAGTGCGTTGGCAATGCCTCTGGTATTACAAACGTTCATACGTGGCAGTGACCACCTGCTTTAGGGTGGGCGGCTAGCCTGTCTGATGAACTGCGGTTATAAAAAAAAAACAAAGAAATACTGAAAATTCTCTACTAAATTTAAATAAATCTCAAATATGAATAAATATTTAAAAATACGTATAAACCTAGGAGTTCTTACAAAAAAAAAATATAATAAGCCTATGTGTAATATAAAAGAAGAAAATCCAATAAAAGATTTTCGTTTAACTTAATAGTACTTAATAAATTTCCTAATTTTGTTTTATTATAAAAGAAATAATATTGGTTAGTCAAACACATAGGTCGTTACACCACCTGTTAGTAAGATGGGAGCATAAACGGATTCGGCAAGCGAGCCTCTTCAAAAAAGAACAACAAGATATAAAGAAGTCACACTTTATAGTACTGATTCGTGTATTATACTAATGCCGGCAAATATTTATCAACTACCTTTTCTAAAAAGGTAGTAAGTATTATTTCATTTTGAACCTGTTACTCGTATCTGCTGTCAATTATGGCAATAGAATAAACTTCTTGTCTGTTTGCGCCGATGCCCTCTACGATACCGCATTTTCTTGTGTAAAGAAACACAAGTCATATTCTACTATATTTAGCAGTTATGGCTACATTGTAGTACCATACAATTACTGAATTAAGTTCCCCGTTGCCGTAAGTACATCATAACATTAGTCGTAGGGCAACCAACTTCTTACAATAACAGCCCATAATATCCCACAGCCGGGCACGGGGCTACCCTTACAGATAAAATACCCGCCACGCTTGTCTAATGCGGATTGGCGAGTTACACATACCGGTAATCACGGTATGCAAGCTAAATAAATAAATAAGCAATTTTTTTATTGCTAAGGAACAGCTGATAGGTTGGTGGCCTACTTAATAGTAAGCAGTTACCGTCGCCGATGTATGTTTGCGATGCTAGGGGCGCCGCAAGCACGCTTCTGCCTCATAGGGGTACAGGGACCTGGATTACTGTAATATGCACATTAGGCGAGAAAAACTGCCTAAGCTGTGCATGCCACAGTGGGATTCGAACCCGGAATCTTTAGATTGGTCTTCGAGTGTAATATTATTGAGCTACTAGGTAGCAAACCAGCTACTTACATGGAAAATATCGAGCTATGGCGCCTCCGTAGGGCCGTGGCGAGAGGAGGAAGAAAAGCTGCATCGTGAAAGGTGATATGCAAACTATTGACCCACTTACAATCTGAAGATCCAGCAAAGTGGAGACGATAAAATTGAAAAGCGGACCTCTAACACCGTAGTAGGAGTTAGGTTACAATTGGGATTCATTGTCAAGACAATGGTGACGATATGTAGTACTGTATACTTTCTTTAGCTTTTAATGAGTTGAGAAGCAAAATAATAGTAGTAATAAAATAACATTTCATTAAAACTTTACACAATATCAATAAAACGTATAACAAATTAGACATACTTGAGAAATCTGGGATTGTTCCTAGTAACCTCAAAAAAAGCGAAAAATTACTACTCCTGCTACGAAATCCCGAACAAAGAGGAGACTAAGAATATAGGGAACACTATAAATATACTTGTATTTTATCTCATTTTCTTGTAGGCTAAATTCCATTTCTATAAGTTTGTCCCTTTTTGGTGTCGCTTTTCCATTTCATCGATTTTCAAATCACAACAGTCCTAAAAAAGTTTAACTTCAATAATAAGTAAATAAACACACTGAATAAACATGTACATGTTATACATAAACATCTATTACATGTGTTCCGGGTCTGAAAATTATTGTGCCACGGAAGTTAACACGACAAAATAGGGGATTTTGATCAATGCCTTTCTATAATACTAATGCAAAAAGTGACAAGAAAACGAATGAAATATACAATGCAAAAATTTATTTTTAAACTACGTAATCTAAATGTTTTAATGTATTTTGCTAAGTGGTGAGGCTCCAAGCCCATCTGGATAGCAACCACCCCTGGTTCCTAAATATGCCGCTAAATATGCCGCCTAATAGTAACGTTGGGTTGTGTGTATAAGTGACAGGTACCAGGACCTCTACGCGGACGGCAGCGTGTTAGCGTTAGCCCTGGCGTTACTAACATATGACTACCTATAATTAACCCGGACAAGATTATGGCAGCCTGTCGGCTGTCTTACAGAAATAAAATAAACGTTTTTGAATCAACCACTTGTTCAAAGTTGAATCTCTGTAACAATATTCTACAACGCGCCCATTCGAAGTCTCTTTCGCAAATTGGATCTCGGAATAGATATCGCTGATTGAATTAGCTGCTTCATCGGCGTTCTGCCCCGTTTTCCCATTGCTACTATTATTCCATGGGCTTCTTTGTATGTAATGTACGCAGGTACACCAAAATAACTCTTTACTTAACAAACCGCGAAAATACTGTCATCAGCGTAATCATTTAGTTCGTGTATTATTTAATTCAATTCTTGTCCTTATGTTTCACTTCTGCTATTTGGAATAAAGTTATTGCTTTTCATTATCATTTTAACTTTTACGTATTGTTAGACACTAAGTTTGTTTTTGTTGATATAACGGATACAATCAAAACTAATTTAAAAAACAATAACAATAATTACAGTCCCACTGCAAGGCTTGGTTCTACCCTTAAAGAGAACGGATAGTATATCCGCCACGCTTATCTAATGCGTATTGGTGGGTTACACGTACCGGTGATTTTGGGATGGAGATTGCTAGTATGTATGTGATATAAAAACATAATATAGGGATAAATCACCATTATTATCACCATCTTCTGACATTTCAAGAAAATATATTTTCGTTTAAAAAAAGAGTGCAAAAATATTTAAAGAAAAAGCAAAATCCTCTTTATTTATAAACAGTCGTAATACACGTAAAGTATTTTAAAATCGAATATCGACGCAGTTGAATGTTTAATCCGAATGCAATGGGGCTGAGAGGCGCTATCGGCTCAACGGAATCGGTTTAGCGGCGCACCTGCTATGTCCCTGACCTATTCCCCACAGAAATGGGGCGGATGGAAACATATCCCGCCTTGATAGCTTAACTAAGGATTTTGATTTTGCAAAATTGATTTCTTTATTATTTGTTTACTTCATTTAAAAATTATTGAAGTTATGTATTTTTTATTTTGAGTTGTCACATTGTTTGTTCAGTTTATCTACAGCTAAACTAAATTTTTATTTTCTTTTACTTTTATAATATACTATACTTTTATAACTATACTAGTAAGTCCACTACCTTAATAAAAAATCTGTATTTAAAATTGAGGGTAGTCTTAACTTTGAATAAATATTGTATACAACAAAATGGTAAACTACGCAACATCGGAATATATTACATTTCTTTTGTTAATTCTCTATAATTGAATTTGAAATTCTTTTGAAAATATAGTTTTCATCATCATTGACTTGGCCTTGTCCCAAATCGGGGTCGGCACAATATGTCTATTTCTTCCATTTCACAATATCCTGGCATTCGTCATCTGTCACTTCACAAACCCTGATATCATTCATCACAAATTCTTTCCAACTTTTTATGTCTAACTCAGTCCTTGTACCCATTTATTTTCAGGTTCAACATTCTTCCAGTAATGTGGTCAGCCTCCCTTCTCATTAAATGCCCGTACCATGCCAGTCTCTGTCCTATCAATTTATCATTTATTGGTGCAACTTTCAGAGATCCTCTTATATACTTATTTCTCACCTTATCCATTCTTGTCACTCCACACATCCATCACAACATTCTCATCTCAGCTGAATGGAGACGCCTCTGGTCTACCATATTAGTGGCCCAACATTCAGCACCGTATAACATGACTGGTCTTATGACAGATTTATAAATCTGCCCTTATAATTTAACTAACGTAAATTTATCACAAGTTACATCAGTTACTTGTCTCCATTTCATTCATCCCACATTTATTCTTCTCCTAACACCCTTCCCTATTTCTACATCATCCTGTAGTAGAGAACTGCTGGTACAGGGGATGAGACTAAAGTCAGGGATGTCGCACAAGAAGTTCCACCAAAATCACAGAATAGATACTCTGTTTTGGATCCACTTATCTGTAATCTCCACTTCTCCAATAAATTCTGAATCTGAAATGCATCCTCGTTCACGAGAACATATCATCTGCAAAAAGCATACACCAGGGTGCCTCTTGTAATGTTGCGGTTAAGGAGTCAATAACTAACAAGAAAAGGTATGGGCTTAAGGCTGAAACCTGATGAAAACCTATCTTTACAGAGAACTTGTCCAAAAAAATCAACTGCAGAGCATACTTGTGTTCTTACACTATGGGTATATATTTAAAATATATTTTTATAAACCGTATTTGTTTCATAGAATTATGAAGTTTAGTATCATTGACTGAAAATTGAAAATTAATGTTACAAAACACCATGGATGATATGATGAGATTTTTTTTAAATAGCTTATGTCTATATGAGACCTTGTCTCCATGGATATCCGATTTGTACCCAACAGGAAATTATACAAACATTTTCTGAAACCAAACACTCATAGTGCCACTTAAGTTTATCATCTTCTTCTTCGTCGTGTTCTTCATTCCTGAAGGTCGTGCCCGTCTTGATAAGCCTTTACGGAGACGCTGACGAACTGCCTCCACATCACTTTGTCCTCGGCCTGTTTCAGATCTGCAGGCAAGGTGAGCCCCCCTTTAATTTTATCATGAAACTACACAAAACATGGATAATTAATGTCTTCTTCCTCCTTGCCATCTTTTGTATTTGTGGGTATATGTTATGGGGTACCATTAACACGATACTGTTTGTGTAGGGGTACTGGAAACTGGGTTACTTATGCCGGAACACAACACAAGGTTATTATAGTGGTATACTTAGGGATCAGTGTGGTTGCCATCCAGACGAGCTAGGGACTCTACCACCTAACTAAGGTTGTTTTGTAGCCTTTTACGACAGGGCGCAGGGGTTAGTATTCTTACTCCGCCCCAGCACGGAGAAACACAACACAGTTTATAAAGTATAATAATTTAATTTAAAAAAAATTATGAAGTAAAATTCAGCCTTAAACCAGTTTTTATTTAATATTGTAAAAAGGCTTTGTTACGCAATCAATGTTTATATCCCTAAACAAAATGGCGCTTCTTAACAAAACAACTTGGCAACCAATTTCCCTCTATTACCTCGGAAGCAACAACTTGGTTAAATAAATAAAACAGCTGTTTTCCTCGTTCAGGTAAGGTCAGCGATGATGGCAAATCGATATACTGGGCACGAAGTAGGCTGATTTCGAATTACTACGTATTATAAAACTGGCACATTAATACTTAATGTCAGAACATTCTATAGTAAAGTGCGAGTCAGTATTCTATAGAATCAGAATGAATGTCAGAATGAACGAGTCAGAATAAATTTTAAATTTTCTTCAATGTAAATGTTAGTTATATAGAAAACTTTAGGTATTAGACATAAATACTATTTAACTAATACCATGCCCACTAGGTAAATGATATAACAAATTGAATCCTCATCATTCTAACGTAAATTCCCGGTAACCCGGTAAACGGTGCAATCCAAACTTTCACTACGGAGCGCGGGGTCCGCTTTCTGATTTTTTTTTTCGTTTGGTCTTCAGCATCCCTGGTAATAAGTTTCTTGGCATAAATATCACCTATATAATACCACCCTTTATGACGGCTAGCCAGCACTTTTTTGGCCTACCCTTCCTGCCAGGGCCTGTCGGAGGCAGCATGGCTAGAAATCTGTTCTCCATGTAAGTAGCCGGTAAAATAACAAATTGAATACTGAAGTATTCGCATATATATATATATATATATATATATATATATATATATATATATATATATATATATATATATATATATATATATATATATATATATATATATATATATATCCGCATCGATTTTCCATGGCAGATTAGCGAAACACCTACCGGTGACGTTGGAAAACATATTTCATCGCGATGATTTACTTCATCTTTTGTATATGGCAATTACGTTCTAATATGCTCATAAGACAAAAAAATAAGGTTAATACCAACATGGAATTCGAACTTGTGATTAGGTTGGTTTTCAAGTCCTCTTGACCATTACTTACCTTCTGTATACTTAAATTCATATACTTCAACTGCAGACATAAGGCTTAATATTGTTATGTGAGCCAAATAAAATCAGTATGTTGTTCTGAGGGCAGTCCGTTACAAATTTACTATTAATCTAATATAAAATATGATTTCTCTTGACATGATAAACAATATGTCGTAAAAATACATGTCGAAGCGATCCTAGGAAATCAAACGACAAATGAACTAAAAGAACAAGGGAACAAAACGTTATTTTTTACTTTCACATCATTAAACAATGTATAAGTAAGTGGTGACACTTATATGTATTATTTTATGTTCTTAGTTTTGTTTTTATATTTATTGAAAAATTTCGTCAAGTTTAAGCGATAGTATAATTAAATTAAAAGTTGAAATATATAGAATTTTGATTATATCGACCCGTACTAGAAGATTAAAGCTCTATCAACCTCTAGACATCTTTGGTTCGAATCGGTTCTAGATGCACGGTTCCATTTCTACAACATTTTGCAATTATCTGTACACTGCATTTTTCGGGATTAATGTTTTATCACGTTCAAACTACAATATTTTCTTTTCAAAGTAGATTGAGATCACAAAATCTAGTACATGGTGTAAATTGCTGTCTGTTTTTACCAAATGTTGAAAGTTACGACGGCGAAAATTTTCTCCAGTAACGAGTCTAATTTAAACAACAACGAATCTATTTTCCTGCGGCATTAATATCAAGAAGAAAAAAGGGGCTATGAAGGGAAATGATGCATACAGAGACGCATAAAACAATTGAGAAAACTTCTCCACACCAGCTCGAGTTCATTTGAACTATACTATTCTCAATGCATCTGAATATTTCGATTCTAGATTTCATAAAAGTACTTTTAGCTTGCTTGAAATACTTTTATTTATTAAAATCTGAGCTCTAAGTTCGGCAGTAATTTATCGGGAGTTTTGGTTAAAAGCTCTATCAGTGAATTAACTAACGATCCTAATTAATATTACTCGTATAAATGCGAAAGTGATTTTGTTTGTTACGCTTTCACGCCTAAACCACTGAACCAATTTTGAAGAATTTCGGTATAGTCATAGATTGGAAGAACTACTAGGAATACTAAGAAGGACATAGGCTACTTTTTTAATTAATATGGCAGAACAACGTTTGCCGGGTCAAATAGTTTAGAATAAATTTAAATGTGGTGTAACAATTTAAAAAGCACAATTATAATAAGATTTTCTCCACGATTTAATTCGTCCCGAAACAAAATCACCAAAAACTTTGAAAATGGAATATACCATTAATTTCCTGGGAATGGCATTTGGTAAACTTTATGAACGAAAAGAAAAGAGTTAACTAACTTGGAGGGTGGGCAGGGGTAACTTAAAATGTTGGGGAAGAAAAACAATTACCAAATTGGAGTTTAACTAATTCTCAGATGGTCGGTTAGCGCTCGAGCGGAAAAGCGTTAAAATGTTCTTCGGGCTTTGTCTCAAAGCCAAAATTTAAAGTTAGAAAGTTTCTATACTTTTAAAGAGGAAAGTACATGCAAGATATTAAATTACTATATGCAATCGCAAACGAAGTAAATAGAAATTATTTTATAAGTAAAAAAAATCACTGTTAATTTAATATCAAATTACCCACACAAAAAATATCTAGAAGTTTTAAAATCTTTAAAGGAATATTATCGAACATCATAAAAAGTAGTACTGTTTTAAGTAATAATTAAACCAATACATCGATGAGTACTATAACGAGTGTGTAATAATATAAAAAAATACCAATAAGAAATATTTATAATTTTTTCTTTGAGCCGGCTAGACCTATTTGATCACTATGTTGGAGAATACCGACGTGGTTAGACCGACGTAGTTTCTTTTTTTACAGCTGTTTCCTTGTCTGTCGAGATCGTCAACTCACCCGATAGGCGGTCACCGTCGCTTATAGACATTTGCAACACCAGAGGCATTGCTATCGCGTTGCTGCCCCGTAAAGGAACTGGAATTTGTATTACTAGTACCGGAACACAACACTAGTACCAGACTAGGGGATGGTCGCCATTCAGTGAGGCTTTGAGTCTAATACATTAGGATTGTTTTGTCACCTTGACACTTGGCCCGGCCGGTTTTGTACCCGGCAGTTGTAATATTCTTACTCCCTGCTGCCGGGGTTGGCCTGTCATATAAGGCGTCAAAACAACCCAAGCTAGGTGGTAAGTCCCCAAGCCTTTTTTAACGGCATCCACCCTTGGTCTATAAGTTTATTTCCTTAATAACCTTGTGTTGTGTTCTGGCATTAGTTTAGGTTTCATTACTCCCCTACGTGAACAGCAACCTGCTCGCGGGGCCCCTAGCGTCGTAAACATTCATTGACAACGCTAACTGCTTACTATTAAGTTAGCCGTCAGCTGTTAGTTGTTCTTCTGCAATAAAAGACTATGAATATGACTACCGTAGACCAAGTGAAGTGACTCAAAAGTGAGAGTTTAAATAGTAACTATGAAAACTAAGGTTAAAGGGTATGTATTTATATCTAACCTAGCACGTAATAATTTAATAACACAAATCCTAACTCAATTGTAATCACAAAACATACCAAACTTGATTATGCAAAACAATTAGATTAAAACTATCCCAGAAACTCAGACAGACCCTAGGCAGATGAACAAATAGTAAATTGCCAAACTAGAATTCCTTCCTTAATAGAATATGCTAGGAATTTATTTAATTTACGAACGGGTGTGTAATATTGGAGAATATTTCAGGTGTTGAAATGGACATGGAAGAGCTGAAGAGTTTCAGAAGAAATTGAAATAATAACGAGGTTTTGCCAAAGTTTTCATTATTAAGAATTTGATTAATTTAAATAAACTCCATATCATTTGTATACTGGTTATCTGGGCACGCGAAGAAATTGTGAGCACTATGCTACCGGCACGCTATGATGGCCGTTTTGACGTTTGTCCACTCCATAAAGTTTCGTATTAATTAGTAATTACATCTGAAGGAGCAAATTGCTGTTCTTTATTGTCAATAACTGCACGTCGCTATTGATAATAAAGAATAGCAATTTGCTCCTTCAAATGTAATTAATAATTAATAGGAAACTTCATGGAGTGGACAAACTTCAAAACGGCCATCATAGCGTGCCGGTATTATAGTTAATATAAATGATCCGATGACAGTACATTTACAGAGCCTTGAATATGTACAAAATGTAAATTTTGATGCGACTAGAATAAGCCCCTTGGTTGATGATGTGTTGATGATTGATGATGACTCATGATATTTTTTTAACTACATTTTGTTAAATAATAATTAGAGCAAATTTATATTGTTGAAATAAAATTAATATATGTACTACATACAGGACTAATAAAAAAAAGCTATGGCAAGAATAGCAGCCTTCCTTTAGTGGTAATGACGAGATCTAACCGACACACTAAACTTGTCTTAGGAGGCTTAGCAGTACATTGTGTGATTTTGGTGCGTACGTTTCGATATTCTCGTTTAGGTTGAGTACTAGTAATGATATTTTATTTTTTATTGTCATAGGACAGCATACAGGCTGACGATCCACTTAGAATTTAGCAATTACCGTCGCCTATGAAGGTTTGTAACGCCAGTGGCATCGCGAACACGCTGCTGTCCCAGAAGGGTACACGAACTTGGGTCACTAATGCCGGAATACAACACAAAGTTATCATGGCAGCATGCTTAAGACTAAAGGTGGTCGCCATCCAGTCGAGCTTGGGGCCCTAT
This sequence comes from Malacosoma neustria, assembly GCA_963693495.1. Taxonomy (NCBI): domain Eukaryota; kingdom Metazoa; phylum Arthropoda; class Insecta; order Lepidoptera; family Lasiocampidae; genus Malacosoma; species Malacosoma neustria. Next base: position 3,530,959 of record OY856372.1, read on the forward strand.
CACGTAGCTAAGGTTGTTATGTCGCCTTTTATGACAGGCTGACCCCGGCCGCAGAGGTTAGTATTCTTCGCCTCTGCGCGGATAAGAGAGAATGTAAAATAATATGCACCTTTAAAAAACGCTTTAGTATTACATGCTGTGGTAAAAAAGAAAGCATTAAAGTTGGTTTAAAATGGACGACCTCCGTGGCGTAACGGCTAACGCATATCGGTACGTTTGCGGAGGGCACGGTTTCAATTCCCGTCCCGCGTCTGGGTGTTTATGTATAATATATATTTATTTACAAAAGAAAAGTATATGTAGTACATCAGTTGTCTGGTACCTATAACACAAGTGCTATGCTACTTAGCTTGGGACTAGATGACGTTGTGTGTATATAAATATAAAAATATATTGGGACATTAAACATAACGCCATCTAGTCCCAAACTAAATAGCATAGCACTTGTGTTATGGGTACTAGACATTTGATATACTACTTATATACTTTTTTTGTAAATAAATACATATCATACATAAACACCCAGACGCGAGACGGGAATCGAACCCGTGACCTCCGCGAACATACCGACGTTCGTTATCCGTTACCCCAAGAGGTCGTCAAAACAATATATATGTATGTTAAACTAGAGTAGTAAAATAAACTCAAGTTCAATGCAATTGTGTTTAAATTATTTGCACTCAATTAGTCAATCTTATTTTTACAAGATTGCAGGACTACAAAGTCAATATAGACTAATAACCCAAGATCATAGCCCGCAAACAAATAAGAACCAAATCCAAATAGCTTGAACGAAGGCTCTTTTAAAATATCCGCAATCTGACTCAATTTCAAAAGTACCATTCCACTAACGAACCAATCGCAAATGTAACCAATAAAGTACGAAGTTTTTTGGCATCGGATTTCATTCCTTGCGTTTTGTATAAAGGGTATTTAAAGTTATTTAAAGTTGAATTTAATATATTTGCAGCATTGGCACTGAGTTAGCTTAATAAGGTCGGCGTCATTTTAAAAGAAAATATGTTTTAAGATTGATATCTTACTGTGTTTTCCGTACAAAAAGGATTTAGTTGTAATTCATATCACATTTTAAATTTTATAAATATTTTATACGTGGCTTGATTTAGTGAAACTATAAAAGTTCATCATTATGCTAGCTGTAAATACCGGTTGCTACACAAACCTTCACTTCGTTGCCCGGTGTCCGCTTTCCGACTTTTTCTTCTACACTTCGCACGGTCTTCGGCATCTCTGGTAATGAGTCAATTGAAATGCATTATCACCTTTTAAGACGTATAGACAGTACTATTTGGGTCTATCCCTCCTTCCAGGACCCGGTAGAGGCGGAATGGCGAGACATTTGTTTCCCACGTAAGTAGCCGTTGGAGTCGAACGTGGCCATACCACTGAAGACGACACTCGTGCAATTTTTCTGCAATATCTCGGGCATGAAGTCTGCTGCGAATGCAGGAGTTTCTATCGCGGCCTTACCGCGTCACTGCACCTATCAACCACAGCATATTCATCTCCGTGACACGCAGTTTTTGCTCATGTCGCTCTAGTACCATATCATAGCCACGTTTCACAGCCGTATAAAAGGACAGGCCTAGGTAAAAGTGTAAAATATATTGGAAGAAAAATATACTAGAATTATAAAGAAAAAACGGTACGCATCAAAAGATTTGTAGAGAATGGAGATATTTGATGCTAATCGCCAGCCAAATCCCTTTTAACCATTTGAAATTTACATATTTTACATTTGTAGATAATCAGTATGCAACATTATATTTCAGCAACATAAACATGTCACAGCTGTTCTGAATATTTTTGATTCCAAAGTGTATTTGGCGTCCAGAGCTCAGTGGCTACAATAACATGAATATAAGATTCCCACACCGCATTGCGACGAGTCAGTTATTCGCCCGCACCTGGCCACGCTATGCTAATACTCGTGGTCCAAGATTGACAGATGATATAAAGAAAAATAGAATGGATGATCGGTTTTCAACACAGACAGTAAAGATATTTAGCATATCTGCTATTAGCGCTGCTTGAAATTGTAACTCAAAATCAGTTGTATCATCACTATGAGAAACTATATGGATTAAACATATTCATTTACTTATATTAATTTATTCATTAACATTATTCACAGTATCGGAGAATACAGAGGGTTCAGATATATTTATGTTATCTACTATATCTGTCACTAAATCCCTGAAAATTCTTATTGTAATTATAACATACAGTTTAGCTTATTGTTGAATAAATGAAAAACTCTTTCTTCTTCTTCCTCTCCTTACGCTAGCTATGTGAGGTGGGCACAACATATTCTCTCCTTCCACTCTCTTCTATTAGTCCTCATCTGAACATTTACACCTTTTTTTGGTATATCATCTTTTACACAATCCATTTATCTTTTCTTTTATCTACTTCTCCTTTTGCATTCATTCACTCTCATTTCTAGTATCTAGTTTGTTATATGACAATTTTTTATTCGCCTTATATGGCCATACCAGGCTAGCCTATTACTTATCAGCTTCTCAATCACTGGCGCTACTTTCAATCTTCCCCTGATATATTCATTTCTAATTTTATCCATTTTTGTAACTCTACTCAGCCATTTTATCTTTCCAATATTTCAATTCATACAATATGAAAGGTCCTATTATACCCTTAGAAATTTTACCTTTAAGCCTAAAGAGCATTAAGGTATATCATACTTAAGTCAGTGGACTTTAAAATTACAAAACTTAAGTTTGAATCTGGAGTAGAACTTAATTGTTGTGACCAAGCAGGTGATGCTGGTTTGACGGGTTGGCATGTCGAATATCCATATCCACCTTTAGGGAGCATATTCTGGTTTCCTGGAGGGTGCCTATTCTGGTTTTGTGACGGATATAAAGATTGTTGCATGTGATCTTTTGACTGTGAATATAAACTATAATTTGATGAGTATAAATGACTTTCACGGTTCTTTTTGATGTTTTGGATCAGTGACAGCACGCCTAATTGAATCTGTATTCATCATCATCAAAAAGTTCTTGGCAGAACACCCTTGAAAAAACTAATTAATGCATTACCCAATTTAATATAAGGCTTCGCCACCTACATATACGTCTCCTTTATCTGCTATGTTGATCGTGACTGAATCAAAGTATCCCCAGAATTTTCTTTCAGTATGTCGTTAAATCCAGCTTGCGGAGCATACACACTCACTACGTTTAATGCATAATCATCCACCAACAGTCTTACTACTAGCAGTTTATCATTTACCCTCTTAACATCTATCAAAAAATTTTTAAATCGCTGTCTAATACCACACCCACACCGTTCTTTTTACCATCACTTCCGCACATACTATTTTACAATAGTAAAATTTATACCCTGTCCCAATCTCTCGAGCTCTCGAACCCTTCCATTTCGTCTCTTGCAAGCAAGCTGTATTAATTCTTCTCCTTGCACATCTGCTATTTCTCTTCCTCTTCCAGTTATCACATCAACATTACAAATTGATAGTATCATTCTTATTTAACGTATTTGCGATCCCCTTTCATTTGAGTACATATTGTACTATGGCTACGGCTTTTTTATAACCGGCCCCCTGCCCAACGTCAACCCCTTTTTGGGATTTATTCAGAATATCTTAGTTATATAAATAAAATACTCATAGAAAATTACTACTTAAGCCTATCAACTGATTGTATACACTATTATAATGTCCATAATTTAGTTTAGCTAATAGTTAAGTTAGTTTAGTTCGCTCTCATAAAGATAACCCAGCGGTGTTTTATCAAACACGGACCAGATTAGTATCTAGCCCATGTTTGATAAAACAGCCTCTCCACAGTGTGCACCACCGCTTCTTATGTTTCATAGGGTATATCTTGTGCTAATGCTATTACTATTAAATTCGTCACACAATTATAGATGTTTTTCTTCCTTAATGTTGATACATTCTACGCTTGACTTTTCCGATACATTAACAGATTTGTGTTGTAATAAGTGTTATAAACACATAAAGATCAAAAACATGTTTTGATAACACACAAATCATCCCTTTCAAACCAATATCTGCTATGTGCACTTTTTGTTTTTGCTATGTGCACTTTTTGCTATGTGCAGATTTTAACATTTTGACTATAATGACTATTTTGCCACCCAAACTTTAACATATAAAATCCACGATGTAATTTTAATCATTACATTACTTTAAAATAAATCACTTTAAAATAAATTGTTCCTTATTTTACACATGAATGTTTTTACTCCACGTCATAAAGTCTAACTTTTTGCACATAGCAGATGTTGGTTTGACAACGACGAAATTCGATTTTTGCTGGTTTTTTGGCCATTTGTCATTTTCACATATGTCATTTATACGCCATTTTTAATATTCCAAAAACGAATGGTGGATATTTAATGTATTTCTTGTGTTTGTAATTCAGTAATAATTGTCAGACACAAATTAGGTACTGGAAATTTAGTTTAATACATTCTTATTGCCATGTAATTGATTTCATTGAAGTTACAATTTATTTTTGTCAGAGGACTTTGAATGACGTTTGCTATTTTTATTAAATTAATGAAAAAAATTAAAAACTCTTTATATCATACAAATACTTAACAGTAACTTAAAATATACAGAAATATAATGATGTATGGTAATGAGCGGCTTTATCACTTAAAATGATCTCTTCCAGGTAACCCGTAGCTTTTTGTTCTTCTTGATTCATCACAGTTGCATCGAAATCTTAGACTCGCATAACTACACTGTTAGCCGCCTGTTTCTCTTAAGTATGACAGAAAGAAGTAGAGATACGTGTTTACTTTTCGTTTGGATACAGACGATTACAACTTCCCGACCCCGAAAGGAAAATCAAACTTTCTTTACTGTCTGTGTGCTACCAAAAAGAGTCGATTAGTCGTGTTCTACTACCTATTATTCCTAGATAACATAACTTTAAGTATATTTTTCTGTTTGTATATGTTATACAATCAATGAGTTAATTATTTTATATAGTCGCTTACACATTAAACCATACGCTAAATGCATTGGGGGAGGCGACGAAAGAAATATTCTTATTCAAAAGTCGACTGAAAACCGTGACCAGTTTATAAGACTTGCGAATATACGATTTTCGCTTCAGACGCAAGAATTATAGGGGGTGGACTCTTGTTTCTTTGTGAATGTAGAATTCGAGTGTGTAGGGAATAAATTAGGTTTTTAAATTTAGATATACTGTGATCGTCGTTTTTTTTATTCACATTCTTTTAGTCATTGAGGTGGTAAGCGCTCTTTCTTGCATCTTGGATCCAATCTTGGGTACTGACACAGGATGATATTAGAGTCTCATCAGTATCTGTGATACTTCCTTTTCTTAAACAGTGAGAATTTTAGAAAAATATATTAATTTTATATAATTTACAACTGAAAAGTAAACAGTAAAATACAAAAAAACATGACATATTGCCAATTACCAATTATAAGTGTTCAATATATTTATAAAAATATAACACATTTAGAAAATAAATGTCGACGTAAGGACATATATTGTATGTACATGTTTTATGTTTTATTACATAACAAAACTTAAGAAATAGTTCAAAAATAATAATTAATATTTAAAAAATATATATAAAACAAAATTTTTACTTATCTATTTATATATTGTTAATTATATATATTCGTCATATATGAATGTAAATTTATTTTTATATACAAACATACAGTAATAAGGAAGCGATTGTCTAAGACGGATTGGTGGGTCATCCGGTGGGTCATCACCATTCGTGATCAAGTATACAGGCTATATTACAATGTTTTCCTTCATTGTACATGATATATATTTTTTTATAGCTGAATTCATAAAGTAAGTAAGCAAGCTTTACATGTTTAGAAGGAAAACATTGTAGACGAGGCTCGCTTCCGTATTGCTCTATGTTTGTATATAAAATAAACCGCAACGTTACAATGAAAATAGATACAATTTATATAAAATTGTAATATACATCCCATTGTTTCTCACCTACTTTGAATAATACGCAGATAGATCCTATATGCAAAAATGCGATTCAAAAGAATTCACACTCGGATAAATCATATTCAAAATTAATAAATATTTAAATGAAAATGTCTTGGAAGAGTATAAACTTTAAATATATTCAGCGAAACTGAGAATGTATTAAAGCTACCTGTTCGCGTAGAGGGCTATATTTCATCCCGGCACGAAGCAAAAACAGGGATTAAAACTCTTGTCTCACCGCACGCTTCATTAAAAACCTCTTGCTCGTGTTTCTCCACGATTTCATTGACAAAAGTAGATAGTTATCGTTGGAGAGTAGAACGGTATTTTGTCATTGTATGTGTCCAAATTGGACCTTAACACAAAGTAAATTTTCAAGAAATAACATAAGCACCATTTGCAAGGATAACATACATAGTATGGCGAAGTTGCAAATTTTAACAATAGGTTAACTGTTGACGGGGATCTACATTTTAAATTAGTCTTTGCCAGATAAATCCTTTTTTGCTGTTTAGGATCATGTAGCTCACGTTAATTTATCTTTAGGAGTATTTGTTTAAATGTGATGTAAGACAGTGTAATATAATATTAGGTCTTTACCTATGAAATTGCCGTTTTGTATGAAAAAAATTAGACGATTTTTTTCATATATTTTGTATTTGTATTAATCGAAGTAATCACCCATGCATTCAATGCATCTTTACCAATGCAGTGGCAGTTTATTGATGCCCTTCTTAAAGAAATCAGCTGGACGGGAGGCAACAAATTCTTCAAAGGCATTTTGTATTGCCTCTCGGGTATTGAATTTTTTTACCGCCAAGAATTATCCAAATTCTGCAAAAAGTTGTAGTCTATTGGCACAAGGTCTGGTGAGTAGGGCGGATGAAGGAGAACTTCCAACCCCAGTTCTTGCAACTTGAAGACCGTCTGCTGTGCAGTATGAGGTCGCGCGTTGTCATGCAGGAGCAGCGGAGACGAGCGTATGACCAATGCTGGTTGGAGATGTGCCAGCTTCTCCATCATTGTGCTCAGTTCTTCACAGTACACATCTGCAGTAATGCTCACTCCGTTTGGTAAGAAGCTGTGATGAATCACACCGGCGCTAGACCACCAAACAGTGACCATCACTATTCTAGGGGTAAGTTTTCGTTTAGGGCATTGTTTAGGTGCTGAACCAGGATCCAACCAACTTGCTGAGTGCTTGGGGTTATCAAATAGAATCCATTTTTCATCGCAGGTAACAATGCGGTTCAATATTCCTTCATTTGTGTGCCTGTTGAGCAGTGCAAGGCACGTCTCGACGTGTACTTTACGCTGGCGATCATTGAGTTCATGGGGCACCCATTTGTCAAGCTTTTTTACCTTGCCAATTTGACGCAAATGGACCAATATTGTTTTGACGCTAAGATCGAAAGCTTATGCTAATTCAGCCTTAGATTGTGTATCATCAGCTTCCACAATCGCCTTTAATTCGTCATTGTCGACCAAAGTCTTCGGACGACCGCGAGGTTCATTTTTCAGGCCGAAATTCCCAGAACGGAAGCGAGCAAACCAATAACAGGTGGTGCGTTAGTTTGTAGTGTTAGTTCCGTAAACGTCGTTGATGTTGCGTGCCGCTTGTGCCGCGTTGCTGCCACGACGGTACTCATATTCCATAATTACTCGAATTTTTAACGTATCCATGATGACGAAAAAGATTGAAATGCGATAAAAATATAACACTAATCAATAAATAAATGACTATTTTTGGAAAAAGAATTCCATGTTTTTAAAATAAAATTAAATTGAAATTAAAATTCTTAGCCAAACAAAAATTATTTTGATTTGAAATGGCCAGTACTGCAGAACGGCAATTTCATAGGTAAAGACCTATTATTAAGTCATGTGAAATATATAATATAATAGTGAATTGTTCGAATACTAATTAGAAACAAATGATATACTGGATGAAATTGATAAGGACACAAGAACATCGGCATTGTTTAGTGTTCTATGAAACTTAATTACTTAACAGCACTGTTTAATATTTAGTATTATTTTAAATATATTTTTGAAGTGAAAACTTCTTTAGCGGCGCTGTGCACTTTTTTGTGATGGGTAAATAATGTTTAAACTCGCGTCAGGTCACGTGTCCTGATCGTAAGAATTCGCAAGACGTGAGATGGAGTTTTACTCCAGTAATACCAACCTTATCAATAATGACTTAAGGTTTATTTTATAATGTAACTTTTAAATTATTGCATTGCATTAATTATACAAATTTATTCGAATTGCGACTTTATTACAACGAAATACAGTTGAGTTTTTTGAAGTGAAAACGTCTTCAGGCGCGTTGAGCACTTTTTGGGGTAACAATTTTTGGTTTTGTAAAGAAGTGTTAATGATCAATTTAAACTTTAATCCTTGATCTTAAACACTTCTTTGTAAACTGAAAATAATAATCTAATAGCTCGACGATACAATTCACAAGTTACTTAGTTTTCACTTCTATCGGCAATCCCCAAAAACTGCCTCGCATGTTTTTTTTATAAGTGTAACCATGGTACGTGCTAGCCAAATAGTATCACACTTGGAGACAAATCAGTCACAAGTTTGAATCCCACGATGGCATGCTGACTCAAAGAGTTGCTTAGGTCTAATATGCATATAATAACATAATGTTTTCCGTACAAGGGTGGAGTAAGAATAATGACATGTAGGCGGTGGCAACCTTGACCTTGTGTTGTGTTCCGGCACGAAGAATCCAAGTTCCAGGATCCACGTAGTATCGCATGGGCCATTTACCTTCTTTAAGAACTCGTATAAATGAACAACATGTACAGTGAAGAAAAACATTGTAAGATAACCTGTATACTTGATCACGAATGGTGGGTTACACATACCGGGTGACCCACCAATCCGCCTTAGGTAAGTGTGGTGGGTATACTGTCCGATGCTTTTAGTGAGAGACCCGAGAACAACAGTAGCACATAATGGGCTGTTATTACAACGAAGTGTTAAAAATAGATTTGGAACTAAAAAGATCTCGCTTCCGTATTGCTCAATGTTCGTATATAAAATTAAACCGCAAAGTTATAATTTTAATGAAGTATTATTTTCTAGAGGAAAACTTAATAGCGTACTGTGATTAAAATTGTTGAAGAGTCCTATAAGCATCTGTGTATTTCTGTATCCTTTTTAGTTATAACGCATTGACCAAAAATTTTCCGGGCTAAGTAATAAAAACACAATTTTTTTGCAAAATTCATTTCATTCATTGACATAATATTCATGTAAGGCGATACAATCGGCCCAACGCTTCTCTAACTTCTCAATACCATGTTTATAGGACGCTTGATCCTTACTCGAAAAATAGTCCCCAGTTTCAGCAATGACTTTCTCATTGAGCTAAATCTTTTTCCCCGGAGCATCATTTTCAGGTTTGCGAACAGCGAGTTGTTGCTGGGGGCCAAATTGACATAAAAAAATTGATACATATTAGTTTATTAATTTGATAAATTACAAATATAATGTAATATAATTATGATAATTTTTTTCTTATTTGTTAAAATTTTAATTCTATACTTTTTGTGTTTCAAATTAATAAAAAAATTAGTTATAATAAAATTATAATTGCAAATAAATGAATATGTTACTATTATTTTGTAATAATTTGAAGCATAAAAATACATTTATAAATATTGTACGCCTTAAAAAGGCAAACTGTTGATACAAAATGTACTTAACAACATTATAATGTACACAGTTCTAACAATAAATAAATAACTTCAAAACTGGCGAATGCAGGAGGTGGGGCAGCAGTTCGATGTGCAATTCATGCAATTTGACCATCGTAGCCATTGATTTGTTACATGGTGTATTATCTTGGTGGAACAGCGGTCTTTTCATGGCCATGTGGGGCAGTTTGTTTTTTATTTCTTCGCTTAATTCGCCCAATAATGCTGTATAGTATTCAGAATTGATCCTTTTTCCTTTCTCAAGATAGTCGATAAACAAAATACTTTGATTGTTGTGTGTTTGGTCGCTATATAATGCTTTCACCTGCCTAAATCCACTCAGCTGACGACTTTGACTCTGGAGTGTAATAGTGTATCCAGATTCCATCCGTGGTCACATATTGATGCAAAAAATCTGCTTTGTTATGGTAGAAAACCTTCAATCGTCAATTCGTTGTTGTTTTTGATCCGGTGTTAACAAACACGGCACCCACTTTGAATAGAGCTTTTTCATACCTAAATTGTCGTGGAAAATAGTAAGCACATGCCATATGACAACTTTGAAACCTCTGTCATCTCCCTCACTTTCATTTTGCGATCGGTGAAAACAATTCTGCAGATTTTTTCGATGTGTTTGTTCGTATATGGGCGACCACTGCGTTGAGCGTCATTGACGTCGCTACGACCACGTTTAAATTCATTATACCATTCGAAAACGGTTGATTTCCCTGAATCAGAGTCCTAATAATGCTTATCAAGCCACTCTTTTGGGTTTTCGTATTTTTTCCGATCAAAAAACAAGGCTTGATCAACACATGAAATTCTTTTTTATCTATCTTTTGACAAAGACACCAAAGTTGATTGACACAAACAACAATAACTTGAGAACATGTGGTCCAATTGTCATGAAATTTTTACACAAACCTTATAAAAGATGGCGCTATCGAATGCTGTAATAGATTTTACATATGTGCCGCCATCTAATGTATATGTCAGTCCAGGAACTTTTTGATCAATGTAGTACTATATAGGCGATGCAAGGAAAACAGAATAAAACTTAACAGAAGTGAACTGGACAATGTGTGCTTTTTATTTTAGATTTTAGAATAAAGATCTCGCAGTCGATGACAAGAGTGTGTGACTGCGCGCCGTGGGTTTGATATTATCAACAGACTCGCTGTTATCAGTATGGAATAACAAATGATGCTGTTTTTTACACATCAAATATCTAAAACGACTAGTGCATTTGTTTACATTATGATTAGGCTTTAAACAATTGATTAAGATCGGCAGCACAGTTGACTCGTTACCTATTTATTAAATCTTTAAACTTGTCGCAACGATAAATTAAGTGAACATATAGACCGCAATGTAAACAAAACCTAATATTTTACGCGAATAAGTGGTGTTCGAAACACGTTTATTACATTTATTTTTATTTAAATTATTGTTTAACTGAGATTTATTTAACTGATATTTTCAACTAAAGTTATTTTTATAAGATTCAATATGATCAAGAGTTTTTATTTGGTCGTGTATAAAAGAAATAAGATCCAAAAAATCTGGCAATAATTTTTGGTTTAGAGTTTTTTCGAAACACTTACGAATTTCTACATTTAACACTCTCAAGGCAACATGACACAGGACATAATGTTTTTTTTTTATTACATTGTAACTATTCTGTTTCTCTTAAGATGAGTAAATCAGTCGTGTTGTAACAGCCAACGTATTATCATTAATAACTGCCCAAGTTATCAATTTTTAAAGCTTGAATCGCCTTGAACGAATTTACAAATGTTTCTAAAAACATATTTAAATTGACAGAAGATTCCTTACTAAGAGGTAAAAAATTTAACATTTTATCCAAGTACCAATCGACAAGCATTCTTTTATCGTGAGATTTGTCAAGTAAAGATTGCCAAACAACATCATAGTTACTAGAGGTAATCGGCATACTTTTAACAATATTTAAAGCGCACCCTTGGTGCACGATAATAAGTAATGAAATTTATCAACTTGCGGTATGCGAGATTTATTATGTACCAACGAACAAAATGTCTCGTAAAATGTGGTAAAATTCTCGATGTTACCTTCAAATGTTAATAATTCTAACTACGGTAGATGAGGAAGAGATTGTTCTATAGGAATTTCAACCTTATTATTACTACACGAAGACGTACATTTAGAAGCACACATTTTATCTTATACTAGCAGCCCGTCCCAGCTTCGCACGGGTATTTAACAAAAAATTAAAAATTAAACCCTTCTATTTTTTTTCGGTCTCGGGGAAAAACCTCTCTTGACGGGTTATCCCGACCCGGGGGGACCGAGGGTTATAAGGGACTCAGGAAAAGATGTTCGACCCACTAAAAAACCCCGCTGTTCTCCTATCGTCTACGCCCGGGCCCACGGATATATGGCCTGCCGATCTCGTGGCCCGGGCCGGCGCCGGCCCACGCTTTGTCTTAAAGCGGGCCCCTTCTAAAGTGCTGGCGCCAGGGGGTCAGGGTTTCGTCCCCCCGGCGCTCTCTTGTAACAACTCTAGGAGTTGAGGGGGGCTGTGGAACAGCACGCGGCCTTCTCCCTCGCGGCAATAGTGCGGGCGGCGGATGCTCCCCCGAGGGGCCGCCCGCGGCCGTTTTCTACGTCGGCCGGAGATCGTTGCCCGCCCTCCGGCGCCGACGACGCGGCCTACGTTGGCGGGAGGGGAGTGCGGTGGCGGACTCCCGCTCCCGTTCCGCCGCCTCCCTTGCAGACACTGCTGCCTCGCAAAAGGAGACGACGGCCGTCCATCCAGGATCGCCCCCGACCATGGACAGAACCAGGGCCGGGAGCGACAGGTCCGCGGCCAATTCCGGACGGGACTCGCATCCCCGTCGCGTGCTAGTCAGGCGTGGGTACGACTACCAGACGAAACTCCAGAAAAAACAGAGTCGCCTAACGTCGTAGCCGGCCCAGCAAGACCAACCGACAGCGAGGATGCAAGTCCCGCCCCGGGAACACTCTGTGCAGGCGCAGTCGAAATAGGCATGGTTTCGACTACTAAATCAGGTCCCAGGGTAGAACCCGGGACCCCAATCAGTATTTGCAATCATCCCACCGGGGATCACGCCACGAACAGAGAGCTAAGTTGGAAAGGATGTAAGAGGTAGACGGAAAGAAAGGTAGGACTCTGTCGCCTCGAACGGAGAGGGGAGTGAAGCGACGGATGCTCGGGCACCTCGGGTACGCACACCCGTGCACTCCTCGGACAGAGGAGCGCCCCTGAGGGCAAACCCTTCTATTTGCGTCAGGTTACTAAAAAAATAAAATTATAAAGAAAGTTTGAATATTATTATTTCTATGAGCTTTTATTTTAATGATTTTTTTTTTGTTATTTCTTTTTATTTATTTCTCGTTATTTTTTAATAAGTATTCTAATTTTTGTAAAAACCCCAGTGACGCACGCCTACATTGCATAAGGTGCTGCCTAGCTAGCCGAACAGGGTGAGCGGCTACCACGCAACATTTTTCTAATACTTACATTTTTAAACTCGTGATATCTTTCGAATGGAATATCCGAATTGAATAATTCAAAAAGTTATATAAAGGTATTGAAACAGTTTTGAATATGAAGTAATTTATTTTGATAAGGATTAATACCAAGATCCAAATAAAGAGACTTTTCTAGGGGCGGCATTTCAATTAAATTTTTAAAATAAAAGAACACTTATTGTGGCATAACTATACCTAATAGTTAGACATATGCTGTCGCGACACTTTTTGTAAATAATGATGTGTTCTGCAAAGTTGTAGTACATTATTTTATTCTATCATCAATAGTTTTCGCAAAGCACGCGATTTAAATAATATTTTAGGTAATTTTTTTACACTTTGGGTTACATTATTGGAGTTTTAGTAAGGATCCCTAATTTTTTTGAAAATATGCCTATGTCACCCGGGGATAGTGTAGCTTCCCAACAATGAAAGAATTTTTTAAATCGGGTCAGTAGTTTCGGAGCCTATTCAAAGCAAACAAACAAACAAACAAACAATCAAATCTTTCCTCTTTATAATAGTAGTATAGATATAAAATTCTCGTGTCACAATGTTCGTTCCCGTACTCCTCCGAAACGGCTTGACCGATTCTCATGAAATTTTGTGAGCATATTGAACAGGTCTGAGAATCGGCCAACAGCTATTTTTCATACCCCTTAGTGATAAGTTCACTATTCCACACGAACGGAGTCGCGGGCACAGCTAGTCTTATATATAAAAATCTCGTGTCACAATGTTCGTTCCCATACTACTTCGAAACGGCTTGACCGATTCTCATGAAATTTTGTGAGCATATTGAGTAGGTCTGAGAATCGGCCAACATCTATTTTTCATACCCCTTAGTATAAGGTCACTATTCCACGCGGACGGAGTCGCGGGCACAGCTAGTTTCATAATAAATTTCATCGAAACTGTTTAATTCTTGGCTGTTTATCATTACATTAGGGTTATGACTTAGTTCAGAATCGTAAATTAAGAATATTTGTTTTTAAAAATTTTGCCGTAAGTTGTCGATTTCTGAGCATTGTAATAATGATAATCGCTCAGAATCGTCATCAAAGAGATTGATCGATAAATTATATATTTTTTGTAGCCTTTCGAATATTTTTTCTTTATGACAAATTGATAGTTTAAGTTCAAGTTAAGTAGGAGACTCATCTATGCGATTTTTACACATAATTAAATATACCTACCTGCTTCCGCGATATATTAAAAGTAATAATTTGTGTTACAAATAAATGTATTTGTAAATAATGTAATTAAATAGTTATATATTTTAATTATAAGTTTTAGGAAGAAATATAAAATAAAAAATATCTTCCGATATTTTTTATAAGAAATATGAATAAAATATAAGTTTATTAAAGAATTATATATTATAAAATAAGTTGTACGATGTCGCTCACAGATCGAGAATGCACTGTACAGGAATGAGAAGGATAGCTCGAGAGCAGCGGACTGTGTGAGAGAGGAGAAGAGAGGAGCGGTGGTTATAGATACGCGGTACCTTGTAGTGGGCAAACAAATTCACACTGACTTTGATTCTACTCGTTCAGGTCCGCTCGCGGAGGAACTGTTCTACTGCACCAGCTAAATTCACGCACACTGAACACACCATTTTATGGCACTGCTAATGAGAGTTTGGAGTAATTGAAGGGAGGTCAACGCGACAGTCCCGCGCATTTACAAACTCACGCGTTACTATACTCGGGACGCCGAGCAGGAAGAATTTCGGACGTTGACCTGTCTCTGCCCCCCCGCTTAAATATAATGCCGCTTCGCTCGCACAGAGCAGTGACCGCCGTCCTCCGGGATTGTAAACCTTTTTTAACTGAGACTGTAAAGTTTGTTTAGTTTAGGAATAAATGTTATAATAACTGGTTTGAGCTTATGGAAAAGTGTATTATGCTACGTGGTGAATACTTTGAAAAACAATAAAAAGTACTATAAGGTTCTAGTTGTGTTTTTTTCTTCAAACGACAAAACTTAAAAGGCATGCCACGTAGTAATTGTAACTCGGTTTTTATAACTGTTATAATATAAAATCTAAATAAATAAATGCCGCTTCGCTCGCACAGAGCAATGACCGCCGTCCTCCGGGATTGTAAACCTTTTTTAACTGAGACTGTAAAGTTTCTTTAGTTTAGGAATAAATGTTATAATAACTGGTTTGAGCATTGTAGCCTTATTTATGTCCACAAGATGGACCGATGATCTGGTCAAGATCGTCGGAATAGGTTGGATGAGGGCATCGCAGGACCTATCATCGTGGAGATCTTTAGGGGAGGCCTTTGTCCAGCAGTGGGCGTCTTCCGGCTGAAATGATGATGATGATGAAATAATTTATTATAATAACAATAATTTATTTAATAATTTAGTACATTTTTTTCTCCTTCTAACATTTTATTTAAGCTGCACTTAATACAAAAATGTTTGTGACCACTGTCAGCAGGTAGAAAGGTCAACGACCGAAATTCTTCCTGCTCGGCGTCCGGAGTATACCTATATTATTTGCGTTCCACCCTCGATTTTACCATTTACCTCACCGAGAGTGAGGGTAGGTAACAAAAATCACGAGACGGGATTTCAAATCATTTTATGCAAGGATCAAACAGTAATATTCCGAATATTTAACATATTTCTTTTATATATTGCAATGGAATAGCAGATAGGCTGACAGTCCACTTGTTAGTATAAGGTTACTGTCGCCTACGAATGTTCACGACGCTAGGAGCACCGATAATACGCTGATGTCCAAGTAGGGAAACCGGAACCTGGGTCACTTGTGCCATAACGTAACACAAGGCTATTATAGCGGCTTATTTAGAGATCAAGGATGGTTGCCAATCAGTTTGGCTTGGAACCTTATCACCTAGCTAGGGCTGTTTTGTCGCCCGCTAACACAAGCCATCCCCGCCCACAGCGTTCAGTATTCTTACTGTGAATCTGCACAGATAAGGTACTGAAAAGTACATATAATGAGGTACTCCTTTATTTTAAATATAAACTCATTTATTTTAAATATAAACTCATTTATTTTAAATATAAATTTTAAATTAATAGAAGTCATAAATAGAAAATTGTCTCCTAGTTTGGAGGCATAGACAAGCTTATTTATAGACCTCTAGTCACATAAAACTTTAATAGTACGTTTAGACAGGTCTGTGTAAAGTTTGCGAGTTTCAACCCAATACTTCGCATATAGACTGCTGGAAACTCCGCCTTATCGTTAAACACTCGTATTAGGTAAAATAATATTATAAATATTATCAAATTTGCTTAGGTAAAAGTACCACAAGACGAAAGTAAATCAAAATTGCAGAAATACATGGAAAGTTGTTTTTAAGGTTCCTTTGGGGATTAAATCTAAAAGCAAGCTACTAGAAAATTTATTAGGACTGTTACCGTAATACAAAGCAGTTATATTTTTTGTATTTATATTGTTTCATATTTGTTACTTTTATACGGTTGTCAAATGTCCTAACCGTAATTATCTTCCGTCAGTCGATAACGGTTGCATTCAATGCTTACACTATAAAATCTAGAATCCATATGTTCGATCCTTGCATAAGGGTATTTGAAATCCCGCCACCTGATTTTTGTTATCTACCTTCACTCTCGGTGAGGTAAATGTTGACAGCAAGGGTGGGACGGAGAAATAATAAGTAGTAACGCTCAAACCACTAAACTGGCAGGATGGTCGACGTTCGACCTCCCTGGTTACTCCAAACTCTAATTGGCCGTGCCATTAAATCTGTGTGTTCAGTGTGTGTTAGCTGGTGCCGTGCAACAATTCCTCTGTGACCTGAACCGAACCGGGAAGGGGTGGAATCAAGGTCAGTGTGAATTTCTTTGCCCATTGCAAGGAATCGCCTCTCTCTAGCCACCGCTCCTATCCCATCCTCTCTCATACAGTCCACTGCTCTCGAGCTATCCTTCTCATTCCTGTACGTTGCAATCTCGGTCCGTGACCGGCATCGTACACCATAATTTAGTACAGTAAGAAAGAAAGAACAAAAAATAAATATTTTATGTCGAAGAAATTAACAGGTTCATGATTATTAGTGACTTATTTTTTCATGGCCAAGAAGGACCATAGACAAAGGTGCAATAAATTTGACTTAATTTATTTTTACAGGAATTACTGCATTCTGGATCACGCCAAAAAAGTAACCTTCTTTACGAAAGAAATGCTCTATTCTTATTTATAGCCAAGACTTCCCAACCATAATTATTATGGATAATATCATATAAATATACCTAAATAAACCGAAATATTCTCAAATCCGCATACTTCATATAAAGAAATCTATCAAGTCGCACCGACGCGTCGCATCTAAAATCCTTACTGTTATAAATGTTCAATAGTATACCCTACTTTCATATTCTGTAGGACCTCGCAGTACAACGCCGTAATTATTCTTTTGTATTACATACAATCATGTCCGTTTCTGGTGTTCTTTAATGGTTGACAACTTATATATCAATTATTGATTCGTTATTTAGGATTCATCCAATTCACTGTATTTACTAATAATAAAAATGTGAAAACTAATTATTAAGCAGTTGAACTACAGCAGATGAAGTAATCTAGATGAGATTTACAGCGAGTATGATAATAGTATGAAAAAAATTAGTATGAGTTAAATAATAAAATAAATAGTATAAAGTAAATAGTTATATATTATAAATATTGTCTATAGGGAAATGGTCAATTTTACTTTTTTATTAACATCAATCTTAAACCCCTTAGCAGTTATATTTTAATAGATTGGAAACCTTCAAGTCTACAAAATATGATAATAAATCAGAATGAATCAAATTTGGTAAATGTCACTAGCATTTATGTAAATTTGGAGCATCGGCTAATGCGGCTAAAAATATCGAATATTCGTCGATTCGTTCGGCCGTCTGATAGATTCCGAGGTTTACGCAAATCCCTGCCCGCCCTTCTGCGGTGATTTGTCCAACTTGGACCCTTTTGTTTTGTCCCTTTGTGTTATAATGTGAATCGAATAGTTCCTTTATCCAATTTGTTTTGACAATCACAATGATAGATAGATGCAAAATCTTCCTCATAAATGATAATCACTTGTTCGTTTGAAAATCAGTTAATTTATACTTGAAATCAGCAAATATTTTTATCGTTACATTACATTCCAAATGATTTTCTAAAAACAATAATTTAACAACACTCATATTTGATAAAATTAAAATTTTATGACAATAATATTGAAATGGCGATCAATTATCAATGCATCAATATATCCAAAAAATAAATATATAAAACGCCAATAAATGATAATAGATTTATTGAGCGCGCTTGATAACTTATCGACATATTCGTGAATTGAAATGCGACTTATCCGCGGGCTGTTGATTTATACCATCGGACCATTTAACACGATTTAAATGAAACATCAGGATTTTGTTCGAAGTTAAAAGGATCAATCATTAACCGACTGTTAAAAGGCATTTAAAATATACACGTAAATGTACAGAAGTATTAAAGCTCTGTCATTGATTTTTCTCTTAATTAGCTAATATTTTACATAAACATTGCCTTTCTATCAATGTACTAGGCTTGGATTTTGTGAAACTTGATATAATATGGAGCAGAGCAAGTACTTCAAGTTAGTTACAAGCATATAAGTGAACTGAAAAAGCAACCGTAGGTCCTAAATTATTCTCCGCGCAGGGCCGGAATAAGAAAACTAATATCTGCGGCCAAGTTTGCCTGGATGGCGACCACCATTGTTCTACGTACGCTGCCATAATAAAGCCACTGTTTTAATATTATTTTATATTAAAGGAAATTAATATTGGCAACAAAAACTCGCATCCCACAATTGCGATTCACATTCACATTTTTGCACATGATCAAGAAATATAAAAGCTGAAATAAAACCTCAACATTGCTCTCCGTGAATTTTATTCAATTTAACTGATAAACAATCTGCTTCAGCTAGGGCGTAATGCTTATTCATTCACACGCTATAAAATATTAGTGACTATTTTGTTAGAATTTCCTTTGATTTTATAATTTCTTATTTATTATCTGATCTGATTTCATTAGTTTGGATCCCCTAGTACAAATATATTCATTTACAGTTTAGAAGAAATATAACTAAAACACTATTCCTAGTTAAAAAAATAAGATAACTAAAAATCTGTTATCGCAACTTAAATATCTAAATAAAACCTCATACACTATTAGACACTCATTTCCATAAGCCTCAGTGTGACGCGATGTTCAAGGGCGTACTACTAACAATATCGCTGAAAACTTTGTTCAGTCAACGAGTGGAAAGCCTGATTATCCTCACAATACGCGTGAGTCGAGGTTTTAGCATGTAGTTCGGTGGATAATGTCGGGAGCATACGGATGGAAAATTAAGCGCACACCTTTCTTTCTTTATCAGATTTAAATATTAGCTCTCACATAACTTCAAATTGAGCTAAAAACAATAAATTTGATTAGCATGTTAGCTTAATTCAATTTAAAATCAAATTCTGTATACTAACGTGAATCGCGCTAAAATTTAATGAAGAAATGATGAAAAATGTTCGTATTTATGAATAATAGAAAACCTAGCGATCATTTTGTCTTATTTTATAATAAGACAAAATGATAAGCTTAGGTGTTGAAGACGGAGTACTTGGCCTGTAACCCGTACGCATAGGCGGCGACACGGTCGAGCGCACGGACCAAGTGACATACTTGGGATCTGTGTTTCATGCGTCTGGTGACATCGATTGCGACGTCAAGGCACGCATTGCTGCCGCGTGGGCCAAATGGCGTGAGGTGACTGGTGTCATTTGTGACCCCAAAATGCCGGTAAAGTTGAAGGGACAGGTATATAAGACCATCATTAGGCCTGTCCTTTTATACGGCTGTGAAGCGTGGCCGGTGTTAGAGCGACTGCGTGTCACGGAGATGAATATGCTGCGATGGATGTATGAAGTGACGCGGAAGGACCGCGTTAGGAACTCCCGCATTCGCGGCAGTCTTCACGTCCGTGACATTGCGGATAAATTGCAGGAGTGTCGGCTCCGTTGGTACGGCCACGTTTTACGGCAACCGGTTGATTACGTGGGAATCAAATGTCTGGCCATGCCACCTCCGCTGGGCCCCGGCAGGAGGGGTAGAACCAAAAAGTGCTGGCTTGATGTCGTAAAGGGTGATATGCGTGTCAATGAGCTCACTACCAGGGATGCTGAAGACCGTGCGAAGTGGAGTAGAAAGAGTCGGAAAGCGGACCCCGGTCACCGAAACGGAAGTTTAGGTTGCAACCGGGATACTACGCTTAGATGATGATGATGATAAAGCTTAGGTGTCGGAGACAATGATAATTTTATCCTGACACTGAAATAATATATTGCACACTGGTAAATATACAAATATATTTCAAGTGTTTGAGGGAAAGAAAATGATTTACCCGGCTTTGACCCTCGTTCTTGGACACGGATGTAAGCATAGGCACGGAGAATAATATAACGACAATACAAAAAAATATATTTGACATACAAAGTTTGCACGAATTTCAATCCGCATATCAAGCTAATACGGTGTGAGTAGACACACAAAACTTTCGCCTTTGAAATGAGACTATTTTTTCTACACTGCATTGTAAATAATTTGTTGCTAAATTTATTCCGAAAAAGGTAAACATAAATTTTTATTCAACAACAAAATAGTTTTGTGGTAAAAAATAAACATTTTGCATGTTAAGAACATTAAAGTAAAAATACTTGTAGGGCTTGGGACAAGATTCAAGAGTGTCGTTGATATTTGATGGTGACACAATGTGCTGGTTAAAAAGTAATACATACATTTTTAATGCTGAAATCGATCAATGTTCTAGAGAACCTGCTTTTTTTTATTGCGTAAGACAGCAGACAGGCTGACAGCCCGCTTAGAATTTAGCAGTTACCGTATTAGCCTATAGGTGTTTGCAACGCCAGTGGCATCTCAAACACGCTGCTGTCCTATAAGGGTACAGGAACTTGGGTCACTAATGCCGGAGCACAACACAAGGTTATTATGGCGGCATACTTAAGACCAAAGGTGGTCACCATCCAGATGGGTTTGAGGCCCTACCACGTAGCTAGGTAGCGAATGGCGTTATTGTGGTTTACACTAGCCTATTACTGAAATTTTTTGACCAAGTCTTGTTTCTCAAGCAATATTGGTGGTGCGGTTGACGGACCATAAAAGAAAAAGAAATGGTACGGCTTATCTAGAAAAGATAGTAGCCGCGGTGCAGGAAACAAAGGTAGTGCGGGTTTGATTATAAACGTGGAAAAAAAGAAGACGGAAACACCTAGCAAGTCAGAAATAGCGGCAATTCACCTGAGCTTCTCCGATCTACCTTCCACTGTTTCTGCGGTTTGGAGTCTAGGTCTTTATAATTAACGGTTTACAATATCATAAAGTCAAGAATACACATATAAAAAATTGTGCAGCCTGTTTAAATGTGCGAATCAGCGATGTGGTCGCAAGCCATATCTGCGGCATGTATTCTCGGCGCGGGGCTAGCCAAGCACTCAGTGATACGTGTCCACGGCGTGGGGGCTAGCCAGGAACTCACCTGCGCGGCGATGGTCGAGTGGTTTTTCAAATCACCGTCAGGCGACGTATCATCTTTTTTTTTTTTTTTTGGTCTCGGGGAAAAACCTCTCTTGACGGGTTCCCCCGGCCCGGGGGGACCGAGGGATATGTGGGACTCCGGGAAAGATGATTGGCCATCCGACTACCCACTAAAAAACCCCGCTGTTCTCCTATCGCCTACGCCCGGGCCCACGGATATATGGCCTGCCGATCTCGTGGCCCGGGCCGGCGCCGGCCCGCCCTTTGTCTTGAGGCGGGCCCCTTCTAAAGTGTTGGCGCCAGGGGGTCAGGGTTTCGTCCCCCCGGCGCTCTCCTAACAACTCCAGGAGTTGAGGGGGGCCGCGGAACAGCACGCAGCCCTCACCCTCGCGGTAATAGTGCGGGCGGCGGGTCCTCCCCCGAGGGGCCGCCCGCGGCCGCTTTTTACGGCGGCCGGAGGTCATTACTGGCCCTCCGGCGCCGCCGGCGTGGCCTGCGTTGGCGGGAGGGGAGTGTGGTGGTCGACTCCCGCTCCCGCTCCGCCGCCTCCTTTGCGGACATGACTGCCTCGCAGAAGGAGGCGACGGCCGTCCATCCAGGATCGCCCCCGACCATGGACAGAACCAGGGCCGGGAGCGACAGGTCCACGCCGATTTGGGCGACGAGGGCGCGGCGCTCCTCGCGCCACGCAGGGCACACGGCGACAGTGTGGTTCACCGTGTCCTCCTCGTCGCCCACGCCACAGTGGTGGCACCCTGACGTCATCTCCCGCCCTATGCGACACAGGTACCTCCCGAAGCAACCGTGCCCCGAGAGGACCTGCGTCAGGCGGAAGGTCAGGGCGCCGTGGCGCCTTTCCAACCATTCGGCCAGGACGGGCCTCACCGCTTCGATGGTGGCGAGGCCCGCGCTGGGGTGCGCGAGGCGCTCCTTCCACTCCACCATGAGCACCACGTTGCGCAGCTCCGCCCGCTTTGCCTCAACTTCGCGAGGCGCGGGGCGAGAGCCACGCTCGGCCGCGTCCCGGCGCCACTGGTACAACAGCGCCAGGACCCGGGCCTCGAGGTCCCATGGTGGGGATCCGGCCAGCAGGGAGGCCGCTTCGAAGAAAGAAAGAAAGAAAGAAAGAAAAAATGTTTATTTAGAGCACAAAATACCTTAATAACATGTTAAATAAAAATCTCATTACACATATAAGTGCCCTAAAAGGTCTTCTGCTCAGCATAGTTGGTTATAAGAAACCAACGCTGGTCTTCCGCAGAGGCCTTCTAGAATGACATGACTCATGAAATGGAATATTTTATTGCTGCAGTTCACAACAAATGAATAATACATATTAAATAACTACAAAAACATACAATTTGTTATTATAGACAACATATGCCCATCTACAGTAAATATACCGTATACCTGAACACCCCACATAACCTCATCTAGTCCCAACGTCAGCAGTAGCACGGCACCCTTACCGCGGGCACCAGACAACCGATACACTACACATACATTTCTTTTGTAAACAAACACAAACCTTATCTGGATTGGGTTTATAAAATACTTGTATCACATGCCAATTTCTCCTGTCCCTTCTGATGTTGGAAAATGAATTTCTTTAGTTCGCGCTTGAAACTGTAAGAACTCTGCATGTTTCGAATGGGCGGAGGAATGTTATTCCAACATCTGGATGCAGCATAGCGGAAACTACCTCTAAATTTTGCCGTCTTATGTTTGTTTGTAGCTAGCTGCACCGCACATTGTCGGGAACCCACAGATTTACTAGTAGCCCATACAAGTTTGTTGTATAAATAAGAGGGTGCTTTATTTTTAATTATATCAAAGAGAAGGCAGGCCAAATGAAGCTTGCGACGATGTTTCATTTTTAGAATCATATGCCGGTTTAAAAATGGTGTTACGTGAGCTCTGAATGGAACATTAAAGCAGAATCGTGCACAGGCATTCTGCACTCGCTGGATCAGTCTTTGAGTTCTAGCCAACAAACGTGGGCCAAACACAATATCTGTATAATTGAGTTGCGAAAGAACCAGGGACTCCGTCAATTGTAATTTGAGATCCTGGCTTAAGAAAGGTTTCATTTTATACAATACTTTAAGTTTATAAAAACAATTTTTGACCGTTCTCGCTACATGACTCTCAAACCTAAGGTCACAGTCCATGTACAACCCAAGATTTCTGGCTTCATAAACACGCTCTACAAGTGTATTCATTAATGTGATGTTTCGAGAGGGATTTAATTTTGCTAACTGGTGTGGACTACCAAATATGAGATATTTAGTCTTTGACGGATTGAGCATCAAACAGTGTTCTTCACACCAGTAGGCTATCCTAGACAGATCATCGTTGAGCCTACTTATTGCGGCATCTATTTCGGATGGCTTAAAGGTGATATATAGCTGAGTGTCGTCAGCGAACATATGATATCTGCAATTATTAATATGTTGAACTAAGTCTGCCGTATATATTATAAAAAGGATTGGGCCTAGGATAGATCCCTGCGGGACACCTCTGTTGACAACTGATTTATCAGAGACCGTAAATGAACCGTCATTGCGGCCAACCTTGACATACTGATATCGATTGCAAAGATAACTTGAAAACCATTGTAACGCTTTAGTATCAAAACCATAATATTTTAATTTAGAAAGTAGTAATTGAACGTTTATTAAATCGAATGCACGGGAAAAATCTAACAGCACCAGTAAAGTACACATACCCGCATCCTGTGCACAAAGAATGTCATCTGTAACCTGAAGCAATGTTGTTACCGTGCCACGTCCTTTTCTGAAGCCGGACTGTTCTTCCGGGAGAATTTTATTCGTTTCGAGATATTCGGTAAGTTGTAGATAGACCACTTTCTCTAATATTTTCGATAGGCACGGTAAAATACTTATAGGTCGAAGATCTTTCAGTTCAACTGGGTTAGGGATTTTAGGTATAGGGCGTACAATGGCCATTTTCCAAATTTCTGGAAAAGTTGAAGTTTCAATTGCTTGGTTAATAATGAATTTGATTGTATCCACCGACTGAGGTAAAGTCATCACTAACATATTTAAAGTTATAAGATCACATCCTTCTGCATTTGACTTTAGAGAACTTATTATTTTATTAAGTAAATCGATATCAATAGGCTTTATGGTAAACTCCGTATCGCTAAATTTATTTTGTTCGTAAAAACATAACAAAGTACGGCTAACATTAATATCAGGTAAATTTAAAAAATAGTTATTTATACTGTTAGGGTCTTGCAAATGCAAAGGGAGTTTTGAGTCACATTTAGAAATAAAAGTGTTCTTAAGATTTTTCCATAATAATTTCGGTTGGCTTATTTTACTATTTATATTTTGGTTAAAATATGCTACTTTTTCATTAAATAAAGCTTTATTTACAAGACTTTTTAGTGATTTGTAATAGTTTTTTTTAATCTGCGTTTTTGTATTGCGATAGTCAATTAGTGCATTATCGCGTAGACGCATCATAACTTTAATTGTATCTGTAATCCACGGATGAGTCTGTTTGCGTATAGTTGTAAAAATTACAGGAGCATGAAGGTCAAAAAGAGTTAAAATATTAAGGTTAAATTTTTGAACTAATTCATTTAAGTCTTTCGAAGTATCAAATAGATCCCATCCTATACTGTCCAAATCTCTATTGAAGTGGTCTAAACAAATATTTTTTATGGGTCTATATACAGCCACATAAGGCATCGGCTTATTGCGTTTAATGTTGAATTCACAGAGTACTAGTGAGTGGCCCCACAGAAAGCCCAAGTGGTCAAGACTAATCTTTTTTGTGCTAAGGTTAGTACAAACGACATCAATGAGTGTTTGCGAGGTTTCAGTAAAGTGAGTTGGCGAACTCACTATTTGTGAGAGATCTAAACATGACAGAAAAGCCATGAATTTCTTAGTTTTTAGGTCATTCAAATTTAGTAGATTAATATTGAAATCGCCCAACAAAATAATGTTATCATAATTGGAGAGTGCGTTTAATGTATCTGTAATAGCGTCAAAAAATAAATCTACATCTAACCAGGGAGGCCGATATGCTGTGCCGATCAGAAGCTTTATCCCATTCAAAGTCACAGTGATCCACATTTGTTCAACAACCCTGTGTAACGGGTCAATTGGATGACACAAGGTTCGCGCACGAACACACGAAGGACACCGTGCGGTATCCCCTTATCGCCCTGACGGCCAGGACGCGCTGTGGCCTGCGAAGCAGCGCCGTCGTTTTGGCCGTCAGGCGATCCGCCCAGATCGGGGCCCCGTAAAGGGCCATCGACCGCACGGTTCCCTCAAAGAGTCTGCGGCACACTGCGCCCGGCCCGCCGATATTCGGCAGCAGAGGCGACGTATCATCTAAACTAACTTGCGGGTAGGCAGGGAAAAATAATAAGATAAGGCGCCTTACCAAATATTTTTGTCTAATCCACATAATTTTTAAATGTTTAAAATTAAGCTTTTACACAAAGCTTCCTGCCCAATTTAGAACTAATTTCAACACTACGCCAGTTCAAGTTCTCTCGTCCATGATTGCTTTTATTAATTTGTATTATGTTATTAATTCAATTAAAGTGATCTTTTTAAAAGCCGGTTTAACGTAAATCATTAAAAACATTCTTCAATACGGCTACATCATCATCATCATCTCAGCGATGAATCCCGGTTGCAGCCCAAACTCTCGCTTCGGCGCCCGGGGTCCGCTTTCCGACTTTTTCTTCTCCACTTCGCACGGTCTTCAGCATCCCTGGTAGTGAGACCATTGGCACGCATATCACCCTTTACGACGTCAAGCCAGCACTTTTTGGGTCTACCCCTCCTGCCGGGGCCCGGCGGAAGCGGCATGGCCAGACATTTGTTTCCCACGTAAGCATCCGGTTGCCGTAAAACGTGGCCGTACCATCGGAGCCGACACTCCTGCAATTTATCCGCAATGTCACGGACATGAAGGCTGCCGCGAATGCGGGAGTTCCTAACGCGGTCCTTCCGCGTCACTCCACACATCCACCGCAGCATATTCATCTCCGTGACACGCAGTTCTTGCTTGTGTCGCTCTAACACCGGCCACGCTTCACAACCGTATAAAAGGACAGGTCTAATGATGGTCTTATAAACCTGTCCCTTCAACTTTACCGGCATCTTGGGGTCACAAATGACACCAGTTACCTCACGCCATTTGGCCCACGCGGCAGCAATGCGTGCCTTGACGTCGCAATCGATGTCACCGGATGCATGAAACACAGATCCCAGGTATTTCACAAGGTCCGTGCGCTCGACTGTGTTGCCGTCTATGCGTACGGGTGTGGGATCTGTGGAGTTACAGGCCAAGTACTCGGTCTTCGCCACATTGAGCTTCAGACCACCGTTCTCAAGCGACTCTTTCCACGCCTTCACACGTCGCACCAGCCTACCCCTGTCCGAATCTGCCAGCGCGATATCATCAGCATACATGAGCAACCACGGGGGCTGCTCATGTGAGTTTCTGATGCTGTCTGACAATACGTCTAATACCACGCTAAACAGAAACGGACTAAGGACGGATCCTTGGTGCACCCCGACGGTGATGGGGAAAGGTTAAATACGGCTACAGATTACGGGTTTTAGATGAGCAATTCATAAGCGCCCCCTGGCGTTTATATTTGAAATATACCGTGTAAAATTCTCGGCGAACGTTGATAATTTATATGAGAACGGCTTGAAGATTAGCCTCATAATGGGGTCGTACATAACGCCCCTGGAAGCCTTCGGTGGCGGTTTGCACGGTATTGTATACATTATCCCTATTGCTATAGTTTAAGTATTTGTTGTGTTAAATATTACTGTTCTCAGTTTTGCTATTCAAATTTCGGTTCAAAGTTCTTTCAGTTTGCAACTGAAAGTAAGCTGTCTTTAAGGACTATCTTTATGTGAAATGACGGAACTCCACCTCTAACCAAGGGGGTCAATTTATAATTAAATTTGTGAGGGTTCGTTTCCTTAAAATAATTGATTGTCAAGTGTACAATAATCTTGGTTAGAACTTTCTATTACTTAATGATATAGTTTTATTCCTATATCCGTTGCATTTGAAGCTTTTGAGTCAGAAACGAAATTCTGCTATTGTGTTTACTTTTTTACGTCAATGGTTTTAGTAGCTTGTCTTTTTTGTAGAGATGAAGCATTGTGTGTATTCAGTTAATTATATAGATATTATAAGATTTGGTCCAATCGGAAGCTAATGCTTTCTAGACGCCAACACCAAATAAAAAAAAATGAATGATTCCGGATTCATTCACTACCTATGTGAGAACTAGCAAAAGAAGTAATTCATTAGATGCTTTTAACAATTTCATAGCAAAGTAAAAATAATCCTATATATTTTTTATTGCTGTGGTACAGCAGAAATACTGATACCCTATTTAATAAAAAACACAAACGGCGGCTTTGATGCCACGGGTATCGCTGACACGTAGAGGAAATGCAACCTGGGTCATCTTATCTTGTTTCGGGACCGAGAAATATCTCGGACACTTCGACCCAATGGGATCTTTTGTGGTCCCCTAGATAGCAATCACTCCTCTCCAATCTCATTGAAGATTTGCTTCATGAGCCTAACAATGAGATATGCAGATAGGAGCCTGTAGTCTTCCGGTGTCGGATATCCTACCCCCAAAAGATTCATTCGCTTCCTGGCCAATGCATCGCATGCACACAGTAGGTGTTCCATGCGTTCTGTATGTTCCCCACACAACCTGCACATAGGTGTCGCGGTTAGACCCATCTTCATGAGCATGTTGTTGGTTCCAAAGTGCCCAGTAAAGTCCCCAAGCAAGTAGCGTATTTGCCCCCTGCTCATGTTCCAGATGGATCCTCGTGCTTTGTACGTGGATCCCAAATTTTTTTTGGAAACCTGGGTCATAGCCCGAACATAACATAGGATTATTATAGTAGCATATTTAGTGAGTTAGGGTGGTTAATATCCAGACAGGCTGAGGGCCTACTACAGGCAGACTTCGTTCGCAGGAGTCAGTATTTTGATTCCGCCCCTGTACGAAGAAAAGTACTATATTTTTTATCTTGAGCTCGATATTGCACGGCTAATCGGAGTGAATTAGATATATTTTACCTTTTTTTGACTTCTTGGGCAAACGAGTAGATAAACAAACACCTGAGACGAATGGTTAAAATGTATCAAAACACCTAAAATAGATTTTAAAACTGTACTTTTTCTTTATTCTCTATAGAATATGAAACAAAATACAAAGTGCCTACTTCTGGTAAAAATTTTCAGAGGCCTATATAGCTTTAAACGTATAAAAATTCACACTAAAACTTACCAGACGAGGTAAGTAGTACCGCCACGTCCAGAACAATTTTCGAGTTAACATTCATGAAATTCAAATTGGATATCTACCGGAGCTGAAAGTTTTGCTTAGATACTTCTAAGATAAAAGTTTTCCCTTAATTTTGATTGGAATTTAATGGTTCCATGGATATTACGAAGCCCGCAGTCGTATTATATAAGTTATTTTCATAAGTAATAATTAAAGGTATTGCAGATGTGACTATATAAATAAGTGTGAGTAAATTAAACTCAAAATCATTTCATACATCAATATGTACATGTAATTCAATAATTAAATGATGATATTTTGCTGAATTATATACCGATAACTCAGGGAAAAACAAGTTCACGAGCATACGTGAGGTCGTATTTTTTAATCCAAAAAGTTAAATTATATCATAATAGTGAAGAATGTGTAACAATTTTGCTTTTTTATTTCTGTTTAACAATAAACAGACTGATGGACCACTTAATATTAAGCAATTACAGTTACCTGCTATACAGATACCTGCAGATGTTTACGATGCCAAGGGCGCGGCTTACACGCTACTGTCCGCGTGGGAGAATTGGATCAACACAACACAAATGGAGCCTTACCCACTAGCTTGTTTCATGATCTTTCTTTCATTTTTTCTTTCTTTTCTACAGGCTGCTCCCGGCTGCAGAGTATCCTTCCCGGATCGGACTCGGCCCCTGCACGGAGTGTGATATCCACTAAAACAAAAGAGTCTTAGTTATCTCGTTTTCCTAGTCACCTTATAGCACCCCCCTGCAAGCCTGTATCTTTCAAATCCGTCAGGGTCAGACTGATATTAGTATTAAATCAAGGCTGCAACCTAAATTTTGCTTCGATTCCCTTTGATTGTAAACTTTTTCTTCTCTTTTACACTTCTATCTTCTACGACTAATCGCCATCCATTAATAGTGCATTCTTAGTCAAGTAAGTCAACATCTTTTTTCATGATATCAGTTAAATCAGCTGAATTTGATAAAAACTGTCCAAAGTAGAAAAAGTGGCTTATTTACCATTGCAGGACTTACATGTAGACTGAGGTTAAACATTTTTATTTCGATAACTTATCCTTGAAGCCATTAATTCCTTTAAACAATTTTTATTTCCATTTTCTTGCCACCAGAAATTTAGTATCGTTCCTTCGCGTCTCCCAACGGAAATATTGGTCGTACGTGACAAATGCTATGTACGGACCCATAGTAATGTACTGCCGAATGATATATTGTGATCTACCACAATTTGGTTGGCGTGGCGTTTTAGAATTTCTTAGAGAATATTTATATATTTTTTTCCATTAAATGCTTTTAAAAATATGTACTGCACTGTCTGGTCCTAGGTGGTAAGAACATCGCCAGTCTTTACAAGTCGTCAATACTCAATAATTAACCTAGGCTATGATCTTAGTAATTTCAATGTATAACCAGCCATTCTCCATTGCTGGTCTCAGGCATCCCTATTGAAGGAACTGTATATCTTCCACGCCAGTTCAAAATGGTTAGTGGGCTATGTAGGAATCAAATCCGCTAACACTAGATGGCACCTGTGGCAATATTAGCTTATACTAACATTTCCCAATGACGTATTATAAATCCGTATGGGAATTGAACGCTGGTCGTTGTGTGTAGTGTGCTCGTTGTTAGTAATAGTTGCGGAATCCTTATTTTCGTTATTATCGTTGTAATCATTATCTGGTGGTCATTTTGATAATATTCATCACTTGGTCGTAGTGGTTGCAGTCAAGTTAGTGAGCTTGTTTAAGAGTTGAGTAATTCGTACAAATCTGTTGTTATATCCATGTGACATATATATTTAATTTTTAACACCATTCTGATTACTTTAATAAAATGGAACAAATATTAGTAATTTATTTCACAGTTAGTACTTCAGGATAATACCGGTAATCTCAGTATGCAAGTTCCTTCTCCGTCGGTACTGGAAATTATATTACAACATGCATATTGGACGAAGAAAAGCTACGAGTAAGCGTTGCGTGCCGCCGTAGAATTCGATCTCAGGACCTTGAAGTTAATCACTGAATCGGATAACGGTTAGCTACCTCACCTATCTAATATTTGAGTCTGATTTTTATTTTTAAATGTCAAATATATTTTATGTGTCTTTTATCTACAATTACGATGACCTATAACACGATAACACAAGCGCTTTGCTACTAAATTTGGGACTAGATGGCGCTGTGTGATTTGTCACAATATATACAGGGTGACTTTACCTCACCCGTCCAAATTCACACAGAAGAATCTTTAGTAAAAGTTATGAGAAACATGTATTTTAGTTTAGTATCACATAGTACAAAAATGTTGAGTAATCAGCATCACAAAGTTATCACAAGAACTCGCAATTTATACTTGACACCTACACTCGACAAGTGTCAATGACCCCTCCATCGGTACCGCATAATTCGCTACATTTCATTGATAAATACAGTACCTAACATAATGTCGAAATGCAAAAATTTCATTAAAGGGCGCGTTTGTATTAAGTAAAAAATTACGTAAATCTTTAGTGATATGTACAATAATTAGTAAAAAATCAATTAGAGGTTAACTTACCATTACTGCTTTACACGTATTTTAATAAATGTTCAAAATGCAGTCCGTTTGTCTCTAAGCACAGTCTAGCTCGTTTTTGAACATTTTCCTTTACCTTTCTAAGCACTACAGTGTCATTACGCACATCTTCAAACGCTCACACAATTTTAGTTTTTAAGTTCGCGAGGCTTTGGACCTCTTCCACATACACGTGTCTTTTAATTTCACCCCACAAATAAAAGTCCAATGGTGTTAAATCCGGTGATCGAGGCGGTCATGGGACGGGACCACCACGACCGACCCAACGATTACCGTATTCCGTATTTTTGCACTGTCGACGTCGCGAGAGAACGAACGGTAAACACAATGCACCAACGCGGAAACACGCGGCCGACTGATTATTAATTAATTATAGCTGTGTGTCGTTCACGAATGAATGTTTCAAATGAAGTACTTCAGTTAGTTTCTGTCCTTCATTCTTTACTTCAGTTACAATTCAACCATCTCTTTAGTTCAGTTGTTTAGTTCACCGGCCGCGAACGAACTAAAATCGGCACTGTTCGTATCTCGTTCGTATTTCACGAACGAGACTTGTGCAGTGCTGAATGCTGATTGATAATTTTTGTCACGCTCTGTTGTACGTACCATAATGATGTTCTATTTCTTTCACTCAAACGTTCGCTCGGTACGTACCCAGTTCTTAAGCGGTCGGGTCCTCTAACAATTTGTCATATCTTTGTCTAACTTGTCATACAAAAAAGCTAATTTAGAACTGTCAAGCAAAATGACAATGTACTACTATAGTAACTACAGTTTACAATATGTTTGTTCGAGTTTCAAATTTTAAATATTAAATGAAGTGCATTGTTTTCATTCTTAAGTATAAAAACAAATAAGAAAGCTGATTGATCAGACTATCCCTTCTATCACAAAACTGCTCCAAAAATTTAACACGGAGTTCGAAGGAAGGTTTAATTTTATTGAATTTTCCGTGTTACATACGGAAGAAGCTTTGTAATACAAAAAAATAATGGAAATTATCTAGATTGTCAGCCCTAAGCCTGATCAAGTATGAAAGGAAATCTGTGCTGTAAGTTTTTTTATTGCGTAGGGCAGCAGACAAGCTGACAACCCGCTTAGAATTTAGCAGTTACCGTCACCTATAGGTGTTTGCAATGCCAGCGGCATCGCGAACACGCTGCTGTCCCATAAGGGGTACAGGTACCAAAGGTGGTCGCCATCCAGATGGGCTTGAGACCCTACCACGTAGCTAGGGTGGGTTGTTTTGTCGCCTTTTACGACAGGCCGACCCCGGACACAAAGGTTAGTATTCTTTCTCCGCCCCTGCACGGATAATTTTTTTTATCGGAGTTTTATTTTTACGAACCAATTTCTCTGAACAGATATACGTATTAACTTCAATTACCTATTTAACTATTCGATACGAGCTCATGTCTCAACTCGTCGAACTAATTTAAGTTTTCGATAAGATGACTCATTGAACTCTTCTTTTAACAACCTATTTCATATCTCTTGATAAACTAGTGAACGAAAACCGATCTACAAAGAAAACAATTTTTGTTGAACAACTGAACCTTACTGAACTACTGAACTAAAAGATGGATATAGTTCAAAGTAATGAAAAGACACATTTGTATCTTTTCATTTCAGTCACACATTTTTCGCAAGGATAATTAATTATTTACGGCAGCCAGGGTTGGATTCGGACCCTTTGAAAATTATTGTGTATGGAAATTAAAATACTACTTGACTAAAATTATACTACGTTTCTGGTTTCTTCGATTATGTTTTGAATAGAAATAAAATAGGTAGCATTTTTAGTGTGATTTTTTTTATAGGTACTAATTAATTTAATAGGTACTAAATTTTTACAAATTAATCAAATTGAAGCAACTGGATATCTGTCTCAGCCAATACGTCAAACTCCTCTTTCAATACGTTTCCTCTTTGGTGTTGAAACACCACACTTTTCTTCGTCCTCGCTTTCACTCATCACTACAAATTGTTGAAAAGAATGTATAAGCACAAGAACAAAATGTATAAATACTCTAAAATTAGCTTCTTCAAATTCAAATATTCACTATCGACTACCGACTTACACTAATGGGTCTAATGGACAATATTATTTTGTCGTAATATCATCGTCTCACTCACACTCATGCATAAAAAAACATTTATCCTATTCTGTCAGAACGACCGGTATAGTAAAACATTACGTTGGGGAAATCCCCAGTGGTTGTCGTTGCCTGATTTGATGCTGCCATACGTACAGAAGAACCCTATAATATTGTAGGGTACATTTTTAAAAGCAAAATCACCACCAAAAAACAAAGGAGTCCGGTCGGCCTGAACATAAAATAATGGTATTTTCGCGTAGTATACTTGCATTACGATACTACATATCACGAAAATATGGTACGAATAATACTAATACTTTGGTTGTATAATTATACAATTATACTACCAAATCCAACCCTGCCGGCAGCCGTATTTCGCACGCCGGATTTCCCCGGCAGGCCTCCACTCGCTCAAGACCACACACACCGCTACGCTGCAACCGACATAGGGCTGCCAAACTAAAAAATAAATCAGGGTATTTATTTATAAATGTACATAGTAAAAAACATAACTTCACTAGCTTCAATGATTTGTTACAGTAGAAACCGAATGTTGACGAAACTACACTGTACACTCATTTTAAAGCCTATAATAAAGATTCATATTTTTATGGTGGGCTAAAAGTCCCACCTGAAACGTTTAGAAAAAGTATTTTTAAATAATTTTGACAACGTCTTAATGAATCGGCCTGGT
This sequence comes from Malacosoma neustria, assembly GCA_963693495.1. Lineage (NCBI taxonomy): Eukaryota > Metazoa > Arthropoda > Insecta > Lepidoptera > Lasiocampidae > Malacosoma > Malacosoma neustria. Next base: position 3,565,560 of record OY856372.1, read on the forward strand.
AGCACCATTTTCTTTTTTTTTTGGTCTCAGGGAAAAACCTCTCTTGACGGGTTCCCCGGCCCGGGGTGACCGAGGGATATGTGGGACTCCGGGAAAGATGTACCCACTAAAAAACTTGGGTCACTAATGCCGGAACACAACACAAGGTTATTATGGCGGCATACTTAAGACCAAAGGTGGTCGCCATCCAGATGGGCTTGAGACCCTACCACGTAGCTAGGGTGGGTTGTTTTGTCGCCTTTTACGACAGGCCGCCCCCGGCCACAGAGGTTAGTATTCTTTCCGCGCCCCTGCACGGATAAAACTTAAACATTTGATTGAATAATAAAAAATATGGTTGAATCGCAACATTCGTTTTATTACAATAATCATCATAGGTACAACCCTAGCGCATTCTTACGAAGACGTGTTGACACGTGTCCCGCACGGCGGGTAACACAGTCTCGACTCTTTGTACACGTACTTAAGGTACATTTCTTCTCGTTTACAATACCGAGGAGGAGTTATGTAATAAATGTCAATGTACGAACCTTGGAACATATGATTATTTGCACGATTGAATAAGCAATCAAGTTACTAAACATTTTCCTTGGGATGAAATATTTTATTTTGAAAATTTTACATACAATTTTTTTTGCAAAAATGGGTTCCATAAATGATGCTTAGTGCGTAAAAAAAATTTGGACGGGTGAGGTAAAGTCACCCTGTATATATATATATATACCTAGTCAGGTCATAAATTCTGTCACATGTTTAATGTAAAATAATTGTAACAAGTTTATTAATTATGTAACCATTCATATACCAAAATGAACTTAACAAAACATAGATTCTTATGACATTATAGTTTATTCAAAATGACCTCCGTGATTTTGAATACAAGCCTTCAATCTGCGCGGCCAGTTGTCTATCGCAGCACGAACGAGGTCCATGTCAATATCGGCGGCTGCCTTAATCAAGGATGTCTTGAGTGACTCCAAATTGGGATGAGGCTTTGAGCACGCCTTTTCCTCCAAGTGTTGCCATATCTTGTAATCTAACGGATTCAAATCTGGACTGGAGGAGGGCCAGTCTTCGTGCCGGATGAAGTCGATTTCACGCGCCGCCAGCCAGTCTTGTGTGCTCTTCGCTCTATGAGCTGGCGCCGAATCTTGTTGGAATACCCAGTGCCTGTTATTGAACATGGTATGAGAAACAGGTTCCACAAGGTTCGTCAGGACTGTATTTTGATACACAACAGCATTCGTTTTTACACCTTTCTCACAAAAATGTACCTCTGTTAAGCCCCAATAAGAAACTCCCAACCATACTATGAGCGAGGATGGAAAATGACCTCGTTGGACACGCGGAATACGGTTGCTCGCTTCTTCACTACTGTGTGCGTACACCTTATCATTTTGTTTGTTGTAGCTCTCTTCTACGGTAAACATTTTTTCATCCGAAAAAAGAATTTCCCGATATTTTTTTCCCGCGTACCGCTTCAACAAAGCGCGGCATCTCTTCAGTCTCAGGTCCATTAGACGAGCATTCAAACGATGTCCTGTTTTCTTCGATATGCCCGAAGCCCTAAGTCTTCATTTAACACCCTTTTCACGTGGTTCTGCTTAACCCCATCTGAAGGGCCAACAGTTTCTGCTTACGTTTGGGATTTCTTTGAATTCGTGCCTTCACAGCTTTTATCACTGCTGGAGTCCTAACAGACCGAGGGCGACCACTTCTTGACCTGTCATCTACACTAGAGTCTTCATTGTATCGTTTGATGGTACGATAAAATGAATCTTTTGGTAATATTCAAATTTTTCAGTATGTTATAAATTTGAATTGGCGCGTAACCGCAACGATGCAACGCAATAACTGCAACACGGTCTTCTTTAAGCGTCCACTCCATATTTAAAAATGAGTAAAATTCTAAAAGTTATACATTTTTATTTTCATGAACAATTCGAAATTCTAATTCAATAAACTTTTTTGTGGCCAGCATTCTAAAAGAAAAGTTTTTACTGTGTGACAATACTTATGACCTGACTAGGTATATATATATATATATATATATATATATATATATATATATATATATATATATATATATATATATATATATATATATATATATATATATATATATATATACCTAGTCAGGTCATAAGTATTGTCACACAGTAAAAACTTTTCTTTTAGAATGCTGGCCACAAAAAAGTTTATTGAATTCGAATTTAGAATTATTCATGAAAATAAAAATGTATAACTTTTAGAATTTTACTCATTTTTAAATATGGAGTGGACGCTTAAAGAAGACCGTGTTGCAGTTATTGCGTTGCATCGTTGCGGTTACGCGCCAATTCAAATTTTTAACATACTGAAAAATTTGAATATTACCAAAAGATTCGTTTATCGTACCATCAAACGATACAATGAAGACTCTAGTGTAGATGACAGGTCAAGAAGTGGTCGCCCTCGGTCTGTTAGGACTCCAGCAGTGATAAAAGCTGTGAAGGCACGAATTCAAAGAAATCCCAAACGTAAGCAGAAACTGTTGGCCCTTCAGATGAGGTTAAGCAGAACCACGGTGAAAAGGGTGTTAAATGAAGACTTAGGGCTTCGGGCATATCGAAGAAAAACAGGACATCGTTTGAATGCTCGTCTAATGGACCTGAGACTGAAGAGATGCCGCGCTTTGTTGAAGCGGTACGCGGGAAAAAAATATCGGGAAATTCTTTTTTCGGATGAAAAAATGTTTACCGTAGAAGAGAGCTACAACAAACAAAATGATAAGGTGTACGCACACAGTAGTGAAGAAGCGAGCAACCGTATTCCGCGTGTCCAACGAGGTCATTTTCCATCCTCGCTCATGGTATGGTTGGGAGTTTCTTATTGGGGCTTAACAGAGGTACATTTTTGTGAGAAAGGTGTAAAAACGAATGCTGTTGTGTATCAAAATACAGTCCTGACGAACCTTGTGGAACCTGTTTCTCATACCATGCTCAATAACAGGCACTGGGTATTCCAACAAGATTCGGCGCCAGCTCATAGAGCGAAGAGCACACAAGACTGGCTGGCGGCGCGTGAAATCGACTTCATCCGGCACGAAGACTGGCCCTCCTCCAGTCCAGATTTGAATCCGTTAGATTACAAGATATGGCAACACTTGGAGGAAAAGGCGTGCTAAAAGCCTCATCCCAATTTGGAGTCACTCAAGACATCCTTGATTAAGGCAGCCGCCGATATTGACATGGACCTCGTTCGTGCTGCGATAGACAACTGGCCGCGCAGATTGAAGGCTTGTATTCAAAATCACGGAGGTCATTTTGAATAAACTTTAATGTCATAAGAATCTATGTTTTGTTAAGTTCATTTTGGTATATGAATGGTTACATAATTAATAAACTTGTTACAATTATTTTACATTAAACATGTGACAGAATTTATGACCTGACTAGGTATATATATATATATATATATATATATATTTATTATTATTTATTTATAAAAAAATTATGTATTTAAATAAAATTAAAGGATCTGTTTGAAATTTTAAAATAACCGCTTTTAACTAAGTGCATTTGGACGTATATACAGTACATATACCAAAACAACATTTTTTACAATTTTTGTCTGTCTGTTTGTTCCGGCTAATTTCTAAAATTGTTGCACCGATTTTGACGGAACTTTCACTGGCAGATAGCTGATGTCACAAGGAGATTAGCCGGAACAAACAGACAGACAGACAGACAGACGGACGGACGGACGGACGGACGGGCGGACAGACGGACGGACGAACGAACAGACAGACAGACAGATAGACAAAAATTGTAAAAAATGTTGTTTTGGTATATGTATCGTGTATACATCCATATACACTTAGTAAAAAGCGGTTATTTTAATATTACAAACAGACCCTCCAATTTTATTTATTTGTATAGATTTAATTAAGTTGAACTCAGATTTATATCATCAATCAAATGAAATAGGGTTTAGCTTAGGCTGGACTTTGTAGGTTCGAACGCACGTATTCCGAAGCGCATGGCGTAACAGTTGCATTCGATAACACTGACTGTTTGCATATTTCATTTATTTATATTTTTGGATTTATAGGGTTTGTAATCCAAAATAAACCATAAGATTTATCCAAAAAATGCTGCCCAAAGTCAATATTCCACGTGGACGGAGTCGCGGGCACAGCTAGTTGGAATATAAAATTTCCGAAACTTATAATTTTTAACAAAAACTATTTTTTTTTTTCTAAAATAAAAATAGCCTAAGTTACTCCTTGATACATCAGCTATCTGCCAGTGAAAGTCCCGTCAAAATCTGTGCAGCCATTTCAGAGATTAGCCGAAACAAACAGACAGACAGACAAAAATTGTAAAAAGATTTGTTTTGGTATATATATATTGTTAAGTTCATTTTGGTATATGAATGGTTACATAATTAATAAACTTGTTACAATTATTTTACATTAAACATGTGACAGAATTTATGACCTGACTAGGTATATATATATATATATATATATATATATTTATTATTATTTATTTATAAAAAAATTATGTATTTAAATAAAATTAAAGGATCTGTTTGAAATTTTAAAATAACCGCTTTTAACTAAGTGCATTTGGACGTATATACAGTACATATACCAAAACAACATTTTTTACAATTTTTATATTTATAGTGTATACGTCCGAATGCACTTAGTAAAAAGCGGTTATTTTAATATTACAAACAGACCCTCCAATTTTATTTATTTATATAGATGAGCAATGTCACTTCTCCTCTGATAGATATCCATGAATGAATGATGATCCATGATGAATTTTTTACATAGTTATTGATGAAAAAAGGACATAGAGCTTTTCAAGACAAAATCGTGGGAGTCAGATCAGTATTTTTCCATACGAACCTTTCAGGCTTCTTAAGAAGCCAAGCTTTTATACGCATACGTTCCTAAAAACCTTAATAAAGTATTGAATGGGTCGGCTGAAAAGGTTTTATACGATTAAACACACATAAAGAAATTGATATGTCTTGTATTGGATTACTTAAATGGGAAAAAGATTTAATAAAACCTTTTTGAGGATTATTAAAGGGCTATATTAAAATTATAGACTATGAAAGGACTTAACTGTTAGCAAACTTATATATTATAAAAAGAGAAAATATGTGGTACTAAATAGAGTAAATAAAGTGTCTATATGTCAATAAAAGTGTGTACATATATTATGTATATACATAAAAATGCTATGTAAATGGGTAGGAAAAGTAAATCAAATAATTGAACGGGAAAATAAAGGTTTTTACTAACTCGCCTATCCGGTGATAAATCATAAAACAGTAACGTGTGTAGACGTAAGTGCGTAAATAAGAGTTTACGAGCGTTCCGTAATCACACGTAAACACTGGAGTAAAATACGATATCAAATATATAGCTTTAGATACTGTAGCGTGTATCGAAATTATTGTTTATGGATATAAATAAAATGGATGTGGCCCATATGCAGCGTAGCAACAATCAAATAGTTTAAAAAAAAAAAAAACAAGAATACAATATAAATGGAAACGAATGAATATACATTAATTTCAAATACTTTTTTATTGCTGCGAAATAGTAGTTACCGTCACCTATGGATGTTTGCGACGCTGGGACAGGGACACCGCTAACTTAGGTCACTTGTGCCATAAGACAACACAAGGATATGATGGCGGTGTAGTGGTTGCAATCCAGGTGCGCTTGAGCCGTTACCGTCTAGCTAGTAAGCCTTTTACGACTGGCCTGCCCCTGTTATAAGGGTCAGTATACTTCGCCTCTGCGCGAAGAGATTATATTTATTGCAAGTTGTACTACTGTAAAGCTGCAGTATAATTCAGACTCACGCAAATGTACTTAAAACCAACACCGAGCCAAAATTAGACGTTACCAAATCATATACTGAACTAAAAATAGTTTGTTGACTTATCTTACTTATAGGAAAAGCTCTTCTTTATTTTCAGAGGAAAATGATGAATATTATAGTTGCTCTTACTGTTTACTGAACTTTAACACCAATATATCACTCTCAATTGCAGCTTTTATTTTGTGAAACTATTAAATATTGTTAGGCTCTCTGATGATATTACATCTTTTAAGTTTCAGTAGTTATTTAAAATAAAAACAAAAGTTCGTTCAAACTTATGACTAATAACTGAAAAAAAATGTTTTTTTTTTTTGTTTATGGGATATTGGTTTGAGTAATAATAAAACTAAGCTCAACTCTTCTAGATATTTTCTGGCATCTGTGGTCACTTAAGGCAAAGCATTCGTCACGTACCGCGGCTATATCCTCTGAGAGCAGAGGGCGGTGACATTCTTAAATTTTCATACTGCTCACTTCTCCATGCCACCCCGTCTGTCATGAAGGATACATTGCAAATATAATTTTATGTTTATAAAAGGAACATCATCTTGGCATTTATTTTAATGGATTTTAGATTTTGTATGAGAATATTATTCCAAATACACAAATGACCATATTTTTTCACTATGGAAAAATACACTTGGTAATAAAGAACATATGCTGAAACAATTCATACATCATGTCGCATTGTAAGTAGCTTTTTTGCTGTAGGACAGCAGACAGGCTGGCGGCCCACTTAGAATATAGCAGTTACCATCACGGTGTTGGCAACGCCAGTGGTATACCATAAGGGTACAGGAACTTGGGTCACTAATGCTGGAACACAACACAAAGTTATTATGGCGGCATACATAAGGCCAAAGCTGGTCGCCATCCAGACGGGCTTGGGGCTCTACCACGTAGCTAGGGTGGGTTGTTTTGTCGCCTTTTACGACAGGCTGACCCCGGCCGCAGAGGTCAGTATTATTTCTCCGCCCCTGCACGAATAAAAACTACTACTTTTACTGTAGTATCTCTAATAATAACATGAAGGCTGTGTTTTAAGGTAAGGCAAGAATGATAGAGCCACTTGTTCCACCGCCATCTTGTTTCTACAAAGTATGTAATATAACAACCCATAGAGCCCCAAATCCGGGTTCGAGCCTCCCCGGGAGAATGGACACCCGCTAAGCTTGTCCATGGAGGATTGACGAGCTATATATATATATATATATATATATATATATATATATATATATATATATATATATATATATATATATATATATATATATATATATATATATATATATATATATATATATATATATATATATATATATATATATATATATATATATATATATATATATATATGTGTGTGTGTGTGTGATTTCAGTATGCAATTTTCCTCAGAATGATTTATGCGCATTAGGTGAAAAAAATATTCTAAGCGGTGCATATCAATGTATGAATCCAATTCGTGACTTATAGGTTTGTGTGCAGGTGGGATACCACTTTGCACCTATGTGCCTAGAGCATAACATGTGTTAGTAAATACGACATAAGCCTGCCTATATCAAAGTAAATATTTACTCGCTTACAGGCAATGAAGAAAGGACCACTATGTGTTTTCCTACCTTTTTTTTATTCCTGTAGGACAGCAGACAGGCTGACTGCCCGCTAAGTGTTTAGCAGTTACTGTCGCTTATTGGTTTTTGCAACGACAGTGATGTCGCGAACATGTTGGTGTCCCATAAGGGTACAGCAACTTGAGTCACTAATGCCGGAACACAACACAAAGTTATTATGGCGGCATACTTAAGACCAAATATGGTCGCCATGCAGACGGGCTTGGGGCCCTATCACGTAGATAGTGTGGGTTGTTTTATCGCCTTTTACGACAGGCCAATCTCAGCCGCACAGGTCAGTACTCTTTCTCCGATCCTATACCGATAAAATTGTACTTTATTTTGAAATTATACTTTATTTATAATTGTCAAATGTAACTCTAGAAAAATTGTGTATCTCATAATTCTTAATAGGTCGCCATAAAGCGTTATCTCCCTTACAAAAGGGTTCTCAATCAACTTTTGATGTTTCTGCCCCGATTACGAAATTATTTCCACTGGTACATTTTTCAGCATCTAAAATTTCCGTCAATCCCAAATCGTCCTTGTCGTGAGATTGTGACATCATTGACAACTTCAAAGGAATTGTTAAAAGGATTACGCAGTAATGCCCATTTTAGGGAATTACTCAAATTTTATTATGAAGCTGCCTTAATTTGCTTTGAACGGGTCCCATTGAAGTCTTTGTTCTTTTGTCAATCTCGTAATTACCCATCTTAATAATACTGATGTTTGGTGGTAAGGATATTAGAGGACAATAGATTCAAGGATTTCTAGTACTGTTGCATTAGGTTTGAAGTCCTTCGTTGTCTCCTGAATACTAAGAAATACTAATAACCGTCCATTGCATCCCACTGTTGTGTTCGGTTCTCCTCTTTCCTCACAATGTCTCTCTTCACCATCAAAATATGGCAATTATGATATATTATGCACATTAGGCGAAAAAAATGGCCTAAGTGACGTATGTATACTATGAAAGTTTGGGTACCGCTAACACGCCGTCGCTCGCGTAGAAGAACTGAAACCTGGGTTACTTATGTTGTAATACAAGGTTATTATGATGGCATATTTTGATACCAGTGATAGTTGTCATCTAGACGGGCTTGGAGTCCTACCACTTAGCTGGGGTGTTTTTGTTACCTTATACGACAGGCCACTCACGGCCGCAGGTGTCAGTATTCTGACTCCGTCCGGAAAAATGCTAGAACAATCTAGATATACAAGGGGCGGCTGATAAGTTTGCTTAACTTATCAACTTACTTAAAGATGACTAATTATATCGTTATTCCTGTCACAAATTGCAGGACTGAATGTGAAGTACCTCTTAAAAAAGGAAATACTCCGAAAAACATTTTTTTACAAAATGTCATCGGTTCTTCAAGATTCTTCGCCTTCATATACAATGGTGATAAAATTGGCACACTTATTTCAACAAGGACGAGTGAGCTGCGAATATGATCCCCGCGCGGGCCGCCCTCTCACGGTAGTGACAGAAGAAAATCTTCAAAAAGTAGAAAAATGCGTACTCTTATTTGCGTTAAATTAAATAAATATTTTCGTATCAAAGATAATTGATGTATCATTATGATCGTAGTACTTGTATTTTTAAAATTATTTCAGAGTTTTTGAACAAACATAATTGAAATGAAATCTACGAACATGAACTTTAAAAAATAATTTATCTACGAGACTGTCCCTTTTAGTCGTAGTTGAGGTAAACAAATAATTCTTGACAACTTCCGTGCCTCAACGACTTTCACATGCAAAAAGTCTATGGAGATCATAGGTTCGATTCCCATCCCCAGTCTGGGTGTTTATGTATTTATGTACATAAATAAGAAGAAGCGTATTAGTAGTGTATCAGTTGTATATAGCCATTACACAAGTTCTGTGCTTACTTTGGGAATAATGGCGCTGTGGGAATTGACAGTATATATTTACTAACAATAAGTATACATGATCATGTTACATACAATATAACTACAATGTTACATACATAATAATAAAATTTAATTTTACTAATAGTATCATAATTAAAGACGACAATTATTCATTAAATCTATTCTTTTAATTTAAAGAGGAATAACAAATTAATGAATTATACCGAACTTCTTAAGAAATTAGACGAAAACCTGCAATATATCCGTGCAGGGGCGGAGAAAGAATACTAACCTCTGCGGCCGGGGTCGGCCTGTCGTAAAAGCCGACAAAACAACCCACCCTAGCTACGTGGTAGGGCCTCAAGCCCGTCTGGATGACGACCACCACTTAGGGCTTAAGTATGCCGCCATAATAACCTTGTGTTGTGTTCCGGCATTAGTGACCCAAGTTCCTGTACCCTTATGGGACACAACGCAAGGTTAATATGACGACATATTTAAGACCAAAGATGGTCGCCATACAGACGGGCTTGAGGACCAACCACGTAGCTAGGTTGAGTTGTTTTGTCACCTTTTACGACAGGGCAACCCCGGCCGGAGAGGATAGTATTTTTTCTCCGCCCCTGCACAGATAAAAATCTATTATATCTTGCATCATATATCTAGTATCCACTTGATATATTATCCACTCATAATCATACTATTTTCTTGTATATTTGACTTAGTGTTATTATATATTTTTGTTATAAACCTTCATTATTATAAACCATTAAATACTCAGTTCTTTAATTAAGAAGTGTTTCAAGATTCTTCTTTTGAGAGAATCATCGCAAATGTGTTTATAAAGGAAATGCATGATCATATAACTAAAGCATGCGTTTAAACAAAAACCCTTAGTAGTGAAAAGACAGGAAGTAACGCGGCTACAAAATCAAGTTCTCGTTAATATTCATGAAACAGAAATTGGAAAACTGTGGGAAATGACCGGGGCTTTCCTGGAATTAGTTATCGGAAATTCCTTAATTTTGCCCTGTGATTAGATTTCACTAAGTTAACGATCTCGTTTATTAACAAAGTTTTAAGTCTGTGCTGATAGAGGATCGTTTGTTTATTTTACGTGTTTATATATACTTTATGATTGCAAAACTGAAGTGGCAGTGGGCTGGGCACATAGCTCGAAGGACTGATGGCCGTTGGGGCAGAAAAGTCCTCGAATGGCGACCGCGTACCGGAAGACGCAGTGTTGGTAGGCCCCCCACAAGATGGACCGATGATCTGGTCAAGATCGCCGGGATAGGTTGGATGAGGGCAGCGCAGGACCGATCATCGTGGAGATCTTTGGGGGAGGCCTTTGTCCAGCAGTGGGCGTCTTCCGGCTGAAATGATGATATATACTTTGGTCATAAATTTCTTGTATGAAGTTTTAAATAATAGATGAATGAAGTGAATGAGAATTAATGAACAAAAAACTCCTTATTGCATACAATTTAAATTAACTTAATAAAAAACTAAAAGGTTAGGATTGGGATTTTTCCTTAAATTTGTTTTATCCTCGTTTCTTTTGTCTTCGCTTTGGAGTCCAAGGTATTTTACTGACTATCATTGAGAAAAATCTCTAAGCCATTCGTTGGTGTTCATCGTTAACTTTAATAGAGGCGATTGCCAACCAATCAACTTCAACTCTGAAAAAATAATCCTAATGGGTTACTTTCAGCTAGAAAGATAACCAATTGTCTGTTTATGGACGAACTTTTAAAACATACTTGATTGTTTTAAAACCAATGCAAACAATGACATGATTTTTAAAATACTTATTAAATAAAAATGTTAAGAAATGCTTGTAGTAAAGATTATAATAAATTGTTATTAATTTGTAAGATTCTCCCAGTGCACTTGAGGGTCAAATACCATAAACTGTAACTAATACAAATAATACGAGAAGAATGAGCCAAAATATGCTAACTGTTCCCAAAATTAATAATTATTATGGAAAACTGGCTGGTCGGTATCTGATCCCCAAGACTTAACAAAATCCCACTGATAAGAGGAAAAATAATTAAAATGACTAAATGTACTTTGAAACGTAAAACAAAATATATATGTACTATTGTCAGGTGATTTAATACATACATTGTAAAATAGAGATAGATGTATCATTATAATAGTATTATAATGGAATGGAAATTCAAGATAATTATATAATGGCTTATAAATAATGACATAATAATAATATTTTTTATTTTTTGTTTGTGATGAATATACACACACACACACACACACACACATATATATATATATATATATATATATATATATATATATATATATATATATATATATATATATATATATATATATATATATATATATATATATATATATATATATATATATATATATATATATATATATATATATATATATATATATATATATATATATATATATATATATATATATATATATATATATATATATATATATATATATATATATATATATATATATATATATATATATAGTGTAAAAAAATATATGTAATCAAAAATGATGTTAGTCGAGCGTTTTTCCTGCCGGAAAACTGATGTGCAGTTTGATGAGATTACTGCGACTATATTAATTGTATTCTAAAAATAAAATTGCATTCTTTGGAGATTAAATAAATAAATAAAAATTCACAGACACTTTTTGCAATCTGATACGTTTATAGGAACTCAATATAGACTCTTTTTTTGAATCATGATAGTTAAACATTTTTTTCGGAGATAGAAATGCACTACACATACCACGCCTTGTGAAAATTGGCAGAGGGTTAGTGTGGGACAATCACGGGCAGTGCGCCCGTGTTGCACGGGGAGTCACTCATATGTAAAATTATAACAAACAGGAAACGCGCGTCACCAGCTCGCCGTGCTTCGTAAGTGCTCCATAAATGAAATTCAGCATCCTTGCAAACCTAGTATAGAACACGTTTAATTTAAAAAACAATTATTTTATCATGACAAACAATTTCAATCAAAAGATAGGCCAACGAACTTTTGTGTATAAAACTTTAGACAAAATATTTTTTTCTGTTTATTTGTTTAATAACTTGAATTCCTTCCGATGTTTAATGTTTTGTAATATAACCAGGACTTCATAAATCACTCAGAACAAAAGGAAACTGGGCAGTAGCGGATGGAATAAAAGCCAAAGGGAAAATTTATCTTTTTTTATATTCCCCCTCCGCTTCTATGAATTGCCCGTATCGTTTCTTTATCAGAAAGTCAATGGTTTTTGTTTGCCTTTATTAGTTTGTTTCAAATTGAGTTTTAGATTTAATACACTTTTATATTAAAATCATTTTTACTTATAGATCAGCTCAGTGGCTTTGTAAGTTTCATTGTACTGTCGTGCTTCTGGTTTATGGAGAGCTGGCTTAGTTAGAAAAAGTCACACATTTTTTACTATTGTTGTAGGACAGCAAACAGGCTGACGGCCCACTTAGATATTAGCAGTTACCGTCGCCTACGGGTGTTTGCAACGCCAGTGGCATCGCAAACATGCTGCCGTCCCACAGGGGAACAGGAACTTGAGTCACTAATGGCGGAACACAACACAAAGTTATTATGGCGGCATACTTAAATATGGTGGTCGCCAGTCAGTCAGCATTCTTTCTCCGCCCCTGCATGGATAAGATCACATGGAACAAGATTGATATCGTGCCAAACTTTTTTTATATCGAAAGCTATCTGGGGTTATTTAACAGATGACTAGATACGCTAGATAAATCAGCTAAACATAAGCTCGTTTCTTTTATTACAATAGTATTTAAATATATTATGCTAAAATTTTTTATTATAATAAATAATAAAAATAAACAATTCTATCACCATTCTTCTTTGTTTTCAGAGTGTTTATTATTTAGTAATACAATTACGTATACATAGAAATAAGATAAATATATTTTTACAACATTAACTTTATTTTTAAACGTTATTTATGTGGTCAATTAGAAACTGTTTTGTGGGTAACACTCTGATTGTTATCTATATCTATACTACTATTATAAAGAGGAAAGATTTGATTGTATGTTTGTTTGTTTGTTTGTTTGCTTTGAATAGGCTCCGAAACTACTGACCCGATTTAAAAAATTCTTTCACTGTTGGGAAGCTACACTATCCCCGGGTGACATAGGCTATATTATATTTTCAAAAAAATTAGGGATTCTTACTAAAACTCCAATAATGTAACCCAAGGTGTAAAAAAAATACCTAAAATATTATTTAAATCGCGTGCGCTGCGAAAACTATTGATGATAGAATAAAATAATGTACTACGACTTTGCAGAACACATCATTATTTACAAAAAGTGTCGCGATAGCATATGTCTAACTATTATACTTATGCCACAATAAGTGTTCTTTTATTTTAAAAATTTAATTGAAATGCCGCCCCTAGAAAAAGCTCTTTATTTGTATCTTAGTATTAATCCTTATCAAAATAAATTACTTCATATTCAAAACTGCTTCAATATCTTTATACAACTTTTTGAATTATTTAATTCGGATATTCCATTCGAAAGATATCACGAGTTTAAAAATGTAAATATTAGAAAAATGTTGCGTGGTAGCCGCTCACCCTGTTCGGCTAGCTAGGCAGCACCTTATGTAATGTAGGCGTGCGTCACTGGGGTTTTTACAAAAATTAGAAAAAAAAATACTTATTAAAAATAACCAAAAATAAATAAAAAATAATAACAAAAAAAAATCATTAAAATAAAAGTTCATAGAAATAATAATATTCAAACTTTCTTTATAATTTTATTTTTTTAGTAACCTGACGCAAATAGAAGGGTTTATGTGTGTGTATATGTTACCGGCAATCTGTATAATTCAGGTATTCTATACAATACCTAGGTAATGTATAGAATACCTAAAACGTTAAGGTAATGTATGAAATATTATGAATATTATTTTCCAGTATATACTTTACCTAGCTAATGTGTACAATTCCTGCTGGTCCACGGGCAATGTGGAAAATAACTATATTTGGGCCTGTATTTATCAATGTTATGTAAGTAAGTAAGTAGAAGGGTATAAAATGACAGACAAAAATAACACATTAGATTTGCTTAAAATCAACTTAACAATTAGTAAGTTCTGATTAAAAACAATCTTTATTCAAAGGTAGGTAGGTATTTATAGTAAAATCACAATCAAATAACATTGAACTTAAAATTCTTCTGGGTTAACTAACATAATCTAATTTACTCATAAGTAATCAGTTAAAAACTTAGGCAACCAAACAATTCTGTAAAAATAGGAAGTAGATCTACTGGCTTCTCAGAATACATTAAGTAAAAAAATATTTATTTATTTTTACATGAAGAACTATTGTAGTGCATATGAATTTTGAATTGCATAAAATCTTACTTTTAAGACATGAACACTTTTTAGTATTACAGAGTTGTTAACGTGTACATTTGACAAATCACTGACCTGTCCCCGTAGATTGCCGATTTGCAACTGTACGAAGCGTCGTTTCTTCATTAGGGACATCTTCTTTCTTAAGTAATTCTTGATGACAAACTGTAAACTGCTGTCTTGAATACAACGTCTTTATAATACCTTGCTTTGTTCCAATTTTGTAAAGTTTGTGATCCGTTTTTTGTAAGATTACAGGCAATATTTTGCCACGACCTCTGTCGACTTTCGAAACAGGGATTCTAACAGTAGTACCTATTGGCACCGGAGGAAATTTTCTTAAAAATGTATGCGGTTCCCTACAGCTAAGGTGTTTTTTACACATAAAGAACAAAAAACTTTAGAACCATAGCCTTCTGCAATATCTTTCTCCGGAGCAGCACAAAAAGCATGGATGGGTTTATTGCATTTTCTGCACGAATGAGCACCCGTAGTCTCCTCTGCTATTGTCTTTTACACACATTGCCGACAGCGCATTCGGTATTGTATAGAATGCCTAGGCAAAGTATAAAATGAAAAATATTTCATACATTACCTTAACGTTTTAAGTATTCTATACATTACCTAGGTATTGTATAGAATACCGTATTATACAGATTGCCGATAACATATATAATTTTTCATTTTGAAATTTTTGTTAAATACCCATGCGAAGCTGGGGCGGGCTACTAGTTATACAATAAAATAACAGTTTCATTTTATAAACCATTTTTTGTCTTTCTATGCCTTTATGAAAGTTCTTATTGAACTCTTATTTGTATCTTGGTTTTGAGGTCCTACCAACCAAAATGAGTGAGTGTAGTACTTTATATTCACGTAGAAATCGCCATTTATTAAAATTCAGTTCTTAATTTCCCAACGTAATGTTTAACGTTGAATGTTTTACATTTAAAACAAACGTTACAAAGTACTTTGAAATTATGAACAACATCCTTATTAAAAAGAACAAGATTATAATTAGCCAGTATGTTTATGTCAAAACCCTTGAGTTCGTTGTAATTTATTTGCTTCGTTAACAACATTTTCCTTTGAGGGCATTTTAAACATCCTGGAGATTAATCATTTCTGTATTTCGAGGTAAAAAAGTAAATCATCATGTAAGCGTTAAATCCCGGTTACCACTCAAACTTCCGCTTCGGTGCCCGGGGTTTTCTTTCCGACTTTTCTTCACCACTTCGCACTATCTTCGGCATTCCTAGTATGGAGTCCATTGATACGCATATCACCTTTTACGATGTCAAGCGAGGGCTGTTTCGGCCTACTCTTCCTAACAGGCCCGGTGGAGGTTGCATGGCATTCATTCGCCACCAATAGTAACTCGGTTGCCACAAAACGTGATCATACCAATGAAGGCGACGCTCTTGCAATTTGTCCGCTGTGTCACGGACATGAAGGGTAGCTTTTGTCGCTCTAACACTGGCCACGTTTCACAGCAGATAATTTTATAGACCTGGCTTTTCAACTTAATCGGCATCTTATGGTCGCAAATGATACTAGTCACCTCATACTGTTTTGCCTTCCCGGCAGCAACGTGTGCATTAACGTCGCAAATGATGTTACAGCCGCATGAAATACATATCTCAGGTACTTTACCTGGTATTTGCATCTCGCACTATCGCCTATGCTCATGGGTGTGGAATCTGTAGAGTCAAAGAAGTAAATGTATGTATGTCATTATCTCGTAACTGATACTAACAATGAAGGATGACTTAGATATCGCCTCTGGATGTATTAGTCAGACCAAATGTATAATCAGTTGATCGACGCCACTAATTGTCGGCAGGGTTAAAATAACTAACCCGTTATTCAGATGGGTTAGGAAGCAATCTCAAATTTATATCAAGTCTTCTTATTACTCCTATGTTTAAAGACTTGACAAGTCTTTGATCAGTGCTTAGAGTACTGGCGTCCGATCGCCCACGTATTCTTGGTATCGTTATTGCAAATAAAGTATCTGCATAAATGAGCTGCAATTCTTAAAGCTTACTAGAAAATTGCCTTATATTTTTGTAGTGTATGCGATTGAAACGCTACAGTAAGAGTAACCGTGTTTCAGTTGGGCTCCGAACCAAAATCAAATTTGTATCAAGTCTTTTCATGGCTACTATGTATGAAGACAGAAGTCTTAGACCAGTGCGTCTTAAGAGTAATGGCATCCAACACCCATCGTACGCTTTGTAAGTATTGTTCATTTTTTTTGTTTAATATCTTTTCCTTCTGATACAGGTGTGACAGAATTTTTTCCCATTTATTATTTTATGTACTTAGTAATATAAACTTTATTTTATTTAAATACCTATAATTATTTAAAAAATAACATTCAATTAATTAATATTCACTTTGCATATATCATCATCATCATCCCAGCGTCAGTCCCGGTTGCCACCCAAACTTTCGTTTCGGTGCCCGGGGTCCGCTTTCCGACTTTTTCTACTCCACTTCGCGCGATCTTCAGCATCCCTGGTAGTGAGCCCATTGGCACGCATATCACCCTTTACGACGTCAAGCCAGCACTTTTTGGGTCTACCCCTCCTGCCGGGGCCCGGCGGAGGCGGCATGGCCAGACATTTGTTTCCCACGTAAGCATCCGGTTGCCGTAAAACATGGCCATACCAACGGAGCCGACACTCCTGCAATTTATCTGCAATGTCACGTACATGAAGACTACCGCGAATGCGGGAGTTCCTAACGCGGTCCTTCCGCGTCACTCCATTTTGCATACAATATTTGCATAAATTAACTAAGTGGTTTTGATTTTTAAAGCACCAATCCTAGAAAACTGCCTGATATTTTAATTATTAAAAGTTAGAATACTCTATATGCTTTATTTAAATATGATTGGCATACAATTAGGAACGATATTATTATCGTTCACAATTACTGTCTTCAGTGTGACACAAAACTAAACATGGTAAAAGATTATAATTTTTTTTATATATATTCAATATATAATCAATAACATTTCATTTATTTCATTGTCAAAATATCAACTGTAACTAAGTCACCCGTAATCATAAATTACAAACAAAGATCGGTCCGTAATAAAAATCACTGGGTTGTCTATAATGTGCGTGTAAATCATTCAAGCTTTGATTTACTGTTACCATTCTGACCGATATGATGTAACACATTATTCTATATGAAATGTATGTAAATTTTGTGATTTAATATAAATCTTTAGTTATATTTTGGTTTACTTATTGCTGTAGAACAGCAGTCATCAGACCCACTTAGTAATTACCACGAGGAAGTTTGTGACGCCAGGGACACCGCTAATACGCTGCTGTCCAGTAGGGGAATTAGAACCTTTGTCACTGATGCCGAAGCACACCACAAGGTTATTATGGCCATCCAGACGGACTTGGGCCCTACTACGTAGTTGTTGCCTTTTACAACAGGTTGACCCTAGCCACAGGGTTCAGTATCCTTACTCCGCCCCTGTATATGACTGGATATAACCTTTCTTCAGATAAGCCACTTAGCCTTTGGTTGTACGTTTCCTTCTAACACCTATTCATAAAATATGGTGTCTTGTTGCGGAACATCCAATACTACATTTGCCTGGACTCATTCTTACCGTTAAATACGGTGATTGCAACGATTATTGGTTTACCGGCATATACGAGTAGACTACTGCCAGTTCAGGTTGCTATTGACGAAGTTAACTTTGATCATGGATCACCCCATTGTGAATCTCATCTTTTTAAAGTAACTACTCCAAACATGACTTTCAATAAAAGTCGCTAAGTTTGTAATCGTGTGCCATTCACTTCTTTAGTGACCTCATATCAAACTTCGAGAGCCTAAGTAATCTACTTCTTTTGAATGTTATTATGTTAATTTCTCATATCAAAATACCTCAGTCATTACAAATGCAAAGAGATTTAAGCACAATTTATTCACCGTACTATTTTCCTACAAACCCAGTATAAATCCGAGGATAGTTCCGGTCCAGGGCACAGATTACGGTCCGATCCCACTTAGTAGATGCAAGACGGATAACCTTTGTTCGCATCCGTACTGAGGATTTGTCTCTGAAGTACACCAGTATAAAGATCTGTTCTTCAAGAGACAAATTGCAGCTTAAAGTACTATGTAATTCTGGATACAAACCAGACAATTGGGATATAAATTGTACATAATAATGCAATGAGATGTAACAGAAATATTTTCTTAAATTGTCACTAAATAGCAGATAGACTGACGATCGACTTAATATTTAGCAGTTATCTTCGCTTGTCGATGTTTATTAACAAGGGCACTGCTAACATACTGCTGTCCGAGTAAGGAAACTGGAATCTGGGTTTACCTGAATCGTTTATGCTGGCATATAGTACCAAGTTATTATAGAGGCATATTTAAAGACTATGAATCGCCATCCAAACGGGTCACCTTTTACGACAGGCTGCCTTCGGCCACAGGGGTCAGAATTCATACTCCACGCTTACACGGAGAAAAGAAACAGAAGTTGTTCAGATTTTAAGTACATGTCTAACTTTGCCCACCAGGAAGACATGTTTATCTTTCAACATTTAAGAAAATCTTCTTACTTTTTTTAACGAAAACATACTGTTTGATCCTTGCATAAAGGGTATTTGAAGTCCCGCCTCCTGATTTTTGTTACCTACCCTCACTCTCGGTGAGGTAAATGGTAAAAGTGAGGGTGAGATGATGATGCTTGGCTGAAACTTAGCTGGTGTCGTGCAACAGTTCCTCCACAAGTGGACCTGAACCAAACTGGGAAGGGGTGGAATCAAGGTCAGTGCGAATTTCTTTGCCCACTGCAAGGTATCGGGTCTGTCTAACCACCGCTCTTCTTCCATTCCTCTCTCATATAGTCCACTGCCCTCAAGCTATCCTTCTCATTCCTGTACGGTGCAATCTCGGCCCATGACCGGCATCGTACACATATTATCTCAGTGAATTCGTTCTATTGTATAAATGTTTTCTTTTATGTTAAAAAGTCATGTTTTCGTCGCAAAGCTGGGGTGCCGCTAGTTTTTAATACATTATTATTATACGACCGGATAATCAAGTCTACCCTACAGTCTAAAAATTGTTTTATGGATATCTACGTTTTATTATAAGCAATTTTGAATTCGAAACAACGATAAGGTACAAACATAAAGAGGGGAAAATGAAATATTGCTTATTAGGCATAGACTTTTTCTGATTTTGAATTACATCTTATTTTTATTTATTTTTATTGCTGTAAGACCGCAGACAGGCCGACGGCCCCCTTAGAATTTAGCAGTTATCGTCGCCTATGGATGTTTGCAACGCCAATAGCATCGCGACACCTTGCTGTCCCATAAGGGTACAGGAACTTGGGTCACTAATGCTGGAACACAACACAAAGTTATTATGGCGGCATACTTAAGACCAAAGGTGGTCGCCATCCAGGTGGGCTTGTAGGGTGGGTTGTTTTGTCGTATTTTACGACAGGCCAACCCCGGCCGTAGAGGTTAGTATTCTTTCACCGCCCCTGCACGGTTACTAATATCTACGTCTCACTGCGACTATAAATAAGTAAATTTCTAAACCCAGACGCTACATAAAAAAAGTCCAGCTTCTAGTACCTAGTTCTTAAAAGATCGCCGATTGTCGTCAAAATAAGAAATCAAGTAACTCTAAATTATTTACGATCAGTAAAGTAAAATTTAAGGCGCTTCCAGAAGTGTTTATTTTATTAAACAATTCGTAATTACGTCTAAAACAAAGTTGCATAAAGTTACAGTTATTCTTTGAGAAAACAATCTTCATTTCTACAAAAACACAGGGGGAGTTATATTATTTTTACAGAATATATCAAAGAAATGTACTAAGAGAAATAATGGACTTGCGGGTACATAAATTCAAAGTAAATTTACATCTACGTCTTGGAGTTTGTTTTGTTCCCTTTTATTGTCAAACATTTCGCGTTTTAGGCGTAAAAGTATTGGAGTGCCTTATATTTAAAATATCGTTTATCCTTACAGATTTATTTATACTGTCTATGTTATAATCATGGGCAGTTTTTTTGGATTTTAAGTTCTTAGGGTCACGGCGTGTATGCCTCTTTGGTGGTTTCGTTGAAACAGGAGGTGTCATGGCCTCTTAGTTGATGAGAAGCGTCCAGGCCGGATACGCGTCTTCTGACGTATGTCGCTCCCCCTTGTGGCATAGATTGAATTTGATGTTGACATTTTGGGTAGACATGTTAGCATTTTAGTCGAAAACATACACACATTTGAAAATAGAAAACCCGTACTGTCGCGACCGACGAGAAAAATAGGACCACTCCATTCTGTTTGTAGGACATCGTCCTGCTGTCAGGTTTGTCCCAGACCAATGTTCAGAAGTTGATCCTGTGACTTTTTATAAAGATGATACGAAGATTTTGGTTTCTATTAAGCATGACGCTATGATCACACTAGCTACGCTTTTCTGGACAACCTTCGCGGCATTCTCAGGAAAAAAGGACACTGCTTAACTTACTCTTTTTGCTGGTTTACAAACAAAGCCAGAAAATTCTATTTCTGCACTTTGCTAGTCACCGGCATATTAAAATTAAGTCACAATTAAAATTAAAACCAAAACTCCCACTTCAGCCTTCAGGATCCGCTATTCGACTTTTTCTTCTCACGGTCTTCGGCAATAGTCGGTAATAGTTCTTAGTTAATTGGTGGGATTATCACTCTTTATACGAGTGTTATATAGAAAAGTCCTCGAATGGCGACCGCGTACCGGAGACGCAATGTTGGTAGGTCCCCCACAAGATGGACCGATGATCTGGTCAAGATCGCCGGAATAGGTTGGATGAGGGCAGCGCAGGACCGATCATCGTGGAGATCTTTGGGGGAGGCCTTTGTCCAGCAGTGGGCATCTTCCGGCTGAAATGATGATGATGATGATACGAGTATTGTCAAGCTATCCGTGCAAGTTAATCCGTGCGGGGGCCTGTCGTAAAAGGCGACAAAACAACCCACCCTAGCTACGTGGTAGGACCCCAAGCCCATCTGCATGGCGACCACCTTTGGTCTTAAGTATGCCGCCATAATAACCTTGTGTTGTATTCTGACATTAGTGACCCAAGTTCCTGTACCCTTATGCGAGAGCAGCGTGTTCGCGATGCCACTGGCGCTGCAAACACCCATAGGCGACGGTAACTGTTAAATTCTAAGCGAGCCGTCAGCCTTTCTGCTGGCAATAAAAAAAACTAGCACTTTCTTAAGTCGATTCCTTCTGCTGGGCCTCGTGGAGGTAGCAGGGCTATAATTGTTGCCTGTATAGCCATTCAAGACTTTTTAGTGTCTTTATGAATAACAAACGGAAGTAGCATGCAAAAGTTTACCTTTCGTATAATACTTAATAGAGTATGACGACCTAAAAATTAAGATTAATTTGCCGTCTTTTACAACAACCTAGAGGCGAAGGCAGTCCCATATTAAATTTTAACAAATATAACTCAACCGACTAAATCTATCAGTATAGAGACGCTACCTAGAGATCTATGATGATGTTGCTTGGTGTATGCTAAAATAATTTGCGGATCAAATGAGTAAAAGGTGGATTACTCAGCACCCGCCACAAGCTTCATTTGCTGTCTTAATAGTTAAATTGGATTTCATTCAGGTACTTTGGATTTATGCTAAATTCTACATTGTGAGCTTTTTATATTTTTTTTACAGAATTTAAAAAATGGTTCTCAGTTTATTCGAACTCATGAATTATTGAAACAATTTTATCCACATATGATAACTTATTGGGATGTAGAAAAATATAAAAATGTATGTAAATTTGTTTTTATATTTCCTAAAAAATATTAATTGTACTTTATTTCTTTTTTGTCGAGCATTTGTGGCTTGTATGCTGTGAGTATAATTTCTAAGCGAAAGATCTTCTTAAAATATCGTCTGAATTTAGTTGATTATCATTAATTAGCATAAATCCCGGTTATATCTTTTATTTTTACTTCGGAGAGTGGAAACGCTAATAATTATCACAGGTTATCTGGATGTCATTTCTGTTAATGAAAAAATAACGGTACCTCCTTTAGAAAATTATTATAGATTATATTCGCCTATCGCGAATAAATTTTAACCACATCTATTTTATTATGTGTGGATCTTTGTTTGAAATCATGGGTTTGATTCTCACAATACTCATATATACCTAATAAGAAATTATGAGCTCAAAATAACTAATCGTTCTATATAACAATGTTGTTCTATGGAAAAAATTACATTACAGAATTTCGGTACTGATTGTATTTTACATACACTCTAATTTAGAGTATTAGAAATTAATTCAAAACATGCAGACTATATTAATTTTCCAATTCTTCGTGTCACATTCATAAAATACACCCCTATCTTATAAAAATGCATGATAACTGAAAACGTAATAAATGCACTCCTAACAAGCGCTATTCAAACATGGGCGAGTTCATGTTAAATTTATTTGAACATTATTTTTGTGAGAAAATATACACTTTGCATGCGCTGCGAATGCAATTGGTTTATTTGCTTTAAAAAACATTTTAATTCATTTTATATCAATTGAAACGAGTATTTTGTTTTATTTTATTACAGATTATTTTAAGTTTATAATCAAATTCGTTAACCTAAACGTACCTGCAGTTATACACTATAGTTACTAAAGTATAATATTTTGTTCTAATATACGAATATCTGGTATGTATTCCCTGACTACAAAAAATATTTAGTCTATTTTCACTGTTACCTACAGTGTACGTACAGCAAGCAGTCAAAATGTTTTTTGTTGCTGTAGGACAGCAGATAGGCTGACGGCCCGCTTAGAATTTAGCAGTTACAATCGTCTATGGGTATTTGCATGCCAGTGGCATCGCAAACATGCTGCTGTCCCAGCATACCATAAGGGTACAGAAACTTGGGTCAAATTTAAAGATTCATAACAAGACATATCAAGACCTGTATGTCACATCCAAAATTAGTTATTTTGTACATTTCGTTTATTAATACTGAGATTTAAGTAACTTAAAAATAAAAGTCATTTAAAACGATACTAATGGTTCAACAAGATTCAAGCATAAATGCAGCCACACTAGTCAAGAGCACTTATTGGCTCAACCCCCTATGCTACGCAATGTGGTTTCTTAGTCAGCATCACATTGTAAATGAACCTTACAGTTTTATAAATCCTTGAACACTGGAGAGTTTTTATTTTAGTGTCTATGAATTATAATTCTATGTGATACGTTTTATATGTCTGGGCGTGTGATACTATCTACAAAAGGCTTGCATGGTCTGCAAATAAAATTATTGGCTCAGTTTGTATATTGAATTGTAAGTTTATAAGAGTTTTACGATGTCAGATTTCACTTAGTGCAAACAGTTTAAATAAGTTCTTAACTATAATTATACATAATAATTTCCAGCTGAAAAATATTTCTTAAATTTAAAAACTTTTTTGAATTTATCCTCCTACTGTGTCCTCATTTTAAATTTACTTAGGCTGCAATTCTTCCCAGCAAGCTAAGAGGTAACAAAATCCCAATTAATATTTAGTTTTAGGATATAGATACGAATCGGGTATAATTATGTTTTGTTGCAAATATGAACCAAAAAAGGATAGATTCCTTCCATTTTCGTAATTAAAACACTCAACCATCTAAAAAAAATTAAATTTTACCCCTCCACCGATATTAATATGGATTTGATACCGGTATTTTGTCCTTGCAGCCAATGCTTTCAAAACAACAACCGCCCGCCATGCAAATTAGAACTGAACGTAGTCGATTGCTTTAATACTCCTGTTGATGTGTATTGTATTGATCCCTTTACATCTCAGTCAGTGCTCGAATTGCTTAAAATAGCTCTTTTTGATGAAATATGAAAAAATCAAAGTAAAATGTAAAAAATAATTTTCAATAAATTTAAATTAAGGATAGTGTGATTAACAAAAAATGAATATTAATGTAAAAAAAGTGTCTGGTGCTTGTTGTCAATTGTTATAAATATTTTACTGACATATATTGGTAGAATTAGGCACTTTGAAAACATTTTAAAAAGCACACTACCCTTTTTACAATAATTTTTTTTGTTGATCACACTATCCTTAATTTAAATTTATTGAAAATAATTATTTACCTTTTAGTTAAAGCGTGTTAATTTAATTTATTTGTTGTCTATTCCTAATCGGAATATGTTTTTATTAATTTAACGCCATCTTCCAGCAGTGTTATAAACTAAACTCCAGAAGGCGTTTCGGTAGAATTTTGAACTTTTTTGATTGTTCAAAGTGTGAAAATATCGAGTCGAAATCCGAAAAAATTGAAAAATTTCGTTACATACAAGTCAAGCTAATATAAAACGTGTAAAAAAGAGCAAAAATCACCGTCATGCGGTATTCCCATCCAAGGCCATTCAAGTACTGACTGCGCCCGACGGTGCTTAACTTCGGTGATCGGACGAAAAACGGTACGAAAATTCATTAATCTCGATGGTCCTGGTATGGATAATGATACAAACTATACAGATTATTGCATTGTCATCAGTCCTTGATAAGTGTGCAAAGTTTCAAATTAATTCGTCGTTTTGAAAGAGATGAAAATCACCTTCAAAGATTCCGTTACATAGATTCATAGAAGCTAATAAAAGCATGTTAAAAAAACAGTAGACAGGCTGACAGCGTATTTAATAGCTAAGCACTTACAGTTGCCAATGAATGTTTGCGGCGCTAGGGACATCACGAACACTCTGTTGTCCCATAGAGTACAGGAACTTGGGTCACTAATGCTGGAACACAACACAAGGTTTATAGTGGCATACTTATAGACTAAGGGTGGTTGACATTCAGACAGGTTTGAGGCCCTAGCTAGGGTTGTTTTGTTGCCTTTTACAACAGGCCAATCTGGAACCTAGGGGTTGGTATTCTTACTGCCACTGCATGGAAAATATATGAAAATAACAATGCATAAAAATAAAATAGTGTTAAAGTATACAATACATTCCATAAAAAGGTATAATAAAAAGGTCCAATGTACTGCATAAGAACAGTCTTATTTTGTATGGAACCAAAACGCCTCAAATACTTCAAGAAAATAAATCTTTCAATCTCTAATGGTTATTTAGATTTATAATATAATTATAAATAAAACATACAATATTCAATACATAGTCAGCAATGGAAATGCCAACAGTTTGCAGTTCGCCCTAGTAATATTCATTCATTCAGTTCGTGCTTAGATTATTCGTTTCATTGGCGTCGACAAGACACTGCACTTAAATCGTATTTAAAGCCTCTGTACAGTTTTCGATGTTTACTTTATGAATTTTAAATAGTGTCTTTTACTTTACTAATGAAAGTTGAAAATCATTTCTACTTTAGCGAGCTAGTAGCGTGAAATGAAAATATTTATCTATTTTAAAAATAAATAATTTATGTATGCAAAATTTATTTTAGGTTTAGAAATTTCTGAATTTGAGAGTATTAAAGAAGACTATAAGATGTTTGAGAATCAAATAAACCTGGTCTACCCAGCTGGGTGTACCAAATTACAACCCCGAGTCGCCACAGAACGCATGCTGGAGTCGGGGAGGAAAAAAGTATTCTGCGCGCTCCTTTCATCTCTGGGAGAGACCGAAAAAAAATTAATAAAATAACTTTTTCTATTAGATTATTATTACATTGCTTATTAGCATTTAAACTTTATAAAATGTTTTTTTTAATTACAACATTAAACATGACATTTCCCAAAGCACTATTTAAAAAAAAACCTAAATTGGCAGTCATAAGGACTGCCGATAGAAGTGAAAACTTATAAATTAAAATTTTAGTACTAAAATTTGAAATTTCAAGCGTCTAACGCTGCGCATGCGCCAGTCTGGTATCAGAGCAGTATGTGTTATATGTATATACTAATAGATATAGATATACAATTAACATTACCATGTCGGTGACCCAAACCCATAAGATTTTCCACTACAAAAAGTGCTCAACGCGGTTAACGAAGTTTTCACTTCAAAAAAAGTTGATTTACGCTCTGCATCCATTTTATCTTAAAAAAATCTTGTAAAATAAAGTTGCAGTTATAGTTTGTCGAGCTGGACTTTTTCGAGCCGGAGCCGTGACATATAATGTGTTGCATTAATAAACGCGAAGGCTACTACAATTACACGGCTTCCGTGTTGAGTAAAATGGAATATGCTTTTTTTCCAATTTAAACCTCTCGGTTCCGCACGGTAACCTAAAATAACAGCAATTTTTTGGTTCAAGCTTTATCTCAACACAGATTTTGTGGCTTTTAAACCTGGTAACTAAATAAGTAAGTATACTTGCAAATTTCACACAAAGCTACCTGGTCTCAAAATAAGCAATAGGGCGCTTGTGTCATGAGTAGACAACTGTTATAGTTACACAATACATAAGTAATATATTTTTATTTTATAAATAAATATATATTATACATAATCACCCAAATCAGGACAGGAATCGAACCCATGACATAATGTATTTTTTTTATTACTGAGGAACAGTAGACAGACTGATTTAATTACTAGTAAGCAATTACTGTCGCGTATGGATGATTACGACGCTAAAGAGAACCATGAACAAGCCGCAGCCCGCATAGGGATATAAGGGCCTGGGTCACTAATGCTTACACTAAGGCATAAAACAACACAAAATCTCTCGAAATCAAAGTATTTTGAATTATATGAATATTATCAAATTTTTCAATATATTAAATAATCCGCTAGAAATGAGATATATTACTGTCCTGAGTCGAAAAAGCCAATAAATGGATAAATTAATTTTATAATTAAATGTTGTAGGAGGAAGGGCGTTTTTGGTATTATAATAAGAATAATAATAATAATAATAATAATCATTTATTTCAGACATTTTTTTTTATCCATAAGTTATTAGTGGGTTAGTTATTTAATAAAATTCTTAACAGTAAGTTAGAATTGTTAGTAGGCGATTCTAAATTAATCAACACTATATTTTCCCCGTTACAATAGCTATCCAATGCTTCTGAATAGCACAATCGTAGCGGGCTGAAATCATTTTAAGAATGCTGTTGGCGCTGCCACGCAATCGCAGTAGCATTGAGGCCGCTTTTTTCCTGATTAATGCCTTAAAACCATCAACCCGGGCATTTACAAACATGGCCGATGCACTGCAATGGCGTGGCAACCCCATAAGCACTCTAAATGCATTGTTGTACTGAACACGCAGGACATTGTAAGCACGACGCGTATAATTGACCCATAAACTACTCGAGTAAAATGTCTGACAAAAAGCTTTGAAAAGAACGATTTTAACTTCTGTAGAGCTGCGAGAAAATCTACGGGCCAGCATATTGCATCGCACCGTCAATGCCCTGCGTTCCCGTTCCATATCAAAATTGTCCTTAAGGTCGTCTGTGATCATATGTCCCAAGTACTTGAATGAGGTGACAACTTTAAGCTGTTTCCCCTCTAGATACGTAGGTGGTATTATGCGAGGCTTATAGCTTCCCGACCCAAAAACCATCACTTCACTTTTCCGCGCATTATAACTGAGACCATGTTTCTTAGCGTATTTCTCACAAATTGATATTAAAATTCTCAAACCATTAATCGAGGGAGCCAGCAGCACCATGTCATCTGCGTAGCTAAGATTCTTAACACATGTATCATCTATGTGGCATCCTACATGTGTGCTGCTGAGTTCCTCGATCAGCCCATTAATGTACAGGTTGAACAGGCCAGGCGAAGTTACCCCCCCCTGCCTCACCCCACATTCCAATCGATATTCATCAGAAAACACATTGCACCACCTCACTTGGTTTATCTGATTACTATACCAGTGTTTTAGAAGTAAAGTACACATGGCTGGCACACCTGTTTCCTCGAGCTTTTTCCATAGCATATCATAACTGACTAAATCAAAAGCTTTTGACAAGTCAAGGAAACAGGCGTAAATAGGTGTTTTTCTATCGGTATAATAACTTATAGTATGCTTAAGGCTTAGAATCGCACTTTCCGTGGACACACCTGACCGAAAACCAAATTGAGCGTCGTGAAGATCTAAGTGCTGCTGGATGTGCCCATTCAATAGATGATCTAGTACTTTAGCAGTTATTGTAGCAAGTGAGATGGGCCTGTAATTAGACTTACTAGATACATCTCCCGTTTTATTCTTTAAAATTGGAACGACAACTGTTTTCATTAGATCCCTAGGTAGGTAACAGTGGTTTATACATAAAGTAAAGAACGTAGCCAGCAATTGCGGTAAGTACTTTCCGCCGTACTTAAAGTGCTCAATGCTAAGGCCATCATGCCCAGGCGATTTACCTCTCCGCATTCGCTTAATTACTGAACTGACATCTTTTGCTGTGAAATGTAATCTTTCGCCGGACATGATAGTCTTATCATCGGCGTCCCCTCTCATGGGCAATATTAGAGGAGACCGCACAATGAAGTGGTTTTTAAAGCTTTTTGCTATATCTTCTACCACACTAATGCCCTCCACGCTAACAGGAATGGTCAACTTAGGACTTATTTTATTTACATTTTTCCAAAAGAATTTAAAATCTTTAGCTTTCCCCTTTAATGCCAAGATATCCATTTTAATTTGATCCTGTCTGTCTTGGCACCACTTCAGCTTAACCTTAAAAACTTTCCTACTTTCGTACATGTTTGTATATATTATGCCACTAGTTGGTTTACCGGCCATTGACCACACTTTAAACTTCAGCCTTGCATCTCTGTGTGCCTCTGCTACATATTTATTCCACCCTATTATGTATCCACCTTTTCTACAACACTTATATTTTGAGGACGCCACAGAAGCATATGTCAGCGTATTTATTATATCTTTATACATTTCATCCACTAAAAGATGATGGTCAGCGCTTAAACAAGGAGTATCGGCGCATGAGGTCATATCAGAAGGATAAATTATATGTTGAAATTTTTGATCACATATTTCACTATATTGTTTTATCTGATTTGAGCCTCTTGCGCCCCACACTACCCTATTACATACTGGGGCATCGACACGGACATCGCATTTTATTTTTATTTCACTAATGTTACACTCGATAACCATAGGAAAATGGTCTGACCAATACACGTCTTTGAGTACATAAACAGATTTTACCGTATTTTGGGCCGATTCAGTGGCAATGCAGTGATCTAACCATCTCCTACACCCGTGAGCCTCACTAATAAATGTATACGTACCAGAGTCTATCCCCAACATATTAATATCCACACAACACCAACTTTGATCTTGACAAAAACTCAATAGCTCATCACAAAATAGTTCTTTGGGGTGTGCGTTAAAATCGCCTAAAATAAACACCGTGTCGCAATCCGTATGGTCCTCGATAACTGAGTTTATTACACTGAGACATTCTGAGAAAGTTGGTAAATTATCATACGAATTAACTGGCATATATACATTACATACTATAAAACATCTTTTATTCGTGTGTATTTTAACAGCACATATACGTGGGTCCTGGCACTCTATAACAGAGACTGATTCAAAAGCACTTTTACGCCATAAAATAGCTACTCCGCCGAAAGGACGTCCCGTTAAAATTTCCTTGGCCGTGTCAACCGCAGACGTGCCCGTCCCCCCAAAATCCTCCTCAATATTACTTATTAAGGGTATATCATGCGGTAGTAACCATGTCTCCTGAAGTGTTATAACATCCATGGTTTTACATAATTCTCTTATTCCCTCCATGGAACGCTTTAGCGACTTGCAATTGAAAGTACATAGATTACAAGTATTATTATTTGTTTTATTATCCATAGTTTAATTATTAATCATGCACAATTATTTATCAATTTTGGACTTTCCGAGCTCTGTCTATTTCTAAAGCTAATAAAGCGCCTAAAGTTTATCCCAGCAGGCCATAATTTGTCATCCAAAAACATATTAAGTTTGTGCCTTGTAACGAGAATTTTAAATGAATTATAGTCTCTTTGTTTTTTAGTTTTTATAAGGAAAAGTGAGACTTTCTCTCTCGTTTTTTCATATATATAGTCAATGATATCTTCTTCGTTGACATTTTTATCGACATTCGACACAAATAACGATAACTTTGATGATGCTGCTTTAAATTTCCCACATTTTTCCTCTTCCGCTTTTCCCATAGTGCTCGTAAACCTGTTTCTGAGCCTTTTTCTCTGTACCGTAATCCATTCCTCGTTTAAACGTGGTTTAGAAAAAGTACTACCAGTATTTAATATCTGCGCGAACGATTGTTTTTCTAAAGCTATATTAGGCATATTTATCTTTTCTTTCATATTATTATCCGATGATTGACAAGAATCAATATTAGCAGGTGGTATTGCCATCCTGCTTACACTCGTGCCCGGCAGTAAGCCGTGCGACCGGTTTGGCGATAAAAGATCGTTCGCTAAACTAGAATGCGTCAAAATGTGAGATGACAATGGCATTGTCGTGCCCTCTTCTTCACGCCGGTTCGCTAATGCTATAGTAGGAGCGAGCGCAATAGTTTGCGTTTGCAATTTCACTTTATGCTCATTATCAATAGTAGGGCCATTGACAATTGACGGTTTTTTGGATAAATCTTTGTGTATCGGTGTCAGAGTTATTGCCGAAGCATTTATACGAGAGTACCCTCCTTCTTTAATAATATCGTCATTCATATTTTGTTGACTTTGAGAACATAATTGTACGCTTTTATTAATCCATTTGCTTTCAATAACTTCAAGATATTTTTGAGTAATACAACTTTCCTTTAGTTCTTGAATATCGGCCTTTAACCGAACAATATCTTTTAGCAATGCTGTAACATCAACGTGATCGAATGTCACAGGAGGTAGTTTATTTAAATCTCGCGCCACAAATATCGGCATTACATCGGGATCACTTTCCTTAAATACAGTAATTATATCCTCCAAGTCCTTTTGTATTTTGCCGTCCTTTTTTCTGGATATATTTCTTCTGCTTGATTTGACAGAATCAAACAGTAAACCCTTCGCCTTTTCCACTTCAGTAATCGAAAATGCGGAGGAACATATTCGTACCATGCTCTCGTTATCCATGGTGTCTACTTTGTTTTGAACATATGCTAACAGTTCACTTATCACAATATTACAACTAACACATTTCAATGTTTTAGACGTTGTCATATTCGACATCTTCACATTGAACATAAATATACGACCTACCCGCTCGCAGGGTCGCGCGCGAACGATTATGCTTCAGGATTTGGGGTTAGCTAGTAATTGCCTCTATAAAAAAATCTAGACATTTACCTCCAACATTTTAGATGTGATGATGAGAAAAGTGGAAAAGTAGGGTACTTTTCCACTTTCCTTGTGTAAATAAAACATTTTATATATACTCACAGACGATCTAGACACGCTTGAACTTCGGAGAGATTTTTGCATATTCTACCGTCTGTACAACGGGGAGTATTCTGAGAAGCCATTTAGAATGGTGCCCTCTTTGTTTTTCTACCACCGCACTGCCCGCTATCGGCTGGATGTTCATCCCCATTTCTTCGAAGCTCTTCTTTCTTGCATAAAACGGTTCTCAAGAACGTTCATGTTGTATACTCTCAGGATTTGGAATGAGCGTCCGGCTGAGGGTTTTTTCAGCGCGGTACGATATACGATTTGGAGTTTTTCAAAAAAGACGTTATATTTTATAACGTCTTCGAGGCCGGCAGCGCGTTGGTAATAAAAGCCTTTGGTGCTGCAAACGTCCATAAGTGACGGTGACCATCTGCCTGTGTGGGCCATTTGCCTATTTGCTGAACTCTAGCTATTAAAATAAAATCAAAACCTTGAAGCAGATCGTCTGAAGTGCAAAATCCACGCCATGAGGATTGTCTAAGTTGTGTACATACATTGGCCTCATGCTCAGTATAATGATAGAATAAACCACTAAAAGGACGATGATGGTGATATAAAACACTGTCATTCCATTTTTCATATCTCCATATCATCATTTCAGCCGGAAGACGCCCACTGCTGGACAAAGGCCTCCCCCAAAGATCTCCACGATGATCGGTCCTGCGCTGCCCTCATCCAACCTATCCCGGCGATCTTGACCAGATCATCGGTCCATCTTGTGGGGGGCCTACCAACACTGCGTCTTCCGGTACGCGGTCGCCATTCGAGGACTTTTCTGCCCCAACGGCCATCAGTCCTTCGAGCTATGTGCCCAGCCCACTGCCACTTCAGTTTTGCAATCATCCGGGCTATGTCGGTTACTTTGGTTCTCCTGCGAATCTCCTCATTTCTGATTCGATCTCGCAGGGAAACTCCGAGCATAGCCCTCTCCATTGCTCTCTGAGCGACCATGAGCTTTCTCATAAGGCCCATAGTTAGCGACCACGTCTGCGTTCCGTATGTCATCACTGGCAACACACATTGGTTAAAAACCTTCGTCTTGAGACACTGCGGTATTTGGGACGAAAAGATTTTACGGAGCTTCCCGAACGCTGCCCATCCGAGTTGGATTCGACGAGTGACCTCTTTCGCGAAATTGGACCTGCCTAACTGGATCGTTTGACCCAAGTAGACGTATTCGTCAACAATTTCGAAAGTACAGTTCCCAACTGTTACGGGGGTAGGTGCGACATGGACATTAGACATGATCTTCGTCTTGTCCATGTTCATTTTGAGACCTACTCCTTGGGAAGCTGTATTGAGGCCATCAAGCATATGGCTTAAGTCTTCCATGGTTTCAGCCATGATTACGATATCATCTGCGAATCTAAGGTGAGTGATGTACTCACCGTTAATGTTGATGCCCAGTCCGTTCCAGTCCAGAAGCTTGAAGACATCTTCCAACGCAGCAGTGAACAGCATCGGCGATATGACATCGCCTTGTCTGACTCCCCGCTGCAGTCGGATAGGCTTCGAGTTCTGATCCTGGAGACGGACTGACATGGTGGCGTTTTCATACAAACACTTCAACGCTTTGATGTATCGATAATCAATGTGGCACCTCTGGAGAGACTGAAGCACCGCCCAGGTCTCGATCGAATCAAAGGCTTTCTCATAGTCCACGAACGCCAAGCATAGTGGCTGGTTATACTCCTCCGTCTTCTGTATAACCTGCCGCAGCGTATGTATGTGGTCTATGGTGCTAAAACCTTTTCGGAATCCGGCTTGTTCGGGAGGCTGGAAGTCGTCAAATCTGCGCGCGAGACGATTCGTGATGACCCTTGAAAACAGCTTGTAAACATGGCTCAGAAGTGATATCGGTCTAAAGTTCTTCAAAAGGGTTTTGTCGCCCTTTTTGAAGAACAGCACCACTATACTTCCGTGCCAGGCCTGCGGCGTTTTGCCATCGAGGATGACGGAATTAAATAGCTTCTGGAGGATTTTAAGCACAGGAGTACCACCAGCTCTCAGAAGCTCGGCTGTAATTCCATCATCACCCGGCGCCTTGTTGTTTTTAAGCTGTTTAAGGGCCACACTAATCTCGTACAGACTGACGTCTGGGATATCTACGGTGTAGTGTCGGGTTAATTTGGCTCTTGGGTCTTTAGCCTTGTTGTTAACAGGTGCCCGTGTGGTCGTGTATAGCTGTCCGTAGAACTTCTCGACTTCCCTCAAAAGTTCGGGTTTAGACGAAACGACCCTGCCGTCGTCGGTCTTCAGCTTCGTCAGTTGGCTCTGCCCAATAGACAATTCTCGTGCGAATACTTTAGAGCCCTTGTTACGCTCTATAGCCGCCTTTACACAGTCTGTGTTATGGCGGCGGATATCGCGAGTCAAGGACTTGGAGATCTGTCTATTTAGCTGCCTATACTGGGAAGCATCGTCCGGGGACTGAAGGGTCATTTGACGTCTCACATCCATCAATTTGAGAGTAGAATCTGAGATTTTTCCGGTTCTTTTTGAACGGCTGGCCTTGAAGAATTTAGACCCGGCCGTTTGAACAGCTTCCACGAACCTGTTATTATACTCGTCCACGTCAACGCAGTCACCGAGGCATTCGAAGCGGTTTTGCAATTCGAGTTGAAAGTTTACCGGGTTTTGGATCTGTATGGGTGCAGGTCGGAGCGTAGACTTCACCAGTCGAGACCTCTCCAATTTTGGATTGATATTCAATGTGCCTCTTACTAAGCGGTGATCACTCCCAGTTTTCACCGAATTGATCACAGAGACATCATTGAATATCTGTCTTTTGGTCGACATAATGAAGTCAATCTCATTTTTGGTGGCACCATCGGGACTAATCCAAGTCCATTTGCGTTGTTCTGGCTTCATGAAGAAGGAGTTCATCATATACAGGTCCTCCTTCTCCATGAAGTCGGCCAGCATCTGGCCTCGGGTGTTCCGATTTCCGAACCCAAATTGCCCCACTCTCAACTCATCGCCGCTACGTTTCCCCAACTTTGCGTTGAAGTCTCCCATGACAACGTTAAAGTGGGTTTTAGAAGTGTGGATGGCTGTTGAGATGTCCTCATACATGGCTTCCACCTCTTCGTCAGGATGTGTCGAAGTCGGAGCGTAAACCTGAATGACCTTCAACGAATACCGTTTGGTAATTTTGAGTATTAGGTACGCTACCCTAGTCGAAACACTCCCCACCTCAGTAACGTTGTTCACAAGAGACTTGTGAACGAGAAACCCGACACCACCTTGGGACAGTTGGTCGCCCTCCCGGAAGTAGAGCAGATTTCCGGAATTTAGGATTATTGAGTCCTCTCCCTGTCTTCGGACTTCAGATAACCCCACAACATCCCATCGCAGTCTGCTCAAAACTTCCTCCAGTTCCTCCAACTTCTCGTTGGTCCGTAGTGTCTTGACATTGTATGTTGCCAGGGCCAAAGGTCGTCGTTCTTGGTAGCGAATCCGAACCCGGGGATTCTTCGCACCCCCTGCCCCGTCGCTTATGTGGCTGCTACCGTGACCACCACGAACGGGGCCGCCGGGGACTAGGGGCCGGGGCCTGTGTGTATCTGTCATTTTAGGGGGGGGTTTTGCCATAATCGCCACGCTTGGCAGGCGGGTTGGCGATCGCAGTATTCGCAGTTGGTGATGCTCTCACGGAAAGATGCTGCTGCCCATCCTCCGTTCTTTCTATCCCTTAGTCGTCTCTTACGACACCCAAGGGAGGAGATGGGGTGGTGCTA
This sequence comes from Malacosoma neustria, assembly GCA_963693495.1. Lineage (NCBI taxonomy): Eukaryota > Metazoa > Arthropoda > Insecta > Lepidoptera > Lasiocampidae > Malacosoma > Malacosoma neustria. The sequence continues at coordinate 3,601,497 of OY856372.1, forward strand.
TTCTGGTGCGACACCACACACTACAACAGTGACAATAAAAGGTAGTAATTAATGGGCAACTACAACATAGTTTACAAAGTATTCCAATTTCACACAACTATTTTTAAACTCTACACATATATATGAGCGACACCAATAAAAAATTCCAATAAACTAAAATAAACGATAATGATCCATTATAATACATGATAATGACAGTTGATTTGTATTATCTTTATAAACACTATTATTAATGGAGTATGTTTTATAATAACTTATCTAAATTGTAGTATAGTCTTGAAATGGGTTATATTTTCAGATTTCAAACGTTCAATCACACACATAATTATTAAAATAAGTAGTAAACGATGCGCTATTTTTTTATATATAGCATAAAGATAAGATCTGCTGATCTCCATTTATGAAAATCTTCTTCCTCCTGCCCTTATCCTACATTATATAGGGTCAGCACAACATGTTGCATGTTGCAATAGTTATGGCTTAGTTTTTACAACCGCCCGCTTGCCTGACGTTAAGCCCTTTTTGGGGAAAAAAAAATCAGTCATCCTTTTTATTTAAATTATTTTCTGGTTTCACATTGAAAGTAGGAAACGAAATTTCGTTGTTAGTCATCTAACATATCCTCAAGCTACACTTTTATTGGTTTCTTCTTGAACAAACAACATCCGAGTGTCGGTTTGGATGTGCAGGGTGACACTTTTGCTGGGTCGCCGACTTTTACGGGGTCCGTGCACAATCACATTCGACAACTATGTCACGAGAGCTTCTAAATAGGAAATTCGCAGTGTCAAGCGTCTTCGATTGCTCTTAGTCCTGCATTTCATTGCGCTTGAATGCAGAAACAGGCAGCTTGCGCAGGTGCTTGCGCACAATCTTCTTATAATTTAGTGGTGGATCACAGCAATCTTCCTCTTAGAAAGTTAGAGGCCTTGAAACACGCAGCTTTTTCACAATAATACATAACCTTCGGCAAAGGACATCGTGGCAAGCAGGGATAGCACATAGGTGGATCTTCATAGCACGTTTTTGTACAAGGGGCCACTAACATCATACATACTGCAAATTGTTCGCAGTCTTTAGGATAAAAGCACGTCATTTTTATTTAGATTTACTTCTTATTCTTCTGTAAATTTTATATAATAATAAATAAATTTCCACTAGAATTTTGATAATTTTGACGGAATTTTGACAATATATCTTCTATATATCTCCATATATAGAACAGGTATTTGTTAGAAACTTATATCCCTTGACAATATGCCTGTGCTGTAGTACAATGGATTATTCATGTTTTAGAATTTCAACATGCATTTTTCACGTGCTTTCGATGTAATGGTCTCTACAAAATAAATATCATTAAAGGATTCGATAAGATATTCTCAATGTAAGCACGCAGCTTTATTGCATTTAAAAGTGGTTTTACTTATTTTTATATTTTATGCTGTAGATAAGCTCTATAAAAATCAACCCCAATCCTACGGTGGGACACGTGCCAATAGGATGAATGGCTGATGGGATATCAGCCTCAAGCGCCAACCTCAATGGACCTGGCTCACATTGCTGTATAGTGCCTTCACATAGGAATGGGCGTCACCCTATGTGTGACTTGTTTGAATCGACCCTACTCGTGGGAACAACATGGAAAATATAGATAAATTAAAAACACTACCCCCATACGAAAAACCTCAAAACAAAGTATTAATTCAACAAATCTTTCACACATCCCTCTCTAACCGAACAAGAACTCAATCATTGAGTAACCTTGAGAAACCGAAGCAAGCCGACACTGAATCGACTGCAACGGATACTTGCGAATGGACTGAAGTACCTGTAAGAAAAAGACAACGTGAAAGCCCAGAGACTAACAAAGCCCTAAAACAAAAGAAACTTGATAATTACTGGCTTTGTCAACCCACACCTACCTCAAATAGTTTTTCCGAGTTAGATAATGATCCACAAACCACTCAGGATAAAGAGGTCACTGATAAGCCAACCAAAGCACCACCCTTGTATGTAGATAAGGTTGGTAATATTCAACCCTTGCTAAAAATGCTGGAAGAAATAGCTGAAGGCAATTATGAGGTAAAAGTCCTAAGTAATGAACAAGTTAGAATACAACCTAAAACAACAGAGTTATATACGAAAATTGTTAAAAACCTACAAGATAAACATACAGAATTTTATACCTATAGGCCAAAACAAGATCGTTGCTTCAAAGTGGTCCTTAAAAATCTTCATCCATCCACGGATCTTAACGACATCAAAGCTGAAATAGAGAGGCATGGACATAAAGTCACCAACATATGGAATGTCAAACAGAGAACCACCAAGAAGCCCCTAACAATACACTTTGTGGAAATAGAAGCAAACAGCAATAACAAACTTATTAACAACATAAAAAGTCTTTTGAATTGTAGAATTATTTTTGAACCGCTTAGACCCAAAAAAGAAATCCCTCAATGTGGTAATTGTCAACAATACGGACACACAAAAAAATACTGCTTTAGACAGCCCAAATGTATTAAATGTGCTGGAGACCATGCATCTATCAATTGCGAACGCAAAGGCAGGTCTGATTCAGTGAAATGTGTACTCTGTGAAGGTAACCACCCTGCAAACTATAAAGGTTGCTCTATATATAAGGAACTTCAAAGAATTAAATACCCCTCACAACCAGCGAAACGCAAACAAATGCCGCACTCTGAAAACCAAAGAAAAGTAGTAAATAACACTAACCAACCTATAGGACTATCGTATAGAGACACATTGCAGTCTAAGGAACCATCATACGAACCCACAAGTAAAGAAATCCCAAATGAATCACCAACACCAATCTACAGTGACATGAATGAAATCGTTAAGACTATGAAAAAACTTATGCAACAACTAACCTCAGTAACAAACCTCCTTGTGGAAGTCATGACTAAATTAACAAATTCCGGTCATTAAAAATAGCCCTTTGGAACGCCAATGGGCTCTCACAACATGTTTTAGAAGTTAGGACATTTTTACTGATGAACAAAATCGATATCCTGCTGGTATCCGAAACACATTTCACGATAAAGAATTATATCAAAATACCAAATTACATGTTTTACCAAACAATGCACCCCGATGGTAAGGCCTATGGAGGTGCAGCAATTTTTATAAGAAGCAATATCAAACACTATGAGGCAGAGTCATTTAAAACTCCGGAGATACAAGCCACTAGTATCGTGGTTGAGGATTGGCGAAGTCCACTTGTTATTACTGCATTGTATTCCCCCCCAAAACATACAATCAAAAAGGAAGACTACGTCAAGTTCTTCAAGACGCTTGGACCAAGGTTTATAGCTGGTGGGGACTATAATTCTAAAAACATCCAATGGGGCTCTCGATTAACAACTCCCAAAGGACGACAATTACTAGCGGCTATAAATGATTTAAACCTACATACAATTTCGAGTGGCGAACCATCCTACTGGCCTACAGACCCCAAAAAAATTCCAGACTTGGTAGATTTCTTTGTTATAAAGGGGATCCCGACAAATTATTTTGCATGCACCCCATCACAAGATCTCTCATCCGACCACAGCACTATACTGTTGGAGGTTTCTCAAAAGTTTTTACACATAAAACCAACAACAAGGCTACATGGACGCAGAACCAATTGGGACGTGTTTCGTTCACTGGTAGAAGCCACAATTAATATAAATATGCCTTTGAAAACGGAAATGGACATTATGAAAGCGGTCGAACACTTCAACGAGTGTGTTCAAAATGCAGCATGGGACAGCACTCCAATTGCAAAGAAATCCCTTGATCCAGACTGCTCTAAGTCTGTTCGAGAGCTAGTAGCGGAAAAAAAAACAAGCTCGTAAAATATGGCAAACTACTAGATTTCCCAAGGACAAAACCCGACTTAACTACTTGACAGCTAAACTTAAAAAACTATTAAGAAATGAAGTAAATGAAACGGTCCAGAACAACTTGCGAAGCCTAGATTCTTCTGCAGCTAGTGACTATTCCTTATGGAAAGTAACCAAAAACCTTAAAAAACCGCTCGCCTCTAACCCTCCAATACGCAAGCAGGATGGTTCTTGGGCTAAAAGTAACCTAGAGAAAGGTGAAGCTTTTGCTCTCCACTTGACTGATGTCTTCACACCAAACATAGCAGAGAAGGGAACTAAAATCAATAATGAAGATAGCTTGAAGTATTTAGAAGAACCATTCCAGCTCGATCTTCCCATAAAGAAAATAGGAAAACAAGAAGTAATTGATATTATCAAAACTCTCAATAAAAAGAAAGCCCCTGGTTATGACTTAATCACCGCAAAACTTCTCTGCGAGGTTCCTGAAACAGCTATTGTATTTTTGACTCACTTGTTTAACTCTATACTCATAAGAGGCATTTTTCCACCTCAATGGAAGATTGCTCAAATAAAAATGATCCTAAAACCTGGCAAAGCTCCCGAAGAAGTGTCATCATACAGGCCCATCAGTCTACTGCCCATATTATCTAAAGTAATGGAAATCCTCTTCCTTAACAGATTGAGCACAGTCATAACTGAAAACAATATAATACCTGACCACCAGTTTGGCTTTAGAAAAAAGCATAGCACTATTGTACAGGTACACAGACTAGTAGAAGAAATCCACAAAGCCTTCGAAAATAAGAAATATTGTTGTGCTGCATTTTTGGACATCTCTCAAGCGTTTGACCGAGTTTGGCATGAAGGCCTATTATGTAAAATAAAACAACTACTTCCAACAAACTATTACATTTTCTTAAAATCATATCTTGCTGAGAGATTTTTCTATGTAAAACAAGGAGAAGAAACAACCAGACTCCATAGGATCCATGCCGGAGTTCCTCAAGGGAGCGTGCTTGGCCCTACTTTATATCTAATCTTCACTTCAGACCTACCTATGACCGACGGCGTTTTAATAGGTACTTTTGCGGATGATACAACAGCTCTAACTGTCCACGACGAGCCTACACAAGCCAGAAACATGCTGCAAAGATACCTAGACACTATCACAGAATGGTTAAGTGCTTGGCGAATAAAAGCTAACGAAACAAAGTCAATACAGGTAACTTTTACCATGAGACGAGAAACATGTCCCCCCGTATCGTTTAATGGAGTTCAAATAGCTCAATCAAACGTTGCCAAATACCTTGGAGTTTATTTAGACCGTCGTCTTACCTGGAGAAATCATATCTTCACAAAACGAAAAGCCCTGGGAATACAGCTAAGGAAAATGTACTGGTTGTTCAATAGGAAGTCACAATTGTCACTAGAAAATAAGCTACTACTATACAAGTGCATACTCAAACCAATTTGGACTTACGGAGTTCAACTGTGGGGGACTGCGTCCAACTCAAATATAGAAATCCTACAGCGGTTTCAATCAAATATGCTTAGGATAATCACAGATTCACCTTGGTTTATTACCAACCAACAATTACATCATGACCTTGGAGTTAGGACAGTTCAAGAAGAAATAAAACACATGATGAGATCCTACAGAATTAGGCTAAACCACCATCCAAATGTATTAGCATCGGGACTGATGAATATCGATACAGCGTTCAAAAGGCTGAAAAGAAAGTCACCTAATGACTTATAATTTGCACGATAGACCTACCTTCATAAGCTTCACCACTTGCAATAAAGGGAAAATGTCACTGGACAGACCGCCCTCCAAGACACTAAACATACTTAACTAGTTGCTGAATGTTAATAATGAAACAGATCGCAAAAATATATACAAAAAAAAATGCTGTAGATAGATAACTCTTTATTGTATACTCAATTTATCTATAAACATAGAAGTTCTTACAACTAATATACAATAGGCTTAAAAAGTAAGCATATGTTACTCGATTGCAGTCCAGAGGATCCATTTGCGATTCCGATTAGTTGAAAAAAGATCACAATATCGATGTTTATGATACACTTATCTGCTTTAGTAAACGTGACAGTAAGTAAACTGTATTAATTCCGATAGCAGAACATTAAATGTTACTATTAAATATATTATAATTTCATTAAATTCCACTTTAAAGTTAACAATAAATATTCACTAATATGAAAAAATCCTTGATGATTTCACTTCCGAGAAATAAATAACAATTTTAATAATACAACAACTAAAAAGAATCCGTATCACTTATACCTATATAATCCTATTAGTATAACTTTTTATAGATTGAGTTCAGTAAACGTGCAAACAATCCATCTAATACCGGCGCATCGCCTATGGACGTTTGCAACATCAAGGGCATTGTCAGCGTACTGTCGGAATCGAAATGATTATATAATGTTTTTAAAAACCTCATATTTTAGTGTAATGGGACAAGCTCAGTTTTAGGAAGTTTATTCCAAATCCAAGAATAAATAAAAACATAAAAATAAAACTATATTTTGGATAAGTTGTTTTTAATAGTTGTCTGTTAGCAACTTATTTGTTATTCTATTATTATAAAAATAATATTATAGAACAAATCATATTTTAAAATATAAATAACGCTTACTCAGTTTAATGTAACCACAATCCTAAAATCCCTGAGATTTTCCTTTAAAAGCATTCAAATTAATGAACACGTGTTCATCCGCGATCAGTCTTTCAATCTCTTAATAGACCTGTGCGGGTTTACTCCAACTGGTAAACGGGAATTAATTAATCTTTGCATTTCACATACGTATAATTTATGTTATCTATTTTCATACTTATATTTTAATTAAAAATACATTTGCTTTGCATAAACGTGCAGTTGAGTTGAAATGTGCACCTCACCAGTCACCAATATAATACAACCAAACAAAGTTTAATTATATTAATATTTTTGTGGCACGTACCGATTCATACCACTTACGATCATGATTGGTCGGGAAAATAGTACCGTTATACGCGAGCGCCATCCATTGCTGTCCGGCGGAGCTCACTCGGAATAGGCACTAAAAGAACTAGACTATAAAAAAGATTGGATAACAAGTATAAATATAAAACGTGGAAAAACAACAAATAAAAGATATGCGATATTAAATATTGCAACTGATTATTACCGAAATTTATATCAGTCAAAATGTGGGACAGGTCATAAAAGAATACAATCCACTAGCCATAGAAGAACAAATACCTGACATATTAAGCGATGAAACTACATAATCAATTTGCATACAAAAATTTGACAAAACATCTGGATCACATCTCATTTCAAATGAGTTACTAAATATAACACTACCAATAATAGCTTCTAAACTTAGAAGTCTATTTAACACTGAAGAAATTACAGAAGACTGGACGAAATCAACTGTTATACTGCCACATAAAAAAGGTGATAAAGCAAATATAGAAAATTCCAGACCAGTTCAGTTCTCAAAAATCCTACTATGTACTAATCCTACTTAACAATTCCCTCGAAGAAAATCAGCCGAAAGAACAAACCAGATTTCGAAGAAGTTTTTCAACAATAGATCACATCCACGCTCTTAGATAAATATTACAGAAGTTCAAAGAATACAATAAAACTTATTATCTAGGGTTTGTAGATTTTAACAAAGCTTTCGACACACTGGAACATGGATTTATCAGGCATATTTTAGAGATGCAACGAGCACATACAAAATACATAAGAATACTTAAAAATGTATACGCTAAGAGTACTGTACATATTAAGTTAGAATCTACAGGCAATGAATTTTCTGTTGGAAGAGGTGTACGACAAGGAGGCCCCATCTCACCAAAATTATTTACAATAATCTTAGAGATGACCTTAAGGAACCTAAATTGGACAAGCAGAGGATTATACATAAATGGCGAACACCTTAGCCACTTATGTTTAACAGAAGACTTAATCATATTTTCAGGCAATCCAAGAATATTAGAAACAATGTTACAACAGCTAGCGAATGAAAGTTGTAAGGCAGGTCTGTCAATGAATTTAACAAAAACTAAAATTATGTCTAACTCTTCGCAAATGGATCCCATAATAGTAAATAATGAACTTTTGCTATCAAAAGACAAGAACAGCGGAAGTCTTTATAGAAGGCCTTTGTCCGATAGTAAGCTAGACTGTTTGCCGATATTTAAAAATGTTATTGTTGATTTAAAAAAAGGCACCAGCAATAAAGGCTTTTTTTAATTTATTTTATATTAGGGGTTAAAGTATGAAATTCTCGTTGTATAGTTATAGATATTTTGAATTAACATAAAACCTTCATGGTGTGAGATTTTCGAGTGAAACTTTTTTCACATGATACCTATGAGGATTTTCTTTTAGAAAAATGTACCACATTTGAATTTCGACTTTCAATTGTTTTTTGATTTCAGCTTAGACCTGAAAGATGAATACTTTGAAAATCCGAGTCATTTTTGAATACGAGTTCCTACGCGTAACTAACGCGGCAGAATTGGCTTGCAATATCAATTCTGCGTTTGGAGAGGAGACTGCTAATAAACGCACTGTGCATTTTTGGTTTAAACGCTTTGGTAATAGAAACTTCGCCTTGAGGAACGAACCACGTGGAAGACCGCCCACACAGGTGAATAACACTGAATTGAAGGAGATGGTGTAAGCCAATCCGAGTCATCATCACCTATTTTTTTTACGTTTTCAATACCGGAGGTATTTCCAACGCGCTTCCGATCTCTAAGTGGAACTGGAACCTGGTTTACTACTGCCGGATTATAACACAAGGTCATTATGGCGGCATATTCCAAAATCCGGGTAGTTGCCCTCTAGGCCGGCTTAGAGCACTGCCACCTAGCTCGGGTTGTTGTGTCGCCTTTTAAGACAGGTTGCTTCCGGCTACTAGGGACAACTTTTTTCATCATCATCATCATCATTTCAGTCGGAAGACGCCCATTGCTGGACAAAGGCTTCCCCCAACTATTTTACTCCGCCCTTATACTGAGAAAATACTTCAAAGCATATACTCGTATTATGCATAAGCATTGGCGGTGAGAAGTTTCTTATATAACCAATATTACTACTCATTTTGTTGTAATTAAATTAATGGTTGGGATCGTTTAGTGATGAAATTAAAACATAAAATTATCACAAATAATATGTTTAAAATTATTGTATGATCTTGAGTTGATTAAGGGCCCTATCTCGTTCTTGGAGTGTCCTGAAAGGTAATAAATGAGCCAATCCTTTAGCTAACTCAAATGAAGAATACCGTAAGATATATACGTGTCACTAGGTTGGATCCGCAACAATGACTAATTATTTATATGATTTAAAAATAATTCAATGTGAGTTTCATGTTTATCTTAAATGCTATTTCTATAAAAAAGCCTCGCATATTATCACCTAGTACTGGGTATTAACTCAAAGAAGAGAATAAGGTTTATATAAAAAAGAAAATTTGAATAATTTTGTTTGCTCTCATTGACACGAAATCCACCTGACCTATAAACCAATGGAGCATAAAATAATCTTAATAATATTGCACATAAAACGACTTTCCTTTGAAAACCGACGGAAAAACGGCGTTTGTACAACAAAAGTCTGCTCGCAGCACTAGGCGCTTTCACGGTAATGGATGTCCCCATTATACTTCCACGTACTAGTGGACTGTTGTTCTAATTACTCATACTAAGATAAAAGGTTATTTATGTATTTCCAACGTTAAGTAGTGGCCTGGTTTTTGTGAGCGAGAACAAAGCTCCTACCCTAAAAATATATTACAATGTTTAGAGCTACATGAATAAATGCTATTCAAAAATCATATTCTTTTTCATACAGTACAGATACACTGTTGAACCTGGAATACGCTGATTTATTGTCAAATAAATATTCACTAAGTCTAAGACAATGTTAAAACTTTTTTAAGTCACTTCTCTGCCCTTTGTGAATTTTTACAAATATACAATTTTTTTATTGCTGTAGGACAGCAGACAGGCTGACGGCCCGCTTAGAATTTAGAAGTTACCGAGTCGCCTTGTTTGCAACGCCAGTGGCATCGCGAACACGCTGCTGTCGCATAAGGGTACAGGAACTTGGGTCACTAATGCCGGAACACAACACAAGGTTATTATGGCGGCATACTTAAGACCAAAGGTGGTCGCGATCCAGACGGGCTTTAGGCTCTACCACGTAGCTAGGGTGGGTTGTTTTATCGCCTTTTATAACAGACCGACCCCGGCCACAGAGGCTAGTATTCCTTTTCCGCCCCTGCACGGATAAAAATCAAAAGATACTATAAATATTTAGTTCTGCGTGGGTTCTCCTGATGAACTAAACTTGTATAACCACTGAAATAATGGTTTCCACGCGGCCTTGTATAAAATATTAATAGTGTAACTCCTCATTACTATGCTTGGGTCTCTCTCAATAGGGAACGGACAGTATACTAACCACGCGCTTCCAAGACAGTTTGGCGATACAAATATCAATGGCTTTGGTATGCAGGTTCTTTACGAAGTTTTCCTTTACCACCAGCACGCGGCATTTGTGTGATAATATGCATATGGAGAGAAAAACTGGCTAATTATCGCATGCACTTAATCAAAACAAACTTCTGACGTCTAAGTTCGTATCCGATTGTAATACCAATTCACAATCATGGCATATTACTATAAATTTAAAATAAAGAATTAATGGTTGATTTTTGGTATGCAACTCCAAAGCTCTTGATTTCGCCAACGTCACAGTAAGATATGTCAAGTGAGGAAATAGCAAAAACTGCTTATATAAGGAAAATGTTATTCCTCTCCGGTAATATTTTCTGAGTAACTAAAGACAAGGTGATAGTTTAATTACAAATATAGAACAAGTAAAGTAAAAATTATATCAATAACAAAATAACGTTGTCAACTGAAGCAAAATTTAACGCTTAACCTCTGATTTGCAGTGACACTTCGAAGGCGACAGAATGAGTAATGATGACGTTGACGTATTAGGCATGGCATAAACAATGGTTGCCCAATTTCACTTTAATTTCCAGTACATTTCAATTTGATCTGTCATTAGTGATGTATTGACTCTTAGTAAAAGTTATTTTACGTAGATTTTTAAGAATGATTGAGTATCTACAAAGACATCAGATTTTACGTGGTTGCGCGTGTAGAACATTTCTTTATATTGAAAATTTGTCACATTGTTACCGCATATTATATGACACAGTTAAACTAAATGTAAATTTAAAATTTTAGATTGCTGTTTCTCGCTCTAAATCTGATTGCAAGATTAGATCACTAATTATTATATTATTTTCATTTCCCAAACTCGATTTCCAAAATTTGTACGCCATACGTCAAAAATGCAGTTATAAAATTCTAATAAATAAAAAATCATGATCATTTTCTTACTCTTCACCCTCTTAGCTTTTTTGCATATATAATGCATTTGTTTTGTCACTATTTCGCTATTTATATTACGACAGTGCTATTAAAATGGTGATGGCGTTGCAATCATTAATAGGTAACAGTTACAAATTTTCAATTATGGTTGATACCTAATTAAGGAAAATTTAAGATTCGAAAATAAAACAAAAATTTTAACAAAAAGAAAAACCGCCTTCAATAAAATATGCACTAAAAAGTAAAAAAATAATTGCATATTCTTCTATAACTTAATAATCAACTTACTTTTTCTACTCATCAATATGTAGGTACGATCTATATTACCATAATATAATGTAGTTACAGTTATTGTTATTTTTGGAGTCGGTGTCCTCCAAGGTAGGTTTGGAACTACATACATAGTTATAAGTGAGATGTACTTGTGTATTATTATTGCTAGGTATATTGTAGTGTTTCCTTTAAATTTAAGACTTACATGGTTTTCTCATGGATGCCATTGTCAGAACTGGACCAAATTGAAATGGGACCACACGGCAAGCACCAGCTTTCATACAAAGAAAGAATAATCAAAATCGGTTCACCCAGTCGAAAGTTCTGAGGTAACAAATATAAAAAAAATACAGACGAATTGATAACCTCCTCCTTTTTTGAAGTCGGTTAAAAATTACGTGCTATATAATAAACGACGCGCTATCAGCATTTTTAAATTATTATATATTATCAAATTTAGATAGATAGATAATACTTTAGTGTCACCAACTTAACCTAATGATACAATACAAGTTAAAGAGAATATTGTAAATATTGGAGACAATGGGCGGCCTTATCGCTTTAAGCGATTTCTTCCAGGCAACCCATATATACATTTCTTATGGAGAATACTAGCACTAACATATCGTGCGGTGTATAGAGAGAAAAAAAAATCTACATGAATGAAAAAAAAAATACATGATTCAAATCAAGGAAATAGTCATCTATTAAACATGGCCTACATCTTTAAGTAATGTTCGACAACCATTCGCTTGAACACTCCTAAGGATTTTGCCTCTCTGATAGTGACGGGAAGTGAATTCCACAAAAGAGTGGCTTGATAAGTAAAGGATTTACGACAGTATGAGGAACGGTGTCCAGGAACTTTTAGAAATCTGTTGTAGTTAGAGCGCAAATTACGTGAACAAGAGGAGCGGAGAAAGTAAAAACATTCTTTTAAGTAAGTTGGTAAAAGAGGATTGAAAAGAATGTTATATAGGAGAGACAGCAAATGAACATTCCGGCGAAGTCGGATAGGTAACCACTTGAGCCTTTTACGAAATTCTGATATGTGGTCATATTTGCGCAAGCCAAATATGAACCGGATACAAAAATTCTGAAGACGTTCTAGCTTATTTAGTTGCTCTTCGGTTAAATCAAGAAAACTAGCATCAGCATAATCCAATAAAGGAAGCAACAGGGACTGCGCAAGAATAACTTTGGTGGCTGTCGGAAGAAAGTTTTTAAGCCTTCTGAGAGATGCAGATGATGCGAAAACTCTTCTGCTTAGTTCAGCCAGGTGAGGTTGCCATGACAGCTTATTGTCAATGATGACACCAAGATCCTTCACTTTGTCGCTATATTCAATTATTGTGCCATCAAATATGACTTGTGAAATGCTGTTCCAGTCAATGTTTGTTATTCTGCGAGAGCTACCTATAATTATAGTCTTAGTTTTGCTAGGATTCACTTTAAGGCCGTATTGTTTACTCCAAACAAGAATTTTAGCTAAGTCGTCATTAGTTGTATCTATAGCATCATTAAGTTTTTCAAGAGTAGCTTGGGTATAAATTTGAAGATCATCTGCATACAGGTGGTAGGTAGAAGAAATGTTACTGGTAATTGAATTAATAAAAATGGCGAATAATAGCGGAGATAAAACGCCACCCTGAGGGACACCCGCAGATAAATCACACCACGATGAAAAATTATCATCAATACGAATGCGTTGCCGGCGCCCAAACAGATAACTGCGAAACCAGTCAATTGCAGTTGGAGATATGTTCATAGAGTATAACATTCCAAGGAGTAAGTCAAAGTCAACACTATTGAAAGCACTGCTAAAGTCAAGTAGAGTTAAAACAGTCAATAGTCCAGTAGCCATACCGTTACGAATGTCATCAGTAATTTTAACCAATGCAGTGGTGGTACTGTGGCCAGGGCGGAATCCTGATTGGAAAGGATTCATAAGACAATTTTTATTGAGAAAATCACTAAGCTGTCGGTACACCAAGCGTTCTAATACTTTTGATATAAAAGGAAGGATGGATATAGGGCGATAATCAAAAAAGGATGGATTTCATTTCTTTGGTAAGGGAAGAACATAAGCTTCTTTCCATATGTCAGGAAATACTCCAGATGATATAGATTCATTAAGAATATGAGTAATGATAGGCGTAACTTGGTCCAATATAGGCAAGATCATATTACGGCTAACACAATCACCACCAACTGCATTAGATGTTATCGATTTTATGCTTCTCTGAACATCACAATCTGTAAATTGACAAAAAGTAAAAGGAGGATATTTAGGAGTTGATAATTTTGAAAGATAATTTAAAGTATTAGCCTTAGTGTACTGATCAATATTAGCAGTACAAGAAAAATGTTGGTTTAAGAGATCGATATATAACTCGTTTGAAGAAGAAGTATTAGATGACTTTCGAACTCCAAATAACTTCAAAAACTTCCAGATTTTACCTGGTTCTTCATTTTCAAGTGATTTGTGGATATGTCGGCGTTGTGCATCCCTACACACCCTGTTGCAGTGATTTCGTACTTGAATATAATGAACCCTGTTCTCTTCAGTTGGACGCTTTTTATACTTTGTTTTTGATACAGATTTTTTGTGGATTAACGATCTGATTTCGTCTGTCAGCCAAGGAGCAGGACGATGTTTGACCTTTATATTACGCATGGGTGCATGTACATCATACAATCCTATCAGTAAGGCATTAAAAGCACGAATCTTTGCATTGACCGTAACCGCATTAACAACCTCAGACCAATCAATTTCTTTAGCATCTTTAATAAGTTTCTCGACGTTCATGCCACTAAAGTTTCGTTGCCGGATTATTTTTGGCTTGATTTTCGACGGACGCAATTTATAGGAAAGAAAAATCAAATCATGAAAAGAAAATGCGTCCGCCGAACATTGACCGTAATTAAATACGAAGTTTGGAGAAGAAACTAAAATTAAGTCAAGAAGTGATGGAACAGAATTAGGGAAATGATGAGTTGCTGATAGAGGAAGAATGACTAAATTACTAGATCTCACAATATTTTCAAAAGCTAGAGAACGATGGTCACGTTTTAAAAGGCATGTATTAAAATCACCCATTATAATAATGTGATCATAAGACAGGGAAAATTCTTCCAGGAGCTTTTCAAATGAAGGGAAAAAATTTACTTTGAGAGAAGGACTATAGTAAACTCCAAGAAGTAAGCGTTTATGGGCTATAGTTAATTATATAAATAAATATTCACCTGCATCGACTGATGGTGGCTGCGCAGATGTACTAACAACTTTATGAGGGATGTGTGCACGAATATACAGACCTACGCCACCACCCCCAGAACCAATGCGATCGTTTCTGATCAGCTGGAAGCCTGGTAAAGCATAAGAGGTAGACGAGAGACATGGCTTTAACCAAGTCTCAGACACGAGTATAACGTGGATATGTGGGGATGAATCAAATGATGCCAGTATATCTGTAAAATGAGCCGGAATGCTCTGCGCATTTATATGGATGATGTTGAAATTCAATGAACATTTAGAAAACTTATTAAGGAGGATATTTTGGAGAGGAATGTCACAATTACTATCACTATCAGAGGAACAAATCGAAATGTCATTGTCACTAGTTGATTTTGACATAGGCTTAATCAATCTTGTATATAAGATAAAAAAAAAACAAAAAAAATTATAATAACAATAAATAAAATAAACAATCTCTTAGACTAAGTTAACCACAATTCTCAATCACCCAGTTGTGTTAAAAACGTATATTATTTAAACATGTAAATCTATATAGGTATATATAGGACACAGACATACAAAGTAGCATATAAGAGTACTAACAAAAGTCTAATAAGTATTAAATAAATGAAAAAATTAAAAAAAAAAACATACAGGTATATAATAAACCTACACAGCATGATAATATTGAATACAAACAACAATTATATTCTTAAATATGTACCTGTACTAATTGTTTTACAAGCTAATACCTGTATAACTTAAAAAAAAAATAGTTTAATATTAAGAACTAAATATAACAATAAGGCTAAATCAGCACATTACATTCCCTAATTTGACTTTAAAATGAGACAGAAATCACTTTTATGTATGATAATATGTAAATAAATGCTAAACAGTATGTATGGTGCTCCATAGAAGATAAAGCTTGGGGTGACAGGACTTAAATATTAAGAATAAGAACCATTATATTGACAACGAAGTAAAATTATCTAATCAATTTATGTTCTTAAGTTTGATGCAGATTAGTGTATAAAAAAAATATTGAAATAGTAGTAATAGATATAATTAATAAGTATACATAATAATTAGATTTTTCCTTTACTTATGTTATATTTTAGCTTTACTATATTATAATATATATTAGTTTTACCTGATTTTTGTGATTATAATAACTTATAGAAAACTTGCAGCAATATTTCAACCCAAGCTCTGGATCTAAGGGCACAATAGGGATAAAAACAGAATTAAAGTAGTTTCCTATTAATACTATTGTATGTGACTCTTATTTAGAAGGTAGAATTAGAGACACATCAACACAATGAGTCATTCAAATTAATAAAACAATAGCAAAGCAACAAAATTAACATCACTTCTTTGTTGGCTTCTTTTTGGAGGGTTTTTTGGCTACAGCAACAGCTTTTTCTTGGTGACAATTTATTCCATCCAAATCTCCAAGTCTAGTGATGCGGTGTCGTGTTCCATCTGATCCTAACACGAAAACTATTCCATCTCTGGTCCAGCAATTCGTAAGGCCACAGCGTTGTCTGGCACTCATGAATATCTCATATCGAACCTTCGTAAGAAACTCGGATAGAGTTACTCCTGTACCTTTTAGATTGGTTTTTGCCATCCATATGTTATTTTTAGTTGATAAATCTTTAAGTTTGAACAGAATAGGTCTTGCCCTATTTGAAACCGACCTGCCCAACCTGTGACAGCTGATAATATCGTTGAGGGCAAAATCAGTTAACTTTAGTTTTTTACAAATTACATTTTTCACTAGTTCAGCTGTATTTTCTTTTTTATCTTCCGAAATGCCATGGATTAGTAAAAATTTTCTTCTGCTCCTCATCTCCAGATGGTCCACTGATTGCATGAGGAGGTCCAGCTGGCTCTGGAATGATCTTAGTGCTTCCATTATAAAAATCTTAAAAGCTGAAAACTCCGAAACAATATTCGAAGTACTAGAAGAAGATTCTGAACCTTTCTTGAGCTCACTTTCAAACTGCTGCATTTTTTTATCAAATGTATTGGACATATCGTTGATGGCTTTCTGCAGAGTATCCATTTTTATGTGTTATTGGCTAAAAATTCGCAGTGATATTACAATGTCAACTTTATGGAGATAACACAACACCAGGTGATTTCCACTAATTTTTCAAATTAAACATGAGGTTAGGAGTTGAATTTAAGTACTAATTTGAGACTGACTTGTTAATTTAGTCAATAAAATTTAAGACACGTACAGTTATTCACTTTTCTCATCTACCCTCCAAAAATACAAATTTACTGCTATATTTTGCTATATAATTATACTATTTTTCAATTTTTTACAATACCTTATATATATATATATATATATATATATATATATATATATATATATATATATATATATATATATATATATATATATATATATATATTGTTTATAAAAAACCAGCATGGATATTTATTTTTATAAAAAAATTATAAAATGCATATATAATTATACTTATTATACTGGGAGACAGTTTATAAGATGGGAGGTTGAATTAAAGTCTTTAGCAGGAACCACATAGACCAAACAGGCAAGAGACAGAAAGTAATAGAAGGATTTGGAGGAGGCTTTTGCTACACAAGGGCAGTCTGACATAGTCGTCGATCTCAACTTTAGTAGATTACGGAAAAAATGTATTTATATATCTGAATAAAGGCTAAAATAAATAAAAATAGTAGTAGTACTAACTAATCTAATAATAGTAGTAAAAATAATAGGTTAGGGAATTAATTATTTATATTTCCAAAAACATATTAGAACTTAATTATGTTCTCTCTGTCTGTAGTGACATTAAAAAAAAATATTAATCTCTAACTCTTAAAAGTCAGAAACACTTCACCTACTTTATGCAGACGATAATATCCACAGAGTGGAGACATGTCGCATTGTACGAGGCGAGACGGCATTCAAGTGGCTTTTTACATCAAAGGCGGTTTTCGCTTTGAGCTCACGCGGTAACTATGCAAGATAGAATTGGGATACATTGAGATATATTTAGCCGCTTGCTAATTTAAACTATGAGAACAATGCTTGGAATACTAGTTACCATTTCGGACTTATTTCTCTATTTGACACATTTTGTGAGAATTAAAAATTGCTTGGGCAAGCGGCAGATTCCCAGCGATGACAGCAACTGACAACTGACACTACTGTCTGACAATACGGGCTTGCATATTTAATGTAAGAAAATTATGTAATTTGACTAACTTATTATTTACAACTGACGATTCTTTTAACCAAACAATAGAAATCCACATCTAGTGCAACCTCCATAACAAAGGGCAAGGCTCAGAATTTTTATTTCCGGTTTAATTAGTCAGCTGTCAATGCCATATGAAATACTGCTGAATAAAATGTCTATGCTTTTGTTTTCACAGAGACATAAATGTATCTCGGGTGGTTAATGGCTCGCTCTAGTTGTATGTAACATAAAATAAGCTCCTAATAATAATTAATTCACAAGTTTTCAACAACATAAAAAATCCTCTTCTCTATGCAGAGTTGGGGTAAGAATACTAATCCCTGTGGTCGGGGTTGACCTGTCCTAAAAGGTGACAAAACAACCCTAGCTACGTAGTAGGGCCCCAAGCCCGTCTGGATAGCAATCACCCTTGGTCTATAAGTATGCCACCATAATAACCTTGTGTTGTATTCTGATGTTAGTTACCAAGGTTCTTGTACCCCTATAGGACAGCAGCGTGTTTGCGGTGATCCTAACGTCACCAACTAGGTGACGCTAGGGTCACCTAGTTGCTTAAGCTTTTTTGGGTGTTGTTGGCTTAACTTCTTGGTTAAGAAAGGGTCATTGGCAGATATCTAGAAAACCTGCAAAGAAAAATTCATCAAGAGAGATCGATGTTCAAATTTCGCGCTGTAACTTAACAGCGGACCCCAGACTACATCAGTATTTCCATCAGTCACAGCGGATGATTGAAAAAAGTATGCTGGACATGTGAAACGGTTAGAAAAAGAGCACAAAATAAAAGACAGGTTACTGGATGATGCTATTCTATTTATAATAAACCTACAAGAATCTGACAGCGATGATAGTAATATAGATGATGAGCCCGTTGAATTTGAAGGCATTGAATATTTAGACTCTGATTCTGATGAATGATTGAATGTTTGCTATGGTTTCATTTGTAACTGTAACACGAAATAACATAATAAAAAAATGATGTTTAACATTCAAAAATCAATCGTTATTTTTATATGGAGTAGTTTCAGAGATCTCCTTAAAATGAAGGCTAAAGTATTATTAACGTGTAGATAAACAATAGCCTCAATAGATTTTTAAAAGTTAGGATCTAGAAATATAATAACCTGTATCATACCTACATATGCTCTACCTCAAAAACTGGATCAAATCCACAATGCATCGTGCTGAAGTTATGACTATTCTTTACCAAGAAAAAATCAGAATGTAAACAAAATAAATTGGCTTAAAGTAATTGGCTTAAATAAAAAAACAACTAGTATCAAATTAGTTTTTCGTAGTATAGACGGTATTACCATCTACATATTTTCAAATTCCATAATTTTCTTATTTCTGCAGAGTTAGCGTGGCCAGACTCTATTACTAATGACTGGAAATTTTGTATATAGTTGTAAATACTCAAGAATTTATTTTTCGAAACAAGCGTACTGGCTGCTGATATGAAATTCATTTAAAAAACAAAGGTTAGCTAGTTTTTTTCATCAACTTTTCCATTAAAAGTTTGCTTTAAAGCTGTCGGGTAATGTAATTTTAAACTTGCGAAAGAAAACATTGCTGCGAACTTACACTCGTCAGAAAAACGAATTAAGTTTGTTGGCTAAGATAATGGAAAATATTGTACAATATAACAATACAATTATGTAATATATTTATTATTGTATTTGTTTTATACGGCAGAAATAAAAGCGATATGCTTTGAAAGTAAACTATTCTAACTATAAATAATGTTACAATTGAAATATATATAAATCTACAATATATGATATGTCTAAATCTGAATTTAGAAAGCAAAAATTCCAAAGCATTATAAATCAAACAAATGGTCTTTAAATTGTCTTAGAACCCAGCCTGCTTTAACGACTTATATAGGTATATCCAAAGTAGTTGTGTTTTACGTCTAGAATACTTTGGATTACAAGCAAGACTTCATAAAATAGTTCGTTTAGGCTACTTACTTCGTTTCATTTGTTACAGTACTGATGAAACTAAATAATTAAAGTTCTATTTAGGTGTAAGTAAATATTTTTAGATTTTTTTTGTATTCTTCTGGATATTATATGAAATAAATTTCGCACACTGTCAATATCACTAATATTAAAAGTAAAAAAGTGTTAGCAACTTAAAGTTTTATACGTATAAAAAACACCCGTTATTAATGTTTACAAGTTGTGTTACAAGTCTTAGAGCAATGTTTATTAAGTTGGTGTAATATACTAATTTTATTCATAAGGTCAATAATAAATGTGTACTCCAATTTTATTCCTTTGAACTGGTACAAAATGACTGCCTTTAAACCAAAAATCAGATTCCTTAAGCCTCACTCAAATTGTATCAGTACTTACAACGCCTTTGGTCTTTTCAATACGTGTACAAGTATGTACCAGAAATGGGTAGGGTCTCAGTTTAAAGCTCTTTATATGGTTAAATTAATTTAAAGAAATAAATTTTATTTTAAAAAGATGTAATCAGTGTCATCATCCCATTCAATCAAAAGAATCAGAAATGTAGGTAGAGAAGAAGAACACATTTTTAGACGCACAATTTTTACTGTTATCAATAATTTGAAGTAGGCCAATATAATAATATGAAAAACAAATCATAAAAACACTACGTGTACAAATATATATTTTTTCCAAGCATTTTTATTGCATTATTTTGTAGCTATTATTAAGACTACAAATTAACCAGTAAATCATTTCGTAAATAAACCTCGTTTATGTTACTTATTACAAGATCATCTGCTAGAAATCTTTCAGCTTAAAAAAATCATATCGAACACTCTTGGTTTGTTTAAGATTTTCATAACTGATTCCTGTTTTAATCATCACTCAATCGATCATGTATATATAGACACCTGTCGATAATAATAGGATCAGATCCATGGAAAAGGTCTTTGATATATTTATTAAATTGTTTTCAAGTACAAGTGAGATCAGCAAAAATCGAGTTTGATATTCGGTTCTATATTAAAATTAATTGGAATGGATGGTGCTCGAGTTTATTGAATTGAAACATTACAAATTCGAATCGATCTTTCAAGATTGTTATATTTGAAATTGGAATTTTTGATCTAAATTTCGTTAAATCTGAATGATCAATGTGATCACCATGACCGAAGTCACGTTATTAGCTACCACTTTTTTCTGATGTTACTACAATTTAACCCTAGATGGTTAGATAATATCATGTATATTTCAAGGTTAAATGCTTTATGTAATCTTGACTTAGACCTTCAAACTTCACTTTAGGTTCTAAGTCAAGGTCCCTATAGAATGTCTCAAGAGTGCACTATTTCGTTCAAAAATAAAACACGTATTTTTTGAGTAAGTTGTGATATTAATGCATTATAATAACAGATATGTTTCGATTAGGTATGTATGAAATATTCGACAGATGTCCCTTACGGCTCTAATGATATTTTATTACTCTTTTCGTGAAATTTTCGATGATTTTTTGACAAAGATGTGACTTTATCTCTCTGATTACGCGCTGGACTTCAGCCTTGAGCTCAAGATTTGTTTCTGGTTTATTCACATAAGCCCGAGGTTTTACAAAACAAAATATAAATAATTTTAATAGTGAAGAATGCATTAATTCAAGCTAATGTAATGTTCGCTCTACTTTATTTTAGCGACACAAAAGACTACAATCTGAAACAGCATATTAATCCGTTTTTAATTAAAGACACTATACACAATCAAGGATACGCCTTATCTCTCGACTAAAGGCTGGATAAAAGTAATCTTTTCTTTGTTCCTTTGCCCAAAGAATTTTGTTTACTAATTAAAGATGTTTTATTTTGTCAGCAACGATAGTATCGTATGGATGGTAGAGTTAAGGACATTCATCTTGTATCGTAGAGAAGTTGAAAGAGTCCAGCTGTACGCTTTAAATTATAGTTTAAAAAGCCATCAGAGTATGGCGCAAGTACAACTACAGTGTATGCTGTTAATGTAGCTGTAGATGACGAATTGAAGTATATGTAATTAAAAATATATATATCCCAGTCTAGTAACTATATGCGCTTATCTTTATTGCATTTCGACTGATATTTTTCAAACACAGCGATAATCCCCCCCCCCCCCTCTTGCCCCCGCCTTCCATAGTATATTGTTTTCAAAAGCAACTAGTGAAGTAACAGTTAACTATTTTAAAATACCTTGAGAGAAATATGGTATATTGTATACATAAATGATGTCCTTTTGGATTCAAATTTATTTGCGAGGTCTACACAGGATTTAAAAAACCCTACACATATTTATGTAGAATAAAAGCAAATTCTCAGCGCCAAAAATCCTCTTTCGTGTACTGAATAAACCAGAAGCCCAGACTTTTTATACTGTTTGTATAGAAAATATAATAGAGTTTGAATATTGTGTTTTTTATTGCGTATAACGTTTTCTACCTATATTTGACTTGTTGTTAATACCTGTCCATTTAGCATCAGTCCATCTGGATGCGAAGAGCAACCACTGTTACACCACATCACCACAGTCTTTCCTATCTCCAGAAATAACGTCCAGACACTACTTGCTTCGGAGAGACGATACGACGATACATCCTATTTTGCACTCTCAAAAAGATCTCCTTCAGCGAGACGATGTATTGAAAGAGGTCATGGTTTCCAATCCATTCTCGCCAAGAATAATTAGAGCGATAATTTAAAACTGCCAGACAAACTGATCATTACATGTTTATTTTTTTTAATCACGACTTTTCTTACAGAAGTAACAATCCGAGTTAATATAAAAATGAATGTAAAAACTCATGTGTCCTATAAATTGATAAAATCTATCAAAAGATAATATATATTTTGTAGTAAATTATTAAATTTATGAGAAAACAAACAAACATCTGTGTTTGTAGGCGTGGTAAGACTATTTTAAGCCGACTTTATACCCACTAATGAACCACTTATGACCGTCTTAATTAGCGAGCCCGTTAAAAAACTTCAAAGACGCCACATTGTTGGTATTTTTTCGTAAAGCTAGGAGTACAATGTTTAAGACGGAAGTGTAAAAAGATACATGTACGCATAAAATATTTTCACTTGCATCTTCTGGTTTTTTCTTTCTTCACTTTTTTAATAACTTACAGATATACAAGCAATTGCTGGTCGGATGGTTTCCGACAATAGGACCAGGATAATATTTGTAGATCATATAAATATTGTCACAATAGCAGGAATCAAACCCACAGACACAGACAAGTTAATTACGTAATCACTATTTGCCATAATTTATTATATCATACTATTTATAGTATTCGTTGCGAATAGATATGATTGTAGTATACATTATCTTTCAAAAGGTTAAAATATTTTTTTTATTATTCATTTATAATGTTCTTAATGAACTACTTACTTAGTACTATTGTATTAAAATTAGCTAAAATAAGCTTGTTTACACCAGGCATGAAACCTCATAAGCCATCTAATGGCCCAAAATTGACGGTAGACCACCGAAGAGCGCTCCTCAACTTTGCAAGTAAGCACTTAAATTGGTCATATATTCAATGGAGTAAAGTTCTCTTTTTTAACGAGAGTAAGGTCATGCTGTATGGTAATGACGGAAGAAAGAAGGTATATCAAAGAAAGGGAGAGCATTTTGCAAAGTGCGGCACTGAAGAAAGAGTCAGTTACGGTGGCGGTTCATGGGCGGTTTGGAAAGGCATAAGCGCCAATAAAAAACAGCACTTGCGTTTGTATCTGGACTTCGGTTACTGGAGTCACGTTACAAAACCAAACATCAGAGGTGTTTCGATTTTTTAGATGATAATTGTATGTATTTATAATAACGGCATAATTATGTTTCATCGTGGTTTCATCTTAAACTTTCTCGATGCTAGAAAAAATAATAATATCCAACTAAAACAATTCTAAAATGGAAATGAAACTATAGTGTGCACCATGCATGCGATCACCGAGCTAACTACCTACTGTAAGGTGTAAAAGCGAATCACACCGTTTGAAGTCTCAACCCACTAGGGGAGGCCTCCATTCCGTCAGACGCACCCGTCTAGTGAGTGGCACTCACCAACATCAAAGTGAACGGAGACAGACGGTGCAGCGGCTGTTGATCGTAAGGATTAGCATTCAGTTTTGAAATAGAGATGGCAAATCTTAGCGTGTAAAAGGGTTTTGTATATTTAATATTGTTTACTAACGACGCTTATAGGGGAACGAAGGATTATGTGAAAATTTTCTACTAATAATTGGCACTCATCGTTTTTATTCGTGCAGGGGCGGAGAAAGAATACTGACCTCTGCGGCCAGGGTCAGCTGTCGTAGCTGTGTGGTGGGACCCCGGGCCTGTGTGGATGGCGGCCAGCTTTGGTCTTATGTATGCCGCCATAATAACTTTGTGCTGTGTTTCGGCATTAGTGACCCAAGATCATGTACCTTTATAGAACAGCAGCGTGTTAACGTTACCTAGGGAGTTATAGTCGCAAACAACCATAGGCGACGATAACTGGTAAATTCTAAGTGGGCCGTCAGTCTGTCTGCTGTCCTAGAGTAATAAAATAAGACAGGTTTCCGAACTAAGCCATTTATTATGCTTTAATTATCAAATCTCAGTTGTATACAAATATTGTACTTTGGATACAGGACTCTGTGCATTATATACTTAGAGCGTTTTTCACATTCACATCTCGCCTCGTCTTGACCAAAAAGTCACAAGAAAAAGATGAAGTTTTAGAGTAGTGAATATGGTTTTGCCCAGAGAGAAGAAACCAAACAACAAACAACAAAAAAGAGTATATGTATTTATTTAAAAAAATACAAAAATCTATGTTAGTTCAACGTTTTATTTAAAATTGACATTTCACATACGTTTCTAGGAATATTTATCTGTTTATTTTTATTTCATTTAAAATTAATCAGTTAACAAGTTGATTAAAATAAAACAATTAATAATCAATAAATAATTGACGACTACTTAGCTACTTAGTTTTGGACTAGATGGCGCTGTGTGAATTGTCATAAAATATTTATCTATTTATTTAAAAATAATAACTCAAACTAAAACTGAAATTTAAATTATTAAAACTATAATAGTAATTTTCAACAACACTTAAACCCTAGTTTTGTCCCAAGACTTTGAAGCCCATGGTATACATTACGAACATGTTTTAAAGTTTATGCATAAATAAGAAGAACCATTTTCTATTTTTTCAAGCTGTATAGTATATAATCAGCTGTCGAAGTCAAGATATATCTTGAAACATCTTCACATTTAAAATTTTTAGGGGAATTCAAGAGGTCAGTGAGTGGTTCTTTTGACATCAAAGAAATACTTCTTAAGTACTAAGTAACGATAAGAGTTGGTTCTTTTTGAGTGACAAAGAAAATATGAAAGTGTGGGATCAAACAAAAAATATAATTTTATCAAACTTTCAAATACTTCAGAATTTTAGGCTTTAATTATATCACGTTGTTTTTATGCTAAGAATACAGTTGTTACGGCCAATAAATATATTTTGGCGCCTAAGTTTAATTTTTAGGATTTTAATAATCAATTATAGCACTTGTAGTGTGTGGTGTCGCACCAGAATAGCACCACCCCATCTCCTCCCTTGGGTGTCGTAAGAGACGACTAAGGGATAGAAAGAACGGAGGATGGGCAGCAGCATCTTTCCGTGAGAGCATCACCAACTGCGAATACTGCGATCGCCAACCCGCCTGCCAAGCGTGGCGATTATGGCAAAACCCCCCCCACTAAAATGACAGATACACACAGGCCCCGGCCCCTAGTCCCCGGCGGCCCCGTTCGTGGTGGTCACGGTAGCAGCCACATAAGCGACGGGGCAGGGGGTGCGAAGAATCCCCGGGTTCGGATTCGCTACCAAGAACGACGACCTTTGGCCCTGGCAACATACAATGTCAAGACACTGCGGACCAACGAGAAGTTGGAGGAACTGGAGGAAGTTTTGAGCAGACTGCGATGGGATGTTGTGGGGTTATCTGAAGTCCGAAGACAGGGAGAGGACTCAATAATCCTAAATTCCGGAAATCTGCTCTACTTCCGGGAGGGCGACCAACTGTCCCAAGGTGGTGTCGGGTTTCTCGTTCACAAGTCTCTTGTGAACAACGTTACTGAGGTGGGGAGTGTTTCGACTAGGGTAGCGTACCTAATACTCAAAATTACCAAACGGTATTCGTTGAAGGTCATTCAGGTTTACGCTCCGACTTCGACACATCCTGACGAAGAGGTGGAAGCCATGTATGAGGACATCTCAACAGCCATCCATACTTCTAAAACCCACTTTAACGTTGTCATGGGAGACTTCAACGCAAAATTGGGGAAACGTAGCGGCGATGAGTTGAGAGTGGGGCAATTTGGGTTCGGAAATCGGAACACCCGAGGCCAGATGCTGGCCGACTTCATGGAGAAGGAGGACCTGTATATGATGAACTCCTTCTTCATGAAGCCAGAACAACGCAAATGGACTTGGATTAGTCCCGATGGTGCCACCAAAAATGAGATTGACTTCATTATGTCGACCAAAAGACAGATATTCAATGATGTCTCTGTGATCAATTCGGTGAAAACTGGGAGTGATCACCGCTTAGTAAGAGGCACATTGAATATCAATCCAAAATTGGAGAGGTCTCGACTGGTGAAGTCTACGCTCCGACCTGCACCCATACAGATCCAAAACCCGGTAAACTTTCAACTCGAATTGCAAAACCGCTTCGAATGCCTCGGTGACTGCGTTGACGTGGACGAGTATAATAACAGGTTCGTGGAAGCTGTTCAAACGGCCGGGTCTAAATTCTTCAAGGCCAGCCGTTCAAAAAGAACCGGAAAAATCTCAGATTCTACTCTCAAATTGATGGATGTGAGACGTCAAATGACCCTTCAGTCCCCGGACGATGCTTCCCAGTATAGGCAGCTAAATAGACAGATCTCCAAGTCCTTGACTCGCGATATCCGCCGCCATAACACAGACTGTGTAAAGGCGGCTATAGAGCGTAACAAGGGCTCTAAAGTATTCGCACGAGACTTGTCTATTGGGCAGAGCCAACTGACGAAGCTGAAGACCGACGACGGCAGGGTCGTTTCGTCTAAACCCGAACTTTTGAGGGAAGTCGAGAAGTTCTACGGACAGCTATACACGACCACACGGGCACCTGTTAACAACAAGGCTAAAGACCCAAGAGCCAAATTAACCCGACACTACACCGTAGATATCCCAGACGTCAGTCTGTACGAGATTAGTGTGGCCCTTAAACAGCTTAAAAACAACAAGGCGCCGGGTGATGATGGAATTACAGCCGAGCTTCTGAGAGCTGGTGGTACTCCTGTGCTTAAAATCCTCCAAAAGCTATTTAATTCCGTCATCCTCGATGGCAAAACGCCGCAGGCCTGGCACGGAAGTATAGTGGTGCTGTTCTTCAAAAAGGGCGACAAAACCCTTTTGAAGAACTTTAGACCGATATCACTTCTGAGCCATGTTTACAAGCTGTTTTCAAGGGTCATCACGAATCGTCTCGCGCGCAGATTTGACGACTTCCAGCCTCCCGAACAAGCCGGATTCCGAAAAGGTTTTAGCACCATAGACCACATACATACGCTGCGGCAGGTTATACAGAAGACGGAGGAGTATAACCAGCCACTATGCTTGGCGTTCGTGGACTATGAGAAAGCCTTTGATTCGATCGAGACCTGGGCGGTGCTTCAGTCTCTCCAGAGGTGCCACATTGATTATCGATACATCAAAGCGTTGAAGTGTTTGTATGAAAACGCCACCATGTCAGTCCGTCTCCAGGATCAGAACTCGAAGCCTATCCGACTGCAGCGGGGAGTCAGACAAGGCGATGTCATATCGCCGATGCTGTTCACTGCTGCGTTGGAAGATGTCTTCAAGCTTCTGGACTGGAACGGACTGGGCATCAACATTAACGGTGAGTACATCACTCACCTTAGATTCGCAGATGATATCGTAATCATGGCTGAAACCATGGAAGACTTAAGCCATATGCTTGATGGCCTCAATACAGCTTCCCAAGGAGTAGGTCTCAAAATGAACATGGACAAGACGAAAATCATGTCTAATGTCCATGTCGCACCTACCCCCGTAACAGTTGGGAACTGTACTTTCGAAATTGTTGACGAATACGTCTACTTGGGTCAAACGATCCAGTTAGGCAGGTCCAATTTCGCGAAAGAGGTCACTCGTCGAATCCAACTCGGATGGGCAGCGTTCGGGAAGCTCCGTAAAATCTTTTCGTCCCAAATACCGCAGTGTCTCAAGACGAAGGTTTTTAACCAATGTGTGTTGCCAGTGATGACATACGGAACGCAGACGTGGTCGCTAACTATGGGCCTTATGAGAAAGCTCATGGTCGCTCAGAGAGCAATGGAGAGGGCTATGCTCGGAGTTTCCCTGCGAGATCGAATCAGAAATGAGGAGATTCGCAGGAGAACCAAAGTAACCGACATAGCCCGGATGATTGCAAAACTGAAGTGGCAGTGGGCTGGGCACATAGCTCGAAGGACTGATGGCCGTTGGGGCAGAAAAGTCCTCGAATGGCGACCGCGTACCGGAAGACGCAGTGTTGGTAGGCCCCCCACAAGATGGACCGATGATCTGGTCAAGATCGCCGGGATAGGTTGGATGAGGGCAGCGCAGGACCGATCATCGTGGAGATCTTTGGGGGAGGCCTTTGTCCAGCAGTGGGCGTCTTCCGGCTGAAATGATGATGATGATGATGATATAGCACTAGATGGTGCCTATGCCAATAGCTCAAGCAAATGACACATTTTAAAATCATGTCAGAAATAATCATATCATATATCTTTAAACGAGCAATTCTTGTATATATATACTTGGAATCTCGGTATCGGCTCCAACAATTTTTATGAAATTTAGTATACGGGGGTTTCGGGGGCGATAAATCGATCTAGCTAAGAATCATTTCTAGAAAATGTCATTTTATTCGCTTTTTTTTATTGGAAGAAAAATAACAAAAAAATGACTCTTCCTGACATCTATCGGCGAATAATAATACTATTTTTTTAAATTGCTTTAACCACACAATACTAAAGCTATTCCAGCAGATGGCGTTGTTAAGTAACAAGAAGTCAATGAGTGTTTGCTTTGAGGTTAGACTAAGAAAATCAATTGTTAATTTCCAAAAAACACAATTTAAAAAAAAATACCGAGCAAAGCTCGGTCATCCGGATATTTCCATTTAAAGTAGAAAGAAATGGTGCAATCACCGCAATTTAAGAGTACCGATTAGTATGCTATATGAAATTCTTAACAATTAACGGAATACCTCCCCAGAAAGCTTTGGAATAATGTTTACGTTGTAGCCAAGTAGCATCACTCTCGACCCAAAGTTAGTGTTCACGGTAACGTCTAATCTGCATATTGTAATATAGTTGTCATTTTCTGTCCGCGTAAAGAACTCCCGCATTCGCTGTAGTCTTCATGTCCGTGACATTGCAGATAAATTGCAGGGGTGTCGGCTCCGTTGGTACGGCCATGTTTTGCGCAACCGGATGCTTACGTGGGAAACAAATGTCTGGCCATGCCGCCTCCGCCGGGCCCCGGCAGGAGGGGTAGACCCAAAAAGTGCTGGCTCGACGTCGTAAGAGGTGATATGCGTACCAATGGGCTCACTACCAGGGATGCTGAAGATCGCGCGAAGTGAAGTAGAAAAAGTCGGAAAGCGGACCCCGGGCACCGAAACGAAAGTTTGGGTTGCAACCGGGACATAACGCTGGGATGATGATGATGATGAGTTGTTATTTTCTGTTAGTGAAGGAAAACATCTGGAGGATCTATATATCGACATCCCCGGCGTGGGTAAGCGAGTACGCTTTTATTTAGGCAGGCACTATATGTGCTGCTTCATACTTTGACGGAAGTCTAGATAATGATTTCTCGCTAAGATTTACTTAGATATTTTAAGCTGGTCTGTCACTGTCCTATTTGATACAAGACCTCTTTGGTAAAAATTAGATTATGTATACTATATACCCGTGCAGAGGCGGAGAAAGAATACTAGCCTCTGCGGCCGGGGTCGGCCTGACGTAAAAGGCGACAAAACAACCCACCCTAATTACGTGGTAGTGCCTCAGTCCGTCTGGATGGCGACCACCTTTGGTCTTAAGTATGCCGCCATAATAACCTTATGTCGTGTTCCGGGATTAGTGACTTAAGTTCCTGTACCCTTATGGGACAGCAGTGTGTTCGCGATGCCACTAGCGTTGCAAACACCTATAGGAGACGGTAACTGCTAAATTCAAGTGGGCCATCAGCCTGTCTGCTGTTCTATAGCAATATATATATATATATATATATATATATATATATATATATATATATATATATATATATATATATATATATATATATATATATATATATATATATATATATATATATATATATATATATATATATATATATATATATATTCTTAAAGACCAGAAGTTTATTTAATTTTAAAAGAAAATACAAAACGACCTATATAATTATCAACATCTAATTATTAATTAAATTAAACGATAGAACACAAAATCACGAAACGCGAAAAGAACTAGAGTTCGTAAGACACATCCGTCGCATCCGAGCCCTCGAGCAAGAAGGGTGAGTCGTGGCAGCGCGCCGCGCCGCTTACGCAACGTCGTCCCTTCTACCTGCTACGCCATCGCAGCCAGTCGATGTCCTCGCCTTCTCAGCTGACAAATCTTCTAAGAATATATATATATATATATATATATATATATATATATATATATATATATATATATATATATATATATATACTTAGACAGGTCATAAGTATTGTCACACAGTAAAAACTTTTCTTTTAGAATGCTGGCCACAAAAAAGTTTATTGAATTCGAATCTCGAATTGTTCATGAAAATAAAAATGTATACTTTTAGAATTTTACTCATTTTTTAAATATGGAGTGGACGCTTAAAGAAGACCGTGTTGCAGTTATTGCGTTGCATCGTTGCGGTTACGCGCCAATTCAAATTTTTAACATACTGAAAAATTTGAATATTACCAAAGGATTCGTTTATCGTACCATCAAACGATACAATGAAGACTCTAGTGTAGATGACAGGTCAAGAAGTGGTCGCCCTCGGTCTGTTAGGACTCCAGCAGTGATAAAAGCTGTGAAGGCACGAATTCAAAGAAATCCCAAACGTAAGCAGAAACTGTTGGCCCTTCAGATGGGGTTAAGCAGAACCACGGTGAAAAGGGTGTTAAATGAAGACTTAGGGCTTCGGGCATATCGAAGAAAAACAGGACATCGTTTGAATGCTCGTCTAATTGACCTGAGACTGAAGAGATGCCGCGCTTTGTTGAAGCGGTACGCGGGAAAAAAATATCGGGAAATTCTTTTTTCGGATGAAAAAATGTTTACCGTAGAAGAGAGCTACAACAAACAAAATGATAAGGTGTACGCACACAGTAGTGAAGAAGCGAGCAACCGTATTCCGCGTGTCCAACGAGGTCATTTTCCATCCTCGCTCATGGTATGGTTGGGAGTTTCTTATTGGGGCTTAACAGAGGTACATTTTTGTGAGAAAGGTGTAAAAACGAATGCTGTTGTGTATCAAAATACAGTCCTAACGAACCTTGTGGAACCTGTTTCTCATACCATGTTCAATAACAGGCACTGGGTATTCCAACAAGATTCGGCGCCAGCTCATAGAGCGAAGAGCACACAAGACTGGCTGGCGGCGCGTGAAATCGACTTCATCCGGCACGAAGACTGGCCCTCCTCCAGTCCAGATTTGAATCCGTTAGATTACAAGATATGGCAACACTTGGAGGAAAAGGCGTGTTCAAAGCCTCATGCCAATTTGGAGTCACTCAAGACATCCTTGATTAAGGCAGCCGCCGATATTGACATGGACCTCGTTCGTGCTGCGATAGAGGACTGGCCGCGCAGATTGAAGGCTTGTATTCAAAATCACGGAGGTCATTTTGAATAAACTTTAATGTCATAAGAATCTATGTTTTGTTAAGTTCATTTTGGTATATAAATGGTTACATAATGAATAAACTTGTTACAATTATTTTACAGTAAACATGTGACAGAATTTATGACCTGACTAGGTATATATATATATATATATATATATATATATATATATATATATATATATATATATATATATATATATATATATATATATATATATATATATATATATATATATATATATATATATATATATATATATATATATATATATATATATATATATATATATATATATATATATATATATATATATATATATATATATAAGATCAGGCGTTATTTTCTTATTGTAGCAAAACACAATGTGATTCATCTAAAACAGAGTTTTATTTATTAATTACAGGTAAGTTTTACATAATAAATATTAACAACTAATGAAATAATTACAAACCTAAAACAGAGAATCGACAATTAAATGTTCATGCTACACTATTTTTATTGAATACTTTAAACTTGATTATTTTTATTTAAACTTGAATTAAAGCTAATTCACAAACTGTAATTGTTTTTTAAACAAATTATTATTAGACTATTCTAGAACCTAGTAGTAGTATGGTTTTCCTCGAGGAGAGCGGCAATGGAATTCATGCATAGGTACTCTTATGTCAATGTCAGTGTAAACACAAAGCTTACATCACCCCCCTTCGGAATGCTAATTTTTTTCTCAACTTTAAGTTGAGTAAAATTTAGCTGCAAAGTCTAAAAATCAGCAAGCATAGGAATGAGCTTTGTGACATGATATAGTCCAATAGATCTTGTACCACGACCGGTATTTATTTTAAAAACAGAATCTGATATTTTTTCGTCAATTTCAAAGGGACCAATTCTAATTTCATCCATCTTTTTTTTGTTTAATTTGTTTCCATAGTCAACATATACCTTATCTCCTTTTTTAAATTCATGTTGTAATCTATTCTTGGCAAATAACATTTTATTATATTCATGCGATTTTATTGACCTTTGGAGTGCTATTTCCCTGTCTTCCTCCAAACTTTTTGTTAATAATTGTTTTTCTTTTAATTCATGTGGTAATAAGTCTGTAGACTCACCAGATAGCAAATATTTAGGAGAAAATCCTGTTACAGAATGGTTTGTTTCATTGTATCTATTTCTACATTCTTCTGCTATTTTTGACCAATTTGTTTTTCCTTTTGATTCATTTATTTTGCATCTTATTTTGTTCACAATAGTCTGGTTTAATCTCTCGTTTAAACCATTTGAGAATGGTGCGTCTATCGCTGTAAGTATTAATTGAATATTTCGGTTCTTAAGGTAATTTTTGAATTCAATTGAATTAAAAGCTGGATATTGATCAGAGAGTAAGATTTCTATTGTTTCTTCTTTAGGAATTTTTTCTATAAGTTTGATGAAGTCTCTTGCATGTTGATTCTTAGAACATAGGATATATGCGTACCTAGTGAAATGGTCTACTAGTAGATGTAAATATCTTTTCGTTGACCTTTGACCCCCAAATCCTCCTATTGTGTCCAGTGACATTATTTGAAAGGGTTTATTAGCTGGGCCTAATTGAGCCATAAAGCCATATTTTCTATTTAACCTTGTTTTATTTTTTATGCATATCTCGCAGTTTTTGCATATATATTTAATATTTTCTGATAGATTCGGTGCAGTATAAAAGGGTTTTATTTTAGATTCTGTTTGGTTTATTCCAGTATGACAATATTTTTCATGGGCTTTTTTTATCATAGTTTTACTGTAATCTTCACTTAGAACTATTTTTTTCTTACTTTTCCCACTTTTTTTGTAATAAATTCCATCTTCTAAAATAATGTTCTTTTTAAGTTCTTTTATTTGCAAATTTTGTGCTTGATCATATTTTATGTCTTGAATATCAATAATATTTACCGTACTTAAGTGATCTTCATTGTTTTCATCAATGTCCAATACTGGGTTTCTACTGAGACAATCTGCTTCTGTATTATTTTTTCCGGGAAAATATTTTATTTCACAATTATATTGTGACAAATAATGTGCCATATCGCCTAATTCATCGTCCGGTCTGTTTCTTATATTTAACTTCTCTAGAGGTTTGTGATCTGTATAGACAGTAAAATGGTTTCCAATTAACCAATGTTGCCAAAACTTTATGCTCTCTTTTATGGCTAAACATTCTAAAAATATAGCTTTTTTATTTTTCTGTGATTCATTGATTTTTTTAGAAAAAATATGCTACCGGTTTTTCTTCGCCATTGTGCTGAATTTGTTTGAAAACTGCTCCTATTCCTATGGCACTGGCATCTGTATAAATAAATATTGGTGCTTGTGGATCATAAATGGCTAGTATTGGTTTGGAACATAGATAGTTTTTAACTTTCTGGAATGCATCCTCACACTGTTCTGTCCAATTAAATATCTGGTCTTTTCTCAGCAATTTATGTAAAGGATCAAGAACTATTGTGACACTCGGAATGTATTTTCCATAAAAGTTTATTTTTCCTAAAAATTGTCTTATTTGTCTTCTATTTTGAGGAGCAGGAAAATCTTTTATTGATTTCAAATTGTCTTTTAGAGGTGTGATCGTATTTTTTTGTAATATATGACCTAAATACTTCACAGAATCACATGCAAACTTACATTTTGTTAATTTTAGCCTAAAACCTTCTTCTCGAATAGCGTCCAGCAATTTTTTTAAGTGTGTGATATGTTCATCAAATGTTTTGGAGAAGATCAGTATATCATCAATAAAATTTACTGCAAATTCTGTCAGACCATTTTTCCTTATAATATTTCCCAAAATCCGTTGAAATATGGCTGGTGATGTCTTAAGACCGAAAGGTAAACAGGTCCATTGGTAGTGACCTTCTTGAGTTACAAAACCAGTTTTGTGTCTGTCTGTAATTTTTAAAGGGATAGACCAAAAAGCTGAATTAATATCCAGAGTTGTAAAATAATTGCAATTTATTGTTTTTGTTATCAAGTCTTCTATGAGAGGTAATGGTTGTGATTGAGGTATAATTATTTTATTTAAATCTCGGAAGTCTATGCATAATCTACTTTTTTTTTCTTCGTCCTTTTTAAAAGCTAAGGTAACCGGTGCCGCAAATGGACTGTAAGATTCCTCAATCAATTCATGTTTTAAAAGTTGTGAGATTTGATTTTCTATTTCTATCTTATCTTGGACTGAACATCTATATGGTCTTTTATAACAATATTTTTCAACTTGCAAATCTATGCAGGCTTCATACTTCTTCACTTTTCCAGTATCATATTTATTTTTAGCAAAAATTTCTGTGTAACTATCCAATAATATGTTTATCTGTTTTCTTTGATCAGTATTTAAATATTCTGTATTTATATTAAATTTGTTTGTATCTATACCTTCATTAAAGTTTACTGCATATTCTTTTTTCTGTATATTTATTTCCAT
The DNA here is from genome assembly GCA_963693495.1 of Malacosoma neustria. Taxonomy (NCBI): domain Eukaryota; kingdom Metazoa; phylum Arthropoda; class Insecta; order Lepidoptera; family Lasiocampidae; genus Malacosoma; species Malacosoma neustria. The sequence continues at coordinate 3,636,966 of OY856372.1, forward strand.
GTCTTCAATCTGTTTATCTTCAAACATATTTTTACTACTTGTTTTGAAACTGCCTGTTTTTTGTATTTGGATATTTAAATTCTCATCATGAGTCAACCCAAATTTATATATTGAATCTAATCCTAGTATTAGATCATACTCAAAATTTTCATTTTCAAAGATAAATGCATTTATTTTAATCTTTTTATGTAATAACTCCGCATCCAGTGTAATTAATCCTTTAGTTTTACCCCCTCCACTTATCGTTTTTATTGTGCTATAACAATAATTAGGCTTCATATTCGTCACCTGAACTAGTTTTGAATTTATTAATGTTATTCGTGAACCAGGGTCATACAGCCCTTTGGCCTCTAATGTATTATTTAACATCACTGTAATCTCAATTAGTGGAGGGAATTTTAGTTTTTTTGATCTTCATTACTCAGTTCAACTTTTAATATTGAATTAGAACTCAGGTTTTTATCATCAGTTGTTTTATTTTTATACCAGCAAACATTCTCAGGATGAAATCTATTTAATTTTCCTTTATTCTCACAAATCCTGCACAATTTTTTTACAGTTTGTTTTATTTCTTGTTTATTGTATTTATTTCCTGTACTTAAGTTTTTCTTTGTGTCATTTTTTCTTGTTAAACTTTCTAGTCCTCTTATGCAGTTAAATAAGTCGTTTACATCTTTAAGGTTTTCTCTGTCTATTCTATCCATTATGAAGTTTGGTAGACCAGTGGCAATCAAATAAATCAGGGTTTGTGTATCTATTGATTTATTTATTTCTAGTATCAGTCTCTCTTTTCTGAGAGCATATTCTAATATTGATCCTTGTATGTATTTAAAATTCATAGCGTACCTGATTGGTGACCAGCCTTTATCAGCAAATGTTTCACTTAAACTTTTCTTCCATACAGACCAATCTGAATCTATAGTATGTTTGATAATCATTGAGGTGTACCAATCTATACAAGTATCTTCCAATAGTAATCTTAAAATTTCTACTTTTTGTAAATCTGTATTTATTTGTAAACGTGTACACTCACTTTCAAAGGTATTTAACCACTGGTTAACATTTGTTGTATTTTTTGAAAACTTCTCTATAGAAAATTCTGCTACTAATCTAGTCTTATTTTCTGTTTGTTTTAACAATGTTGATTCTGTCGATGAGGACTCATGACTATGTTCTAATTTTTCAAGTAAAAACCCATCAAATTGTAAATTGTCATCATCTAAATATGTTGATTTCATTTCCTCAGTTAATGTTATCCAAACCTGTCTCTTATCGTGTCTTTTCTGGAGAGATTTTTTAATTTTGTTAAATATGTCATGCTTTAATATTTCTTTGTGTAAATGTACTGATTGGTACTCTCTAGGCATAACAAAAGTTTGGTTTTGGGTATCTGTAATGGAGGTAATGGCATAAATATTTGTTTTATTGTCATCCGGTTTGGCTTTTATAATAAATTCAAACCTTAATTTCTCCATTGTATAGGTTAGCAATTTTTCTTTCACATGTATATGAATTGTCGATTTATAAGATCAGGCGTTATTTTCTTATTGTAGCAAAACACAATGTGATTCATCTAAAACAGAGTTTTATTTATTAATTACAGGTAAGTTTTACATAATAAATATTAACAACTAATGAAATAATTACAAACCTAAAACAGAGAATCGACAATTAAATGTTCATGCTACACTATTTTTATTGAATACTTTAAACTTGATTATTTTTATTTAAACTTGAATTAAAGCTAATTCACAAACTGTAATTGTTTTTTAAACAAATTATTATTAGACTATTCTAGAACCTAGTAGTAGTATGGTTTTCCTCGAGGAGAGCGGCAATGGAATTCATGCATAGGTACTCTTATGTCAATGTCAGTGTAAACACAAAGCTTACATATATATATATATATATATATATATATATATATATATATATATATATATATATATATATATATATATATATATATACCTAGTCAGGTCATAAATTCTGTCACATATTTAATGTAAAATAATTGTAACAAGTTTATTCATTATGTAACCATTCATATACCAAAATGAACTTAACAAAACATAGATTCTTATGACATTAAAGTTTATTCAAAATGACCTCCGTGATTTTGAATACAAGCCTTCAATCTGCGCGGCCAGTCGTCTATCGCAGCACGAACGAGGTCCATGTCAATATCGGCGGCTGCCTTAATCAAGGATGTCTTGAGTGACTCCAAATTGGGATGAGGCTTTGAGCACGCCTTTTCCTCCAAGTGTTGCCATATCTTGTAATCTATCGGATTCAAATCTGGACTGGAGGAGGGCCAGTCTTCGTGCCGGATGAAGTCGATTTCACGCACCGCCAGCCAGTCGTATGTGCTCTTCGCTCTATGAGCTGGCGCCGAATCTTGTTGGAATACCCAGTGCCTGTTATTGAACATGGTATGAGAAACAGGTTCCACAAGGTTCGTCAGGACTGTATTTTGATACACAACAGCATTCGTTTTTACACCTTTCTCACAAAAATGTACCTCTGTTAAGCCCCAATAAGAAACTCCCAACCATACCATGAGCGAGGATGGAAAATGGCCTCGTTGGACACGCGGAATACGGTTGCTCGCTTCTTCACTACTGTGTGCGTACACCTTATCATTTTGTTTGTTGTAGCTCTCTTCTACGGTAAACATTTTTTCATCCGAAAAAAGAATTTCCCGATATTTTTTTCCCGCGTACCGCTTCAAGAAAGCGCGGCATCTCTTCAGTCTCAGGTCCATTAGACGAGCATTCAAACGATGTCCTGTTTTTCTTCGATAGCCCGAAGCCCTAAGTCTTCATTTAACACCCTTTTCACCGTGGTTCTGCTTAACCCCATCTGAAGGGCCAACAGTTTCTTGTTTTCGTTTGGGATTTCTTTGAATTCGTGCCTTCACAGCTTTTATCACTGCTGGAGTCCTAACAGACCGAGGGCGACCACTTCTTGACCTGTCATCTACACTAGAGTCTTCATTGTATCGTTTGATGGTACGATAAACTAATCTTTTGGTTATATTCAAATTTTTCAGTATGTTAAAAATTTGAATTGGCGCGTAACCGCTACGATGCAACGCAATAACTGCAACACGGTCTTCTTTAAGCGTCCACTCCATATTTAAAAATGAGTGAAATTCTAAAAGTATATACATTTTTATTTTCATGAACAATTCGAAATTCGAATTCAATAAACTTTTTTGTGGCCAGCATTCTAAAAGAAAAGTTTTTACTGTGTGACAATACTTATGACCTGACTAGGTATATATATATATATATATATATATATATATATATATATATATATATATATATATATATATATATAATATATAATTTTTTTCTTTTATTTACGGTCGTTTAACCATTTTTCTTGCGATAGTATGTGGTAACAATATTAGTCTACAAACTGCAACATTTTATTTTAAAATATAAAAAAGCAAGCAACTCTGAAAAATATAATTGAGTAATCAATAAGCAATCCAATGTTTGAAGACAAGATAACCCGTTTTGGCACCCTCCCGGTGTGAAATTCCTCGGCAATCTCCAATTATCATTCCAAACATTGGGGGATTAATTAAATTTCGCAATGCCATGAATGGATAGGCAGAGAGCTCCTAATAAACCAGGGGTCTTTGTGAACAGCCAAATTGGTTTTTGTACCTCGACATTTATTTCTGTACCGTTCCAGATTTGAATTGAGTTATTTACAATAATATAACTTATGTACATATTATCGACATATTCATATAAATTATAATAATCATTTACGAATTTTATTTATAACTAGCTGTGCCCGCGACTCCGTCCGCGTGGAATAGTGACTGGGCAACATTTTTTTCTTATGGTTTATTTTGGATTACAAACCCTATAAACCCTAAAATATAAATAAATGAAATATGCAAACAGTCAGTGTTATCGAATGCAACTGTTACGCCATGCGCCTCCGGAATACGTGCGTTTGAATATACAAAGTCCAGCCTAAGCTAAACCCTATTTCATATGATTGATGATATAAATCTGAGGTCAACTTAAATTGGAAGATAAAATTTCCGAAACTTATCATTTTTAACAAAAACTATTTTTTTGTTCTAAAATAAATATAGCCTATGTTACTCCTTGTTACATCAGATATTTCCCAGTGAAAGTCTCGTCAAAATCGGTGCAGCCATTTCAGAGATTAGCCGGAACAAACAGCAGACAGACAGGCAGACAAAAATTTAAAAAAATGTTGTTTTGGTATATGTACCGTGTATACGTCCGAATGCACTTAGTAAAAGGCGGTTATTTTAATGTTACAAACAGACACTCCAATTTTATTTATTTTTATACATATTCTAAGAATAATATACATATAATACATATAATTTAATTGAACGCGTGGACAAATGAGAAGAATACGACCACGTTGTCTAGTTTCTAGGACAAAAAACAGCAAATGTATTATCCTTTTTGCCTAATAGATTACTAAGTGTCACGAATGGCACTGACGCATTAGGTACAGCACGCAGAAGCACGATCTGTGATAATAGTAGCCTACGTTAATGAAGGTTTATGAACATATGCTTATAATAGACAAAATTCTCTGTAAATTCAGTTACAATATAAAGTTTCAAACAAAAAATCAGTATATCGGTATTGCACACGTAATCGTAAATAAACTGTTATAAAAACATTTTACGTTGCTTATTGCTTTCAATAATTACCACTACTACCTTAAAACTGGGTATAGAGAATCTTGTTTGAGTTGAAAACAAGATCAATTTACTTGGAAAAGTTAAAACAATGAGATTATGAACAAATACTATTTAAAGTACTTCTAAAGCGCTAATATTTAGAAACAGAGTTTGTTCAAGTTTCACAAAAGCTCGAATTTCGATATGAATCTTTATCCTTCATTGAGAACTTTATAACACGAATGTCTGTCTTTTCTATTAAAACCAAATTGCGTATTCTGCAATTAAATCCAGATATTTTTGCAAATTATCTACTATTATAGTTTGCTTAAGTTTTTGATATAAATGTACGTAGTTGCTATTATTAGGCTAAGAGGGGAGATGCATCGGGGCTCTTTATCCTCTACCACCCGTTTTGGGAGGAAGAAGCCGCAGTTGAGGTCAACCTCCGGCACTTGGGGAACTTTCACCAGGTTTGAGAAAGTCCGTGTCTTCTACCAGCCGACATTGCTTCAGGGTGCGATAGTTTTGGCTCGCGCCACTTTCAGGCACACCGAGCACCACCGGAGGGAGGGGAGCTTGGAGGTGGTTTTTAATAGGTATTCAAAACTTGTTGCTGTACACGATAGGCGCGTGTAATACTTGCTATGAGTTACACAAAAATCTGTCGCGACCTTGAGCGACTCAGAGTGCGTAAAGGCATTTTTCACCTCCAGAATTTATAAATTAGGACTCTTATTATCATTATTTTTAACAAATATATATAGTTATATTTTTTGCTTGTCCTCATATTCGTCCTTTAAGGCCATTCATATAACGTAGAAACCGAAATATTTTGAGTAATTAACACAGGAAAGAGGAACCTTTCAGTGCACAATGAGGCACAAGAAATGAAAGGAAAATACAACACGGGCTATTTTCAGATCATATTTATTGGGTAAAACCGAGTATTGACTTTCCTTTGGTGCATGTAAGTTAATAGCTATCAATTTGCTATAGCGACTTAAGAATGATATTGCAACACGTGTGTGGTCCCGGTCATTAAAATTTTGTTTGATAAAGTACTTAATTAATAATTGCAGTATAATAACGTCCGATAACGTCCCATAGATAGTTTATGACATTTCAGTGTACCCACTACGATTGTTAAAACGTTTTGACAATAAATACAATAAGTTAATAAATTTCTACCTTCATATATTTTTCAAAGAATAAAAACCCATAAATTGAAACGCTAAAACTCATAAATTGAAAGAATCAGAAAAGCTAAATGTGATCTAGAAAATATATATTGGCATTAAATTTTAGCTAATACAAACATAGTGGTTGGCTAGTCTTCTTTATGGATCATATAAATCACAGGCAATTTCTTAAATTATTTATAACAAAATCTATTTGTGGCTATAAATCTGATACCCAATTGAGTAGATGTAGAATTTATGGCCGCAACTAAAGCTTTTGATAAAATTAACTTGAAATGTTATAATCTATAAAATTCTGATTTAAGCTAAAATATTGGTATAGGTTAAAAAGACAGGCTTTATGAATGTATCTATATGAATTTTGTTATAACAAAATGTGATTGTTCATTTTTATAAATAAACTAGCTTTTGCCAGCGACTCCATCCGCATAGAATGGTAACTTTAGGCAGCATTTTTTGGATATATGAGGTCAAATTAAATTGGAAATTTAACCTAATAGTCCAGCCTAAGCTGAACCGTATTTCATATGATTGATGATATAAATCTGAGGTCAACTTAAATTGGATTAATTAATAATTTCCGAAACTTATCATTTTTAACAAAAACTATTTTTTTTTCTTAAATAAAAATAGCCTAAGATACTCTTTGGTACATCAGCTATCTGCCAGTGAAAGTCCCGTCAAAATTGCTGCAGCCATTTCAGAGATTAGCCGGAACAAACAGACAGACAGACATACAGACTGACAGACAGATAGACAGACAGACAGACAAAAATTGTAAAAAATGTTGTTTTGGTATATAACCGTGTTTAAGTCCGAATGCACTTGGTAAAAAGCGGTTATTTTAATATTACAAAAGACCCTCCAATTTTATTTATTTGTATAGACAAGACTTCTTAACACGGAATTCTTATTCCGTAAAGCCTTCCAAGTACGCCTGTAAGTTTGTATTAAAAAAGGTTCAAAACGTACTAATTTATTTTTTGTGTTGTCATCACCTGTGGTTATGTAATTTAAAATACACTAATACATAAGCTCGCCAACTATATTTTTTTATTACTGAGGAACTGTAAGTAGGCTGGCGGATCACTTTACAGTAAGCAGCTACATCGTCTATGGACGCTAGCGTCTGCGTGAGCGTTTGCGTTGCGAAAACGCTACGGTCCCGTAGGGGTACAGGAACACAACACAAAGTTATTAAGGCGGTATATTTATAGTCCAATGGTGGTTGCCATCGAGGCGGGCTTGGAGCTCTACTACGTAGCTAGAGTTGCTTTGTTTACGACAGGCCGACCCCAGCTGCAGATGTTAGTATTCTTACTCCGCCTTTCACGGAAGAACTACGGGGTAATTCAGAAAAGCTCCGTAGGAATAACTCACTTGGCTGACAAAGGATTCTCTCAGTGTTATTGCCGTAGTTATCTACTAATGGGGGTTTTGGTGGATAATTACGCTTGACTCATGTATAGTATTGCGATCTGACCCCTGGCGCCAACAATTTAGAAGGGGCCCGCCTTAAGACAAAGGGCGGGCCGGCGCCGGCCCGGGCCACGAGATCGGCAGGCCATATATCCGTGGGCCCGGGCGTAGGCGATAGGAGAACAGCGGGGTTTTTTAGTAGGTAGTCGGATGGTCGAACATCTTTCCCAAAGTCCCACATATCCCTCGGTCCCCCCGGGCCGGGGGAACCCGTCAAGAGAGGTTTTTCTCCGAGACCAAAAAAATGTATGGTATTGCGATATCGCTTGATTAATACCGTGATTTGGTACAAAGAATAGTCTAGAGTCAAAGAAAAGAGTATTGCTATATTTCTCTACTCACGCGTTTTCTTTTAATATACGATTTGATAATCCAAACTACTAGAGTAGTGTATTTTTAATTATCATGTTCGAATTGTCTTATTTGTATACAAAATTCTGGCTTAAAATATCAATCAGCCCGAAATATATTAAAATAGCATCAAGGATCACACCGAGGGCGTATACTAATAAGGGAACGGTGCGTGTTTATAAATATTTATTACGTATATTACCAAATACATTATTAAAATGTATATTAGTAGAATAAAGATGTTTATATTACAAGATTATCAATACATCTTGTATTTTATTAATAAAATTATTTAATGTAATTGTGCAAAGTTTTGCACATAGTTATGTACAAGTCTGCGTAAATTATACGATGCCGGCCATGGACCCAAAAAAATTTTTGTGTCGCTGTTTTTTCTACATAACCTCTTATTACATTAATTCGTGAAAATATAACTTTCGTATCTAATAAATAAGTAAAATCCTGTATTCTAGGTAACCCCGTTCTTTTTGGGTACAACGTGTAGCGGACTAGACCAAGGACTTCAAGATGGCCTACAGATTCCTAGCTCCTGCATAGAAGCGAACTCTGTCTTAATTTTGTTATATTTATCGGACGGTAAACGTATGGCGCGCGCGTGATCAGGAGATCCGTTCGTTTCTATATAGTGATGCACATAATGCTTAGGAATTTCCTTAAAACAAGCGGGCTTGGTTATATTGAGGTACTTCTGAATTTACCCCAATACGGATGATTTTTAACTATGCTAGAAATAGTAGTGTTATTACTACAAATAACCGACGCAACAAACTAACGTAGTAACCCTGTGTATTAACTTTTTAGCTTTTAAATCTACTAATAATCCGTAATGGCTAAAAATCGGCTCTCAATATCGGTTACTTTATATCTGCAATTATAAAATTCCATCGAAATTGCCGGCGCAAATTTAATTTAGTACCATACTTTTTGTACCGTTCGTTTTAATTTGCGTACCATTAGCCAGGTATAGTTTATAATCTGAGCACTGAGCACCCCTGAAACTCTTTTTATTAAAGGGAATCACTGAAACGTTTGCACCAGTGTCAATTAAAAGTTTATGTCCACTACTTACATACATATAAAACGCGCTGTGTGTTAGTAACGCTGCACAGGTATCCGCCTACATTACCTGTTCAGCAACATTTAGTTTTCTGCTGGCACCTAAAATGGAAGTGATAAAAGCACAAACAATCTAGACTTGCTGGTGTTCACCTAGTCTGGCTGTTGGCACGTGAGTTGGACCGGAAACGGTGGTTATCAAAACGCTGCTGGGGTCTGCAGCTTTGCGCTCGTTCTATATTGCTAATTCAGGAACTGCGCTTCACTATCTCGGCCAATATTGCCTTACTACCAGCTCTTGCGGTCTGAATCTGAGCTTCCAATTCTGAAATTTGTGGTTGACGCAGTGTCTCCATCACTTTGTCGGTAGCTGTGGGCAGTTTTTCTATGTCTGTGGTCTCCATGGTAGCTGTCTGTGGTCTCCAAGGTAGATGAGGTCTTGCATGCAACGGAGTAGTTGGGATTGCCTCTGGTCCCCGAGGTCCATTTCACCGACGAGCTTCTGAATTTGCTGTATTTCCGATTCCTCGTATGGGGGTCCCTTAACTCGTGGGTCTTTAAGCAACAAACCCGTAACTTGCTGGATCGGCTACATTACCAATTTTGATCGATATAACGACCTGGAACCTGGACTCATCGCTGTATTTTTGCGGAGTGAACACGAAGTCTGCCCCTATAAACCAGACACGGAGCTAGTCAGTTCAAAATACCGGAATGCCCGAATCTACGGAAATTGCAGATACGCTATAAGGCTCCGGTTTCGTGTCGCTTTTTATTGCACTATGCGCGGAGAAGCCATGGCATCTGAAAAAGAAATTTGCGGATTCATGTTTGGAGAAAAAATGCACTCACTATTTAGTTAGAAATGTATAGTCGAGGGTCACCAGTGTTAAGGTTGTAATGTTGGACGGTATACTTCACTCCTTCAGGATGGGTGGCCTACTAATAAATGATACTCTGTACATATTTTATTGCATTTATTTGTGCTAGCAACCACAACGTGTTACTGCACATAGACCACTGACTCACATTAAAATAATGTTGCTAACTCAAACAATATCATATTTCTTACACAATCTTTGCAATTCTTATTTTGAAATCGGCAATTCATTTGTTTATTCACTCGTACCTATTAATTATTTAAATTAGTAAAGTAAGAAACTAATTTTAAACTAATATAATAGAAATTGGGAACCAATATAACATATTATACCAAAGTGCATACACACACTACCGAATACATACCGATTTAAATTTAATAACAATAAGCTGCCACTTAAATGCTATAGGATAATAGCATCAATCATAAATAGACTATATAAATGCAATGCTTCGGGCAGATTTAATTATTCAATTAAAACTAATACATTTGGCTGGAGAATTCAAAATTAGCATAGGGTCAATCAGAAGAGATCGGGTGCCATGATTATTCCGGCCTATTTGAATAGGTTCTGTTTGAATAAACAGTGAAAACCTTCTTATTAGAATACTGTTTACTTTAAATTGGCCTTAAGGGAATGGAATAAACGATAATTGAAGGTCAGTAAGATGTTTAAATCAGCACTAACCCCACATCACATTATAGCTTTTGACAGAAATTAAATTCTAGAAATTCTAGAAATACTTTGATAGAAAATGAAAATGAATTAGTATGCATAATGTACCTTAATAATTTACCTTAGATATATAATAAATCTAAAAGAAATGAACAAATATTGATTACGCTTTATGTCAATAATGTATCAAATTTCAATCCGAATCTATAAATACGAAAAGTTTATTTAGAATTAATTCCAATTACCGACTCAAATGCTTTATACTAAATAAATACAGTATGAATCTGAATACTTCATTATTGTATGCGCCGGGCGTTGAGTATGCACCGGTCTTCTCCTATATTACCTAATAGCTTACCACATTATCCGTCCCTTACCAACACACCCGCTATGAAAGGGACGGATACCATGCTGCCGGCGAGGAGCGCGGTCCGGCTCTCGTGGCGATCGACCATGCGTAGAGGCAACCGATGCCCCCCCCCCCCGGCCTTGACCAAAATCAAAAAGGGGGGCAAGATCCTGTAGTGCCCGCTTCCGATATGAAACAGTGCACGGGGTCTCAGTGGCGGGTGGGTAATCCATTAATTTACCGCACAATTAATTATATCGGCGTAAAAACGAAGAAATATAAAATATTATTATTATTATATACTGCTATTTCTTTATTTCACAAATTTTTTATATTTTTTACAATATCTTACATTTTTTTTATAAAAACAGTACCATAGTATTACTTTTATATAAAAATCAATAATAATATATCCTAAAAAATATAAAATTATTATAATTTTATTATTATTATTATTATACTCTTACTCAAAGCAAAGAAAAATCATTAGATACCAAAATCGGATATTACATAGATGAGGCACATCCCACACAAAAACGTACGTCAACAAGGGAATACAATTTGCCTTATCACTCGTTCACAAAAAGAGGATCATGTCGTCAAAGGAAAAGTACAGAGCACTAATAAGGAACCTCTTATTGTCCATTGATAAGCCATTCAAATCCATCTGTGATTAGTTTGTGAGCGAGTGAAAAGTAATATATTATGATATATATCATCTTTATAACGTACTCCAGTCTTTATAGACCCCATTGGGGCAAATAAGTCATAAGATATCGCTTGTTTTAAAACTTCTGTCATCCTCATTTCATCATTTGATCTGAATCGTGCACTGCAGTTGTGTGCCTCTTTCTGTGAATCAAAATCTTTTGGAATCTCATCGTAACCTTTCATGTCCAAATAAACTAGAACCTATTATGTATTATAACAAACAGTGGATAAAGTTAACCTGGGGATAATAAAGAAGTAGGTTGCTAAAAATTAACTTAGAAAATCTATCTCATCTAAATAAATACTTATGTCAGTTGAAGAAAAGTAAATTCATTGTAAAAAGCTCTCAGTATTGACATGGAAGCACACAGTGCTGCTAGACTCAACGACGGACCCTAGATTCCCAAGTGAAATATTTGAATAACCACAATCATAATAGAAAACAATTCACCGATTAATATTCATCCCATACAACTCTCAGTTTCATTTCATTTCAACGTCTCCCCAAGTTTAAAATCCAATCTTATAAGTCTATTAACATCTTGACGTTCCACTTCGTAATCAATGCGAATAAGGTCACGATAACATAATCTCTTGAGAGCATCATTTTGTTATCGATTCCAATAAATGCCTTCTTTCACTTCAGATGAGGGCCGGAGAAAAGAAATTACAAGGAACAGCTGAAATACTCATTAAAATTCCATTACGACACCGACAGTCGAAATGCTGAAGGATTTTGACGAAGAAATTATTTTTTATAACAATGTATACATTAAATAACAATGCATCGATTCACTACAAGCTAATTCAAAAAATTATATTCTATAAGTCCAACTTTGACCTAATGATTTTGACTTTTAAGTCTATAGCTTAACTGTATTATATTTGATCTGGTTGCATTTGTAGCTCGTAATAAAGAGACCGTGATAGACTGTGTATTATTTTTATTTAAAAATAGTGTATGAGTAAATTAACATTATAAATAACGACTTTTATGTGATTCCAACTCCAAAAGTATAAATAAATAGTAGCTTAGTTGTCTCTTAACTGGCAGAGAATAAATTTGCATATTTGTAGGACTACACATTATTTTTAGTCAAAAGGCGGTTATAATAATACAAAAACTATATGTTTTTATATTATGTAGTTAATACTATAGTAATATTAGTATTAGTTACTATATAAAAAATATGTAAATAAAGTATATTTCGTGAAACGACTCAGTCGAATCCGTGTCGTGTTTATTCATAACATCAGTATAATGACAATGCGGAGGTAGTAATTTTGAGCCTCGTGATTCGGATCGGTAAGTAGACGGGTAATTGAGAGATTCTATGGTAATAAAAATTGAAGGCTTTTCATGTTTTTATTCGCGATTCCGGAATATAATTATTATCCGTGCAGGGGCGGAGCAAGAATACTAACATGTGCGGCTGGGGTCGGCCTGTCGTAGAAGGCGACAAAACAACCCACTCTAGCTACGTGCTAGGGCCTCAAGCCCGTCTGAATGGCGACTACCTTTGGTCTTAAGTATACCAACATAATAACCTTATGTTGTGTTCCGGCAGTATTGACTCAAGTTCCTGTACCCTTATGGGACAGCAGCGTGTTCGCGATGCCACTGGCGTTGCATACACCCATAGGTGACGGTAACTGCTAAATTCTAAGCGGGCCGCCGGCCTGTCTGCTGTCCTATAGCAATAAAAAAACATCTTATTTCTAAGTACCTAGTCAGGTCATAAGTATTGTCACACAGTAAAAACTTTTCTTTTAGAATGCTGGCCACAAAAAAGTTTATTGAATTAGAATTTCGAATTGTTCATGAAAATAAAAATGTATAACTTTTAGAATTTTACTCATTTTTAAATATGGAGTGGACGCTTAAAGAAGACCGTGTTGCAGTTATTGCGTTGCATCGTTGCGGTTACGCGCCAATTCAAATTTTTAACATACTGAAAAATTTGAATATTACCAAAAGATTCGTTTTATCGTACCATCAAACGATACAATGAAGACTCTAGTGTAGATGACAGGTCAAGAAGTGGTCGCCCTCGGTCTGTTAGGACTCCAGCAGTGATAAAAGCTGTGAAGGCACGCATTCAAAGAAATCCCAAACGTAAGCAGAAACTGTTGGCCCTTCAGATGGGGTTAAGCAGAACCACGGTGAAAAGGGTGTTAAATGAAGACTTTGGGCTTCGGGAATATCGAAGAAAAACAGGACATCGTTTGAATGCTCGTCTAATGGACCTGAGACTGAAGAGATGCCGCGCTTTGTTGAAGCGGTACGCGGGAAAAAAATATCGGGAAATTCTTTTTTCGGATGAAAAAATGTTTACCGTAGAAGAGAGCTACAACAAACAAAATGATAAGGTGTACGCACTCAGTAGTGAAGAAGCGAGCAACCGTATTCCGCGTGTCCAACGAGGTCATTTTCCATCCTCGCTCATGGTATGGTTGGGAGTTTCTTATTGGGGCTTAACAGAGGTACATTTTTGTGAGAAAGGTGTAAAAACGAATGCTGTTGTGTATCAAAATACAGTCCTGACGAACCTTGTGGAACCTGTTTCTCATACCATGTTCAATAACAGGCACTGGGTATTCCAACAAGATTCGGCGCCAGCTCATAGAGCGAAGAGCACACAAGACTGGCTGGCGGCGCGTGAAATCGACTTCATCCGGCACGAAGACTGGCCCTCCTCCAGTCCAGATTTGAATCCGTTAGATTACAAGATATGGCAACACTTGGAGGAAAAGGCGTGCTCAAAGCCTCATCCCAATTTGGAGTCACTCAAGACATCCTTGATTAAGGCAGCCGCCGATATTGACATGGACGTCGTTCGTGCTGCGATAGACAACTGGCCGCGCAGATTGAAGGCTTGTATTCAAAATCACGGAGGTCATTTTGAATAAACTTTAATGTCATAAGAATCTATGTTTTGGTATGTTCATTTTAGTATATGAATGGTTACATAATTAATAAACTTGTTACAATTATTTTACATTAAACATGTGACAGAATTTATGACCTGACTAGGTATAATTATAATCATGGGTAAGATTCAATCTGCATATAGTGTTTTAAAATTTTTAAATCGATGAGGAGAGCACTATTAAATCATTTTATCCCCACTGAAGATAATGTATTTAGTGTAGTTATAAGTGAAGGGGTTCGGGAATGTAATTAAGCTATCCGTACTCTATTTATCTAATAGCCATAATAACGTCTTGTGTTCCGGCAATACAACATAAGTTCTAATTGATATTGACAAAAATATGTGTGTGTGTGTGTAAGCATGTGTGATCTGCAATTATTTAACTGGTCTGGATGTAAGTCAATTAGGTATTGTATGATTTGTATTTTTAAAAATATTACACTTAATGCAAGTCTTATTCGCCGAGCTTTGTTTCTATTTAGCATAATCTTCGCAAGCCACGAGAATCCGTTTTCTTGTAACAACACTTTTCCCGGAAACAAATTCTCGGATTTAAAAGTTCTCTTCATCTGTCGCCTTGAGATAAAAAATGAAAACCGTGGACAATAAAGTTCTGAAATTACAAAAGCGTTGCTGGCCGTTTCTTAAATGTAAACAAGCCTTATCTCGACGTGGCAGGCGGTGATCATGTCTTGGTACTTTACAGTCCGTTATGGACAACATTTTTTGGGGAACGAAAATTATATAAGCTGAATACAGATTACAGTAATATTTTTAAGAACGTATTATATGTAATTTAACGTTGAAAAATGCTGAAATCAAAACCAGGTTTGAATTTGGAATTTTGAGCCGTCTTATACTGTATCGGATTGCTCACGCCAGTATAGCCGAATCAAGTACCGGCGTAAAAATTTGTAAGAGACAAACTTCGCCTACGAAGAGCGAATGACAGAAATGTTTGTGAATGTTACTCACGATTGTCTTAAATTTCCATATCCTGCTTTCCATACTCCACTAATTTTACCATCCTTAGAATTTTTAAAAACATATATCTAGTTATTTCTACTTAGCTTACACTCAATTTGATTGCATAATAAGTAAGAGAGAACTGACGATCTACGAGTGGCCATGTTGTATTTATTTTTATGTTGGTCGCGCTTGTTTTGACAAAGATGGCAGTGTGCATAAGGTAAAAGAAAAAAGCACGATATAGCATCGGTATATAGACATATTGAGAAAAAAAACACTGTTCTCCTATCGTCTAGTGCATGGATCAACAGATTAAATACACTCATTTTAGCCAACCGGCGCGCACGGAGTGAACTACGCAAAACATCTGAGCCTCTGTACGCGACAAACGCCTTCTGTAAAATTAATTTTTCTTGAACAATGTGCCAAAAGAAGAAGAATGACTATTTTAAAGGAAATGCGCAAGTCTAAAACTACCGTATGTATTTCGATACATGAGAGAGTCAAATAACGTATTTCCTATCCTATGATTAATTTCTTTTGTTAGTTTTTATCTGTATTCGTTACTAGTGTATTTGTGGCCCTTTTTAAGAAAAAAATATTCACTTACGGGATAAAATCCGTTTGCATCTTAAATATTGATGTAAAAATAGGCTTTTGTATTAGAGAGGGAAGTCTTCTCTTAAA
Organism: Malacosoma neustria; assembly: GCA_963693495.1. NCBI lineage: Eukaryota > Metazoa > Arthropoda > Insecta > Lepidoptera > Lasiocampidae > Malacosoma > Malacosoma neustria. The sequence continues at coordinate 3,652,973 of OY856372.1, forward strand.
CCTCGTTTTCTGTTGATTGTTATTTATTTTTTTGTGATTTGGAAGTTTTTCCGGGGGAAGTTGAGATCGGCCCTACAAATTTTCTTAGTGTATCAAACATATTCATTGCTATGTAAAATATATAACGGTATAATATCTCTACCGTCACAACATAGCTTTTAATTAAACTAATTCCAAGTTGTCAGTAACATGTTGACGTAACATAAAATTGAAACTTATGTATTCTAGCCAAACTTTGTCCCAAACTATTTTACACGTTACCCAAAAGTGAGATGAGAAATTTCATTGGAATTCCATAAAAATAAGTATTCCCCGACTTGTCACGTGCGTACCAAATCCCTTCGGGGATGGCCCTTCACAAATACGAACTGGGACCATGGGGCCACATTTGGTTCTTATATTGGTTTATAAGAAATTTTAACTTCAGATATTTTTATAAGTAAAATAGGTTAAAATGGAATATTTTCATGTATTAAAATTATTTATGTCATACATATGTATGAAATATTCTTTCAATACGTGATTTTGTTTATAATATTTTGTTAAAACGCTTTTTTCAGATAAATAGTGGTGGTGCGGCTGATATCCAGAAAAGATGATAGTCGCAGTGCTGGAAACAAAGGTAGTACGGTTTCAATAGTAATAAACGTTGAAAAAAAAGCAAACGGAAATACTCAGTAAGTCAGAAAAAGCGGTGACTCATCTGAGGTTTTCTAATTTGCTACCTTCTATTGCTGTTGGAGTCTGAGCCTTTATAATTTATTTTAATTTACAATTAACGTTTCACAATAACACTAAAGTCATGAACACACGTATAAAAACTCGTGCGAGGTGTTTAAAGCCAAATACTGAGGTATGTGTTCTCAGTGCGGGCGTTAGCCAAGAACTCAGCGACGCGACGGTGGTCGAGTAGTATTTCGAATCACCGTCAAGCGTCGCGGCATCTAAACTAACTAGCGGGTAGGTAGGGAAAAATATAGTAGATAAGATGCGTAGATAATAGAATTATATTATCAGAGGCCACAAAAATAAATCGATATTACCATACAAGTTATACTTAATTTATAAAATAAATAACTATAAAAACAAATAGATATACTGGGACAATTAATACAGCACTATCCAGTCCTAAAGAAAGCAGCAGATCTTTTGCGTTATGGGTTAGAGACAACTTATGTACCACGTGTATACTCATAATTTACTTTTGTAAATAAATATATTTTTTTTATAAACATCCAACCTCGGTTCGAGAATCAAACCCACGACCCTCGTAGATGTTATACCACGGAAGTAATATGTAACATATCCGTTTCTGTGTATCAGATCTTAAGTGATATCTTGTTGAGATTAGAGTTAAATGTATACATTATTTAATCGCATAAACTACAGAAGAATAATATGAAATATGCCACTTTTCTTAATGTAATAAGATCTTTAGAGTCTTTGTTGGATTCTTTATTTCCAAGAAAACGACAACAATCATGTTATACATGTTTTGCCAGTCACAATGCAACCACGCACGACGTTGATCCTGCTCATTTTGTTTTTGGAAAATCATAAAACTGACTCTTACAAAACTACTAAAGAACTTAACGATAAAATCAAAAAATTAGGCAACGAAGGGTTCAGTACTTCGGACGTTTTGGTTGGGAAAATAATGGATTTTGTGTATTCAAATAAAACTATAATGAACTTGATTGGTAGAGAGCTTTGGAATGTAGGGTCTCAGGTTATTGATAGAATAGTTGAATTTAAAGGTACGTCTTGAAATTTTTTTATAAACAGCAAAAATTTAAGATCACTTTATTTTCTTACTGCCCTTATCCCAGAGTACGTGGATTCGGCACAATAGTTCTCTCCTACTACTCTCCTTTATTAGTCGCTATTTCAACATTCACACCTTTGTTGCTATATCATCCTTTACAAAATCTCGTCTTTGGATTGCCTCTCCTTTTGTATCCATCCAGTCTCATTTTTATCATTGTCCTTGTTACAAGAAATTTTTCTCTTCGCATTATATGGCCACTTATTATATATGTATATATATTTTAATAAGAGATTTCCACATATATATTGACTCATCACAATATCTCTGGAACCATAAGACATAAGTAGAGACTTAAATTTGGTAGAAATATTCCTTTCGCCGAGTACTTTCACGAAAATCAAGCTTACTTTTTGTCAGTGTATAATTGATTCAGGTTCCATTAGGTCTAAAAAGTGGTAGTGGTCTATAAATAAGCCTATCTGCTGATTCATAGCAATAAATAATAATATTTAATTATTTTAAAGCATAATATAAACGCAATGAATAAAACAATATTGTGTTATATTTTACGTGAAATATTTTACCTAGTTTTCATTTTAATAACAGACTGTTTGCACAGTCACGCAATTATTAAGTGCTTTTGTTAATTTTAATAGCTTGATACATTAATTTATTTTGCCAAATTTGCTTTAACTTTGAATAGAATGGGTTTCTTTGTTCTTTCATGATTTTTGATTGGATTTAGTAATGAATAAGCTTTTTTATAAATATTATTCTTAAAGAAAATTTTTACCAATAAGTATTCAGACTGCGTCGCCACATCACATTGATCGAGCAACCTAGAATTGTCCGAAAGCCACTGTTCTCATTATGTAAATAATATTATAATGATATTTTCAGTTTTTCTCACGCTCATTTTTACGTTGACGTTTATAGTCATCAGAAACCAAAACCCGAAAAAATCCATCGGTAAAATCTCGTTCCTGTTAAGCAGGCCCCGAAAGTGGGAAGAATCCTAGATATCTTATGTCTAATTATTCACATATAAAACGTGTCTACAAAAAATATCCAATTAATTATGTATTTTATTAATTTCAGGGAAAGAAAAAAGGTATTAGAAAATGCTATGTATTTGAGGAAGACAAAATGTTATAAAACATAACTAATATTAATTTATAAAAATAAAGATGTTCAAACTACTTTTATTCTTGTTTTTATTTTAGTTTACTGTTTATTATTTAATTAGATTTTCTTGTAATAGAAATTCGAAAAATAGTAGAACGAAGTTTGTGTTATAATAAAAATACATTTACGTGTAACCTTACACACTAACTACGGCTAGTCTCGCGTACTATGTATACTACTTTCATAATACAAAGCTTCTGTGATGTATTTTTGTATGCATTACTCCAGTGGCGGATTTGCAGTCTTGGCCGCCCTATGCCCCAGGCCATGTAGTAAATACCAGTATAAGTGTTAGTTAACATGGGTTATCAGTACTATGGACAACAGCAGTAATTTATACGCTTTAAGTATAATTACTGCAGTTTTAAATGTCAACACCTAATATTGTGTAACAGTACCTTTGTTTAACCTACGAACGCACGAGCGAGTGTGTTTAAGGACCGCGCGTATAACAATATTCTTCCTAAATCATATATACGAAATAACTTATACGTACATTTTATATGAACGAAATAATTACTTCACATTACATTATCTATATTTTGTTTATAAAAAGTACAAAAGTGATTTAGGAAGATTATTGCCATACGATGCAGTGCAGTACGGCCCACCATAATGTGCGCGAGCCTTTAGAATATCAGTGAATTTTTTGTCACGATTAGCCGTCCCTAATATCTGGACGCCTTAGGCCCGGGCCTCCTGGGCCTTATGGCAAATCCGCCACTGCATGACTCTTTGCTAAACAAGTCGACGAACTTCACAACAAAAACATTTTAACGCCGTGAAAACAAGAATCGGTGAGATGTATCTCCTGGTACTATAAATTGATCAATGTAATGGGGCGGTTACTAATTTGTAACAACTGATATAAGGAATCGATACAGCAAATGAATGAAAAATCGCAACACCACTAAAACTCTTCGCAGACTGGACTGACTCTCCGAATTACAACTATGTATATATTAAACGACTCCACTCCAGCAAAGGGGCGCATGCAGCGAGGCATTGCACGGCCGAGTGGGTCCCCGCTGCCTAGCTATGGCCACGAGCGAGCGGCTCAGATCTCGGTAAATCCCCGAACAACGCACTACTCCATGCTATATCAATTTATAAGATTCTAATTAAAAAAATATATTAAAATGTGTAGTTCTGGATACAGAGCTATATCATCTATACCTTTGTACTTATACATATAATTTATTATTTATAAAAATATCTGTTTGCTTGTAATCTATAGTAACCAAAGAATATGCGTCTCACAAAATTAAAGAGGAAATAAGGCATGAGAAAAATAATCTTAAAGAGATATTTAAGTTTTATATACCCTCCCTGTAAAGCGTAGGTATGTTTTTTTTTTAAGTTGAAATTTCGCAGACAGTCAGGCAACCCAACAGTAGCAGGTGGTATCGTCGCCTATGAGTGATTGCGAAACCAGAGGCATTGCCAACACGCAGCCAACATCGAAAACCTTCCTTTTTTAGGAAATCATATCGTAAAATCTCAGTCGGAGGCTCATTCTCAATCCAGACAGAACGCCACCTAAATGTTTTTGAGAACCGTTACGCACAAGAAACAAGAAGAAGTGGTCTCAAGAAATGAGGATAAACGCCCAGCCAACGGCAGTGGTATCGTAGTGTTTGAAATACGACAAAGTCACCATTCTAAACAGTTCCTCAGAATATTCCCCATTGTACTCGGTAGAATACCCAAAACAAAGCAAAGTTTCTGCGAAAGCCAAGCGTGTCTACTCCGTCTGTGAACAGGAAATCTTTCACAAGACAGATGGAGTAGGAGATTGAGCTGACAGGCATGTAACTCGTATTCTATTAATGTGAACGGTGGGAATACAGGTCAGGTCACCTGTGCTTTGTAAATCACAAGCCGTTATCGTAGAGTGATATACTGCTTGGAACGCTTTAGCTTTGTAGAGGCAAGTTTGCTATGCCCTCTAGTTGAACCCTAAACTACGAATTATTCGTGATATCGACACTAGGAATCCCAATACTCCTTAAGATGGTAAGATGAGTTTCATTGAAATGCGGTGGTCCCTATTAAATGTATATGAATGATACATTAGTATCATTCATATTCTTTGATTGTAAGGGGTCTCACTAAAAACTTGAAGTCAAAGCCATGAATTTTATCCTCTTGTGGACCTTGTTAAACATCCGATAAAGCCAATTGTGGTGAATATTGCAAGTCAAGAAGGGAAACTGTCTTGTCAAACAACTCCACCCCAACAGTGGGCCGAAAAGTCAGTAATGTACGATTTAAATTTGATTGGGATTAGCCATGATAAGTACCATTATCATTTATATGCCCAACGGTGTATAAAATTCTTCAAAAGTAGAAATTAAATTTGACATATCAACTTATTTTGTAAACATAGTTTTCTTGTATATTAATGTATCTATATTAGTACGCATAAATCCTTTATCTCTGTAAGGCAAGTTAATACTAAATGAAAAAAACGCTGTACACTATTCGATATAACTGCAAACAATGGCGTTTCTCTTCAATTTGTTAACTTTTGTCTCTACAAACAAATCGGAAACCAAACATCTTTTGTTACATGAAGTGCCTCAATTAAGCCATTAATTTCCAGTTCCTGGTATTCTTCACTCGAGTATATATTCATAGAATTTTTACTAAAAATTACCATTTTTAATAAGTAGCCCTATAGAACGTTTAGTATATTTACAGAAGAATCTTATAGTATATTGATTTTCATCTAAGCATTCCATTCAAATTGCTTATTGCAAACTTCCGATTTAATACACGAAGGCTCCAAAGTAGAGATGCAAGAATTAATTATTATGTAAATACGGAGTGTTTTATCTAAATTGTATTTTTAAATACATTAATTACTTTAACTAAACATCCAAAATTTAAATTTAATACACTCATCAGATCATTCCTTGAGCTCTTAAGTGTGAGCTTTCCATACAATCGAGATATAACTCTGCAGAAGAAAAAATAACCCGTATTAAAGCAGAAGGATATCAATATCAAATTAATAATTATAGTATGAAACAAATGAATAAAATGAGTAAAATTTTATAATACTAACGTATTAAATGGAAAGTATAAAAATGATGAAACACGGACTTATATCAATTTGTATTATAATATTAATGACAATAGAAATGAATGAGACAGGAAATCCAAGAGATTTTACTGTGAGACCTAAAACGAACACTAGACCTTCAAAGTGGATCACCAATACTGCATTGGATATGTGGTATGGAAATAAGAGTCTGGTAGAGATAATAGGAAAAGAATTTAACGATATTCTTTATAGGCTTACTGCGAGACCTGGTAAGTAAAACATTATTTTCGAACCTATAAATTTAACATTACCCCCTGATTATTTTTAATTTGGATTCTGTCATTATAATTGATGGAATAGATATTTGGAATGATTCTATAAATTATATAATTGTGTGCTTTATAGCATTATACATATAATGTAAACAGATTCTATTTTCTAAATAGTTTGAAAATCTAATGGATTGCTTAGAAAACATTAGATAACGCCTCGTTTCACTATATATGATTCTTTTCCTTTCACTGTATCCTTCGATCAACAATAGGTTGATCGAAGACTGTATCAATCAGAGGTGTTTTTTCTAAATTAGTACAGCCCATCCATACCACTATTTAGTTGTTCAAAGAGACAAGAAAATATGAAATCCATCGACTAAATATGGTTTATTGTCATCTGACTGTCCAAACTCGGAATGAATTACCGAATGCACATCTTTGTATACATGTTAGTAGATTTTTTACGATGTATTGTTTAATTGCGTTGCCCACTTGGTCATGTTAGCTGATACAAAATGACCAACTATTGTGATAATCGAAAGTTTTTAATGTTAATATAGTTTAGAGTAATTAAAACTTTAAAACTATACAATTACTTTCAGTACGTGCGGTATTAATAAATGAAAGCAAAAATATCTCTACAAATATGAAAAAAATTACATATACAACATAAAATTTACAAAAAATCATGTTTAATCAAACGTATTGCATTTGAAACAAAAATATTTAAAAATGAGTGATTGAAATAAATAGTAAAAAAATAAAAAAAAAACTTAATTTTAAGGTGTGCTTGTATTTGTAAAGAAAAATGGGGAAAAATTTAAAATATAGTAGATATAAAACACATCTTGGCTGCTTTGGCTTTGAATAATGAAATAGACGAGAAAGTGTTACCTGTATGAAATCTGACAAAGTTATCGGTTTTATATATTATATGGTACTGAAAACTGTAAATAAAAATAAAACCATTAAATAAATAAAAATAATAAAATAAAAAAAGACATCCCGAAAAAAATAAGGTCTCAAAATATTATACAACGCAAGTTACTGACTACGCTAATAGAAGAGAACAGCCCACAAAAATAACTAATGTGGCCTGTTTATATGAGCTGCTGGACTAGTAATTGCAAATGATAAAAAACAGAAGGAACATTACATTATTTAAGGAATCATTACAAAGAAAATCTTTTCCTGGGTTAAAGATCTACGAGTTTATTTAAGCGTGAACGCAACCTATACTTTTGGCGGCACTTTTGTTTTAATGATACTTATACAAACACTACTAATTAAGGAAGAACCTATATAAATGGCTAATTTAGTCGTAATTTCATCACTACCAGTGAGAAACGCGACAGACTTTAAGAGCTAATTAAAGCTATCGTTATGAATTAAGGATGTAATGATATCTAGAAATATTAACGTCGACGTCGACAACAAAATTTGTGGTTGAATCTTGGAGGCTAGAAGAGTCTTTCGATTGACAATGTAATATTTAAACTGTTATTATTAATATATTTAGCTTTTATTGAAAGATGGTCTATTTAAAACTGTGTAAACTACACAGTTTACATAGTTTATATACACATATAAGTATAAATATTGATATTGTGTTTATTTTAAGTCATTTGTATTGTGTAACTAATTACACTCAATCGTGTAAATCTTTCTAGGTTTATGATATTCTACATAAAACTGTTTATAACATGAACTTTTAGCATAATACATTTTGCCCTTTAAAACCTATGTGACATAAAATTCTATGTTATTGTTTGTCAGGCACTTGTAATAAATTTTCTTCTATTTATACACGTTTCATACCGGACACATCCAAGAATACATTTCTTAGGCATTCTGCTAATAATTGACGCAGAATAAAAGTTTATATCCAGTTTGGCTGTCCGTTTATAAATATTTTTCTGAATAAATATTCACAAGAAACAGATGTGGTTCAAGTTTTTTTTAAAAGAACTATCGCTTGACCATGAATCCTAAAAGGAAGTTCGAAAAAAAAATGCCTTTACGACACCCTTAGTAAGTGATGAGATAACCCCATTTTTATTCTTGGCCACACGGATAATGATAAGAGGCTTGCTTGCTCTTTTCATGTAATAAGAGGTGTTTAAAATAATGTGAGCCCATACTATCTTACTGCTAGATTCGGGCCTCCTTCTAGAGTGAACAGACATTATACCCGTCAACCTTGTCGATTAGCAGGTTATACATACCGCTGATCTCAGGTTTTCTCACGATAAGAAAAACTGTTTGAGCTGTGTACGACCTCGTACCTCTAATTTGGTCTTCATGTTTCATAGGTCTTGGCTACGATAACCACTAGGCTAAGTACAGGCATTCTTATGTAGTAATTCAAAGGTAATTCTATTTATTATGACCTGAGATTTATTCGTTAAAATATAATATTCTACATCACTAAATAGGCCGTATTTGAACTCAGTCTTTCGAGTGGCGCAACCAGCGTTTCGAATGAGATTTTTCGAGCGGAGAGGGTAAGTCCTTAATGAGCTCACTTGAAAACAAAGCAGGTACTACCGTTTCGGCTCATAGTTTATTGTCTTTGATATTTGAACCGCACTGTATAGCAGGCCAGATGGATATTGCCTGTTTTTTGTTTGCCAAGTTCTGTCACGTGATCAAAGTTCTAATAAATTTAAGCCGTAAATTGAATTTTGAATATTATCCGATCGAAATAAACCTGTAGACAAAAAAACGTTAATTATAATTATGTATTTATAAGAGTTTGATGTTTATGAAATTACGAAACGATATTTTTTTATTAGTGCATAGTAGTCAGGATAAAATCATCACCTGAACGTATTCGTTCCACATTGGTGTCAGTTTTTTCTTTATCTATTTCGTACGGCCTTTGATGTCCCTGCTGTTCTAGGATCTAACGCTTCTGCTGGGACATTGCGTAAGCGGGATGGCTAGACATTTACTTCCCGCATAATTTACGATATTAAGCCAGCGATTCTAGGATCTATTCCTCTTGCTGGGGCATGATGGAAGCGGGATCGCAAGATCGCAAGAAGTGGGTTCCCTTGTATCCAAACGCATATAATATGCATAGCATAATATGCTCTTTTCTACGATAATACACATCAGTGGACCAAGGGCTTTTTGTGTCCTATTTGGGCTAAAGCTCTTGAATAATAAAAGTAAAAATGTGCTCAACCTTTTATAATACTCAGAGGAGTATGTTAAGTAACACGTCTTTATCCATAATTTTTCTATCAGCCTACGCATTTAAGTCCTAGATTTCATAAAGAGGTTTCTTATCCGTGCAGGGGCGGAGAAAGAATATACTAACCTCTGCGGCCAGGGTTGGCCTGTCGTAAAAGGCGACAAAACAACCCACCCTAGCTACGTGGTAAGGCCCCAAGCCCGTCTGGATGGCGACCACCTTTGGTCTTAATTATGCCGCCATAATAACCTTGTGTTGTGTTCCGGCATTAGTGACCCAAGTTCCTGTACCCTTATGGGACAGCGGGGTGTTCGCGATGCCACTGGCGTTGCAAACCCATAGGCGAGGGTAACTGCTAAATTCTGAGCGGGCCGTCAGCCTGTCTGCTATCCCACAGCAATAAAAAAAAATTAGTCTTATTTTGTGTACTAATTATTAATAAACTCCTGGTTATGAAGTAGAAGTTTGGCTTACAACCTTCATTCTAAGATTATAATTAAATGGTGTAATAATTAATATATGCACCGTGCAGATGTAGAGTAAGAACGCTGCGCCCGGGGGCGGCCTGTCATAAAAGGCATCAAAATAAGGGTTATTTTGTTGCCGATACCTTTGTTGTAGCTACGTTTTTAATTGCTGAAAAATAGCAGACAGGCACACTTAATAGTAAGCAGTTATCGTCGCCTATGGGTATTTGCGACGCTAGGGCCACCACGAACACTCTCCATAAGGTTACTGAAACCTGGGTCACTAATGCCGGAACATAACACAAGGTTATTATAGCGAAATACTTATAGATCAAGAGTGGTTGCCGTTCGGATGGACTTGGGACCCTCCCACATAGCTAGGGTTGTTTTGTCACCTTTTACGAAAGGGGAACCCGACAACAGTAGTTAGTATTCTTACTCCACGCCTGCACGGAGAAAACGGAGTGTTATATTCTGGCATAAGTTATCTAAATTATAGTCCCCTAGCGCGAACAACAGCGTATTAGCGATTCAGCAAACATCCACAGACGATGGTAACTGCTTACTATTAAGCCTACAGCCAGCTTGTCTACGAATCCAGCAATAAAAAATTGGCAGTCATAGGGACTGCCGATAGAAGTGAAAACTTATTACTTAAAATTTTGAAATTAATTTGAATTCGAATGAAATTTCATAATGTTTAAAGTTTAAATTCAACATCAACAACAACATATTAACATCAATCTGGTTTTCATATCTATTGACACTCCGAGCAACAATTACTCGTATATACATATTTATATATTATTCAAATATATTACGGGTTCTACAATATCATGACAAAATATAAATACAATTTAAGTGAAATAACAATTAATATACAATCATATTATTTATGGATAGTTTTTGTATTTATTACTAAATCTATTCAATTTTACTTGTAAAGATATACACAGTACTAATGTTTTACAATAGGTCACCTGTATAGGTACAGATATATTGCTATTATGCATGTCAGTGACGCGAACTCACAAGATTTCACCCATCCAAAAGCGTCTAACGCGCACAGCACACCGACAGGTATATACGATGTGTTTTTTTTTATAAAGCTGTTATCGTCTCAGACGACAAAAAACAGTGACTCCGGACGGAAAAGGCATTCCGATCCCGTGGGCGTATTCTGTGAGACGCGCTCCCGGCTCGACCGCTGCATGGGGACCAAGCGAAAATCAGCCACGAATGGCATGAATACTTTAATTGGGGACTATCGGTTCCACCTATACTAATCTACTATCGTTTCGGAGTGCGTAGCTGGAGGAGAAGAAACGACGAAAGAAACTCCCCCGCAACACATCTATTCTACGTGTTGTATATAATGTGTGTGTGCGTCTACAGGTTATGGGGGCGGTAGGAGTTCCTAAACCTATTACGTCAGGTTAGGTACGATGTGTTATATATATATATATATATATATTATATATATATATATATATATATATATATATATATATATATATATATATATATATATATATATATATATATATATATATATATATATATATATATATATATACTAGCTGACCCGGCAAACGTTGTTCTGCCATATAAATAATAAAATGTCAAAAAATTAAAAAAAAAAATTAGGGGTGGACTACCCCTAACATTTAGGGGGATAAAAAATAGATGTTGGCCGATTCTCATAGATACCGGATAAGCACAAAAAATTTCATCAAAATCGGTCAAGCCGTTTCGGAGGAGTATGGCAACGAAAACTGTGACACGAGAATTTTATATATTATATATATATATATATATATATATATATATATATATATATATATATATATATATATATATATATATATATATATATATATATATATTCGTGTACACAAGCCGCTGCGCATGCGCCAGTCTGGCATCAGAGCAGTACGTGCTATAGATATTATATACTAGTAGAAGATATACAATTAACTTTAGCATGTCCGTGACGCGAATTCATAAGATTTTCCCCTACCAAAAAGTGCTCAACGCGGCTAAAGATGTTGTCACTTCAAAAATGTCATAGCATTACATAATGAAGATTTCTAGATTATTATTTTTTCAGCCAATTTATTTAATTATCATAGTTGAAAGCGAACATGCAATTAGAAGAACACAGATGTAAATGTTTTGTGGTAATACTGTCGCTGTTTGTTAGAGTTGCTCAATTTAATGTACGGCAGTGTAGTACATACTCGTACAATAGTTTAGAAGTATCATAAATCGACGTCTACCAGTTTCTTGCGACAATAGGTTTCAATCAGATCCAGATGATCATCATTCATTGGCTTGGCCTTGTCCCAATTATTTGGGGTCGGCACAATATGCCATTTTATTCTATCCAGGCATTCTTCATTTCTCACTTCACATACCCTCATATCATGCATCACACATTCTTTTTGTCGCTTTTTAGGTTTACACCTGCCCTTGTACTCATCTATTTTCGGTATATTTAGGTACTGAAATATCTTCTTTTTAATCGCTTAATTTTCTCTATATATTTAAAAATTCCACTTAATTGTATTAACGAATACTTATTTTCTATATTCTCAAAATACACAAGTGTTTAATTGAACATCAAAATGCTTTTGGGTCTGAAAGGCGTCCACATTAAAGGGATGTTATCGGCCCAATAAACTGCGGTTGGGCCTATCTCAATCTTTCTATTTCAATGCTCTGTAAGGAAACGCTAACTTGGAAACACTTTTAGAACGATTGATAAACAGAAGCGTTTCTGATATTTGTTATTGCTTGCTTGTACTTTATACTTATGGTCTTAATGTTTTAAATCTTTATACACTCTAAACTAATTATATAAAACAAAAATGTCTGAACAGAATCGGGAGTGTATGGTAAAATAAATAAAAAACTGTAAAGCACATACAAAGTAAGGTAAATATTTACCGCATAGGTATTTTAAGCATAAAAACAAAAATGTTTCTTTCTTCTTTTTTTATTATTACTCAAAGGGAATAGTGAAGAAAGAATTTAATTTAACCAAAATTTGGTCCGGTTTGGTTAGTGAATAATCTATTCAGTCCGAGGTCGATAATGTCACTGATTAACTTCAAATCGTAGTTAAAACTTTACCTAAGGTAGATCAGTTTGTGATTCTAGACCACAATCAAAAGACAGAGACCAATTGGAGGCATCCACTGTCGGTTAACACAAGGGCAAACATAGTGGCAGCTTGAAATCAAGGTAAACAAGTAAACTTATACGAGGTAAAGGCGTACATCAACGTCAGAGAGAATGAAATGGCAGATGAACTTGCAAAAGCAGCAGCTATAGATTAAGAATTAGAGCCAGCATATAAGATGTATCCAGTCTCGTGAGCCAAAAGTCACATACGAAAGAGGACTCTTGACATATGGAACACAAGATACAACGAAGCAGTACCGGAACTATTACAAAGCTTTTTCTCCCTGGCGCCAGGCAAGCCTACAAAGCTATAAAGGACCCTAAAACCGATGGGTCTAATGACTCCTGTTCTGACAAGGCACGGAGGGTTTTCCGAGTACTTGCATCGATTCAAGTGTAAGGGGACCCTTCATGCTCATGTGAAGCAGGTACATCGCAAAGCGTAGTGCACATTATATTCCAGTGTCCGATGTTCGTACAAGAAAGATATAATACAGAAAACAAATTTAAAAAAAAAAAGAATATTAGAATATACTTATGTCAACAATACACCAGTCTACGTTTATGGAATTTTGCACAACAGTAGCACATAAGGTGAATGAGGTAGAATAAATAAGAACCAAGAAATGTTGGAAATATATTTCAGTATATAATTACTAACATTTAATTATATAAGAACTTTATTTAAGCATTAAGTAAACGTAGTAAACATAATGACATATGTGCTAAAACATATGTGCTAAATGATTAGATAAAAAAAAGAAAAAGTTGTGAAAGGAAACTGAATAAATTATCCTGACTCACTCGTGTCAGGAATGAAGTATTTATAAAAAATAACATAATTTTTCTAAATATTACTGCAGATTTTTGACTCTTCTCCGGTTGATTCATCAGATTGATCTATATATAATAAAGGTGAATTTAATAAACATCTTTAACTTCAGCATGTTGATTTATTCTAATATCTTAAGAGATCGAATAGAATACCTATAGAATACCTGACTGATATAGCCTTGAGTATTTACTTACAGTAAATGAGTTTGAGTTGCCCATTTTGCTCACGCTGTTCATGCTTCATATCCTATGCTTTGTTAAGTTATATTATTCAGTCAATAACAACGATTCATGTTTATTTTTCGTCTAGGTAACCAACTTTATCGAGGCATTTTGTATACGAGTATATCCATGCTAATATTTTTTATAAATGTGACAGTAACTCAGTCTGTCTGTTACGTTTTCACGACTAAACCGCTGAACCTTTTTACTGAATTTTACTAAAGAGCTTTTACTGAATTTTAGTATAAAGATAGATCGTATGCAAGAGTTAAAGTAATTAATTTATTTTTTTATTTATATGACAAAATAACATTTACCTCGTCAACTATATAATATATGTTATGTATTGTATATTATTTCTTTATTGACTTTCGGAACTGTTTTTAGCGATCAATGTGAAATGATTTACATTGATGACAAATAACGATGATGTTGCAAGACATGTACCGCGATTCAGATTTTGGACTACTTTTGGACATGAAAATTTTCTCCATCACCATCAGTGTACACCAAGGATCCGTCCTTCTCTTTTTTAAGATAAAGAAGATCCGTCCTTAGTCTGTTTCTGTTCAGCGTGTATTAATAAGTTTTATTATATCAATAAGTTATATCAATAAGTTTTAGATACATAAGAGCATTCTAGTCAAATGGTCTCGTACTTGCAGTTGAATTCAGAGGTACGGAATCAACTTCCTCGACAGGGTTCCACTTTTGGGCAAATTGTTCCGTCCAATATGTATATTAAAACAAAATTATTACAAGATGGCTCTTACTATTGGTTGACCTAACGCTCTTACAAGAGCAAACTAAAGTAAGAAGTGTGAATAAATAATTTCCACGTTACCCTTAGCGGATAAGCAAAGCCTTTGATGTTACAAAAGCCACTCTATGAGTGCTCGCTTTAACCAAACGATTAAAAACGGAGGGAGACTTTTGAGGGTTGGAGTTTAGTTTTGACTTGTACTGCATATTTTATATTTAGTTTAAAATGTTTTTTTTTTATTTTAAACTATTTTATAAAAATATACATATAATGTTGTGTATTAAATCTGTTGGTCGAAAAATAAACCTTATATGTGAATTTAGTTCAAATGATGATATTATCTAGTAAATTTTTATTTTTATTAGATACCTAAATACCTTTGCGAATTCAGCGCAAAATATGAAGGGATGTGTTCTGTCTTCTAGGAACTCGTGACAGGCAACAAATGAAGTAGCTAAGAATGGTACCACTTTTTGGTATAAAATTTATAGCTGAAAGTCATATGGTTATATAATCGTAGTATAAAAAAAATAATATTTACGATTTGTTTTATCGATTTTAACGCGGCTTTTGTTCAGAAAATATTAATAAAAAGAAACTAGACACTCCTCAAATTAAGTGTAAGCTTTTAATATAAACGGTAGGGTATTTAAAAAAATACTATTCAAAATAATTTTGGCTGAGAAATAACATAATATAGCATTTAAAAATGAAACTTATCATCAAACTATACTATTCTAGGTTTTATATATGAAATGTTTATTACGATGAATTTATTATAAAAGTTTATTTATACAGAAAATAATTATCGACGTTTGATGAAAGTTTCATATTATTGATCAACAGTCAAACTTAAGACATTTTTGGAATAAAAAGGAAGTATGGAGTGTTTGTAATGGTTGAACCAGATCTACGCGATTCCAAAGAGAGGTAAAGATGCGCATTAGGTAAGGTAGACATTAAGGATAATTAAAGTATTTGACAGACTGTATAGGAATACGATAAAAATATGCTTGTATAATGATTTAAACGTCAGAATGTATTAACAAAAACACCCATTTAAAATATTTTTTTATTGCTGTAGGACAGCAGACAGGCCGTCGGCCCGCTTAGAATTTAGCAGTTACCGTCGCTTATAGGTGTTTGCAATGCCAGTGGCATCGCGAACACGCTGCTGTCCCATAAGGGTACAGAAACTTGGGTCACTAATGCCGGAACACAACACAAGGTTATTATGGCGGCATACTTAAGACCAAAGGTGGTCGCCATCCAGACGGGCTTGAGGCCCTACCACGTAGCTAGGGTGGGTTGTCGCCTTTTACGACAGGCCGACCCCGGCCACAGAGGTAAGAATTCTTTCTCCGCCCCTGCACGGATAAAATATATACTTTATATTGATAAAACGATACAATAAGTCGACAAAATTGAATGAACTAACTTATGCCTGTATATAACAAAGCGTTGAGAGCAATATCGATAATTACTACGTAGTTAATGATCCAGACTTCGAACGGAGCTCCGAGATTAAATACCATTCAATCTCAATTGATTGGACACTTACATACACTAACGAGTCTGGTCTGTGCTTCATTCTCTTAAGTGCAAACTATATTCCGATTATTCAAAAATCATTTCATAAAATCATTTTAATAAAGCATTGTGTTTCAATGCTGTGAAAATTGTATACTTGATTGCATTTGTTTCTTTTCATGGCTCTTTTTGGTCTTGTCAGATGTAAGAAATAAATGAAGAAGATGTGACTGAATTTGAGTTGCATAAGGACTGCCGTTTGGTATTTCATCCGAAAGATGAAAAAACAGTGCCCTAGGAACACTTTGAGCCTATTAGCTAAATACGATGCCATGTGAGACTAACTGATTACATAGTGCTAATACCCAATTTACGGCAAGTGGATGCTTCGGGTTATCTGCACCTTCAGTTTAATATGTACTTAATAAAAACCATCTCGTTATTCATATCGAGAACGTAAACTCAGTTACAAAATAGGAGAAAGAATAAAACATACTGAATAATGTTTTCCTTTATCACAATACTCTACATTGGTTTGGATCTGCTAATACTTAGATGCAACTGGGATAAAACGCTTAAAAGAAACACTGCTGCTGTCTGGATTTAACATATTTTATAATACTAGTGGTATTTTATTTCTGTGGGACACCAGATAAGCCAACGATCCACTTGTAAGCAATTACCGTCGCTTATGAATCTTGGCAACGCCAGGGGCACCGCTAACA
Organism: Malacosoma neustria; assembly: GCA_963693495.1. Taxonomy (NCBI): domain Eukaryota; kingdom Metazoa; phylum Arthropoda; class Insecta; order Lepidoptera; family Lasiocampidae; genus Malacosoma; species Malacosoma neustria. The sequence continues at coordinate 3,670,176 of OY856372.1, forward strand.
GGCTACCGTCTGTGTTGGGTAACATGGCCACTTATTACATGTAGCACACAACACTAGGTTATTATCATGGTAAACTTATAGATCAGAGGAATTATATTAGGACCAGTTAATAATGATTATATAATTCTTATAAGAAGATTATTCATTTATAAATTGACCTTTGTTTCTGAACAATCTTAATTAATACATACATACATATAATCACGCCTCTTTCCCGTAGGGGTAGGCAGAGACCACTTCTTTCCCCTTGCATCCTTACATACTTGTTTCGCTTCGTCCACTTTCATTATTCCCTTCATACATGCCCTTTGGTTTAGGGTACTCTTGACCTGGCCTTTTTTCAAGACGTCCCTGATCTGGTCTCGAAACGTACGCCTTTTTTTTTTTGGTCTCGGGGAAAAACCTCTCTTGACGGGTTCCCCCGGCCCGGGGGGACCGAGGGATATGTGGGACTCCGGGAAAGATGATTGGCCATCCGACTACCCACTAAAAAACCCCGCTGTTCTCCTATCGCCTACGCCCGGGCCCACGGATATATGGCCTGCCGATCTCGTGGCCCGGGCCGGCGCCGGCCCGCCCTTTGTCTTGAGGCGGGCCCCTTCTAAAGTGTTGGCGCCAGGGGGTCAGGGTTTCGTCCCCCCGGCGCTCTCCTAACAACTCTAGGAGTTGAGGGGGGCCGCGGAACAGCACGCAGCCCTCACCCTCGCGGCAATAGTGCGGGCGGCGGGTCCTCCCCCGAGGGGCCGCCCGCGGCCGCTTTTTACGGCGGCCGGAGGTCGTTACTAGCCCTCCGGCGCCGCCGGCGTGGCCTGCGTTGGCGGGAGGGGAGTGTGGTGGTCGACTCCCGCTCCCGCTCCGCCGCCTCCTTTGCGGACATGACTGCCTCGCTATCCGCCTAGGTCTACCCCTTCCAACACTTCCAATTACACTCTCCTTATACACCTCTTTCGTCAATCGTTCTTCATTCATTCTCTCAACATGGCCAAACCATCTCAGCATACCTTTCTCAATTTTTGTCACTACATCTTCTTTCAGACCACAACGTTTCCTTATCTCACTATTTCTTATCCTGTCACTCAGTTTAACTCCTATCATACTTCTTAACGCTCTCATCTCAACTGCATTTATTTTGCTTTCATGTTGCTTCTGCCATACCCAACTTTCACTTCCGTACATGAGTGTCGGAACCAACACCCCCTCATACACAGCCAGACGAGCCTTCTTAGACACCTTCCGACTGTTCATAAAGGAGTGTAAAGCTCCATTCACCATGTTTCCTGCATTCACTCTTCTTTTAATATCACTCTCACACTTTCCATCTCTTGTAAACTTTGAACCCAGATACACAAACTCATTCACCTGTTCAATTTGTTCATCTCCAATCACAATATTTAATCTTAATTAATGAATTGGCTTAATCTGCTTCGCATCTAAATGCCATGACAGGACGAAGTGGAACACTCACTAAGTGCTCTTTTATCCCTGATCCTCTTCTTAGAATACGGTTTGCCCTTTCTCCTCTCCTTCCTGTAATATTAAAGTATCTATTAACCATGTACTACCAAGTATTCCGGGAATTCTTAGTAATTTATATAAATTGTCCTTCTTATACAGTAGGCAAGATATTAACTGTAAACGTATAATTATATACTCATTATTTTATGACCTTGATAAATACCTTCAGTTTTTTATTAATGTTGTAATTATGTATGTATGTGGGCATTTGAGAGGTTTTCAAGGCTCCACTTAGTTACCTACCTATACACACATGAAAGCGTATCTTAGAGACACCTTTCCTTGGCCACAAGGCTTACCTCACCAATCATCATACCTATGACACATGTGAGATCCTATCTATGTAAATACTAGATAGATAGATAGATAATTCTTTATTGTTCACCACACAATTTTACAGAAAAAAAGACATAAAAAGAAATAGGTAATAGTACAACATAGTGAGCTCTATAGTGATACTCTATAGTAATACTAGTGAGATCCTACCTATGTAGACACTTGTAAAGTTTTTTTTTATAGCTTGAGTTCAGCAGACAGGCAAACGGCCCACCCTGGCAGGTGGTCACCGTCGCCTATGGACGTTTGCAGCACCAGAGGCACCACCAACGCGCTGCCGGTCTCGAAGAAATTTTATAACGCCTTTTTTGAAGAACCCCATATCATACCGCGCTGAGAAAACCTCAGCCGGAAGCTCATTCCAGATCCTAAGAGTACGCAACATGAACGTTCTGGAGAACCGTTTCGTACAGGAAAGAAGAGGCTCCAAGAAATGGGGATGAACACCCAGCCGATGGCGTTTCCTTATCTCACTATTTCTTATCCTGTCACTCAGTTTAACTCCTATACTTCTTAACGCTCTCATCTCAACTGCATTTTTTTTGCTTTCATGACTGCGAAATCTTATTTTGAGACCCTGTCCCATGGCCTGTTATCAACGCCACTCATGAGTGTTTTAAAACCCATCCCGTATCTCGGCGCAGGCCTGTTTGGCCTGAGGAAACCAGGCCCAACGCAACCCGCGTTTCTGGGTATTGAAATCGGTAAGCTCACCTAACCAACCAGAATTGATACCGGCACGGTAATAATTATCTCAATAAATATCTTTAAGACGACACGTGTTTGTACTTGCTACTGAGTTCGAATATAACTTAGCCTAGAATACTTAGCTGGTACAGAAGCGCCCTCACTGTGGCAACAGGCACGTAGCTAACTGCAATAAGGGAACGTTATTCTCTAAGATTTCACTGCAGAGAACTTTCAGAATTTTGCTGTTCCTTTCAACTGATAAATAATGGATAGAATGGCGTCGAACATCTTTTTATAATCTTTAGTGTTACCAGCCATCACAACTCCTTTCAGTGTGGCAGTTATCGCAACAAGTTTTGCTAGTTATAGTAACAATTGTTGCTAGTTATTGAAACAAGTATCGCTAATTATTGAAACAAATGTTGTTAGTTATTATTTACATATATGAAATATCGCGACTGCCCGTCGCAACAAACGGGTTTGGGGTCCTACCACTTAGCTAAGGTTGTTCTGTGGCCTTTTACAATAGACCGACTTCAGCCGCAGGGGTATTACTCTTAGCAGGAGAAAGTACTCTTGCTTCGCTTCTGCACTGAGAAAAATCTTGTAGTGTTGACTACTTTATGGATTTATTGTATTTTTATTTCTCTCTAACACCGCAGACATAAAATGCTTATGTTCTTAGAGCCTGTGACAAAGCTCTATGCCAACGTTCGTTCTTGGGACTGAATACATACGTTACCAAATTTTGTCGTACAAATATTAGCCTTTGAGAAAAAATTTTCAATTTTTCGTTAATGTTTGGTATAATGCCTTTACAAAAACAACGGTGTATAAATATAAAAAAAATTACAAATATAAATAAATCTCCAATCCGTTTTTAAAGACAATAATCTTAATAAGATGGTGTCTCTGCTATCGAAGTAGATGTACACTAAAACATTTGCTCTTAGGATTTACCTCAAGGACGAATAGCTGTCCTAAATATAATACATCTTCCTCGTTTTGAGAGGCTCCTATAAGAGTGGATGGATATGTGTACATCCCGTTTTGTTAGCCTTTTTCAGAGTAAGGAGGATTTCCCGTATTAGTGTGACGTTTCCTGCACATTTACTGGTACCAACACTGGGAGACTTTCTATACTATTATATACCATACATAAAATTTGTAGATAAATAGTTAAATAAACTTTAAATAATAATCTAAAATATCTAATAATTGAAACAAAATTAAATATTACTTTTAACTGATGTCTTAAAAATATTTATTGTCTTTATCATCGTTCTATACATGAATTACAGAATTTTCCGCATTAATGTCCGTGACATTGGAGGAGGAATTATCTATGTTAGTATACTCACAACCATGGTTGCTGAAGAGCGTGCGAAATTCAGAAGAAAAATTCTAATTTGAAGCAGAAGTTTGGATTACAACCGGGACCTAGTGCTAAGATTATTTTAATATTATCTACACAATTACAATTGTTACAATTACAATGTGATTAAGGAAAATTCCCAAGATAAATACAGAAGAAGGTAAAGTCTGCATAAGACCTCTTATAAAACCAGACTTCTAATTAAATATTAGCTGATGTTGACCAAAATTAGCACCTAGTATTACAGATTGCTTGTCGTGATATCATTCCGTATGTTGTGCAAAGTCAGTACAAAGCGCAGGTGGTCTAAAGCGAAATGATACAGCAATAACACTAAAATAAAAGTAACCTATTGCACCACAACTGATACTGATTTCCACAAACGTCAGGCCTTATTCACCAAAAAATAAGGACTATTATTGCACGTCAAACAACAAATAGGCACTATATTGTTCAGAATTCGTTCCGACCGAAACAAGGTTTGGCAAAACATTTTCTATGTACATTGACGTTGTAAAATTTAAATACTTTTCTCGTTGTTAAGGAAATTGGTAGTTTTGGTTCTTTTTCTCTTTGGAGAATGAAGTGATAATGTTATTAAATTTGTAGATGGAATTCTTTGATAAATCCTTGGGATTTTTTTTATTGCCGAGAATACTCGTAGGAGACAGGCTAACGACCCACTAAGAAGTAGTTACCGGCGCCAGGGGAATTGCTGACACGCTGCCATTCGCATAGAGGAACTGGTATCTGGGTCATTAATTCCAGGACATAACACAAAATTATCATGACGACATAATATTTACAAAGCAGCAGTGGTTGTAATCCAGGCTGGTTTGAGGCACTACCACCTAGCTAAGGTTGTTTTGTCACCTTTTACGCAGGCCAGCCGCGGCCGTAGTGGTTAACATTCTTATTCCGCCCCTGCACGAAGGATTGAACACATATCTTTATATCTTTTACACTGAAACGTTTGTTGTCTATGGTGATGCGACTGTATCGTGTCCATTCTATGTATGATATAATTGATTCACATATGCATTTTTATTCATATATCTTGGCAAAATATATATATAAATGTATCTCCACCTCCACTCTTATATATAGGTATATACCTAGTCAGGTCATAAATTCTGTCACATGTTTAATGTAAAATAATTGTAACAAGTTTATTAATTATGTAACCATTCATATACCAAAATGAACTTAACAAAACATAGATTCTTATGACATTAAAGTTTATTCAAAATGACCTCCGTGATTTTGAATACAAGCCTTCAATCTGCGCGGCCAGTTGTCTATCGCAGCACGAACGAGGTCCATGTCAATATCGGCGGCTGCCTTAATCAAGGATGTCTTGAGTGACTCCAAATTGGGATGAGGCTTTGAGCACGCCTTTTCCTCCAAGTGTTGCCATATCTTGTAATCTAACGGATTCAAATCTGGACTGGAGGAGGGCCAGTCTTCGTGCCGGATAAAGTCGATTTCACGCGCCGCCAGCCAGTCTTGTGTGCTCTTCGCTCTATGAGCTGGCGCCGAATCTTGTTGGAATACCCAGTGCCTGTTATTGAACATGGTATGAGAAACAGGTTCCACAAGGTTCGTCAGGACTGTATTTTGATACACAACAGCATTCGTTTTTACACCTTTCTCACAAAAATGTACCTCTGTTAAGCCCCAATAAGAAACTCCCAACCATACCATGAGCGAGGATGGAAAATGACCTCGTTGGACACGCGGAATACGGTTGCTCGCTTCTTCACTACTGTGTGCGTACACCTTATCATTTTGTTTGTTGTAGCTCTCTTCTAAGGTAAACATTTTTTCATCCGAAAAAAGAATTTCCCGATATTTTTTTCCCGCGTACCGCTTCAACAAAGCGCGGCATCTCTTCAGTCTCAGGTCCATTAGACGAGCATTCAAACGATGTCCTGTTTTTCTTCGATATGCCCGAAGCCCTAAGTCTTCATTTAACACCCTTTTCACCGTGGTTCTGCTTAACCCCATCTGAAGGGCCAACAGTTTCTGCTTACGTTTGGGATTTCTTTGAATTCGTGCCTTCACAGCTTTTATCACTGCTGGAGTCCTAACAGACCGAGGGCGACCACTTCTTGACCTGTCATCTACACTAGAGTCTTCATTGTATCGTTTGATGGTACGATAAAACGAATCTTTTGGTAATATTCAAATTTTTCAGTATGTTAAAAATTTTAATTGGCGCGTAACCGCAACGATGCAACGCAATAACTGCAACACGGTCTTCTTTAAGCGTCCACTCCATATTTAAAAATGAGTAAAATTCTAAAAGTTATACATTTTTATTTTCATGAACAATTCGAAATTCTAATTCAATAAACTTTTTTGTGGCCAGCATTCTAAAAGAAAAGTTTTTACTGTGTGACAATACTTATGACCTGACTAGGTATATGTGGCGAAGGCGAACCTACATGCATATTTTAAAAGATGGCGCAGACTGCGCGCTCGCCGATACGACCGGTCACCTGTTGCCGGGCGCGCCGCGCGCGCCAGTACACGCAAACTCCCGCGCCGTATGCATGTCGCTGTGCTAACTACATTATTTTCATAAATTATCAAGTAATATTTTTACCAGTATTGATTGTGTTAATTTTGTCAAGCATTATATATATTAATACACGCATTCCTACATTGGTGACCCCTAAGAAGAATAAACAATGCCCAACGAAACGGAATTAAGTCGAGTAGGAGTGCGGGTACCACCATTTTACGCCGATAAACCAGCGCTATGGTTTTTACAATTAGAAAGCCAATTTGTATTATCAAATATAACGGCGGATGCAACGAAGTTCCACTACGCCTTATCACAACTGGATTCGGCTACAGCAGAAATCGTTGAGGATGTAATTACTACTCCAGCAGCTACAGATAAGTACGAGCGATTAAAGACTGAGCTTACAAAGCGATTATCAGTTTCGCGGGAGAGAAGAATAAACCAGCTGCTAACAAATGAGGAGTTGGGGGACCGGAAGCCGTCACAATTTCTCCGTCACTTGAGAAGTCTGGCGGGATCCGGCGTCCCCGAAGATTTTATGCGATCGATATGGACCAGCAGGCTACCAACGGCTACCCAGACCATCATCGCGTCCCAGGCGAAGCTCCCATTGGACGAAGTAGCGGAATTGGCTGACCGGATTCACGAGGTTGTACCATCACGCCCGCAAATTGCAACCGCTTCAGCGTCATCATCATCATCATCATCATCACCAGCAACACATGCTCTGCGCCAGGAGATTGCAGCGTTGACCCAGCAGGTACAGGCGTTGACGTCAAAATTCGACCGGCTATCACGAGAGCACAGCCGATCGAGAACACCCAGCCGGCAGCGAGGACGAGGACGTTCATCAGCACGAAGGTCGAACTCAAATTATAAGAAGTTCCCGACATGCTGGTATCATCACAAATTCGGAGCCCAGGCCACTCGTTGCGCACCACTGTGTGATTTCTCGGGAAACGGCAAGGGCAATCTGTGATGGCGGCCGACGACTGCCCGAGTTCCGGTCGCCTGTTTGTTACCGACCAGCGTTCAAAAATACAATTTTTAGTGGACACCGGCAGTGATTTATGTGTGTTTCCTAAGAATAAGTTAAAAAACCATTATGTAAAATCCGATTTAGTTTTATGTGCAGCTAATGGTACTAGCATTAACACATATGGTTTCGCTAATTTTATTTTAAACTTAGGCTTGCGCCGTGACTATGCCTGGCGATTTATTATTGCAGATGTAACGAGGGCGATAATAGGAGCTGATTTTTTGTCTCACTACGGGCTCATTGTTGACGTGCGGAATCAACGCCTCATCGACGGGACGACATCGCTTGCGACCCCGGCTTTGCTTGCGCGGAAATCGGAAGACGTCACTTCGGTAAAGGTAATGTCTGGTGATTCTACATACCACACCATTCTCGAACAATACCCCGAAATAACACGTCCACCCGGTATACACCGCACACCTACACATAGTACTGTACACCACATACTTACTACACCTGGCCCGCCTGTATCCAGTGCACCTCGTCGTCTCGCGCCGGATAAATTGAAAATAGCCAAGGCGGAGTTCGACGCTATGCTGAAGAGTGGCATCTGTCGCCCCTCGGAATCCTCTTGGTCTTCCCCCCTCCACCTAGCACAGAAGAAAAACGACGGCTGGCGTCCTTGCGGCGATTACCGGATGCTTAATGCCCGGACTATTCCGGATAAGTATCCAATCCGCCACGTACAAGATTTTGCGCACAGCCTATCAGGATGCACCATATTTTCTACCATCGACCTGGTTAAGGCGTATAACCAGATCCCCCTGAACCCTGAAGACATAGCGAAGACTGCCATCACAACACCGTTTGGCCTCTACGAATTCCCTTACATGACGTTTGGGCTTCGTAATGCCGGACAGACGTTCCAGCGCTTCGTCGACGAAATGCTCAGGGGACTGGATTTTGTATACGCATATCTAGACGACTTTTTGGTATTTTCACAAGATCGAGAGACCCATGAGCGACACTTACATCAGCTGTTCCAAAGGCTCAAAGATTTTGGGATGGTAATTAACACCAGTAAGTGCATCTTTGGCGTGCCCGAGGTTACCTTCCTCGGGTACCGTATAACAGCCGAAGGAACCGCTCCATTACCATCCAAGGTCGAGGCTATACAGAACTTCCCTGTACCGAAAACAGTCAAGGAACTGCGTCGCTTTCTGGGGATGCTCAACTTTTACCGCAGGTTTATCCCAGACGCGGCTAAGCAACAAGCACCCCTAAACGCACTACTGACTGGCTCCGTAAAGGGATCTCATCCTGTTACCTTTTCCCAGCAGGAGACGGAAGCGTTCCAGGCATGCAAAGACGGTCTTTGTCGGGCGGCCATGCTCGCTCACCCAGATTGCCACGCAAAGCTGGCCTTAGTAACGGACGCCTCGGATACGGCCATCGGTGCAGTACTTCAGCAGATGAGGAACAACGAGTGGCAGCCGCTGGCCTTCTTCTCGCGGAAGCTAAGCCCCACGCAGGTAAAGTATTCTCCTTATGATCGCGAGCTTCTGGCAATCTACGAGAGCGTGAAATACTTCCGGCATATGGTGGAGGCTCGAAATTTTACGATCTATACAGATCATAAGCCCCTCACCTTCGCCTTCCACTCTCGTAAAGAGAACTGCTCCCCACGACAGTTTCGACACCTGGATCTAATAGCCCAGTTCACCACGGACATCAGGCACATATCCGGTAAGAATAATATCGTGGCGGATACTCTCTCTCGTGTCGAGGCGATCTCTCAACCTGTAACCGCCGAGAGAATCGCTGCTGCTCAACAAGGCGACTTAGAGCTTGAAGAGCTGCTAAAAACAGGTTCTTCACTCCAGCTGGACAAGGTACCGATTCCCGGTTCACAGAGTCAAATATACTGTGACGTGGGTGCCTCCAATCAGAGACCATTTGTCCCCAGAGAGCTACGCAAGCCAGTCTTCGACACTCTTCACTCCCTGAGCCACCCAGGTGCCAACGCCACGGCTAAATTAGTTGCAGAGCGTTACGTCTGGCCGGGAGTCAAGAAAGACTGTCGAGAATGGGTACGCGCCTGCCTGGATTGCCAACGCTCCAAAGTCACCCGCCATGTCTTTGCCCCTCTAGGCAACTTTAAGTTGCCCCGGGCGAGACTGGCCTTCGTCCACATAGACCTGATAGGCCCCTTACCATTATGCCAAGGGTTTCGCTGTTGCCTTACAGCCGTCGATAGATACACACGATGGCCAGAAGCAATTCCCTTGACCGATATGACGGCTGAAACAGTTGCGCAGGCCCTACTCAGTGGATGGATAGCCCGCTTTGGCTGTCCAGTTGATATTGTGACCGACAGAGGACGCCAATTTGAATCAGCCCTTTTCCAACAGCTATCCAGCATTGCAGGTTTTCAACACCGTAGAACGACTGCATACCATCCAGCGTGCAACGGACTCGTGGAAAGGTTCCACAGGCAACTCAAGGCTGCCATAACCTGCCACGGGAACAGTAGTTGGGTGGAAGCACTTCCACTCGTCCTACTAGGGATACGCAGCGCCTATAAAGAAGATGTCCAGGCTTCCACGGCCGAACTCCTTTACGGCCAACCCTTACGCCTTCCTGGTGATTTTTTCAGCACTCCATCTGACGAGACCATTGACGTGACCGACTATCTGTCACGGCTTCGAAGGTTCGCGAAAGACTTGCGTCCAGCACCAGCTTCACGGCACAGTGGTAAGCGCAATACCTTCATTTTTAAAGACCTGTCCACATCGTCCCACATATTTCTTCGAGACAACACTATAGGTGGGTCTCTAAAACCAGCCTACACAGGTCCCTACGAGGTTATTGCAAGAGGTGACAAGGTGTATAAAATAATACTGAACGGTAAGCAGGTCACAGTATCAGTAGACCGCATCAAGCCGGCCTTCATACTGCACGACCCAGACACCCCACATACACACCATACACCACCAAACAATAACACTCTCAAACACACTCAACACTCAAATACACACAAGGATCACCAGGCATCACCAAGCACCAAGGATGACGCTGTCAAAAAGACGCGGTCGGGACGTCGTATTAGATTCCCCGACTATTATCGCCCTTGACGGTCTCTGGAAGGGGGTGATGTGGCGAAGGCGAACCTACATGCATATTTTAAAAGATGGCGCAGACTGCGCGCTCGCCGATACGACCGGTCACCTGTTGCCGGGCGCGCCGCGCGCGCCAGTACACGCAAACTCCCGCGCCGTATGCATGTCGCTGTGCTAACTACATTATTTTCATAAATTATCAAGTAATATTTTTACCAGTATTGATTGTGTTAATTTTGTCAAGCATTATATATATTAATACACGCATTCCTACATATATATATATATATATATATATATATATATATATATATATATATATATATATATATATATATATATATATATATATATATATATATATATATTTAAATAACAATTATTGTGTGTTGTATTTATCATGAATTAGGACCGAAACATGTAGATAATTTTAACATATAGTATTAACAACAGTGGAAAATGAACTTAAATGGTACGAACGTGTATGAATATATAACGAGTTCTTTTAACGAAGCAATCCCTGCGGATGTTTCTCTGACTACTAGTAAAACAACAGCGGTCTGTAACATAACACAAGACAATAACTCCTTTTCGTTGTTTAACCAGAGGTGAATTCAGAAGAGTTTATATAAAGTAAATATTTGTATTTTTTATTATCTAGTTTGCGTTTAAATAAATTACATTAAATATTGGTACTACATTTTGTAAGTTCTCGTGTAAATTTATAAAAATATTAAATCTATGCTATCTTACCGACAGCTTCGGGGTTAGGAGCATAAATGGCAGTGGCCCTGTAAATTATCATCTTAATTAAATTGCTTATATAAGACCGTTTATTGTACAATATTTTAAAATTTATTGTTAAATAAAATGTATTTATATTTCAGCATAGTATTAAATATTCTATTTTATATCAACCAGTTCATTAAAATATGTCAGCTAACTGACCTTTGAAGTCCAAAAGGAAAAATTGATCAATTCTTTAACGTATGATAACTAGCAAAAAACATCAAAATTCTAGTGGAAATTTATTAATTATGATATAAAATTTACAAAAAAAAAAGAAGTAAGTAGCTAAAAATGACGACATTGATGATTGCGAGCAATTTGCAGTATTTCCGACGTTAGTGGCCTCTTGTCCAACAACGTGCTGTGATGATCCACCTATGTGCTATCCCTGCTTGCCATGATGTCCTTCGCGGAAGGTTATGTATTATTGTGAAAGAAGCCGTGTGTTCCAAGATCTCTAACTTGTCAAGAGGAAGGTTGCTGTGAGCCATCACCAAAATGTATGAAGATGGACGCGTTGTGCGCAAGCTGAATTCAAGTGCAACGGAATGCAGGACCAAAAGCATTAGAAGATGCTCGGCATCGGCTAGTTGTCGAATGTGTATTGTGCATGGACCCCGTAAAAGTCAGCTATCCGGCAAAAGTACCACCCTGCACACCTAAACCGACACTCAGACGTTGTTTACTCAAGAGGAAACTAATAAAAGTATCGCTTGAGGATATATTAGATGATTGACAATGAAATTTCGTGTCCTACTTTCAATGTGAAACGAGAAAAATAATTAACAAAAACTTTTCAACCAAAAAAAATTAAACCGTCGAAAAAACTGAAAAGCAAAAAATAATAAACCGTCTTTTTATTAACCTTAATAACTAAGTTCTTGAACTAATGTTAATATACCTAAGCAATTTTGAGTTAAAAGAAGAAAAAGTCATGGTTGTCAAGGGTCGTTGCTAGGTGGTAATTTTGTTGGCGTTCAGTTTTTCGTTTGTTCTTATTGTTTAACTGTCAGACTAGGTTTTAAATTGAGTTTATATATATATATATATATATATATATATATATATATATATATATATATATATATATATATATATATATATATATATATATATATATATATATATATATATATATATATATATATATATATATTAACTATCATCATCTATATGTCAAGAGGATATTATTTTAGAAATTCTATGATATTATTTGCCTTAATTAAAGTTTACCTATCAATTCCGGCTCTGGACGTATGTAGAACAATATTTACATAGTTCGCAATACACTCGTATTTAATTTGCTCCCAACGTTTGCTCAGTTCAGTCGGTTCCATCTTGAAATATAAATGAAGCCCAGTGAGGGTCACGTTTGACAATGGCTCACAAATGCCCTTAAATATTTAGGAGACTTTATAGATACAAGTCGTATATATATCGATCATGCTTAGCTATTGCAAGCTATAAAATTTTAATGTTAATTTTTGATTATCAAATATTTAGGAGACTTTATAGATACAAATTGTATATACAGGTGACTGACAAAACTGTCCAAATTTTTTTTACGCACTAAACATCATTTAGGGAACCCATTTTTGCAAAAAAAAATGTATGTCAAATTTTCACCATAAAATATTTTATTTCAAGGAAAATATCGTCACTACTTCAATCGTACAAAATACTCATATGGTGCAAATTTCATACGTTAACCTGTTATTACCTGTCTCTGTCACTCCCGCGTAAGCGAGTAATGCGTATTCGCTCGCAGAGATGTAATGACCGCCGTCCTCGGCCTCGTACTAGGACATTGCCAGTTTTTTGCGGTACCGATGGAGAGGTCATTGATACGTGCGCGCCGTATTATGTAAATTGCGATTTCTTTGGATGACTTTGTGATTACTCAAAATTTTTGTACTATGTGATACTAAACTAAAATACATGTTTCTCATAACTTTTACTAAAGATTCTTCTGTGTGAATTTGGACGGTTTTATCAAAGTCAACCTGTATATCGATTATGCTTAGCTATTGCAAGCTATAAAATTTTTAATGTTAATTTTTGATTATCAAATTTTCATATACGAATTTTTCAACTATTTATATATCACATGGAAGGGCATAAATGAAAATAAATGCGTAGAAATGCGTATTAATTAAAGGCTTCCACGTCTATTTTTCAGATGTGACCGAGAGGATGCGCTAGTATGAGTAAAATAATTTATTTTGTTTTAACGTTTTTATTAATTTAAAACGAAAAATCTATCATAGCAGATACTTGTTTAATATGTGTAACGAATTGTTTTAGGGTTGAAAATAATTTGAACAAAACGAATAAAGTGCTTGAAACAACAATGAATTCAATCAGTTATATGTAAAGTAAAAACAATTTTAGACTCTTAAAGCAATATACATTATAATATTATAAAGAGCAACGGTTTGTATGCTTCTAAAAAATAAACACAAAAAAGATTTAATCGTTAGATTGATTTTTTTTCTAGAGGTGGAAATGCATGATGCTCACCCGCTGCGTGGGAATAGGCGGCGGTGGGAGTCCCCGTGAAATGCTTCCATACGTGCCCTTCTCTGGGCCGGGGGACGCACGTCGCTGGTATACCCACTAAAACGACATGTGAAGTAACACCATGGTGGGTGTTCCTTCACATGCGTTAAGTGTAGAGGCCTCGGGACGCAACGGGCTAGTCAGACCGCGGCCCCGACGGGCGCCGGTCCGCTTTTGCGGGCCTTTTCAAATACGAAAAATAAAGTTTTTAATTAATAAAAATGAATTACTTAAAACAAATTACTTATCAAAGAAATGTATTCATTTTCTTTAATAGCATACGATAAATATGTATGTTGTTGACAAGTCTATATATCTGTTCAAAGAAAAATAATGAATGTTTAAGAGAATAAAGATTTTTTTACTGTCATAATATGTAAATAAATTGCTTTCGGATAATCTAGTCATTGAAAATAGGACCATTAAATAGATATTAAAGTAAAATCTCGAAACCACCCGTGTATTGTTTTGACATGTTCTCTGAATGATTCACTTGATACGATAGCTTATTAACATAGATTTTATAACAAAAATAAAAAAGTATTTATTTTTGACATTATGAATGCTATGAATGTATTTTTACACTGTATATCTTAATTAATAATAAACGATCTGACACATAAATAATGTCCTCCGTGGTATAATGACTTTCGCACGTAAGAACGTGTGACACGGGGTTTTATTGGCAGAAACACTTTATCGTGCTTTTCCACCAGTCAGTAAATTCATCAAAATAAGAGATGTTGTAAAGCTATCAAATCATATTAGCGATTAAGTCCAAAAATAAAAAACATATCCAGCCTTATATCGTCATGGTGCATCAGACTCTTTGATTCAGGAATTTTTGGAATGACCGTCACTACGGTAGTCAAGAGTTCGATGATTGCTAATAATAACAATATATGTATTAAGGATGGCACGCCTAGATTTGTTTATACACGTTTGTTTAGATTTTTGCTATCGTAGCTTCAAACTGAGAATGATATGGTATGTAGTTTACCTTTAAGTGCAAACTACTAACCGGAACATTTGGTCGTCTAACCCGGTATCAATTTTGTAAAGTGTACTTGTAACCATTGAGTCCTAATTCTTTAAATGTTGTTGTGTAAGTTCCTAAACATGGGTCTGTTTTTTTGTTTTGTGATAAGCCCCAGCGGCAGATCTTGAAATTTGATATTCAAATACGCCGAGAAAAAGCTTGACCAATCAAAGGTTCAAATCTTTTATAGTGAAATAAATATTTTTTATCTTGATCTCACACCCATACGCATAGGCGGCGACACGGTCCAGCGCACGGACCAGGCGTGTTCACGCGTCTGGTGACATCGATTGCAACTTCAAGGCAGGCATTGCTGCCGTGTGGGCCAAATAGCGTGAGGTGACTGGTGTTATTTGTGACCCCAAGATGCTGGTAAAGTGGAAGGGATAAGGCTACAAGACCATCATTAGGCCTGACCCGGCCAAAGGGTAATATGCGTGCCAATGGGCTCACAACCAGGGATGCTGAAGACCATGCTAACTAGAGTAGAAACAGTTGGAATACGGACTCCGGGCACCGAAACGGAGGTCTGGGTTGCAATAGGGATACAACGCTGAGATGATGATGACGAAATATTTTTTTATCTTAATAGAGTTTTTAAAAAGATTACTAATAATGTGACACAACACGAGTGGTATAAAAAACTAAAAATAAATACTCCTATAATATATCCTATACTACTTATTTTTACTTTATAAGTATTGAAGTACATAGTGCTGTTTGGATCACATTAGTAAATATCGGCACTACGGGCTACGAGAGTGCTACGGCGTAGCACAAAAAGATTTAATTACTTTTGGTTTGCAATGCTTGTTTGTACGTCTCAGTTTATACAATAGTGCCGATTGTAACAAGCCGCGAAGTTCAAGTATTTTAGGATTTACCATTACGATTTAATTTTGGCAGATAAAATTTCTCATAGCAAAACCTATTTTCTTTTTACTTTCTACAATAATTATTTTCTAAAGTTGACGACACGACTAGCTCAAAAGCCATGCGAGAAATCTGGAAAGCTCATGTCCTTTACATTCCTGAGGATCAGCAGATAGGCTGACGATTCACTTTAAGTAAGTACTA
This sequence comes from Malacosoma neustria, assembly GCA_963693495.1. Classification (NCBI taxonomy): domain Eukaryota; kingdom Metazoa; phylum Arthropoda; class Insecta; order Lepidoptera; family Lasiocampidae; genus Malacosoma; species Malacosoma neustria. The sequence continues at coordinate 3,686,184 of OY856372.1, forward strand.
TTAGTAAGCAGTTACTGTCGCCTATGTATGTTTGCGACGCCAGGGGCACCACGAACACGCTGCTGTTCGAATAAGGTACCGGAATCTGGGTCATTGATGCCGGAACACAATACAAGGTTATTATAGCGGCTTTTCGACCACAGGTGGTTGTCATCAAGGTGGACTTAGATCCCTAGCTGACCACCTAGCTAGGGTTGCTTTGTCGCCTTTTACGACAGGCGACCCCGGCCGCAGGGATCAGTACATATGTAAAGAAGTATTGCGATAGAGGGTTTTACATAGTGAAGGGACAACTATGATTAAAATAAAATATTGCAATGTACTTTTGGATTTTAAATAACATGTTTCTAAAATACATAATATTGTTATTTGTATAGTATAAATAAAGATATCAATTATGTATAAAAAAACCAACGGAGTAACAAACATAATGAATAGTGCGAGTCTAATACACGTAGCATTTCTTTCGTGTAGTGCTCAATATATTACTTAGCCGTAAGGCGCTGGCAGTAATATTTCTCTATTATCCTTACTCAGTACTCGCAATTACTATTAGCGCTGGACAGTGTTACCTGAAATTTATAATAATATAGTGCATCAACCTATGAATAAAAGAAAAGTAGGATATTAGATATGTTTATATGCTCTTGTTCGGTATCGGGAGTGTAATTTCAGCAACACAAATGCACGACCACTTACCTCTGTCTTCGTGCTGCTGGGGCTCTTCGATTATGGCTGTAGAAGGCACTGGCACGAACTATTTACTTTCGATTGCGCTAGTTAATTTCTTGCAATATTGGAATAGAACAACGGAAATCGACGCGACGCGTCCGTAGGGTATATTTTGAATGAACGAATCGAGAGATGGTAGCGTCGTCGTAGAATAGGGGTGGCAATGCATTTCCTTAAATATGATTAACTCCATACTAGGAAATATTTGCGGTAAATTGATTGTGCTAAATACGTAACAGCTCTTCAACAATATTGTGCAAACTGATAATTTTATAAACCTGCCAAATAGCCTAGTAATCATTCATATTCAGTGAATAAATCAAACTCCTTAAGCTTGTTTAAGATGAGGATTGATGACCTCCGTGGCGTAACAGGTAACGCACATCGGTGTACTTGCGGAGGTCAATGACTTAACCGTTTCACGTCTGGGTGTGTGTATATACAAAATTTGTATGTATAAAACGTATTTATTTACAAAAGAAAAGTATATATGTAGTATATTAGTTATCTAGTACTCATAAAACAAGTACTATGCTATGCATGTATCCGTGCAGGGGCGGAGAAAGAATACTAACCTCCGCGGCCGGGGTCGGCCTGTCGTAAAAGGCGACAAAACAACCCATCCTAGCTACGTGGTAGGGCCTCAAGCCCGTCTGGATGGCGACCACCTTTGGTCTTAAGTATGCCGCCGTAATAACCTTGTGTTGTGTTCCGGCATTAGTGACCCAAGTTCCTGTACCCTTATGGGGCAGCAGCGTGTTCGCGATGCTACTGACGTTGCAAACACCCATAGGCGACGGTAACTGCTAAATTCTAAGCGGGCCGTCAGCCTGTCTGCTGTCCTACAGCAATAAAAAAAAATGCACTTAGGGACTAGAGGGCGCTGTGTGTAATTTGCATCTCACATTGAAATTATGTATATGCATATTTTTTATAGCTGAAAAACAACAGACAGGCTGGTGGCCCATTCAATAGTAAGCAGTTGTCGTCGCCTATGGGTGTTTGCGATGCCAGGGACACCCCAAACACGCTACTGTCCCATAGGGGTACAGGAATCTGAGTCACTATAGCCGGAATACAAAACAATGTTATTATGACGACATATTCATAGAGTAAGGGTGGTTGCCATACAGACGGGCTTGGGACTCTACCACGTAGCTTTGGGTTGTTTTTTCGCCTTTTACGATAAGTCGACCCCGGTCGCAGAGGTCAGTATTCTTACTCTGCCCCTACACGGAGAAAAATATATCTACATAAATGTATATAGTAAAAAAAATTTACTGATCCCTTTGAAGTATGTTTGACACATTTTCCATAGGAATTTTTTAGAAAGAAAAAGAACAATTTAAATTCCTCGCAACCGATCCAATTATAAATCAAAATTAAAAAGGTGTAGTAGTCATAAAAGAGATACCGTTTATATCCGTACAGGGCCGGAGAAAGAATACTAACCTCTGTGACCGGGGCCGGCCTGTCGTAAAAGGCGACAAAACAACTCACCCTAGCTACGTGGTAGGGCCTCAGCCCGTCTGGATGGCGACCACCTTTGGTCTTAAGTAAGCCGCCATAATAACCTTGTGTTGTGTTCCGGCATTAATGACCCAAGTTCCTGCACCCTTATGAGACAGCAGCGTGTTCGTGATGCCACTAGCGTTGCAAACACTTATAGGCGACGGTAACTGCTAAATTCTAAGCGGGCCGGCAGCCTGTCTTCTGTCATACTGCAATAAATATATATATATATATATATATATATATATATATATATATATATATATATATATATATATATATATATATATATATATATATATATATATATATATATATATAATATATATATATATATATATATATATATATATATATATATATATATATATATATATATATATATATATAAATATAATACAATAAATATATATATATATATATATATATACCTAGTCAGGTCATAAATTCTGTCACATGTTTAATGTAAAATAATTGTAACAAGTTTATTAATTATGTAACCATTCATATACCAAAATGAACTTAACAAAACATAGATTCTTATGACATTAAAGTTTATTCAAAATGACCTCCGTGATTTTGAATACAAGCCTTCAATCTGCGCGGCCAGTCGTCTATCGCAGCACGAACGAGATCCATGTCAATATCGGCGGCTGCCTTAATCAAGGATGTCTTGAGTGACTCCAAATTGGGATGAGGCTTTGAGCACGCCTTTTCCTCCAAGTGTTGCCATATCTTG